>CM067169.1:15189096-15404568 GCA_034093135.1 Erigeron breviscapus | reverse complement strand
AATGCAAGAAAGCCCAAAAATCCCTTCATTATATCTCAATTGGAAGTCTACGGATTAGTTACTTTTAAGAAGTTGAAAGTTTTCGAAAATTTGAAAGTGTAACCGTTCGTGTATTCCTATGGCAGTTATTTCTTATGTGTCTATGTCTATATATAAGGCCACTTCCATTCAGTTTTAAGGCATTTCAAAACAAAAACACCTTTCAAAACATAAACACATAACATACCAGTTAGCATGGCTTCGCTAAACCATGTTTCAATCAGAAATTTGCGTCCAAATAATAAGCCATGTACGATAACGGTTTACTTCCGTTAAAGGATCGTTAAAAATTATTTTGTAACAAAACTTTCGGTGTCTAGTCTTGGCTTTTAACCCCATCACACGTCAACATATAAATTTACTACACCTCGTATCATAATAGGTCGTATCACATTTCAGGCGGCATCCAAATAAGCATGTCACCACGGTTCATAAGCCTCCTCAAGTACAACTTTTGGGTCATTTCGTTCTCGGATACCGAAATCTTACTTTTAAACGTATTGCTTCATGATGGTTTATCTCGACTCTTCTGACTATGCTCCCGTTCTACTACATTCTTTGTCTCAAAGGACATTACCTTGAGCTGATTTGCCATAGTCAAGCACTCACTATAGCCTCGCAACCACGGACTTAGCTAATAAATAGAACTTTGTTCCTTTCAACATTAAGCGTCAGCTGCTCCCTTAACTTTTACTCACTTTTGACGAATTTAAAACTAAATCTCTTCGAGTTGAAAATCGTAATAACGCTCTTTACGCAAACATAATGTTCTTCGTCATACTTAGAATAGGCAAGATTTTCATTGTTAGACACGTAATGACTAAACGATCTAGAGAAAACTTTAGACCTGATTCCTTAAATTCATACACAACAAGGACTTTCATCATCAACAAATGGTAGCAACATCGTAAATCTATCTTATAAAAGAAATACATCCCACAATCGAAAACATTAACTTCCTCCTATAATGGAGAACAAAACGGAAGATGCGTTTGCATGAAAGTAGCACTAGACACACATCACTTGAAGGCTCGACCTCACGATCGCAACGAAACCGGGAACATTAATAGAACATCTCAAAACTACGAGTGGCCTCACTTTAGAAATATAATCTTTGCCTTACATGAGTAAATCACATAGGCGAGAAACATGATTAATTCGGAATCAAATGTTCTTGAAAACTTTTACTTCTTGTGCTTTAAGAAACCATAATTAACTCCATCATCTTATATCTTAACTTTTCTTAAGGGAAAACTCTTTATCTTGAGAAGCAGTCACATAAAATTTTGTACAAATATAAGATATCCACATCACCTTTACATTCATGCAATATAAGGAAGGATCTCCCCCCGTAGGTACTCGTCCCAATCGTCACATATCGTCCCGTAGCGAAATCAAAACTAAACGAGTCGTAAATCCAAAACAGACAAAAATATGCGCCGCATGGATGGTGCATGCGCCGCATATTTCAAAACTGGGCACATATGCGCCGCATGAAAGAAATATGCTCCGCATATTTCACTTATTTTTGTCACAGAAAACACCAAGCGTTTGTGCAACACCAAATATGCGCCGCATGGAAGGTCCATGCGCCGCATATCGGGCTTCCTTCAGAAGACCCAATTCCAAAACTGGGCGGATGTGCGCCGCACCCCCTTTTGGTGTGCCGCATCTCATCCAGCTCGACCAAGTACCCCATGTTCTAATCCTTTAAACGAATTCTTTTTCAAACCCCAAACCTTAATCCCAAGCACAACTTTAACACTTTGCAGCTTGAATGTAGCCTCACATCATAACATAGTGTTCATAGAATGGAAGAGTTTCATGGTTAAGGGTTCAATCGACTTTGGTGTTAACTTCTTTACTTGCTTCATCTTCATCATTCTTTAATCCATAGATACATGACTACTCTTCACGTGGTTAAATATGCTACCATCCAGTGATTCCATCATTCCCATCTTTACTTCATTCGGATCAACACAGACACAGTCTCACAAACACACACATGTCGTGATACATTTAGAATTACGTTCGTGCCCGGTAACCCTTCTATGCGTCACCTACTTATAATCCTTCAAGTATCCAGCATCAACTCTACTCGTCAAACTTTAAGTCCATGTATTTTAAGCCCGTGGGCTCCACAACACAATACAACACCTCATAGAGATCTTACCAACTTCGTCACTTTCCACTCCGGTCAACACAAGCATGGCCATACAAACACGCTCGCGTCGTGATACGCTTGCAATTATGTTCCGGACCATAATTGTAATTGTATCCTTTCACTCACATGTTCGTTACCACATTTGTGTATCGTCTTCTTTTCACCAAATCCTTTCACGCGACCTTTATTACGCATACAACATATATTTTCCATTGTGGCCCTTGTCCCTAACCTCGTGGGTTCGACATTGATAGAATACATTTCACATAATCCTCCAACTTTTGTCCATCTCAATAATCTCACGTAATAATAAGCACAAATTTATCAAATTCAATTAGAGAATTAGAAGATCACCTCGAGGGTCGTCTATCGCAGCAATGGAATAATTAGCGACGCAGAAGTGAGAGAAGGAAGAATAAAGGCTAAAATAAACATTCACATATCAATAAACAATCATCACGTAGCCTTAATCCTACACTCTCACTCAATCCCAAACCCGTCCTAAAGCATTTCATCTCAAAGGCTAAGCATACCTACTTAAGCCTACTTGTCCTCTATCGGTTTAAGTCCAATTCCTATGGCAAACCTATAGTCATTGGTTCACTTAAACCATTTCTCTAATACCACCATGTAACACCCGTCATTTAAAAACCTGGATTTTCAAAAGCTTTTGCCTAACGGCGTTTAGAAATGCGGAAAACAGAATCTTTAAAACATAACTAACCCTTAACGGATAGTTCATTTATAAAAGTGGTGTTACAACATTCATATCAGTAAAATGGTATAAGATAATCCAGATTTGGCACCAACAATAAATGTCTTCATAAGTGTAACACCCGTTTCGTAAAAATATGGATTTCCAAAAATTTCGCCTAACGGCGTTAAATCATGCGGAAACGATTTAGGAAAATACTCAACTAAGGAAAAACAGTTGAGAAAACATTGGTGGTGTTACTAATAGCATCAAATCTGTAATAAAAGAAATCCATAAAATTGCCCAACATAAAGCAATCATAACATAGTCATTACATAAGTTCCTTAAAAGGAAATCAATAACATAAGGTCTATGCGAAGCGAATGGGTAAACTAAAGCCAGCTTGATCATCTACCCATCTCTTGCCAAAGCTTCACACGTCATCTCACTGCCTAACCTGAGGGGGGTCAACACATTAAAAGAAACAAGTGTTAGCTATAAAGCTAAGTAAGATAACACCAGGTTTAAGCAAAACATTTCATCCATTTAAGTCGTCACTTTAAAACATTACGTCATTTTAATTAGGCATTCATACCACCGTATAAACATATCCACATCACATATAAGCATAGAGTTCATGACCCTAAGCGTGCCTAATCAATTCGATCACTTTGATTCACCTCGTTAAGTTGTAACCGAAGTTACCGTTTTTAAGGAAAGACAATGTCGATCCAAGAGTAGCCCGCTATGTTCATGACATTAGGTGGGTCATCAGGCCACCCGAAACTACTCGCCACATATGACTTGTTGCAAGGAACCACCCGAGCAACCATTTTAACATACCTATAACCATCGTCAGGCATGACGTACCTATTACCACCGTCAGGCACGATTTATACGTACCTATTACCACCGTAAGGCACGATGTACCTATTACCACCGTAAGGCACAGGTTATGCATAACACTTAACATCTAATTAGCTCAAGCATTTATCATATTTAGTTTAGATTTCCACCTTTAACCTAAACTAATCCATACTATCATCTCTCTACGTTAGGGCCCTTAAAACGTGCACGTGTCATGGCAACCTAAAAAGGTCTAGTGTTCTAGATGAACAAGCCACATATACATGCACATAACAACATTACAACATATCATTAACCACCGTTCATCATAACATATCATATCGTAAACATATCATTAACCACCGTTCATCATAACATATCATATCGTAAACATATCATTAACCACATGTACGGGGAAACATTTTAGGCATAAACATCGTCATCATTAATCCCCGAGTACCTCCCATATCAACCCAACCACCTATGAGTTATACATTACTGTTATGGAGGTTATAGTTTACGAACCATTTTCGTTGCACCCTCAGCGTGACAAAAGTAGTGTATCTTACCTGTTAGTAGTATGTGCGCGTAAACAAAGCTAACAGTGCTTAATAGTAATCCCCCGACACCTATTGTTCATTAACATATGAAGTATAAGTCATTTGGGACATTAAATGGACTTGCAAACGAAATTAGTTTTGAATCGAACGAATTTAGCTTCAAACGAACTTAATCTTCGTTTCCAAAACGAATTTAGCCAACGGATTTAACAAACGAAATTAGTCTTCTTCTAAACGAAAATAGCTTGAACGAAGTTAAACTTCGTTTTGTCAAACGAACTTAGATTTCCAGAAAACGAATTTAGTCATCAGAAACGAATTTAAGCTTCAGGAACGAATTTAAACCTATTTTCGTCCAGAATTCATAAAACGACTTGTTCTTCGATTTTTCCAGAAACAAACGACTTGGGCTTCACCCAAAACATGATTTTGACATTGTTAAACATATTTTGATCATTCAAATCGATTACAAACTCGTTTGACACCGTTTAGATCATTAATTAGCCAAAGACACAACATGAACCCTAATTAGACAAAAACCCTTTTAAAATCAGATTTGATTCAAATAGAAACATCTTTAGATCTGAAATATAGCCAACGAATCATTGATTACCTGTAGCAAACGATGGCCGATTGATTTCCAATATAAAACACTCAATTTATTGACCAAAACTTGAAGATTTGCTAAAGAAATCAATTAAGGAATTGGAAAGGCTTAATGTGTGTTTAAGATTAGGGAAAATGGCTGAAAACTAATCAGAGATTAGGCTACCCTAATCACAATTTTCGTTTTAACTTTACACCTTTGGCAAAACTAGTCCCTGGACTTCATATTGACTTTATTTCGCTTTAAAACACTTATTGGGGATACATATAACACACTAAAGCACTTTCGCACACTACAAAGGCCTTTTACACATCATTTAAATCTACTTTATTGTCACTCATTAAAGATAATTAAATCTCACGTATAGGGTACATAAACATATAAACACATATTTCCACACAAACGTATCACGGACTTATAATTTGACCTAACGACGTTAGTCAACATATACGTTTAAGTTTTGGGATGTTACAATTACCTCCCCCTTAAGAGGATTCCGTCCCCGGAATCACTTCAGCATCAAAAAGGTGGGGATAGGTCTCCGCATTACGGACTCGGTCTCCCAAGTCATACTTTCGCCGTGATTGTGTTTCCACTTTATGAGAACTAGATCGATAGTCTTTCGTCGTAACTTCTTTTGCTTCCTTCCCATTATAGCAACAGGTTCATCGACAATCTGCTTGTTGGGATTAATACTTACGTCCTCGAGTGGAATAACATCCGTTTCATTCGCATAGCACTTACGTAGGTAACACACATGAAAAGTGTGGTGAATTCCATCAAGTTCTGGAGGTAGTTCCAGTTGAAATGCCTGTTCATTAACCTTCTTAATGATCTTAAAAGGTCCAATGAATCTAGGACTTAGCTTTCCTCGCTTGCCAAATCGTAATACACCTTTCCAAGGCGACACCTTAAGTAAAACCATTTCGCCTTCTTTAAAATCGAACGGTCTCCTTTTCTTATCAGCATATGACTTTTGCCTTTCGCGAGCAACACGCAGGGCTTTCTTTGCAACATTAACTTTATCGGCCGTAATTTGTACTACTTCAGGTCCAGCAAATTGCTTTTCCCCGGGCTCCAACCAACAACTAGGAGTCCGACACTTTCTACCATATAACATCTCATAAGGTGGCATTCCAATGCTCGCATGATAACTATTGTTATATGCAAACTCAATAAGAGGTAGGTGTTTATCCCACGAACCACCATAATCCATTACACATGCTCTGAGCATATCTTCGAGCGTTTGAATAGTCCTTTCACTTTGCCCATCAGTCTGCGGGTGATAGGCTGTGCTCAGACGAACTTGAGTACCAAATTCCCGTTGAAAACTCTTCCAAAAGTTGGAAACGAATCGAGCATCACGATCTGACACAATCGATATTGGAACACCATGTTTAGAAACCACTTCATCAATATACAACGTAACGAAATTTTCCATAGGAGCAGTCTCACGAACTGGGAGAAAGTGAGCACTCTTCGTTAATCGATCGACAATAACCCATATCATATCGTGACCACGAGGCGTCCTCGGAAGTTTGGTCACAAAATCCATCGTAATGTGATCCCATTTCCACTCAGGGATCTCAAGTTGCTGAAATTTCCCGTAAGGCTTTTGATGTTCAGCTTTCACTTTAGCACACGTCAAACATTTCTGCACATACATCATCACATCGTTTTTAATACTGGGCCACCAATAAATCGGCTTCAAATCCGCATGCATCTTTGTGGCACCAGGGTGTACAGAATACTTAGTTTTGTGAGCTTCATCCATTACTAACTCACGATTGCCTCCATATAGAGGAACCCATATCCTACCTTTATAGGTTCGAAGACCACGACTATTTTCTTCCATTTGAAGTCTATTCTTCTTCTTTTTCCCAATAGACTCCTCTTTCACATTATCATCCTTTAACGCTTCGATTTGAGCTAATCGAATAGGTTCCAGTAAATTCGACTCAATCTTTGTAATCATCGCACATAATCTACTCTTCGCATATCCTTTGCGGCTTAAGGCATCGGCAACCACATTAGCTTTGCCTGGGTGATATTTAATCTCACAATCATAATCCTTTAATAACTCCATCCACCGTCGTTGTCTACATTCATGTCCTTCTGAGTAAACACGTACTGTAAGCTCTTATGATCCGTATAAAGGGTACACTTTGTACCATACAAATAATGTCGCCACAACTTCAGAGCAAAAACAACAGCAGCCAGCTCAAGGTCATGAGTAGGATAGTTCCGCTCATGAGGCTTCAGCTGTCGAGAGGCGTAGGCGATAACTTTGTCTCGTTGCATTAGTACACACCCTAACCCCGTGATAGATGCGTCACTATAAACCACTAGATCATCTGTTCCTTCGGGTAAAGCTAAGACTGGAGCTTCACACAACTTCTTTTTCAACGTCGTGAAGGCTTTCTCTTGAGCGTCGGTCCACACAAACTTCACACCTTTCTTCGTTAATTCAGTCATTGGCTTGGCAATGCGCGAGAAATCCTGAATAAAACGTCGATAATAGCCAGCCAAACCGAGAAAACTTTTAATTTCAGTAGGAGACTTAGGCTGCTCCCACTTTGACACCGCTTCTATCTTCGAAGGATCTACTTTTATACCATCAGAGGAGATGACATGGCCGAGGAAATGAACTTCCTTTAGCCAGAATTCGCACTTGGAGAACTTAGCATAAAGCTTTTTCTCTCTGAGGACTTGAAGGACAGCTCTCAAATGCTCTCTATGTTCCTCTTTCGTCTTTGAATACACCAGGATGTCGTCGATAAAAACAATAACGAAATGATCCAAAAATGGTCGACAGACACGGTTCATCAAATCCATAAACTTCGCTGGAGCATTTGTCAAACCGAATGGCATGACAAGGAACTCGTAATGACCATAACGAGTTCGGAACGCTGTTTTGGCTACACTTTCTTCTTCAACCTTCAATTGATGATAGCCAGACCGTAAATCAATCTTTGAGAAATAAGTAGCACCTTGAAGTTGATCGAATAAATCATCAATACGAGGGAGTGGATATTTATTCTTCACCGTTCTTTTATTCAGCTCACGATAATCAATACACATGCGCATGGATCCGTCTTTCTTCTTTACGAAAAGGATAGGAGCACCCCAAGGAGAGGAACTCGGACGAATGAAACCTTTATCTAAAAGTTCCTGAATTTGCGTCATTAACTCCTTCATCTCTGTAGGAGCTAATCGATAGGGAGCTTTGGCTACAGGAGTAGCACCAGGAATGAGATCAATAGAAAATTCCACCTCACGATCAGGAGGAAGACCTGGAAGATCTTCAGGGAAAACGTCTGGAAACTCGGAAACAACTTCAACATCAGAAACTGTAGGCTTCGCGATACGAGAATCAATTACATAAGCTAAGAAATGCGACTTAGTTTGCCGTATACAACGAAGAGCTTTCATCATAGAGATCACCTTAACATTTCCCGGCTTCTTGTCACCATAAACACAAACACCTTTACCGTCAGGAGTAGCGATACGGACTATCTTCTTCGAACATAAGACGACAGCATCATTCTTAGACATCCAATCCATACCGAGAACAACATCGAAACTAGGAATAGTAGCGGGTAACAGGTTAGCAGAAAACAAACGACCCTCTATTTCTAAAGGACAATCATAGTAACCTTCCCGAATAATAGACGTTGCACCATTAGCCACTTCTACTTCTATAGGACACCGTAAGGAACTAGTAGTCATGTCTAACTTAGGAGCAAACAGAGTAGACACAAAAGATTTGTTCGCACCAGAATCAAATAACACATTAGCAGGTTTGGAGTTACAATAAGGGTAGCAGTAACTACCTGATCATCGTCTTTTGCCTCCTCAGCCGTCATCTGAAAAGCACGGGCTTTGGCCTGGGAAGCTTCTGCCTTCTTCCTCATCTTTCTTCATCTGCGGGCAGTCTGCAATACGGTGCCTGGTGTCTCCACATTTATAACATCTTGCCTTGTCAGTGCATTGATCAATGGTATGACCCTGAGTTCCACACCTATTACACCTGCGGGTCTTTGTAGAACACTGACCAGAATGGATAGATTTGCAGCCTGGGCACCATTTTCCATCCTTGTCTGCCCTTCCCTTGTCAGAGGACGATGAAGATCCCTTAAATCTCTTTCCAAAACGATTTGATCCACCAAACCGCCTCTTATTGCCAAACTTCTTCTCATCCTCTTTCTTTTCAACTTTCTTATCCGCAGCAAAATCATCATCAAGCTTTTTAGATTCTTTGATTGCTTCAGTTAGAGTCTTATGCTGCCTACAAATACCTCGATAACTTGGAGGTAAACCATCGACATAGCAGGCGACTTGATCTGCATCAGTTCTGAATAGATGACCCACAAATTTCATCTTTTCCATAAAGGAACGAGCATAATCATTGACTTTACCAATTTCAGCCGTCAAAGCACGAAACTCTTTTTCCATCTTGCGCTGTTCATGAGTCCCGATATACTCCTCAATAAACTTCTGCTTGAAGGTAGCCCATGTGATAGCAGATACCATATCTGGAGTCATCGAAATAGTAATGCTCTTCCACCAATCTCGAGCACCTTCTTTCAACATTCTACTCGCACACAACACCTTTTTATTCTCTGGACAGTCACAAGCTTCAAAGACCATCTCAGTATCATCAAGCCATTCCATACAGCCTACTGCGTTAAGTGTTCCATTGAATTTCTGAGCTCCACACTTCTGGAAACTTTCGAACTTAAATCGAGGAGCTTGAACTACATTAGGAGGAGCCACATCAACATTAACAGGGGGAACGAAAACATTATCCACTGGTGGCTCAATGTGGTGAGATGGCACTGAGTAGTTGCCATCAGTTCCTTCAGCATTCTCAGTAAGAGCGTTGTTCAGTTGTTCTTGAGTCTGTGCTAACTGGGCTTGGAGAGTCAGTACAAGATTGTACAGTTCAGCTGCATTAGGGATTTGCTCCACCACTGCTTCGTTAACTCTAGGTGGATTGCCGGGAGGTGGAGGCATAGGACCTAATGGGCTTGGCTGATTCACTTGCTGGGGGTTTCCTCGATTTCTATTCGCATTGGCTGCAACAGCAGCAGCATTGGCAGCATTACTAGCACCGGCACCTGGATGGACAGGTGGGGTAATGCTTGCAGTAACTCCATCGCGTCGTGAGTTGCCTTGACGAGTGTTAACCATCTTTCCTTCACTGAAAGATAGAGTCGATAAGCGCAAAGATAAGGCTAAAACATATCATATCGTAAACATATCATTAACCACCGTTCATCATAACATATCATATCGTAAACATATCATTAACCACCGTTCATCATAACATATCATATCGTAAACATATCATTAACCACCGTTCATCATAACATATCATATCGTAAACATATCATTAACCACCGTTCATCATAACATATCATATCGTAAACATATCATTAACCACCGTTCATCATAACATATCATATCGTAAACATATCATTAACCACCGTTCATCATAACATATCATATCGTAAACATATCATTAACCACCGTTCATCATAACATATCATATCGTAAACATATCATTAACCACCGTTCATCATAACATATCATATCGTAAACATATCATTAACCACCGTTCATCATAACATATCATATCGTAAACATATCATTAACCACCGTTCATCATAACATATCATATCGTAAACATATCATTAACCACCGTTCATCATAACATATCATATCGTAAACATATCATTAACCACCGTTCATCATAACATATCATATCGTAAACATATCATTAACCACCGTTCATCATAACATATCATATCGTAAACATATCATTAACCACCGTTCATCATAACATATCATATCGTAAACATATCATTAACCACCGTTCATCATAACATATCATATCGTAAACATATCATTAACCACCGTTCATCATAACATATCATATCGTAAACATATCATTAACCACCGTTCATCATAACATATCATATCGTAAACATATCATTAACCACCGTTCATCATAACATATCATATCGTAAACATATCATTAACCACCGTTCATCATAACATATCATATCGTAAACATATCATTAACCACCGTTCATCATAACATATCATATCGTAAACATATCATTAACCACCGTTCATCATAACATATCATATCGTAAACATATCATTAACCACCGTTCATCATAACATATCATATCGTAAACATATCATTAACCACCGTTCATCATAACATATCATATCGTAAACATATCATTAACCACCGTTCATCATAACATATCATATCGTAAACATATCATTAACCACCGTTCATCATAACATATCATATCGTAAACATATCATTAACCACCGTTCATCATAACATATCATATCGTAAACATATCATTAACCACCGTTCATCATAACATATCATATCGTAAACATATCATTAACCACCGTTCATCATAACATATCATATCGTAAACATATCATTAACCACCGTTCATCATAACATATCATATCGTAAACATATCATTAACCACCGTTCATCATAACATATCATATCGTAAACATATCATTAACCACCGTTCATCATAACATATCATATCGTAAACATATCATTAACCACCGTTCATCATAACATATCATATCGTAAACATATCATTAACCACCGTTCATCATAACATATCATATCGTAAACATATCATTAACCACCGTTCATCATAACATATCATATCGTAAACATATCATTAACCACCGTTCATCATAACATATCATATCGTAAACATATCATTAACCACCGTTCATCATAACATATCATATCGTAAACATATCATTAACCACCGTTCATCATAACATATCATATCGTAAACATATCATTAACCACCGTTCATCATAACATATCATATCGTAAACATATCATTAACCACCGTTCATCATAACATATCATATCGTAAACATATCATTAACCACCGTTCATCATAACATATCATATCGTAAACATATCATTAACCACCGTTCATCATAACATATCATATCGTAAACATATCATTAACCACCGTTCATCATAACATATCATATCGTAAACATATCATTAACCACCGTTCATCATAACATATCATATCGTAAACATATCATTAACCACCGTTCATCATAACATATCATATCGTAAACATATCATTAACCACCGTTCATCATAACATATCATATCGTAAACATATCATTAACCACATGTACGGGGAAACATTTTAGGCATAAACATCGTCATCATTAATCCCCGAGTACCTCCCATATTAACCCAACCACCTATGAGTTATACATTACTGTTATGGAGGTTATAGTTTACGAACCATTTTCGTTGCACCCTCAGCGTGACAAAAGTAGTGTATCTTACCTGTTAGTAGTATGTGCGCGTAAACAAAGCTAACAGTGCTTAATAGTAATCCCCCGACACCTATTGTTCATTAACATATGAAGTATAAGTCATTTGGGACATTAAATGGACTTGCAAACGAAATTAGTTTTGAATCGAACGAATTTAGCTTCAAACGAACTTAATCTTCGTTTCCAAAACGAATTTAGCCAACGGAGTTAACAAACGAAATTAGTCTTCTTTTAAACGAAAATAGCTTGAACGAAGTTAAACTTCGTTTTGTCAAACGAACTTAGATTTCCAGAAAACGAATTTAGTCATCAGAAACGAATTTAAGCTTCAGGAACGAATTTAAACCTATTTTCGTCCAGAATTCATAAAACGACTTGTTCTTCGATTTTTCCAGAAACAAACGACTTGGGCTTCACCCAAAACATGATTTTGACATTGTTAAACATATTTTGATCATTCAAATCGATTACAAACTCGTTTGACACCGTTTAGATCATTAATTAGCCAAAGACACAACATGAACCCTAATTAGACAAAAACCCTTTTAAAATCAGATTTGATTCAAATAGAAACATCTTTAGATCTGAAATATAGCCAACGAATCATTGATTACCTGTAGCAAACGATGGCCGATTGATTTCCAATATAAAACACTCAATTTATTGACCAAAACTTGAAGATTTGCTAAAGAAATCAATTAAGGAATTGGAAAGGCTTAATGTGTGTTTAAGATTAGGGAAAATGGCTGAAACTAATCAGAGATTAGGCTACCCTAATCACAATTTTCGTTTTTAACTTTACACCTTTGGCAAAACTAGTCCCTGGACTTCATATTGACTTTATTTCGCTTTAAAACACTTATTGGGGATACATATAACACACTAAAGCACTTTCGCACACTACAAAGGCCTTTTACACATCATTTAAATCTACTTTATTGTCACTCATTAAAGATAATTAAATCTCACGTATAGGGTACATAAACATATAAACACATATTTCCACACAAACGTATCACGGACTTATAATTTGACCTAACGACGTTAGTCAACATATACGTTTAAGTTTTGGGATGTTATATAAGCAATACATAAGTCATATTGAAAGTAGCCAATCATCATTAAGGCTAACATAAATGACTAACGGGGAAACTAAATGTCTTCTTCATAGCAACTACCCGCCTCACCAAGCTAAGTCTTTCACTAGCTCAACCTGCTTAACCTGAGGGAGCAACATATTTCAAGAAACAAGTGTTAGCTAACGAATTAGCTAAGTAAGATAACACATAGTTTATAAAGCATTTGCCCATTTAAAACATTATAGAAAAGTCGTTTGAAATCGTTAAGGCACAAATCACATCATACATCGCATCTCACATAACGTATCATCACATCCAACATCTTCATATAGGATGGGTCATCCTAAATGTGCCTAGTCATCTTTCATATCTCATTTAATCATATAACATCTTTGCATTTGTGACATAAGTCACGCATATCATATAACATCTTTGCAATTGTGACATAAGTCACACACATCATATAACATATACATCTTTGTAAGTGTGATATAAGTCACACCCGACTAGATGGACAAACCTTACGGCAGTACATCAATGTCGTTAAGGAATGGAAAGCCAATCCCGGAGTAGTCCGTATGTTCAAAGACATTGGTGGGTAATCAGGCCACCCGGAGATACTCAACCACTTAATTATGTTGCAAGGAGCCACCCGAGCAACCACATATACGCACCCGCCGGGAGAAGGGCAAGTACGGGTTAAGCTTAACACTTTCACATCACATCATTTACGAGCTCGATTTACATCACATATAGTTTAGGTGTTCACATTACCTAAACATTTATCACATATTCATCTTAATGTTTGGGCCTTAAACGTGCACGTATCATGGCAACTTAACAAGTCTAGTGAACTAGATGAACAAGCCATACAATCATGCACATTTCATTTATCATCAACATATATCACATTTCAATACATCTCACAACATTACATAACATTTCATAGCATATCATTACATCTCATGACACTACATAACATTTCATAACATATCATTACATCTCATATCATTGGGACAACATTTCAGGTCTCAATAGTCATTTACATAGCCCATATCACCTCCCGTGTAACCCCGAATACCCATAAGCAAACAAGATAACATTTGGGAAGTTATTATATGAAAACCATGTTTTTGTTGAACCCCCAGCGTGTCAAAGTAGTGTATCTTACCTCGAAGATGCGCACAACAAATGGTAACTATGCTACCGTGCAAAGCAAGTATTCCCGGCTACCTATAATCATTAAGCGACCATTAGATGAGCTAAACAATACCCACTCAATTATGGTCATAACTCAGACCTAAACATCTATAAGCATGTCCCATTACAATGCTTGATGCATTGAAGATTCGATTAATACTTTAGAGCTCACAGAACTCGACGAAACTCGACCTTCACTCACTAATTCAACCTTTCAGGTAATTTGACATTAAAACAATCCTTTAAAAGCATTACCATTAGAAAGTAGACTCTCTCACGATTCCGTGGATAGCTTATTTGTCAAAAACGGAGTTACGGTTCAAAAGTTATGGCCATTTAAAAATTCTGTCGCTATTGCGTCGCAGTGGGCAAATTGCGTCGCAACTTAAGTCACTGTATTCTAGTTGCAACCTAGGTATTGCGCCGCAACTGACCCCGAATCTGCACAAACCTCATTGTTTAACCTCCAAAACTTAACCAAACACACCCCAAACGACCCCAAACCTTAAGAACGACTTTTGTACCTCAAAATTCATCATTTTAAGACCATAATGATGCAATGAAATCATTGATTAATCCCTACTTGATTTGCATCACAATGACAAACATTTTAGGTTACCGAATCGATTAAAACTCACGATTTTGACTCCAATCAACCCTCTAAAGACCTAGATCAGTTATGAAACGAATCAAGGGATTTAAACAACATGAAATCAATGTAATAATACCTCAAATAACTGTAGATTACAAGAAGGATGCAAAAGCTTGATCAAACACACCCGAATCAACACGTTTGAAGGATTTTTGCAAAGGAATCATATGAGAAGGAGGGGAACGGTTTGGAGAGGCACAAAAGGGATTAAGAACTGATTAAGTGTTAATTAGGTTAGCCTAATTGACCCTTAAAAGCTGGACACACTTTCCCAAAGCTTACACTTAAGCCCCTCAACTTTACATCTTCACATCTAAGGCTTAAACGACTTAACGAGAATACTTACCGACACATTAAACACATCTTAAACATATTTGGCATCTTAAACACATTAACATATACATCATTAAGGCATTGAAGTCTCACACATATAGCACATTAATCACATATAAGCATTAAATCTCCTAGAGACTTAACGGACACAAGGTGTTGACTTAACGACACAAGTCAACCGTTAATTAAAAGTTCGGGATGTTACAAGTACAACGAGGACGTTGTACAATTTAAGTGTGGGGGGATGGAATAGGAAAAACCTGTGGTTTAATTGCTTGATTAATCATAAGTTTTCTACTACTTAATTCATGCAAATTTCAAGTTTTTCTTGTGTCGGAAAACTATTTTGAGAATATAAGCTTTGCAAGTAGACAAAAGATGACGATAACTAAGCAATATTAGCTTTGGTAGATGAACGGTTAGTTAGGACTGTTAGCTTAACTATAGATTTGTGGCTGTTCATTCTTCCAACTGGATTAGAGCTTAGACTGAAACTGTATGCGATTATGTTTGCCATAGCACATTTAACCGGACTTTAATATGCCTAGCAATTAGAGCTTTCTAGTTATTAGTATAGGTATATTAATTGGACTTAATGATATACGTGCTTGTGTAGGAACTAGTTTAGATGTATGGTTCGCCTTAATTCTTACACTATTTAATGTGAACTAGTTGCATGCGGAGTAGGAGTATGAGTCATCTGGGGTCTCTGATAATGTCTATTGGCATTGCATAATAATGTAGTAATTTCTTAAGAAAGAAATAACTGGACTTAATAAAGAGTTAAAAGTTCTCCCCATACAATCCAATAGCGAGTAAAATTATACACATCAAGTTATGTCGCTTTGCGCGTGGGGAACCACCGACCTGTCACCGCTGTCTTGATGTAAGGTATAAACTCTAACCATTAGTTGAGTTATGTCGCTCTGCGAGTGAGGAACCACTGACCTGTCACCGTTGTCTCAACTATTAAAGATGATAATATCGTATAACTGCTTTAGTGTCTAGCTGAGCATTGACTGCTTAGTGAGGAAGATGTCTAAGTCCTATTTTCGTAACTCTACAAGGATACCACTTTTTGGTTAGCACCCTCCATAGCTGAATATAAATGCCTTGCTAGTAGCTAGTAGTTCTGATTGTTATACAAACCTTAATTAAGTGCTTAACTAGTCAGCAGAAAGAAGTAAGATTGAGTTGTAAGACATGTGGAAGTATAGAACTGTTTTAGAGGTATTAACATGAATAAAAAGTTAGCTTTTAGTTTTGATTGACTGATTATCTTGCCTCTAGCTATAGCTTACTGATTTTGTCTAAAGCTTTCTCAAATCATTTGCATGACTAATCTTTCAAATGTTTTAATGAAGTAGAATAACTTTAACACTTAAGCTGTCCGCTCATCATTGTTTTATTTTCTTGGACTGTTTGCTTGAGGACAAGCAAAGACTTAAGTGTGGGGGTATATGATGAGCGTCCATTTTGTGATAAAAAACCCCTATCGAAAGGACTCATTTCTATGTCTTAAATGAGTTAATATTCCGGAACTATCGGTACTTAATGAGTCGTATGTTTACGCAGGTTCACGGAAGATGCGAGTGAGGGTAAATGGCATCAAGTAACTCAAGATGAAGGCCTATGAAGTTACAAGACACAAGGAGGTGATTCGGGAGCCGAACGAAGAAGTACGAGAAGCAGCAGCTGCCAGCGCCGCTGGCCCAGTCCCTGCGCCGATTCAGCACCTCGCTCCTTCTCCCTCCCTTCTCTTCCAGACGTCTTGTCTCCCTTGTATGTCCCCCCGCTTCTTTTTTACCCCCCCTTTATGCTGCCCCCAGTTCTTCCTTTCCACCCCCTCCCCCTCCCCCTTTCCTCCATCACTCTTCCCTGCTGTACCCCAATCCCTTTACTGATTTCCCCTACACACCGCCCGCCACCCTCTCCATTCCGTTCCTCCTTCTTGCTTTCATCCTCCCATTTTCGTCCCCTCCTTGTGCAGCAGCTGCAAGCGCAGCTGCGCTCCAAGACCAAGCGCCGCTGGGCCAGACCCAGACCAGTCCAGATCGCCCCCTCAGTATCTGAACGCACGGTATAATAATTTGTTCATATGGCAGTCAGACTCGCCTTAATCTGTGAAGTAGATTTATTATTCTCTCCTTTATTTCGTTTTTGTCTTTTGTCGGTTTTAGCGTTCCCTTTCCTTTTCTTCTTGCTTATCATTCGCTTCTTTTTCCCTCTGTCCCGGTTTAGGTTTTTTTAAGGTAGGTTAACCCTCAAAAACACGCAGGAGGAGGGACAGGAGAGAGACTGAGGACAGAAGCTACACGGCCGCCATGATTGCAAACCAACAGGGTGTATAGAGGCGACGGTGCACGAGGCCCAAAAGAGGGGGGGTGGAGCGGGCGGCGAACAACCGGACGAGCGGGAATTTTAATATCTGCTCCCTCCCCCCTGCTTCCTTGTCCCTGTGTCTCATGCATACCCTATTAAGTATTTTGGAGCTTCTAACACCTTCGATCTTCAACCTAGATCTACTCTTTTACTTTACTTTCAGTTGGTAAACAATGTCTTTCATCTTTTCAGACTTTGTTATTCCATTAATAATGTCAGGCTAGTAGGCTGAATACTTGTTTGGATCAATGTGATCATGTAGACGTTTATTGTTTTACTTTATTTGTTAGATCTGTTGGAGTGTGTTTTACTGTTTATCGTAGATCCATGTTTTACTAGTTCTTCATATTATTATCGGTTCTATATCTGCATGTATTAGTTTAATTCTGATGACCGGTCTATAATCATACACTAGGATTAATACATAAGGATGGAAAACACTAGTCGGTCTTTAACTAGTTGTAAAAGGTGATTCACTTGTAACCGAGGGATCCAGAACCATAGTAATTAGGATGAATAGAACATGATGCTTAACAATGTCAGACGCGATCCTTTGACTTGGAAACGAGCAATGTGGTCACCGGAGATAATTACTATCTGGTCATGGCTTAAGAGCCGGGTAACTAAAGATGAACTAGTAACACAGAACTTTAGGTCATTAATGCTTAAACAATGAATCTAACAAGAATTTGTTTATAGGGTAGTGTGAGTCTAGCGACAGCACTAGTTAATTAGGCAAAGTGAATCTAATGAGAATCTGAGCCGTGATTAAGTTTCCAACAGTACTAACAAATGGGTAGGATAGTATTGGTCGTACCATGAGATCTGAGATGCCAAACAAGTATTTTAATTAATTACTGTTATTTGCTTTTTCAAACTATTTTCAGACTAAGCCTCTCGCTGAATAAGCGTTGCGGCTTCTATTTACTTTTCAGTATTTTAATTAGTTTAATAGGAAATCGTGACAACCCCACAACCGCTAGAATTACACATATTACTAGATTAGGTAAAGCAACGCATCCCTGCGAACGATCCTGTAACTTATCACTAAACTATACTACATCCGATCGGGTTCTCTGCCCGTAGGTGTGTGTGTTAGGATAATTACTTGTACAACATTTATAAATTTAAAAGCAGAAATAAAAATCACCTGGAGTCGAAGTAGATGACCTTTTAATACTATTGTTCTCGATAAATCTTTTTAAGTTAATTTTAGTTTTCATTTAGTTTTAATTTAATTTTCAAATCAAACTGACGAGGGACATAAAACCTAAAAGCATTTTGCCCCACCCCTCCCCCCCCCCCTCCAACTACTTAAACTCGCTTATTTCTTATACAGTCCCTGTGGATTCGACCTGGACTTACCTTTAAACTATATTGCAAACGAACGGGTACACTGCCCGAGAGTGTGTAGTAATCAGTTAATCGGTATTTCTTGTTTATAAATTTAAAACTAGATTTTCACACATCAGAAGTCATCACCATGTTTTTCTCTTGCAGCATTTTCATCATTTCAGAACAAACAGCAGCAACCAAAGTCTGATCCAATTCACTCTTCTTTTCACTATGCATCTCATTCTTATAATTGAGATCAAAAGGAGAATCCTTAAATCCAAAGTCAGTATTTACTTGTGCAGCCAGTTTACCACCCTTTTTAACCTTCTTTCCTTTATACCAATCTGGATAACCAAGTCTCTCAAAACATTGCTCATACACATGACCATCCTGTTTACAATAAGTGCAACTCCTAGTTTTATCCCTGTAATCTTTTCTCTGTCCCTGAGAATGCTTATTTGCATAGTTATTATTGGCAAAATAAGCAATGGGATCATGAGAAACAGTGGTAACTTGCTTTTGTTTCTCCACTTGCTGCACTATATAATAGGCTTTATTGATGTTTGGCAAGGGATCCATGGATAAAATCTGATTCCTTACAGATTCAAAACCATCATTCAACTTCATTAGGAATTGCATAAGCCTAGTCCTACTTTCAATCTCCAAGTATTTCTTAGTTATGCCACAACTACACTCCTGCATTTTTCCACAAGTACAAGAAGGATTCCCATTCAAACTAGTTAATTCATCCCAAAACCTTTTCACTTTGTTGTAATAAGCAGCCACAGAAAGATCACCTTGACTAACCTTACTCAATTCCCTTTCAACATGATAAATGAGTGGCCCATTACTTTGACCACATCTTTCACTCAGTTCAGTCCATAATTCCTTAGCTGACTTAGCATAAAGAAAAGCCTCAGACAACTCAGCAGTCATGGAATTCAAAATCCAACAAATCACCATATAATCACATCTAGTCCACCTTCCAAAATCAACATGAGTAGCTGCTGGTTTAACAGTTGATCCATCTATGAATCCTAATTTCAACTTAGCACCAAGTGCCATCTGAATAGTACGGCTCCATCCAAAGAAATTACTACCATTAAAAGGAGTATTGGTCAACATCATTCCTGGATGATCAGAACTAGCCAAGACCAAAGGATCATTAACTTGTGTGTTGCTACTTTGATTGTTATTGTTTTGATTGTTTGTAATAGCCATAATTTTCGCTATTGAAACCCTAATTGATCAAAATTATAGTAATCAAAACTAACAGAATTATGACGTCAGCAACTAGTTGAACCAGAACAGAAACCCTAATTTGATATCAAGAATCGGAAAAGAAGTAATTGAATTAAAGAAAATACAAGAACAATCACCGTTATCAGAAAATCCACCAGAAATGGCCGAAATTAACCGGAATCAAAACCTCAAAGCTTGATTACATAACAATGGCGGATTCCGGCGATATGATTACCGGAATAATCATCGAATATAACGAATGATTACAAACCTTGCGCTCTGATACCATATGAAATTCATGATATATGCGGAATTTAGAGAGAATTTTACAAATTATTGTTGTATATTGTATTAATTAATTATTCAGTACAATCGGATACATACATAATATATATATATATAATATTATTGAATTAAATATAATACAATATATATATATATATATAAAGGCTTGTAACCGTTCACCTAACTAACTTTCTATATTTACAATATTAGTCCCTCAAGTTACAACTTGTTACAAAACTATCTAAAACTATATATTTCACATGCTCCCCTCAAGTTGGAACTTCTTGCAAACCTATTTTTCTCAGTCATGGTCATAGGTCTCAGCACATGATGTATACAACTTAGAAACTAGCCACACAAACCTTAATACTGAATCTGACATATAATATTTACTATATATAATATATTAATATTAACTATCTACTAAGATCATAGAAATATTACATTATATATATATATTTTTTAAAAGGGTTCAGTTGCATCCCTTTTTAAATGGGTTCAGTTTTTAGAAAGTGTAAAAAATATGCTATAATTGTTTATGTTAATAGTGTGTATATATATTTACATTTCTAAACATGAAAACTAAATTTTACAAAAAAATTTATTAGTTAGTAATGCATAATTGTGAATATATCACTGCCCGATAATAATGAAACATCAACTCTTTATAGTTCATAACATCTTAATTAGCTCGGTAATTTGATACATATGTTAATGCATAAAGTTTTATTTGTAGGTATATATTATGGCTATTTAAATTATCACTCTCTCTAATTAATAAGTCGTACTTGACGGCCTATATCTAGATAAGTTAGGATCGGATTATTTTGCTGACAAATGGAAGAAATTTATTCCAAAATGACACACGTTATTGTTAGTAGTGTTTGGTAGACCATAGTCATAAAGTACAATTTGGAGACAAGGATTCTTCCGCATGGCACAAATCAAGTTCGATATAGCCAGGAAGGATACTCAAAAGAAAGATTTAGCTGAAGTCAAGTGACGAAGGTACTTACGTGGAACATTAAACATCCATATATATACTGTTGTTTGAATTTGGTGTAGCAATCGACTATATGGAATATGTAGCTAAATAAAAAAAAGAGTACAGTACAACATCATCTATATATTCAGCCTGATTCCTGAACATAGAGACCAAGGGAAATAATCGGTACCAATTAAAACAGCAACCGATGGCAACCGATCACCACAAGAGAATCATATTATTTCCCCTGCCTTTTCAAGGTCATATCAATCCCATGCTTCAGCTAGCAAACATTCTACATGCCCATGGAACTTTTAAAATAACCATCATACACACCGAATATAACTCTCCGCAAAATCAATCAAACTATCCTCACTTCACCTTCAAGTCCATCAAGGACAACTTTTCAAATATCATAAATCAGTTGGCTTGGAACCCAGACTCCAGCTTTTACCTTAAGCACCTAAATACAAGCTGTGTAGATCCTTTTAGGGAATGTCTTGCTGGGTTGTTGGGAGAAACCGATAAAGAACCGGTTGCTTGTGTGATCACAGATGCTGGATTCTACTTCACACAGGCCGTTGCGGATGAGCTGAAGATTCCTCGGATGGTGCTCCGGACAAGCTGTCTTGGCTGCGTTCTTGCCTATACCCGTTTACCCTTTCACTCTAAGATGGATTGCTTTAAACTAACGAAAGAAGGTCAGTAATTTCTTATCATTCATCCCGCATTTTCTTATAAACTGTTACTCGTATTAGTTAAGAATATATAAGGATCGCTATAGCTTTAGCTCATAACTTAATTTCCTCTACTAATAATTACTTGGTTTAGAATTTAATTAATTAGGTTAACTAATAACAAGTTAAAGTTGACTTGAAACTTATATCTCTTGTTTCAACAAACCTTTTAACGTGCATGATTTAACCGTATATGTCAATAACGGAAACATATAATTTGTGAATTAGTGACTTTTTTTAGCTTAACTGTTTGCAGAACTCGATAGTTTAACAAATTTTTTTTACAAAACTAGATATGATGTTCAACAGTTCAAGTTTGGATTTAATCTTTACACACGATTTGGACCGATTTGAAAAAGTAGAAACCCGGACTCACCAATGACAAGCCCATTAATTAAGCCATTTATATTTTTCAGTGCCACACTCCGAGTTTCACAACACCGACCGACTGAACTTGAACAAAGTCCAAAGTGACACTCACATACCAAATTCAACAAAAACAAGAAAACTGGTGCAGGCATTACGTTTTTGCAAAAAAAAAAAAAAACACAATCTCAACTCGAACTTATAGGTTTTGCAAAAAGATTTGTTGATTTACGTTTTTGCAAAATTTTAAGTAAAAGTGACTATTCTTCCAAATAATTTTAGGTAATTTGGTGAATTGAAGGTTTTGATATCGATCGACTCCAAGCATTAAGTGTTTTCTAAAACTTAAAATTAAAATTTCCGCCATTTAATGTATAAACATATCTTTTAAATTTTTTCATAGCATTTTTTTTATGAATATTGTACCAAATATATTGAATAATATTTTACCATTTTTTTACAGTGTATTTTCTTCTATTATTTGTGGAAGGATTTTTAGGTAACATTTTGGATAGGGCCTGAGAGTGAGGAGGGATGACAATTCTTGATATCACACAATCCGATATATGAAAAATAAAATAAATTACATGGTTGATAGATGTGTCATATTTCCAACCCCTTGTCTCGTTTGAAGATAAAAAGATAATGTTATCATTTTTTGTGTTAAAAGGTACGGAGTAAGAGGGTGTTTGGGATTGCGTTTTAAGTTGATTATCCGATTATTGCGTTTGAATACCGCAAATAATAGAAAAAGTTTTTGGCAAAAAAAATGATTATTTTCAATTTCACAGATACAAAACGCAGTTTTAATAAAACATGTTAGAACATTCTTTTTCAAAATGCAGATTTAAAATGCAAAATTTATATTATAATCGCAATCTCAAACACCCTGATTCTCTTTGTATATCATAATACCTAGATTAATTTTTACGTTTGCCACTTAATATTTGACAAAATCAAATACGCTAATCGCTTGGATTAATTTTGGATACATGAAATCGCACTACACAACACAAATTGCTAACCCAAGTCACTAGGTTGGTTATGTTCTCCAAACTTTGGCCACATGTATTTCGTGCAGTATGGGTTGTACGTACAAGTCAAATGTTAGTCAATAAGCCAGCTAAGTCAGCTGGTTTTAGTCCATAACATAACACGAGTCAAATGTACATTGTATACATAAGTAGTATTTTAAAATTTTATTTAAAAAAATATACACGCCTTTTATTAGAGAGAATTAAAATGAGAATTTGCTTTGATCATTTGGGTCCATATGTATTCAGATTCTCAATATGAAGCATCAGTGGAAGAATATCCAATTTTGAAATTCAAAGACATCGCAAAGATCACTATCAACCCACAAGACACGGGGGACTTCGTCACCAACATGCTTAATGAGATGAAGGCGTCATCAGGGATCATTTGGAACGCCTTCAAAGAACTCAAAGAATCAGAACTAGAAACAATTTCGCTAGATTTTAAGGTTACAAACTTCACCTTGGGCCCATTCCACAAGTACTTCCCAGCATCATCGAGCAGCTTGTTACAACAAGACCGAACCATTCTTTCGTGGCTAGACACTCAACCTCCCAAGTCGACCATATACGTAAGCTTTGGAAGTCTTGCACATATAACTGAGTCTGAATTTCAACAAGTGGCCAATGCATTGTTGAATATTGGTTTGCCATTCTTGTGGGTGGTTAGACCAGGAATGGTCCGTGATTCAGAGTGGATCGAGTCATTACCTGTAAGGTTTCTAGAAAGAGTGGGTGATAGGGGATGAATAGTGAAATGGTCACCTCAACAAGAAGTCCTAGCCCATCCAGCCACGGGGTGTTTTTGGACACATTGTGGGTGGAATTCAACACTAGAGAGCATATGTGAAGGAATTCCTATGATTTGTTCACCTTATTTTGTGGACCAACCAATAAATGCGAGATATGTTAGCGACGTATGGAAGATTGGCACGTACTTATAGGATGGGTTTGAAAGTGTGGGGATCGAGACTGCCATCAAAACAATTATGATGAGTAAGGAAGGTGAAATGATGCGGGAAAGAATAACTTCTTTGAAGGAGAAGCTAAATAACTCTCTCTTTGATGGTAGCTCTTCTCATCAGTCATTGATCAACTTGGTTGATTATATTTCAACGCTCTAATTAAAATGATAAAGTTACATATGGTTCATATGTAATGTGTACCAAAGTGTTGTTTGATCTTATAATAATTTAAGTTTACATAAAAATTAAAAAAAAATGTTTATCCTCTTTGCATATGCAATTCAAAAATATGCATGTTTATATGGTTCGCTTCAAAACTTTTAATCTTTTAAGCAGGCCAACAGGGTAAAAGTGACAGGGTGAATTTATCTTTTCATTTAATCCATCGTTTACTCTGTCAATGTCTTCATTATTTTATTTTGTTTTTGATACGAACCTAAATAAATACATGCAAAAAGCACCAGCCCAGATCAGAATAGCAGGAGGCCCAAAAGAGTTTAATTGGACTAATTAACGAGTGCTTTCCTATTATGAAAAGTAGCTTGATCAGAATAGAAATACTGAAGTAGGCTCAAAATTCTTAAGAATCCCAATCAGAGTAAGAAAGTAAGAAACTACGTGAGATGTGCACATACACTGATAGAGGTTGGCAAAAATTGGGTTTGACCTAACCCGATCCAAACCGAATTGAACCAGTTTCTTAGTCAAACATGGACCGGTTTGACCGGTTCTTTTTGCCAAAAAACAAACCCAACCCGATTTGAACCCGATCTTTATCCGGTCCGAAAACCCAAACTGGTGGGTTTTCCAAAACCCGATTTGACAAGCAACTACCGATTTGACAAGTATATTATAAACAAGTACTATCATCTCTACTATAAAAGTACCTAATTGTGTTTCTTACGATTAAACTTCGAAGTAGCTTAGCCGTGCAATTAAATGTTTCTTACTTGAATTGACAGCAGGTAATCCCGTCCCATTGCTTTAAGCCTTTAACTCTCCACTCGGTTGAAAGTGAGACCAAGTGATATAGGTAATACGAGTAGTAATTAGTAGTCATTTTCAAAGGCAACCTAGCTAAACTAGATGAGAAAAACGATACCAAGAGAAAGGTCAAACTATATTGAAATGTAAAGTGTAGATTGGCAGGAACACCTTAATTAGTCCTGTATACCATTTGGTACCTATCATAAAACGACCCATCCGCATCCCGTGATGCATCTCCAATATGAGTTGGTGTTCTAGGTCGGTTTGGAGTTGTGTAAGCACTCCTTATTGATCGGGGTGGGTTTCGTGGTGGAGTTTGATTTTGGTCATTTGGTTCAGAGTTGGTTTCTTGTGGAGTTATGGTGGGTTGGATGGTTGGTTGTGGATCTGGTTGATCACTCATGTTTACACGATGAAGTATCCGATTCCTTCTAGCTGTTTTCTCAATTTCCGGATCAAACAACAAAGGTGATGTATTCTTGGAATACCTCGTATGCATACACTACTTGAAATCTGCACAATCAACACACCTCGTGTAATACTGAACTACAAAAATGAAAAATGAAACAAACAAGAACTGAAACAAAACAAAACTAAACTAAATATTTTTGGATTTTTTTGAAAATTTTAAGTAAACTAATTGAAAACAAAATTTCAACACTTTGCACACCGATTCCCCGGCAGCGGCGCCAAAATTTGATCGTTGTCGTTGGACCGATAAAAAATATAAACTAAATACCACTATTTAGCAAGGGTAAGTCGAGTATCGTATCCTCAGGGAATCATGGGAAAGTGTTGAATAATTTACAAAGTTGATTAAACTAGACATAAACTTAAAATTGATTTTTGGATTGATTTGATTACAACTAAAACTGATTGAAACTTAACAAAATAATTCAATAATAAAACGGGTAGACCATTCTCATGATCCCAATTATGCTTTCAAAAGTATAACCTAACTTATATTCGTTGGAAATCACATAGACATGATTCGTTATAAAGCTTGGAATGAATGAACGTTAAGAACGAATTGATTAGGTTGTGATGATTCACGATAATGAAAACCGAGGAATTGACACAACTAAATTATCTATTCATTAACAAAATTACACTTTCATAAGAGATTCTTCCAATAATTAATGATTAACAATAAATTGAAATCAAAAGATAGATGGAATTCATTCAATGTTATAAACAAGTAATCATTCATTCAAACCAAACAACATTAGATGCAAAACACAATTAAGAATTAAACATCTAATCCAACTTGAATATAAGAAAGGTTGAATACAATTGTCTTACATAATTGTTCACATGAGAATGATCTAAAGGGGATTTAGCCTATCATCTTCATCAATGAATCTTCAATTCGGATTGTCATCTCCATGATATTATGATTTGATGATGATATTAGGGCTTGGGAAAGGTAGGTTGCTGCTCCAGAGATGAGAAATTAGGGTCCAATTAAGTCTAAGTTCGTATGTGTAAATATAACCCAAAAATAATTAAAACCCCATAAATTCGTTTTCTGCTTAAGTCAACCACCGTCTGGGACGGTGCTGTCCACCGTCTCAGACGGTCATGCATTTTCTTCCAGGATCCTTTACGCCCAACTGGCCGTCTCACATGCTGTAGATTTTGGCCCACCGTCCCAGACGGTGTGTAGCACCGTACCAGACGGTAGTCCAAATGTATGCAGAAACCTTTACGGTGACATGGACGTCTCACACGGTCACTATATTTAGCCCACCGTCCCAGACGGTGGGTCTTGGCGTCTCAAACGGTGGTCCAGAAAGTCAGTTTTTCAGATTTGACTTCTGTTGACTTCAGTTGACTCGTTTGACTTCCTTCTTAACCCGATAAGTTCCAATTCATCACCTAAGGCCTGAAACACTAAACAAACATAAACGCGCCCTAATCTTCTATTAACATACACAAAACATGCCATTTGCACACATTAAGGTCAGGTAAATCAAGCGTTTATCATCCCCCAATTACTTTCTGGGTATCATGTGGAGGCATTTCACAGGCATCATACCTTTACAGGTTAGGGATGATGGGTACCAAATGGTACACAGGACTAATTAAGGTGTTCCTGCCAATCTACACGTTACATTTCAATATAGTTTGACCTTTCTCTTGGTATCGTTTTTCTCATCTAGTTTAGCTAGGTTGCCTTTGAAAATGACTACTAATTACTACTCGTATTACCTATATCACTTGGTCTCACTTTCAACCGAGTGGAGAGTTAAAGGCTTAAAGCAATGGGACGGGATTACCTGCTGTCAATTCAAGTAAGAAACATTTAATTGCACGGCTAAGCTACTTCGAAGTTTAATCGTAAGAAACATAATTAGGTACTTTTATAGTAGAGATGATAGTACTTGTTTATAATATACTTGTCAAATCGGTAGTTGCTTGTCAAATCGGGTTTTGGAAAACCCACCGGTTTGGGTTTTCGGACCGGATAAAGATCGGGTTCATTCATTCCAAGCTTTATAACGAATCATGTCTATGTGATTTCCAAAGAATATAAGTTAGGTTATACTTTTGAAAGCATAATTGGGATCATGAGAATGGTCTACCCGTTTTATTATTGAATTATTTTGTTAAGTTTCAATCAGTTTTAGTTGTAATCAAATCAATCCAAAAATCAATTTTAAGTTTATGTCTAGTTTAATCAACTTTGTAAATTGTTCAACACTTTCCCATGATTCCCTGAGGATACGATACTCGACTTACCCTTGCTAAATAGTGGTATTTAGTTTATATTTTTGATCGGTCCAACGATAACGATCAAATTTTGGCGCCGCTGCCGGGAATCGGTGTGCAAAGTGTTGAAATTTTGTTTTCAATTAGTTTACTTAAAATTTTCAGAAAAATCCAAAAATATTTAGTTTTGTTTTGTTTTGTTTCAGTTCTTGTTTGTTTCATTTTTCATTCTTGTAGTTCAGTATTACACGAGGTGTGTTGATTGTGCAGATTTCAAGTAGTGTATGCATACGAGGTATTCCAAGAATACATCACCTTTGTTGTTTGATCCGGAAATTGAGAAAACAGCTAGAAGGAATCGGATACTTCATCGTGTAAACATGAGTGATCAACCAGATCCACAACCAACCATCCAACCCACCATAACTCCACAAGAAACCAACTCTGAACCAAATGACCAAAATCAAACTCCACCACGAAACCCACCCCGATCAATAAGGAGTGCTTACACAACTCCAAACCGACCTAGAACACCAACTCATATTGGAGATGCATCACGGGATGCGGATGGGTCGTTTTATGATAGGTACCAAATGGTATACAGGACTAATTAAGGTATTCCTGCCAATCTACACTTTACATTTCAATATAGTTTGACCTTTCTCTTGGTATCGTTTTTCTCATCTAGTTTAGCTAGGTTGCCTTTGAAAATGACTACTAATTACTACTCGTATTACCTATATCACTTGGTCTCACTTTCAACCGAGTGGAGAGTTAAAGGCTTAAAGCAATGGGACGGGATTACCTGCTGTCAATTCAAGTAAGAAACATTTAATTGCACGGCTAAGCTACTTCGAAGTTTAATCGTAAGAAACACAATTAGGTACTTTTATAGTAGAGATGATAGTACTTGTTTATAATATACTTGTCAAATCGGGTTTTGGAAAACCCACCAGTTTGGGTTTTCGGACCGGATAAAGATCGGGTTCAAATCGGGTTGGGTTTGTTTTTTGGCAAAAAGAACCGGTCAAACCGGTCCATGTTTGACTAAGAAACTGGTTCAATTCGGTTTGGATCGGGTTAGGTCAAACCCAATTTTTGCCAACCTCTATCAGTGTATGTGCACATCTCACGTAGTTTCTTACTTTCTTACTCTGATTGGGATTCTTAAGAATTTTGAGCCTACTTCAGTATTTCTATTCTGATCAAGCTACTTTTCATAATAGGAAAGCACTCGTTAATTAGTCCAATTAAACTCTTTTGGGCCTCCTGCTATTCTGATCTGGGCTGGTGCTTTTTGCATGTATTTATTTAGGTTCGTATCAAAAACAAAATAAAATAATGAAGACATTGACAGAGTAAACGATGGATTAAATGAAAAGATAAATTCACCCTGTCACTTTTACCCTGTTGGCCTGCTTAAAAGATTAAAAGTTTTGAAGCGAACCATATAAACATGCATATTTTTGAATTGCATATGCAAAGAGGATAAACATTTTTTTTTAATTTTTATGTAAACTTAAATTATTATAAGATCAAACAACACTTTGGTACACATTACATATGAACCATATGTAACTTTATCATTTTAATTAGAGCGTTGAAATATAATCAACCAAGTTGATCAATGACTGATGAGAAGAGCTACCATCAAAGAGAGAGTTATTTAGCTTCTCCTTCAAAGAAGTTATTCTTTCCCGCATCATTTCACCTTCCTTACTCATCATAATTGTTTTGATGGCAGTCTCGATCCCCACACTTTCAAACCCATCCTATAAGTACGTGCCAATCTTCCATACGTCGCTAACATATCTCGCATTTATTGGTTGGTCCACAAAATAAGGTGAACAAATCATAGGAATTCCTTCACATATGCTCTCTAGTGTTGAATTCCACCCACAATGTGTCCAAAAACACCCCGTGGCTGGATGGGCTAGGACTTCTTGTTGAGGTGACCATTTCACTATTCATCCCCTATCACCCACTCTTTCTAGAAACCTTACAGGTAATGACTCGATCCACTCTGAATCACGGACCATTCCTGGTCTAACCACCCACAAGAATGGCAAACCAATATTCAACAATGCATTGGCCACTTGTTGAAATTCAGACTCAGTTATATGTGCAAGACTTCCAAAGCTTACGTATATGGTCGACTTGGGAGGTTGAGTGTCTAGCCACGAAAGAATGGTTCGGTCTTGTTGTAACAAGCTGCTCGATGATGCTGGGAAGTACTTGTGGAATGGGCCCAAGGTGAAGTTTGTAACCTTAAAATCTAGCGAAATTGTTTCTAGTTCTGATTCTTTGAGTTCTTTGAAGGCGTTCCAAATGATCCCTGATGACGCCTTCATCTCATTAAGCATGTTGGCGACGAAGTCCCCCGTGTCTTGTGGGTTGATAGTGATCTTTGCGTTGTCTTTGAATTTCAAAATTGGATATTCTTCCACTGATGCTTCATATTGAGAATCTGAATACATATGGACCCAAATGATCAAAGCAAATTCTCATTTTAATTCTCTCTAATAAAAGGCGTGTATATTTTTTTAAATAAAATTTTAAAATACTACTTATGTATACAATGTACATTTGACTCGTGTTATGTTATGGACTAAAACCAGCTGACTTAGTTGGCTTATTGACTAACATTTGACTTGTACGTACAACCCATACTGCACGAAATACATGTGGCCAAAGTTTGGAGAATATAAACTAAATACCACTATTTAGCAAGGGTAAGTCGAGTATCGTATCCTCAGGGAATCATGGGAAAGTGTTGAACAATTTACAAAGTTGATTAAACTAGACATAAACTTAAAATTGATTTTTGGATTGATTTGATTACAACTAAAACTGATTGAAACTTAACAAAATAATTCAATAATAAAACGGGTAGACCATTCTCATGATCCCAATTATGCTTTCAAAAGTATAACCTAACTTATATTCGTTGGAAATCACATAGACATGATTCGTTATAAAGCTTGGAATGAATGAACCCGATCTTTATCCGGTCCGAAAACCCAAACCGGTGGGTTTTCCAAAACCCGATTTGACAAGCAACTACCGATTTGACAAGTATATTATAAACAAGTACTATCATCTCTACTATAAAAGTACCTAATTATGTTTCTTACGATTAAACTTCGAAGTAGCTTAGCCGTGCAATTAAATGTTTCTTACTTGAATTGACAGCAGGTAATCCCGTCCCATTGCTTTAAGCCTTTAACTCTCCACTCGGTTGAAAGTGAGACCAAGTGATATAGGTAATACGAGTAGTAATTAGTAGTCATTTTCAAAGGCAACCTAGCTAAACTAGATGAGAAAAACGATACCAAGAGAAAGGTCAAACTATATTGAAATGTAACGTGTAGATTGGCAGGAACACCTTAATTAGTCCTGTGTACCATTTGGTACCCATCATCCCTAACCTGTAAAGGTATGATGCCTGTGAAATGCCTCCACATGATACCCAGAAAGTAATTGGGGGATGATAAACGCTTGATTTACCTTACCTTAATGTGTGCAAATGGCATGTTTTGTGTATGTTAATAGAAGATTAGGGCGCGTTTATGTTTGTTTAGTGTTTCAGGCCTTAGGTGATGAATTGGAACTTATCGGGTTAAGAAGGAAGTCAAACGAGTCAACTGAAGTCAACAGAAGTCAAATCTGAAAAACTGACTTTCTGGACCACCGTTTGAGACGCCAAGACCCACCGTCTGGGACGGTGGGCTAAATATAGTGACCGTGTGAGACGTCCATGTCACCGTAAAGGTTTCTGCATACATTTGGACTACCGTCTGGTACGGTGCTACACACCGTCTGGGACGGTGGGCCAAAATCTACAGCGTGTGAGACGGCCAGTTGGGCGTAAAGGATCCTGGAAGAAAATGCATGACCGTCTGAGACGGTGGACAGCACCGTCCCAGACGGTGGTTGACTTAAGCAGAAAACGAATTTATGGGGTTTTAATTATTTTTGGGTTATATTTACACATACGAACTTAGACTTAATTGGACCCTAATTTCTCATCTCTGGAGCAGCAACCTACCTTTCCCAAGCCCTAATATCATCATCAAATCATAATATCATGGAGATGACAATCCGAATTGAAGATTCATTGATGAAGATGATAGGCTAAATCCCCTTTAGATCATTCTCATGTGAACAATTATGTAAGACAATTGTATTCAACCTTTCTTATATTCAAGTTGGATTAGATGTTTAATTCTTAATTGTGTTTTGCATCTAATGTTGTTTGGTTTGAATGAATGATTACTTGTTTATAACATTGAATGAATTCCATCTATCTTTTGATTTCAATTTATTGTTAATCATTAATTATTGGATGAATCTCTTATGAAAGTGTAATCTTGTTAATGAATTGATAATTTAGTTGTGTCAATTCCTCGGTTTTCATTATCGTGAATCATCACAACCTAATCAATTCGTTCTTAACGTTCATTCATTCCAAGCTTTATAACGAATCATGTCTATGTGATTTCCAACGAATATAAGTTAGGTTATACTTTTGAAAGCATAATTGGGATCATGAGAATGGTCTACCCGTTTTATTATTGAATTATTTTGTTAAGTTTCAATCAGTTTTAGTTGTAATCAAATCAATCCAAAAATCAATTTTAAGTTTATGTCTAGTTTAATCAACTTTGTAAATTGTTCAACACTTTCCCATGATTCCCTGAGGATACGATACTCGACTTACCCTTGCTAAATAGTGGTATTTAGTTTATATTTTTTATCGGTCCAACGATAACGATCAAATTTTGGCGCCGCTGCCGGGGAATCGGTGTGCAAAGTGTTGAAATTTTGTTTTCAATTAGTTTACTTAAAATTTTCAAAAAAATCCAAAAATATTTTGTTTTGTTTTGTTTTGTTTCAGTTCTTGTTTGTTTCATTTTTCATTCTTGTAGTTCAGTATTACACGAGGTGTGTTGATTGTGCAGATTTCAAGTAGTGTATGCATACGAGGTATTCCAAGAATACATCACCTTTGTTGTTTGATCCGAAAATTGAGAAAACAGCTAGAAGGAATCGGATACTTCATCGTGTAAACATGAGTGATCAACCAGATCCACAACCAACCATCCAACCCACCATAACTCCACAAGAAACCAACCCTGAACCAAATGACCAAAATCAAACTCCACCACGAAACCCACCCCGATCAATAAGGAGTGCTTACACAACTCCAAACCGACCTAGAACACCAACTCATATTGGAGATGCATCACGGGATGCGGATGGGTCGTTTTATGATAGGCTCCATGATAGGGTGAATCATTGGGATGATGGGAGGTTTGATGATAATTCGGATGGGTATGATCGGAACCATGGGGGAGATTATGAGCAACCACAAAACCTTTAATATCCTCAATACAACCAACCCCAATATAACCAACCTCAATACATAAACCACGGACCAAGAGTTCTTCCTCAAGGTCCACCACCTCGCCTTAACCATCGTGTAGCTCAACCAAATTACCAAGGGCAGCCAAATTACCAACCTTATAACCGTGTCAATCAACATATGAACTATCAAGCTCCACCACAAGGAGTTGATAGCCATTTTCGACCAGCCATAGCCGTTAATGCTTCACCCATAGTTCCACCGATTTTGAGAGGTAGAGCATTTGAGGTTAGACCTCAGTGTTTGAGTATTTTGCCAAGTTTTCATGGGATGGCAGCGGAAGAGCCTTATTTGCACTTGTCGGAGTTTGAGGCGATTTGTGGTACTATTGGAGGCCAAGGATTTTCACCGGATGAGGTTAAGCTAGTTCTTTTTCAGTTCACTTTGAAGGATAAGGCAAAGCAATGGTTCTTGACATTGCCATCGGGTAGTATCTTTTCATGGGCTGAAATACAACAACAATTTTTGGATGAGTACTACACCATGCAAAAGACGAGTGATGCAAGGAATTCAATAAGGACTTTTCAGCAACAATCGGGTGAAACATTCTATGAAGCTTTCAAGAGGTTTAATGAGTTATTGAGAGTATGTCCTCATCATGGGATTGCCAAATGGGAGTTGATTATGGCTTTCTATGATGGTTTGCTATCGGAAGAAAAGAGGGATGTGAATTCGATTAGCAATGGCACTTTCTTGACTAATCCCGAAGATGTTGATTGGGAGTTCTTAGAAAAGATGAGTGTGAACTCAAAAAGGCAAGCACAATCGAATAGGAGAGCAAGACGTCCAATAGCCTCTTCATCAACTAGTGATCAAGCTACAAAAGATAGACTTGAAGCATTGGAGCAAAAGTTTGCTAAGTTGGGGAAGGCTGAAAATCGGGGTGTTTATCAAGTATCTCAAGACTATCCAATTTGTGAAAGGTGTGATGAGTTGGGACATTCGGCTTTGCAATGCCCATTAGGCTTGGATCAAGTTGAAGAAGTGAATCAAGTGTATGGAGAGAAGAAGCAATATGACATGAACTCCAACACTTATCATCCGGGGATGAGAAATCATCCAAACTTTAGATATGGTAATTCTTCAAACCAACTCAACCCGAACTTTCAAGGAAATAACCAAAACAGTGGGGCACCATCTCAACCATTTCAAGACCAAAATTACAACCAAGGGAGTTACCAAGGTGGTCAAAATCAGGGAGGATTCAATAGAGGCTACTCAAGGAACTACCAACAAGGTAATAATCAAGGAGGGTCTTCGGGGGGTAATGATGTGTCAACTCAGGAGATTATGGATTACTTGAAAGAGATGGATAGAAAGAATGAGATTCGGGAGAAGACGGTTGCGTCTTTACAAAAGCAAGTTGGGCAATTGGCGGAGGATGTGGCATCAATGAGGAAAGAGCCGGGAAAGCTACCAAGTGATACCAAGATCAATCCACAACATCAAAGTGGCGGTTCCAAGAATGTCAAGAACGTGGAGATCAACAATGTAAGTACTCTTCGTAGTGGTAAGACTTATGATAATCATGTTGTCCCTCCACCACCATTTGTTGATGGTGTGGTGGAGGATGTTGATGAGAATGAAGATAGTGAGCATGAACCGGAAATTGTTTTACCAAAACCAAATAAAAAAGTGTCTTTCAAAGAGGTAGGAAACAATAGATCTAATGGCAATTTTTCTAAAAAACAAGGAAAGGATATGGAGGGTAATACCATTCCTTTTCTTTGGCTTTAATTGATCCAAAGCTTAGACCTACACTTAAGAAAAGAGGTCCCTATGAGGAAGAAATGTGGGAAATTTTCAAACAAGTCAAAATCAATATACCTCTTATTGACATAATCAAGCAAGTTCCGGCTTATGCTAAGTATCTTAAGGAGTTGTGTACCCAAAAACGGCATCATAAGCTTCCAAAGAAAATTGTTTTAAATGAGGAAGTTAGTGCCGTTGTGATGGGTATACTCCCACCTAAACTCCAAGATCCGGGAGCGCCTTTAATTACTATTTAAGTTGGTGATTTCAAAATGAACAAGGCACTTTTGGATATGGGGGCGGGTGTGAGCATTCTTCTGGGAAGTTTGTATGACCAATATGACTTTGGACCGTTGGAAAAAGTCGACACCACCTTGGTGATGGCTGATTTGTCCCTTAAACTTCCTAGAGGAATTGTCCAAGATGTGATTGTTAAGGTTGAGGACTTCTACTACCCCGTTGACTTCATGGTGCTTGATTATGCATCAATTGATAACTTTAGGCAACCCAATGTCATCATGGGTAGACCCTTTTTGGCAACCGCTAATGCCTTGATTGATTGTAGGAGGGGTACAGTTGAAATGACTTTTGGAAACCGTAAGTTGAGATTAAATGTGTTTTCTAGTGTTTCTCACCCCGTAGTTAGTGATGAATGCTTTATGGCGGACATCATTGATGAGTGTATACCTCATGAAAATGAGGAAGACACACGGGAGACGTGTGCTTTGGTTGACAGGTTGATTGTGGAGCATAGTGAGGCATTGAAGGCTGAAGAGAAGGAATGGGAGATTATGGCAATTCAAGAAGGTAGACCACCTTGGACTCATTTAGTGGAAAGTCTACCGGATCATATTGACACCCACCTCAAGCCATCCATTGAAAGTCCACCACAAGTGGAATTGAAAGAACTCCCATTGTAACACCCCAACTATGGCAGAACGGTGAGATGTACAGAAAGTTGAGTATTCAAAGCAAAGGATTATAAACAACATTCACCATAGCTTCATGTGATAAAAATAATTTTACAATGCACAAGCATGTGAACCAATTCCCAAGTACAATACGTCTACCATACTTGGATATTGAGTCCACGAAACAAATAACAAATACATGAGATGGTATACTACAATGATCAGGGCGGATTCCATTGCCCGTCACAAGGTTTGATCTTTGACTCCAGAGTGCAATACAAATAATCATGATGCATATAATTCCTCAAAGCTTACGCTAATTCCTGAAAAGCATGAAGAAAAAGTGTCAACTACGAAAACGTAGTTGGTGAGTGCATAGGTTTGCAAGTAAATCTCGTTACATATCCATTTCAAAATAGTTGAGAAATTCATGGTAAATTATAAAGTTCTCATTTGTCACATTTATCGTGAGAGAAAAATATATCAATCGATTAATCATTCATCATACCAAAACCATTCGGTCATCAATATTTCAATATCGCCAATTTCAACAACTTTCAAGATTCCATATAAGGTCCAATACCCAAACCGTATGTTCAATCCACAATTTCCATCCATAATAATATCAATACCACTTGGTCAATGGTAAGACTACCATGACATAATTCGATGAGATTGTTCTTGAGCCACTACTAAGACCGGTTATGTCCCAATAATCAGATATATTGTCCCAAATGATAAGATAATGATAAGCACATGCTGTCAATCACATGCATAAAGATAACCAAGGGTCGTGCCATGGAGACGCCCATAAATATATAGTAGTTAGAGCACCGCGAGGCCAGACTGGCAATGAAGGTGGCCACAAAGGCAGACCAAACATCCCACCGTTACCTATAATAGTGGATGAGGGGACAAATCCTAGTTGCGCAACCCTCTAACTACAGGCCTCAAATGAGTTAATAGTAGTGTACAGGGGACCACCGTTTGACAGTACTCAAGCTCATCATATAACATATAACACGTTGAACATACAATATAATTCCCATATCATTATCATTATTTCAAAGAATCATTTCATAAGAGAAAGTCATTTTAATTAATCATGTTTTTCACCCCGCAAGTAAAACATATAAAAGAGTTTGAAAGGGGGCTATGACTCACCTTGATATGCCGCATATTATATTCACTTATCCAAAATGGGTACTTCTCATCTATCGCTTCCTTGATCATATATCTGTCATATTCCTCAATCACATTCCAAGCCAAGACTATCCCTACGATAGGACTAATATACGTAAGTTCCCATCTTAAGCCATCACTAAGAAATGCCTCTTTCGTTATGTTGTCATAAATTTTGGGATCCAAGTATATTGTAATTATTTGCATCTTTTTGGTTGTAGAGAGTGTTGGTGTAAAAGGGTCGCTTTCATTATACATGTAGTTATAAGTTGTTAGAATTTCGGTAGCTTGCCTTTGATTATCATGGTTCCCATTGTGTGCTTTGCTTGATTATAATATTTGACATTAGTAAATTCATAATATTAATATTTATGAATACTTTCTGATTTATAACTATTTATTTAATTTATATCATTTAATTAATTATTTATTCATTTTCTTGATTTATTAACCAAATAATTCTTTAAAAATACTTTTAAGTACCTCACTTGCCTTTATAATTTGTGGCTAATTATATTTGGATTATATTCTGATTTTTATGCTTTTTAACTTAAAATATTGTGATATATATATTTATTTATGAAATTTTTCTATTAATTTAAAAATAGTTATTAATTGGTGATTTTCACTTACTTAATTATTTCTAAATTATATGACATTTGTTCTTTGACTTGAAATGATTTTACTCCAGTAGGTTTTAGTCACTTTCATCATTGGTTGTGATTATTTAACCAATTTCATGATTTATATAATTTATTTATTTATTTATTTACCTTTTTAATTATCATTTAAATTTAATAATTAACAGAAATTCTTAGAAATCACCACATAACTTTTTGGCTAAAAATCCCAGGCTTTTTAGGCAACTTTTATCATGGGAAAAATCATATCAATTCAGCCTCTCTTGTGTCTTGCTCATTTTGAGGATTCTAAGCTTATAAATCGTTTACCGAAATAGTGATTTTAGCCTCATTTTCCAAGCAATTCAAATGCGTCAAAATGGATTTTCATCCTTATTTCATTATTTCCAGAATGTTCATTATATTTTGGTGTCTTAAGTCGTGATAGTGGTGGTGGTGGTGTGATAAGTGCAAATTAAAGCTTTCGGTTAGTGCTTATATGAACCGAATTAGTGATTTGTAGGCTTGTCTTTGCCATTTAATAACCAAGTTAAGTTTTATAACTTTTATTTGACATATTCTCAGTAGGTTTATAATACTTTTTGTTACGAGATTGTTGGAGTTGGTTAGAGTTGCAATCTAGTGACTTTTAGCTTATTTTGTTGTGAAGAACTTTTACTTGGAATTTTCTGTTTTAACACTTATTTTCATAAAATGTTGAGTAGTCATTCTTGGTTGAGTTGAATTATTTGGACATTGGTGATTTTTATACAGAGACATATATGTGTCCTATATTTATGTGAATTTTTGCTAAATTTGTAGACCTTGTTTACTACCTCTAAAAATTACCAAACCAAAACTGGGCAGAACAAGAGCTGCTGTGCGACTCAAAATATTTTATAAAAGATTTCTATGATGAACATTTAAGAAAAATCTCCCAATTTTATTTTAAGTTAGGGACACTTTTAACTCAGTTCACACCAAGTTTAAACTTCTGAAACCTATTAGTTAAGAAATTAAAAATCGTCAAAGTTGACTCAACATTAAGACAAAAATCCAGTTTTGACCACTTTTGGTAGAAAAATCAAATCTTTGGTTTGGTTTAATATTTTTGAGTGATTCCAGTTTAAGGTTAAACTTAATTCTTTTATCTACAACTTTTATTTTGAAAGTTTTTCTTGAAACGGCCCTCACATGTTCAGTTTATCCGTCCAAAGACAGAAAAATAATTCTGTCAGAAAGTATTTGGGTCCAAACAACTCACCAATGACCATTCTTGCTTTATTAACACTTGAGTTCATCATTTACAAGATTAATACTTTATTTTTATACCTCTTAACATCAAATTTCCAGATTATTATACCTCTTTTAACATATTTTTCACTTAATACAAGTCCATATCCATCTCATATTCCAACAACAAGATTCAACTTTCTTAGATCTAACATGCATTCATTCAAATCAACACTTTTCAATACCAATCTTTATAGATCTATCATCTACAACATAAAAACATCTTTTTAATGAAAAATCTCAGAAATATATTCTTCAAAATATACAAAAACATATAGATCTATCAAAGGAAAATCACTTTAAAAGCTACTAATCTATAACAACACTTTTGGGTCTTAAACTTGTTGAATCCTTGGATCTTTCTCATAGATTTCGACATGCATATGCATGAGGAGAAAAATCCTATCAACTTTGCCTTCATCAAGTGTATATTACAAAGAAAACAAGAAGAAAACATAAACTTTTGATAAAACCTTTGAACATAAACAAGAACAATATAGATCTAGTAAAGAGATGAAGATTTATACCCTTGAAGAACTTGGTTTTGAAGGTGAAAAATGGGCAGAATTTTCGGACCTATTTAGGCTCCTAATAACCCTTAATCCAAGCTTGAAACAACCCTTAATCTTATCTTGAAACAACCCTTGCTTAACCCTTATTATTAATATAGTTTAGATTGATTTTTGTTCTTGTTTTTCTTGATTATTTGAGCCAAAAATGGGAGAGGAGAAGGAGAGAAATGTGCAGAAAATTTGAGAGGAAAAGAGAGAGAGATGGAATGAGAGAAAGTGTGTGTATGAAAAGTGTGTAGAAAGTGTGTGAAGGGGGGGGGACGGCCAAGGTTATAAGGGTAGGGTTTCTCACTTTTTTTTTTTAATTTTATAAGTGTATAAGGGTGTATGAATGTATGTATATTTGGGTGGGTATTTGTTTTGTAAGAGTAATATATGTTTATGTATGTCGTGTGTATATGTATTAGCATATTATTGTGTTTTTAATTTAAAGTCATTTTATGTACATCTTGTATTTGTATTAGACATATATATATGCTTATTATTATTAAGCATTTTATGTACATCTTGTATTTGTATTAGACATATATATATGCTTATTATTATTAAGCATTTTATGTACATCTTGTATTTGTATTAGACATATATATATGCTTATTATTATTAAGCATTTTATGTACATCTTGTATTTGTATTAGACATATATATATGCTTATTATTATTAAGTCATTTTATGTACATCTTGTATTTGTATTAGACATATATATATGCTTATTATTATTAAGTCATTTTATGTACATCTTGTATTTGTATTAGACATATATATATGCTTATTATTATTAAGTCATTTTATGTACATCTTGTATTTGTATTAGACATATATATATGCTTATTATTATTAAGTCATTTTATGTACATCTTGTATTTGTATTAGACATATATATATGCTTATTATTATTAAGTCATTTTATGTACATCTTGTATTTGTATTAGACATATATATATGCTTATTATTATTAAGTCATTTTATGTACATCTTGTATTTGTATTAGACATATATATATGCTTATTATTATTAAGTCATTTTATGTACATCTTGTATTTGTATTAGACATATATATATGCTTATTATTATTAAGCATTTTATGTACATCTTGTATTTGTATTAGACATATATATATGCTTATTATTATTAAGCATTTTATGTACATCTTGTATTTGTATTAGACATATATATATGCTTATTATTATTCAAGCATTTTATGTACATCTTGTATTTGTATTAGACATATATATATGCTTATTATTATTCAAGCATTTTATGTACATCTTGTATTTGTATTAGACATATATATATGCTTATTATTATTCAAGCATTTTATGTACATCTTGTATTTGTATTAGACATATATATATGCTTATTATTATTCAAGCATTTTATGTACATCTTGTATTTGTATTAGACATATATATATGCTTATTATTATTCAAGCATTTTATGTACATCTTGTATTTGTATTAGACATATATATATGCTTATTATTATTCAATCATTTTATGTACATCTTGTATTTGTATTAGACATATATATATGCTTATTATTATTCAAGCATTTTATGTACATATTAGTTTATAAATTCATCCTTGAGATAGAAATTTTATCTCCATGACCACATATACTTTAATTGGCTTGGTGATTGAATTGTTGGACAGTTTGTAAGATTTATTGACTTTGTCACAAGTTGTGCGTCTTACATTATTATTTATATAGCTTGTCTTTTTGAAATGCAGTTTTTGGTTCATTGACATTTCACCAAGTTCAGTTAGAACTAATTTATAGTTTGAGATTGTCTATAGTTATTATTTATGGCATTTCTAAGATAGCTAGTCACCTACAATACTTCATTGAACTAGAGGGCAATTATCACTATGCCGAAATGTCTAGAAGGCCAATTCTCTTAATAAACCTCTAGGGATTGATACCTAGATAAGTCTAAGTAAATTGTCCTAGTCGGAAATTGAGGGTTGTTACATCATTACCCCCTTAACTGAAACTTCGTCCTCGAAGTTTGATCATTCATACGGTAGTAAAAATGGATAGACCAACAGTAAGGGTGTCTACACGGAGACATATAATGTGGGAAAGTCAAACGAGATTTTATCACGATTTCTTGGTTTCATGCGAGCCTTTAACTCTAGGGATAGGGGCATCCATTCCTCGGTTCCCTAAAATTCCTCTTGATTAGAAACTTCGAAAAAGAGAAAGGTTACGAATGTCGCTCACTTCTTGAGACTACTGGAGATTAATCGCATGTAATCGTTGCGGGCTGTCATTCTTGCCTAGATCAATACTAAATAATGGGATGATAATAAGAATGGCAATACGGAGGTGTAAAATGAGCAAACGGCTCGTAACGTGAGTTACAATAAAATAGTGAGAGACGTTGGAATATCGATCGTTGGTGGCTACTTATTTCCATTGTCACTTTGCATATTTTCCTTTATCGTCTCCTACCCCAATTAAAGAATCGTTCCAATAATTTCTCGTTTACTTTCATCCTTCTCTGGTTTGACGTTGGACACGCTTGTCGCTTCTTGAAAATATTGGCGTTGTTTGTGACCAATCACTTGTTAAGGTATTACCCCTTTAACAAAAGTGATACTAACTGGGGTGCCAAGTTGCACTAAAATTGCAAAGGTACATCTTCGTAGTATCTCATTTTAGGGTTTTATAGTGTTGTCTTTGTTATTTTATAGCGTTCGAGGGAATCATAAATTGTATGACGATAGTTCCATCTTGTTCCTCACACTCACCTTTGTCCTTTAACTTCACTCTTATTTTCCCAAAGTCACCTCTTTCATCATTCGCTCAGTCATATCGTTACTAGTTTCTCTTGCTTTTGCCGATATTGGCTTTCAAATCGTTTTAAGGTACCTTTAATTTCTTCCTTTTACGCTAGAAGGACCATTATCTATGACTCATCACCGACAAATCTCTTTTAACATCGCACATATAATCTATTTGGTTTCTTTGCTATACCTACACATTCCTCATGATAGGATTTACACAATCCTTATGCTCTTAAGTTATCATATCACCACCATCATTTCAAGGTAAACACTTCGATGTCCTTATTCGTATGAACTCCTCCTTTAAAATAATCCTTCGTAGGTCCTCCTGACCTCTACAAAACTGTCAATTACTTTGCTCTCCTGAGCCTCATATCCATTTCCAGCTTTCTAAGCTAAGCTTCTTTTCAAATACAATAACCTAATGTCCTTAGAAATTGTGACATAATATAATTTAGGGGAAACATCAGTTACTTTATCCTTTTTCTCAACCATTTGGTTCCCTTCATTTTCCTTCCGTTTTCTTATGGGTAACTATACTCCTTACTGTTTCACCACTCGGACCGATCTCTTACTAGAGTAATCGTCGTCTTGAATGACACACGCGCAGTCGCTAGTCCTTGAAGTTAATTCCACTATTCTTTTTCACATCATGTTGATACGGGTCCTTTGATCCTAACTCATCACGACTGCGAATTATCCTTATCACCCTTTCGTTCAAACATTCCATAACTAGCTCTTCACGGAGTTTGTTAGTTGTCTGGAACTTAGTTCAGCGCCCAACTTCCTTAATCGTTGTCGTAGCATGTGCCTTGACCTCTAGCGTCGTATTTCTTATTTGTTTTCACTACTAGCTTTAGCAATTCCATGTTGTTTTCTCCTTCACCCTGATTGGGCGCACTACTCCATGGGTCGATGGTCCTTGATGATTAACCATGTGTTGCAAATTGTTCTTCACTCAGATTCATCTTGTTTTAGCTTACCTCCCTACGACCGTTGACCTTGAGGGGATACTTTTCACGACTCCCCGTGCTTCTAAACTCAGGTGTTGAGCGTATATCGCTTTCTCTTGGCTCAGTTGATATGTTCTACTAATAGCTTGTCTTTCGATAGAGGTTTTCCAATTGATATTCAGAGAATAACGTGTGGAGTGCCGTAAAGATGAACGCTCCCGGAACTATATCTTGTAGATGGCGTCAATGCCTTCACTTCATTTGTTTGGGTCGAATGACGTTTTCTTCACTTCATATTCTATTCCAAATCATCTTTAATGATGCTAGTGAATAACTCTTCTTGGAAGATAAAGTATAATCTTGCACTTCATACTCCTTGTTCGAGCATCTACCTTTGCTGTGATTACCCCCTTAACATTTTTCCTCTAGAAAAATGTAAGGGATTTCCTACTTTTCACTTTATCTCACCATACTTGACGATCTTCATTTCGCCAAATTCTTGATTCCTTCATGTAGCAAATATCCGTTTGCTTTGGTGTTTTGAAAAAGAAAAGGATAGCTCAGAATCTCTTTTTTTTTTTTTTTTTTTTTTTTTTTTTTTTTTTTTTTTTTTTTTTTTGTTACTCTTCCATCTTGAGGGTTACTCGACACATTCTAATTATCTTATTGTCCTTGGTTTTCTTCTTCTAATTACTTTCGTCTTCCAACATTGCTAGTGATCTCCCCCAAGTTCTAGGGAAGTCTTATATTTATCCAAAGGTGACCTTCATGTCACACGACCTTCCTTTCGTCGGCCGCTCAATTTTTCCTTTAGGTCGATCAACATAGATAGGGAAGACCTTCAATTCTTTCTCCAAGTTAAAGCTTAGTATACTCTTCGCTTGTGCTTCCATGTACTTTGACTTACACACCACATATCTTCTCCGCCCTACTTTATGTACATGATCCAATAACATCTTCTATGCTATATAGTTATCCCAAGTATTTCACTTATGGACGGCCGATGTCCCACGTCTTTCGTATCCCTTGATGTCGCAGCAAGGGCAGGGTTCTAGTTACTCGATTTCGCCATTGCAGAGTGTTGCGTGAGTGAGTTGTACGTCGTTAGGGTACTAACCTTTGAAGAAAAACGGTGATGATCATTACTTTGAATAATCAAGAATATAGAGTTCGGTTTCGAATGAATGAAATAGGAAATATAAAAACAAAAAGATCATTAGGGCTCGAATCAGACTCCTTGCGCGGTTTAAAGAAATCACTTTTATGTCTTTCGTTGCCCAATGGACTCCAACTTTTGATGACGTCAATATATGTCGCGTCGGCTTAGAATATAGATAGTTGTTTGCGTACACGCGTTAGAATAGAAATATCGCACCAAATTTCAGGGTTACCATTCTCAGGACGTGTCGTCTAGAATATATATGGGAATGCGTCCTACCAGTGTCGTTGTATCGTCATATGGATTTAATACCGCTCGTCTTTCATAAGTCTCCAACTTCATTCGGCGTTTCCATATGTTTCGCACCATCTCAGATCGAATACAAAGGTTATGCGTAGTATCTGAGGGGATAGAGTCGTGTCATATCTTGGGACTACAATTCTTAGAGTATATCGTCCAACGTTCGTGGGAAGATGTTCCACCAATGATATCGCCGTTGTCATATGTCCATAATGAATAGTGGTGTCGTAAGAAATAGGATGGGGGATAATTTCAAAAGAGCACGAGTGAACGAATATTGGGTTAGAGGGGTACTTAATGACAACTTCCATACTTAGGAAATTTCTAATTCATTTTGCATTTCTCAGGGACAATCACTAGTTCCCAAGCGGTCAAATCTCATCACGCAATATATATCGCAGTGGTACGGACTAACTGTCACACCCCGTTGTAGCGGAAATACGGGGTTAACAAGTAATTGCGTACTAATCAGAAGGTAAATAGAGATTACATCCATTAATCCAAATACAAGTTTATTACAAGTATAATCGTTCGGAAGTGGACCCCAATACACGGATACAAACTATCCTCAATTGGAAATGGGCCCACTAAATACAAATATAACATATGGACAGCTAAGTACAATTAGGACTAATAAAGCTATAGTCCTCAGAGGTCTGACGCTAATTGTACGTCCAATGTTCAAAAGATGGCTTCAAAATGCCATATACGCTTCCAAATACTTACTGATGGTTCCCTGAAAAGCATGAAATTTGAGAGGATCAACTATCGAAATAGTTGGTGAGTTTACAGTATGTTTGACCAAATGTTTATTCGTCATTGATACAACACAATGACCTATAGTTATAAAAGACCAGGCAGTTAGAATACAACATCTAACAATACTTTTATTTCAAAAACAGTCGGTATATCTGTGAGCCAGAACATGCTCACTGCGCCGCAGTGGCTTAAGTCGACACCAGACCAGAGTCTGGGCACTGCGCCGCAGTGAGCCAGAACATGCTCACTGCGCCGCAGTGGCTTAAGTCGACACCAGACCAGAGTCTGGGCACTGCGCCGCAGTGAGCTAAGACAACGCCACTGCGCCGCAGTGGCCTAAAATGATCCAGGACCAGTATAAAAGTACTGCGCCGCAGTGAGCCAGAACATGCTCACTGCGCCGCAGTGGCTTAAGTCGACACCAGACCAGAGTCTGGGCACTGCGCCGCAGTGAGCTAGAACATGCTCACTGCGCCGCAGTGGCCAGAACATGCTCACTGCGCCGCAGTGAGCCAGAACATGCTCACTGCGCCGCAGTGAGCCAGAACATGCTCACTGCGCCGCAGTGAGCCAGAACATGCTCACTGCGCCGCAGTGAGCCAGAACATGCTCACTGCGCCGCAGTGAGCCAGAACATGCTCACTGCGCCGCAGTGAGCCAGAACATGCTCACTGCGCCGCAGTGAGCCAGAACATGCTCACTGCGCCGCAGTGAGCCAGAACATGCTCACTGCGCCGCAGTGAGCCAGAACATGCTCACTGCGCCGCAGTGAGCCAGAACATGCTCACTGCGCCGCAGTGAGCCAGAACATGCTCACTGCGCCGCAGTGAGCCAGAACATGCTCACTGCGCCGCAGTGAGCCAGAACATGCTCACTGCGCCGCAGTGAGCCAGAACATGCTCACTGCGCCGCAGTGAGCCAGAACATGCTCACTGCGCCGCAGTGAGCCAGAACATGCTCACTGCGCCGCAGTGAGCCAGAACATGCTCACTGCGCCGCAGTGAGCCAGAACATGCTCACTGCGCCGCAGTGAGCCAGAACATGCTCACTGCGCCGCAGTGAGCCAGAACATGCTCACTGCGCCGCAGTGAGCCAGAACATGCTCACTGCGCCGCAGTGAGCCAGAACATGCTCACTGCGCCGCAGTGAGCCAGAACATGCTCACTGCGCCGCAGTGAGCCAGAACATGCTCACTGCGCCGCAGTGAGCCAGAACATGCTCACTGCGCCGCAGTGAGCCAGAACATGCTCACTGCGCCGCAGTGAGCCAGAACATGCTCACTGCGCCGCAGTGAGCCAGAACATGCTCACTGCGCCGCAGTGAGCCAGAACATGCTCACTGCGCCGCAGTGAGCCAGAACATGCTCACTGCGCCGCAGTGAGCCAGAACATGCTCACTGCGCCGCAGTGAGCCAGAACATGCTCACTGCGCCGCAGTGAGCCAGAACATGCTCACTGCGCCGCAGTGAGCCAGAACATGCTCACTGCGCCGCAGTGAGCCAGAACATGCTCACTGCGCCGCAGTGAGCCAGAACATGCTCACTGCGCCGCAGTGAGCCAGAACATGCTCACTGCGCCGCAGTGAGCAGAAATGCTCACTGCGCCGCAGTGAGCAGAAATGCTCACTGCGCCGCAGTGAGCAAAATGACTGCGCCGCAGTGAGCCAGAAAGTACTGCGCCGCAGTGAGCCAGAACATGCTCACTGCGCCGCAGTGGCTTAAGTCGACACCAGACCAGAGTCTGGGCACTGCGCCGCAGTGAGCTAGAACATGCTCACTGCGCCGCAGTGGCCAGAACATGCTCACTGCGCCGCAGTGAGCCAGAACATGCTCACTGCGCCGCAGTGAGCCAGAACATGCTCACTGCGCCGCAGTGAGCCAGAACATGCTCACTGCGCCGCAGTGAGCCAGAACCAGCTCACTGCGTCGCAGTGAGCTAGAATCATTCTCACTGCGCCGCAGTGGCTAAAATGATCCAGGACCAGTATGAAAGCACTGCGCCGCAGTGAGCCAGAACATGCTCACTGCGCCGCAGTGGCTTAAGTCGACACCAGACCAGAGTCTGGGCACTGCGCCGCAGTGGGCTAGAACATGCTCACTGCGCCGCAGTGGCCAGAACATGCTCACTGCGCCGCAGTGAGCCAGAACATGCTCACTGCGCCGCAGTGAGCCAGAACATGCTCACTGCGCCGCAGTGAGCCAGAACATGCTCACTGCGCCGCAGTGAGCCAGAACATGCTCACTGCGCCGCAGTGAGCCAGAACATGCTCACTGCGCCGCAGTGAGCCAGAACATGCTCACTGCGCCGCAGTGAGCCAGAACATGCTCACTGCGCCGCAGTGAGCCAGAACATGCTCACTGCGCCGCAGTGAGCCAGAACATGCTCACTGCGCCGCAGTGAGCCAGAACATGCTCACTGCGCCGCAGTGAGCCAGAACATGCTCACTGCGCCGCAGTGAGCCAGAACATGCTCACTGCGCCGCAGTGAGCCAGAACATGCTCACTGCGCCGCAGTGAGCCAGAACATGCTCACTGCGCCGCAGTGAGCCAGAACATGCTCACTGCGCCGCAGTGAGCCAGAACATGCTCACTGCGCCGCAGTGAGCCAGAACATGCTCACTGCGCCGCAGTGAGCCAGAACATGCTCACTGCGCCGCAGTGAGCCAGAACATGCTCACTGCGCCGCAGTGAGCCAGAACATGCTCACTGCGCCGCAGTGAGCCAGAACATGCTCACTGCGCCGCAGTGAGCCAGAACATGCTCACTGCGCCGCAGTGAGCCAGAACATGCTCACTGCGCCGCAGTGAGCCAGAACATGCTCACTGCGCCGCAGTGAGCCAGAACATGCTCACTGCGCCGCAGTGAGCCAGAACATGCTCACTGCGCCGCAGTGAGCCAGAACATGCTCACTGCGCCGCAGTGAGCCAGAACATGCTCACTGCGCCGCAGTGAGCCAGAACATGCTCACTGCGCCGCAGTGAGCCAGAACATGCTCACTGCGCCGCAGTGAGCAGAAATGTCACTGCGCCCAGTAGCCAGAAATGCTCACTGCGCCGCAGTGAGCCAGAACCATGCTCACTGCGCCGCAGTGGGCTAAATCGAACCAGGACCAGTACAATGGCACTGCGCCGCAGTGAGCTAGACCTATACAAGACTGTCAGTATATCTAGATCTGACAACTCTTATATCACAATTTATAACAAGATAGTCAGTATATCAAATCTGACTCATCTCTTTTATTTCATAACAAGACTGCCAGTATATCTAAATCTGGACACGTCATATATCAAAATTTAAAATAAGATAGTTGGTATATCAAATCCAAACTCATCTTATATCACGTCAATCAGTATATCTAGATCTGATGACAGCATATGACAGTCAATATGCCTCGCACAGGTTTCCGTTCTAAATGGGTGCGGACCGTAGCCAAGACAGTCGAGATATCTAGATCCGACAATACAACCGATAGGGGAAACATTTTAGTTTGTCAAACACAAGAAACCATTTATTCAGCCATCACACGGCAATTCAACGTCATTTCATTCAACATTTAATAAATGACACGTATACACATTTTCGACAGCCCAACATGGCAAATTTAAGTCAAATGATTTAAGCATCCATATCACATGGCATACACAAAAACAATCATTTATTTAATAAATAGTGTATACAACAGTACATGCTTTTCAGGCCCAAAGTAAAAGGAAAAGGGCGCCATAAACTCACCTTAGCGATCTAAATGCTAAAAGGTATAATGTAGCTCGAGAAGATTCAACAACCAGTTCTCCACGTTATCCAAAACCTATGATATCATTACCAATAATGAGGATCAAAACTCTTGACGACGAGTATCCTACGTACAACTACTTAGCTATAGACCCTAGAATGCCATAACCGAGAATGTGTTTCAAACATTGATTTTTATCAACTAAAGGTAAATAAAATTATTTAGACTTAACGATTAAAAGTTATTAACGTTTAAAAATCGACGCGCAAAAACTTTCCAGCAGGTATCCACTGCGCCGCAGTGAGCCAGAACCATGCTCACTGCGCCGCAGTGGGCTAAATCGAACCAGGACCAGTACAATGGCACTGCGCCGCAGTGAGCCAGAACATGCTCACTGCGCCGCAGTGGCTTAAGTCGACACCAGACCAGAGTCTGGGCACTGCGCCGCAGTGGGCTAAGACAACGCCACTGCGCCGCAGTGGCCCCATTCTGCAGCCAAAAACCAGCAGTTCAAGCAGAAAAAGCCCAAATCGTTTTCGACACAATTTCTTTCATTATAACAAGTTTCCACAAGTGCAATAGACCTGGAAACATTACATTTCGCAACCATTTCGCCATTTCAATCATATTGACATTAAAACCAAATTCTAAGCCAAAATATCCATTTTATCATCCAAAACCCTAATTTCATATCAAACTTAAAGGCTTCCAATTCCATAATCAAAACTGAAAACAACCCTTAATTGAATTTAAACCAAATCAAAAGATTGAATAAAAGTTAACTTACCAAAAATGGTGTTCTTGAGAAATTTGATGAAGATGATGAAGATTATGATGATGTTAAAGCTTGATTATCCACTAAAATGATAACCCCTTTGATTTCTCTTAAGATTTCTTCTTGCAAATTGATTCAGAGTATAAAAGATATTTGTGTGTGTGTGTTCTGTGTGTGTGTGGGTGTGTTTTGTCAGGAATTTTTAAGAAAAGGGTGATGGGGGGGTTTGTTGTTTCCCTCCCAGCCTTTCAGACAAATTTAAGCCCATGTGGCTTCTTTTTGATATTTTTAATACCCTTAATTTGGTAAAATGCTTACGATTAATTACCGTTTGACCTAAAAGTCAAAATATAAGGTAAAGGTATTTTCCCCCGTCTTATTTTAGTTAAGACAAGTAAATAAAATTAAATAAACTAAACTTTTAGAAATATTTAGTTTAGACAGTCTATTCACTGTGTTCAATTATAACATTTAAATCTTTATTTAACATTATTTTAAGACTCGGCATTCGTCTAAATAGCTAATAGTCTACGTCATATGGATACGTCCAATTGAACCATATCAAATGTTCAATTAACTAATAATTTCCACGTCATAATCTCTAAATTAGACGAAATTATAAATAATGATCGAGATTAGGACTAACCCGTTGTTAATAAATTACGAGTTGTCACAGCATCCCCGACTTCTAAGGATTTCGTCCCGAAATCAAGTCTTGCTTAGTAAAAAGATGGGGATACTTATTCCTCATATAATCCTCACGTTCCCAAGTCAAGTCTGGTCCGTGCTTTGAGTTCCAACGAACTTTGACCAACTTGATATGACTTCGTCTAAGCTGTTTGAGCTGTTGGTCTAAAATTTCAACAGGCTCCTCTACAAATTGGAGAGAGTCATTTACTTGTAACTCTTCCACAGGTACAACCAACGTTTCATCAGTTAAACATTTCTTAAGATTCGATATATGAAATGTGGGATGAACATGTTCCAGCTCTTGGGGTAATTTGAGCTTATAAGCCACGGAACCAATCCTTCGAACAATTTCGAATGGTCCGATATAACGAGGACTAAGTTTTCCTCTCACGCCAAAGCATGCAGTGCCCTTCCAAGGTGACACTTTCAACATAACTTTATCACCCACTCGAAACTCAAGGGGTTTCCTTCTACGGTCTGCATAGCTCTTCTGGCGATCCTGAGCCGCCTTCAGCCGTGCCCTAATTTCAACAATCTGGTCAGTAGTCTTCTGAACCAACCCATACTTGTACAAACGACGCTCCCCAGCATCTAGCCAACAAACAGGCGATCTACATTTTCGTCCGTACAAAGCCTCAAAAGGCGCACATTTAATACTTGTGTGATAGCTGTTATTATATGAAAACTCAGCTAACGGCAAAAAGGTATCCCAACTACCTTTGAAATCGATAACACATGCCCGAAGCATGTCTTCTAACGTCTGAATGGTACGCTCACTTTGCCCGTCCGTCTGTGGATGGTAAGCCGTACTCAAATTCAACTGAGTGCCTAAGGCGTCTTGAAAATATCTCCATGATTGTGAAGTAAAACGACCATCACGATCCGAGATAATAGACACAGGAACGCCATGAAGTGACACGATCTTCTCAATATATAATTGAGACAATTTCTTTATTTTCCAATTCTCCCGTATGGGAATGAAGTGTGCAGACTTCGTCAATCGGTCAACAATGACCCAAATAGTATCGTAACCTTTCAAGGTTCGAGGCAACTTTGTAATGAAGTCCATAGTAATCTGTTCCCATTTCCAGTCAGGAATCTGGGGTTGCTGGAGCAGCCCAGAAGGCTTTTGGTGCTCTGCTTTAACCATTGAACAATTTAAACACTTTGAAACATACGTGGCGATATCTCTTTTCATACCAGGCCACCAATAAAAATCCTTTAACCCATGGTACATTTTGTCAGCACCAGGATGGATTGAGTACTTAGATCGATGACTCTCGTTCATTAAGAGTTCTCTAAGTCCATTATACTTAGGAATCCACACTCTGCCCTTGACATGTCTGATCCCATCGCCATCCAATTCAAATAACCGTTCGGCATCCCACAATGCTTCCTCCTCAATACGCCCTGGTTGTAAGGCCTCATTCTGATCATCCAACACTCTATCCCTTAATGATGAGCCAAGGTAAGAACTTGCTCTTGTTATCACAGATAGTGAAATTCTATCTTTTCGACTTAACGCGTCGGCAACGACATTTGCTTTACCGGGATGATACTTGAGTTCACAATCATAATCACTGAGTAATTCTACCCATCTTCTTTGTCGCATATTCAGCATTTCTGATCGAAGATATGCTGAAGGCTTTTGTGATCTGTGAATACCGTACACTTTGTACCATACAAATAGTGCCTCCAAATCTTTAAGGCAAAAACAACCGCTCCGAGTTCAAGATCGTGGGTTGTGTAATTCTTTTCGTGGATCTTGAGCTGTCTAGAGGCGTAAGCAATGACCTTACCTTCCTACATAAGCACACATCCCATGCCTTGATGTGATGCGTCACAGTATACCACGAAATTTTCAACTCCATTTGGTAATGCTAAAATAGGAGCATTACAGAGCTTGTCTTTCAACGTTTGAAATGCTTCTTCCTGGGCATCCTGCCAAATAAATTCCTTGGCCTTTTGAGTTAACAACGTCAAAGGTTGAGCAACCTTTGAGAAGTTCTCAATAAATCTCCTATAATATCCAGCCAATCCAAGAAACTGGCGGATTTCTGTCGGAGTCTTAGGGGCTTCCCACTTCTTTATTGCTTCAATCTTAGATGGATCTACGTGGATCCCATCCCTGTTCACTACATGACCCAAGAAGTGTACTTCCTTAATCCAGAATTCACATTTTGAGAATTTCGCGTACAACTTCTGATCCTTGAGCAGTTGCAGAATGGTTCTCAGATGACCTTCATGTTCGTCTTTATTCCTTGAGTATATCAGTATGTCGTCAATAAATACAATGACAAACTTGTCAAGATACGGTCGACATACTCGATTCATTAGGTCCATAAACACAGCAGGTGCATTGGTTAAGCCAAATGGCATAACCAAAAACTCATAATGCCCATAACGAGTTCTGAAAGCTGTTTTAGGAATGTCCGTCTCTCTGACTCTGAGTTGATGATACCCAGATCTGAGATCAATCTTGGAAAAGTGTGATGCACCTTCCAATTGGTCAAACAAGTCGTCAATACGAGGCAAAGGGTACCTGTTCTTGACAGTCAACTTGTTCAATTCTCTGTAATCAATACACATCCGCATAGAGCCGTCTTTCTTCTTCACAAATAGGATTGGAGCTCCCCAAGGTGATGAACTTGGACGAATTAGTCCTTTAGCTAACAACTCTTGAAGTTGTTCGGACAATTCTTGCATTTCTGATGGCGCAAGACGATAGGGTGCCTTGGCCACGGGTGCAGCTCCAGGAATCAAATCTATTCCAAACTCTACTGGTCTGTGAGGTGGAAGTCCCGTCAAATCTTCAGGAAATACTTCTGGAAAATCCCTAACTACTGGAATATCTTTCATTTCTTTAACCTCGGGTTTCCTTTCTACTACAAATGCTAAGAAGGCAGGGTGTTCTTTTTGTAAATATTTATTGGCCTTTATTGCCGATACTAAGATTAATTTCTTTCCTGCCTTGTCTCCTTGTACTTCTAGGGTTTCGTTATTCTGCAGAGGTATTCTAACAATCTTCTCATAACAACTTATATTAGCTCTAACCTTAGATAACCAGTCCATACCCACAATCACATCAAAACTGCTTAGTTCTATGGGGATCAGGTCAATTTTAAAAGTCTTACCGGCTAATACCAAACTACAATCTACTAAATGATCTCTAGCAATATATTTTTGACCGTTTGCATATTCGACAACATAAGTATCTTTCATGGGGGTAGCTACTATACCAAAACGAGACTTAAATTCTAAGGATATGAAACTTTTATCAGCACCGGAGTCGAATAATATAAAAACATAATGATCATTGAGTATGAATGTACCTATCACAACATTGGGATCATGTCGTGCATCAGCAGCATCCAAAGCAAAAACTCGACCTCTGCCTTGTCCTCGTTGATTCCTAGCTTGATTGTTCCCCGCATTGTTCCTTACTGGAACTATAGCATTGTTGTTCGGGTTCAGATTAAGTCTTGGACACGCGGGTCGCATATGATTCTCGCTTCCACACTCGTAGCACTGATTTGGTATCTTTTCCCTATAGAACTTTGCCTGATGTCCCGTTCTTTTACAACGGTAGCAAGTAGGACAATTTCCTATATGACGCATGCCACACTTGTTACATCTTCCGTCTGCGCCCGGGTTTCTATTAATATTCTGGGGGACCACTGCAAAGTTTCTGGCAGCCTTAAACCTCTTGCCGTTTCCACCATTTCCAAAACCACTACCAGAGGCTTGATCATTTCTTCGCTTGACCACCTCAGTTCCAACAGAAGAACCAGCGGTTCTTTTTAAATCTATCACCATCCTATTTGTCGCACTAACTGCCGCCTGTAAAGTCATGGGGTTAAAAGCGGCCACCAATCTTCGGATGTCAGGTGACAATCCATAGCAGTACCTTTCCACTAACTTTTCCTCCGTATCCACCATACGAGGAACTAGCCTTGTCAGCTCATGAAAACGAGTAGTGTATTTCTCGTTATCTAATCCAACCATAACATGGTTCCAAAATTCGTTTTCCATCCTCTGTACTTCCTCCCTAGGACAGTACTTTTCCATTAGCATCCTTTTGAAGTTCATCCAAGGTATGCTATATGCCGGCTCTCGGCCACGAGTCCTAATCTGCTCGTTCCACCATGACAGTGCGTGCTTTTGAAATTGAGCGGAAGCATATTCCACTTTGTGCTCTTCGGCACAACGGCTGATATGGAGCACTGCCTCAATGCTTTCCAGCCAATTGATTAGACCTACCGGACCTTCGGTACCATTAAATTCTTTCGGTTTACAATAAGTGAAGGTCTTGTAGTCAGTCCCGTGCAGATGCACTCGAGGAATAACTTGTTCAGCAGTAGGTTCGGCATTGTTACTGTTGTCAGCATGATGGTTATTATTGGCGTTCATGCTTGCCGTAATCTGTGCGACTAAAGTAGGCATAGCAGCCAACAACTGTTGTGTTACAAATGCTGCCATATTATTGTCTCTGCCAGTATTTGGGGTAGGTCCAGGGCCAGTGTTCACCTGGACAGCAGCAGTTTCTGGTTCTTGCTGGATTACAGGTTCTTCCTGTTCAGCCGTATTGGGTTGAGGAGTTGATCTAGTAACTCTCTTGGGAGCAGCCTTCTTCTGGACCTTGCTTCTTTTCTTGGGAGCCATAAGTCTAATACATAAACCAAAATGTCATTTAGAGGTTTTCCTCGTAGGAACAACAAAGATTGTAGCTTTTCAAGTTGTTTTAGATATAAGAGGATGCCAAACACAAGTCGCAATTTATCGACTTACTTGAACTCATGAACTAAACAAGAAAAGAAATATAGAACACTATACTTCTAGAATTGAAATGAGCAAGTGACGTAGTTTTGAACAAGTAAGTAAGCCAAAGAACTATCATATTTCATTTATACTAAAAACTTTTTACATAATCTGACTTTCCAAAATCTTGTGGGAAAACTACATCCACAATACATTCATGTGGGAACTACATCCACGATGATATATTACACAGTCAGAATAATTACTACCTGACATACGTGGGAAATACATCCACCAAAAAGATTACAACTCAAATACAGATGTATGAGTTGTCAATTGTTCTAAGGCTTACAATACGTTACTACTACAACTATTAATTACATCCTGAAAAGAACTACAACAAGCAATGCCACCACCAAGACCACTACGACTGATAGTATCCAGATCATTCTACCAATAGCTTCTCTCCCTTCCCTAGCCACAGTCATAGCCTCAGCCGCCTGCTGATAAGCTCCAGTCAACTCCTGAGCTTGATTTTCCATACTCTTTCTGGTGCAGATGAGGGAATTGTTCATCCTCGACAGCTGTCGGCGATAATATTCCATCCTATCAGCTGCAGATGCAACTGGCATAACGGTATGTGGATTGTAAACAGGCACTCTTGAGGGACCCGCAGCATACGGATCTCCCTGAAAGAATGAAAGACCAAATCCACTGTTGCCCTGAACTGGTGCAGAAGGACCAGGAGCATAAGGGTCTCTAGGAGCATAAAGCATATGAGCTCCCTCGGTAGTCCTCCTCTGATATGGAGATACCGGTGTTACAGATGATTGAACATGAATAGATACATGTTCACTTCCAGATTCACTGGATGATGATACTAGGTTGATAGGGCGAGATTCATTGCCCGATTCCTCCATTGGTTCCTCTTCATAAGAGTCAGGAACATATGGAATGGAGTTTGCCAAGACAGGAACTGGAGGTGTACAAGGTACAACAGCATTAGAGCTAACTCCATCCGACATGACTAGTCTGAAAAGATAGTCAAATAATCCAAATAAGTCTACTGGATAAGACAGCACGAATCAATTGAAGGTGACAGTACGCAACATTGAGGTTTAAAGAAATCTTTGTCTAGATTACACACATTCGGTTTGGGTTTCTATTACCAACATATTTAAAATGCTTATATATAGGGTCACCCGCAGCCTTCCCACCACATGTACAGCATGCTGTGAATATAATTCAACTAATACATATATACACAATTTAAGATATTTATTTCGAGCCTTATACTATTTTACATAATCGGGACGTAGTTGATCGGGTTAGGTCTAATTATTGACAAATAGCATAACTCTCGAGATAGGTATCCTAAACCTTAAGGACTTAGATTTCCTATATGAAGCGACCATGGCTATAGATTGAGTTATTCACGAGGAATAACTCCGTATTCACTATAACCTTGTCTCTGATACCAATTTTTGTCACACCCCGTTGTAGCGGAAATACGGGGTTAACAAGTAATTGCGTACTAATCAGAAGGTAAATAGAGATTACATCCATTAATCCAAATACAAGTTTATTACAAGTATAATCGTTCGGAAGTGGACCCCAATACACGGATACAAACTATCCTCAATTGGAAATGGGCCCACTAAATACAAATATAACATATGGAATGGAGTTTGCCAAGACAGGAACTGGAGGTGTACAAGGTACAACAGCATTAGAGCTAACTCCATCCGACATGACTAGTCTGAAAAGATAGTCAAATAATCCATATAAGTCTACTGGATAAGACAGCATGAATCAATTGAAGGTGACAGTACGCAACATTGAGGTTTAAAGAAATCTTTGTCTAGATTACACACATTCGGTTTGGGTTTCTATTACCAACATATTTAAAATGCTTATATATAGGGTCACCCGCAGCCTTCCCACCACATGTACAGCATGCTGTGAATATAATTCAACTAATACATATATACACAATTTAAGATATTTATTTCGAGCCTTATACTATTTTACATAATCGGGACGTAGTTGATCGGGTTAGGTCTAATTATTGACAAATAGCATAACTCTCGAGATAGGTATCCTAAACCTTAAGGACTTAGATTTCCTATATGAAGCGACCATGGCTATAGATTGAGTTATTCACGAGGAATAACTCCGTATTCACTATAACCTTGTCTCTGATACCAATTTTTGTCACACCCCGTTGTAGCGGAAATACGGGGTTAACAAGTAATTGCGTACTAATCAGAAGGTAAATAGAGATTACATCCATTAATCCAAATACAAGTTTATTACAAGTATAATCGTTCGGAAGTGGACCCCAATACACGGATACAAACTATCCTCAATTGGAAATGGGCCCACTAAATACAAATATAACATATGGACAGCTAAGTACAATTAGGACTAATAAAGCTATAGTCCTCAGAGGTCTGACGCTAATTGTACGTCCAATGTTCAAAAGATGGCTTCAAAATGCCATATACGCTTCCAAATACTTACTGATGGTTCCCTGAAAAGCATGAAATTTGAGAGGATCAACTATCGAAATAGTTGGTGAGTTTACAGTATGTTTGACCAAATGTTTATTCGTCATTGATACAACACAATGACCTATAGTTATAAAAGACCAGGCAGTTAGAATACAACATCTAACAATACTTTTATTTCAAAAACAGTCGGTATATCTAGATCCGACCTTTTATACAAGACTGTCAGTATATCTAGATCTGACAACTCTTATATCACAATTTATAACAAGATAGTCAGTATATCAAATCTGACTCATCTCTTTTATTTCATAACAAGACTGCCAGTATATCTAAATCTGGACACGTCATATATCAAAATTTAAAATAAGATAGTTGGTATATCAAATCCAAACTCATCTTATATCACGTCAATCAGTATATCTAGATCTGATGACAGCATATGACAGTCAATATGCCTCGCACAGGTTTCCGTTCTAAATGGGTGCGGACCGTAGCCAAGACAGTCGAGATATCTAGATCCGACAATACAACCGATAGGGGAAACATTTTAGTTTGTCAAACACAAGAAACCATTTATTCAGCCATCACACGGCAATTCAACGTCATTTCATTCAACATTTAATAAATGACACGTATACACATTTTCGACAGCCCAACATGGCAAATTTAAGTCAAATGATTTAAGCATCCATATCACATGGCATACACAAAAACAATCATTTATTTAATAAATAGTGTATACAACAGTACATGCTTTTCAGGCCCAAAGTAAAAGGAAAAGGGCGCCATAAACTCACCTTAGCGATCTAAATGCTAAAAGGTATAATGTAGCTCGAGAAGATTCAACAACCAGTTCTCCACGTTATCCAAAACCTATGATATCATTACCAATAATGAGGATCAAAACTCTTGACGACGAGTATCCTACGTACAACTACTTAGCTATAGACCCTAGAATGCCATAACCGAGAATGTGTTTCAAACATTGATTTTTATCAACTAAAGGTAAATAAAATTATTTAGACTTAACGATTAAAAGTTATTAACGTTTAAAAATCGACGCGCAAAAACTTTCCAGCAGGTATCCACTGCGCCGCAGTGAGCCAGAACCATGCTCACTGCGCCGCAGTGGGCTAAATCGAACCAGGACCAGTACAATGGCACTGCGCCGCAGTGAGCCAGAACATGCTCACTGCGCCGCAGTGGCTTAAGTCGACACCAGACCAGAGTCTGGGCACTGCGCCGCAGTGGGCTAAGACAACGCCACTGCGCCGCAGTGGCCCCATTCTGCAGCCAAAAACCAGCAGTTCAAGCAGAAAAAGCCCAAATCGTTTTCGACACAATTTCTTTCATTATAACAAGTTTCCACAAGTGCAATAGACCTGGAAACATTACATTTCGCCAACCATTTCGCCATTTCAATCATATTGACATTAAAACCAAATTCTAAGCCAAAATATCCATTTTATCATCCAAAACCCTAATTTCATATCAAATTTAAAGGCTTCCAATTCCATAATCAAAACTGAAAACAACCCTTAATTGAATTTAAACCAAATCAAAAGATTGAATAAAAGTTAACTTACCAAAAATGGTGTTCTTGAGAAATTTGATGAAGATGATGAAGATTATGATGATGTTAAAGCTTGATTATCCACTAAAATGATAACCCCTTTGATTTCTCTTAAGATTTCTTCTTGCAAATTGATTCAGAGTATAAAAGATATTTGTGTGTGTGTGTTCTGTGTGTGTGTGGGTGTGTTTTGTCAGGAATTTTTAAGAAAAGGGTGATGGGGGGGTTTGTTGTTTCCCTCCCAGCCTTTCAGACAAATTTAAGCCCATGTGGCTTCTTTTTGATATTTTTAATACCCTTAATTTGGTAAAATGCTTACGATTAATTACCGTTTGACCTAAAAGTCAAAATATAAGGTAAAGGTATTTTCCCCCGTCTTATTTTAGTTAAGACAAGTAAATAAAATTAAATAAACTAAACTTTTAGAAATATTTAGTTTAGACAGTCTATTCACTGTGTTCAATTATAACATTTAAATCTTTATTTAACATTATTTTAAGACTCGGCATTCGTCTAAATAGCTAATAGTCTACGTCATATGGATACGTCCAATTGAACCATATCAAATGTTCAATTAACTAATAATTTCCACGTCATAATCTCTAAATTAGACGAAATTATAAATAATGATCGAGATTAGGACTAACCCGTTGTTAATAAATTACGAGTTGTCACACTAACCACATTATAATCACATCTAGCAGGTGCCAGTTCTCAATAGTCAAATCTTAGAGCATAATAACTATCTCAATAATAAGGCACAACTATATAATCATTAAATCGTTCATGCACTAGCCCTCAATTAGCTCAATCTTAGGGCGCAATAACTATCTCCATAGTAAGGCATGACTACATAATCATCACAATATTCACGCGCTAGTTTCAAATAGCTCAAACTTAGGGAGTAAAGGCTCTTATGTCCATATCGTCCATGAAATTTCATATCAACTCGTAAGGCCTATATTTTCTTTCTAAATCGATCATAAATAGTCAACGTCATTACTCAATAAATTGAACAAGTCATACCCCAAAATGATTTCGTGCCTTATAAAAATCTCATTATTTTAAAGTGCATATGCAACTTAAAGTTCAACATCATGAATCATAAGGCTTTTACGCATGCATTCCTCACATAATTTCCACATTGCACATTCCAAACTTTCACATTGCATATTACAAACTTTAACATTGCACATTACAACTTTCACATTGCACACAATAAGCTTTCACATTGCAATCAAATCATGCCCAAATTCACATGTTATAGCATAGAGTAGCATGTATCAACGAATGCCTTTTCAATCTTATATTCATTTCACTTCTAATGTGCAAAATGGGAATCCTACTAAACTAGCATAATCCTCAAGTAAGGCAAGTCTCGAATCGCTATATATGCTTAGGTGAATGTCTAAATGCAACACGTATGCTCATAAAAACGGATTTATTAAAGATCTTTTTTTTTTTTTTTGAAAAGGAATCCTTTTGAACATAAGTCCAAGTGGCCGTTTGAGTTTTACATGGTCCTCTCGTAATTAAACGTAGATTCATGACTTTACGTTTAATTATGGTCCTACCATGTAAAGCTCAAACTAGTCCGCTCAACCTTATGCTCGACTCGACTATAAAATTCGTTTTGAAAAGAGGCTATAGTTTTGGAATTCCCGGAGGAACCCTAATGTTCTCTATAACCTTAGTCTCTGATACCATTTTCTGTAACACCCCAACTAAGGCGGAACGGTGAGATGTACAGAAAGTCGAGTATTCAAAGCAAAGGATTATAAACAACATTCACCATAGCTTCATGTGATAAAAATAATTTTACAATGCACAAGCATGTGAACCAATTCCCAAGTACAATACGTCTACCATACTTGGATATTGAGTCCACGAAACAAATAACAAATACATGAGATGGTATACTACAATGATCAGGGCGGATTCCATTGCCCGTCACAAGGTTTGATCTTTGACTCCAGAGTGCAATACAAATAATCATTATGCATATAATTCCTCAAAGCTTACGCTAATTCCTGAAAAGCATGAAGAAAAAGTGTCAACTACGAAAACGTAGTTGGTGAGTGCATAGGTTTGCAAGTAAATCTCGTTACATATCCATTTCAAAATAGTTGAGAAATTCATGGTAAATTATAAAGTTCTCATTTGTCACATTTATCGTGAGAGAAAAATATATCAATCGATTAATCATTCATCATACCAAAACCATTCGGTCATCAATATTTCAATATCACCAATTTCAACAACTTTCAAGATTCCATATAAGGTCCAATACCCAAACCGTATGTTCAATCCACAATTTCCATCCATAATAATATCAATACCACTTGGTCAATGGTAAGACTACCATGACATAATTCGATGAGATTGTTCTTGAGCCACCACTAAGACCGGTTATGTCCCAATAATCAGATATATTGTCCCAAATGATAAGATAATGATAAGCACATGCTGTCAATCACATGCATAAAGATAACCAAGGGTCGTGCCATGGAGACGCCCATAAATATATAGTAGTTAGAGCACCGCGAGGCCAGACTGGCAATGAAGGTGGCCACAAAGGCAGACCAAACATCCCATCGTTACCTATAATAGTGGATGAGGGGACAAATCCTAGTTGCGCAACCCTCTAACTACAGGCCTCAAATGAGTTAATAGTAGTGTACAGGGGACCACCGTTTGACAGTACTCAAGCTCATCATATAACATATAACACGTTGAACATACAATATAATTCCCATATCATTATCATTATTTCAAAGAATCATTTCATAAGAGAAAGTCATTTTAATTAATCATGTTTTTCACCCCGCAAGTAAAACATATAAAAGAGTTTGAAAGGGGGCTATGACTCACCTTGATATGCTGCATATTATATTCACTTATCCAAAATGGGTACTTCCCATCTATCGCTTCCTTGATCATATATCTGTCATATTCCTCAATCACATTCCAAGCCAAGACTATCCCTACGATAGGACTAATATACGTAAGTTCCCATCTTAAGCCATCACTAAGAAATGCCTCTTTCGTTATGTTGTCATAAATTTTGGGATCCAAGTATATTGTAATTATTTGCATCTTTTTGGTTGTAGAGAGTGTTGGTGTAAAAGGGTCGCTTTCATTATACATGTAGTTATAAGTTGTTAGAATTTCGGTAGCTTGCCTTTGATTATCATGGTTCCCATTGTGTGCTTTGCTTGATTATAATATTTGACATTAGTAACTTCATAATATTAATATTTATGAATACTTTCTGATTTATAACTATTTATTTATTTAATTTAATATCATTTAATTAATTATTTATTCATTTTCTTGATTTATTAACCAAATAATTCTTTAAAAATACTTTTAAGTACCTCACTTGCCTTTATAATTTGTGGCTAATTATATTTGGATTATATTCTGATTTTTATGCTTTTTAACTTAAAATATTGTGATATATATATTTATTTATGAAATTTTTCTATTAATTTAAAAATAGTTATTAATTGGTGATTTTCACTTACTTAATTATTTCTAAATTATATGACATTTGTTCTTTGACTTGAAATGATTTTACTCCAGTAGGTTTTAGTCACTTTCATCATTGGTTGTGATTATTTAACCAATTTCATGATTTATATAATTTATTTATTTATTTATTTATTTACCTTTTTAATTATCATTTAAATTTAATAATTAACAGAAATTCTTAGAAATCACCACATAACTTTTTGGCTAAAAATCCCAGGCTTTTTAGGCAACTTTTATCATGGGAAAAATCATATCAATTCAGCCTCTCTTGTGTCTTGCTCATTTTGAGGATTCTAAGCTTATAAATCGTTTACCGAAATAGTGATTTTAGCCTCATTTTCCAAGCAATTCAAATGCGTCAAAATGGATTTTCATCCTTATTTCATTATTTCCAGAATGTTCATTATATTTTGGTGTCTTAAGTCGTGATAGTGGTGGTGGTGTGATAAGTGCAAATTAAAGCTTTCGGTTAGTGCTTATATGAACCGAATTAGTGATTTGTAGGCTTGTCTTTGCCATTTAATAACCAAGTTAAGTTTTATAACTTTTATTTGACATATTCTCAGTAGGTTTATAATACTTTTTGTTACGAGATTGTTGGAGTTGGTTAGAGTTGCAATCTAGTGACTTTTAGCTTATTTTGTTGTGAAGAACTTTTACTTGGAATTTTCTGTTTTAACACTTATTTTCATAAAATGTTGAGTAGTCATTCTTGGTTGAGTTGAATTATTTGGACATTGGTGATTTTTATACAGAGACATATATGTGTCCTATATTTATGTGAATATTTGCTAAATTTGTAGACCTTGTTTACTACCTCTAAAAATTACCAAACCAAAACTGGGCAGAACAAGAGCTGCTGTGCGACTCAAAATATTTTATAAAAGATTTATATGATGAACATTTAAGAAAAATCTCCCAATTTTATTTTAAGTTAGGGACACTTTGAACTCAGTTCACACCAAGTTTAAACTTCTGAAACCTATTAGTTAAGAAATTAAAAATCGTCAAATTTGACTCAACATTAAGACAAAAATCCAGTTTTGACCACTTTTGGTAGAAAAATCATATCTTTGGTTTGGTTTAATATTTTTGAGTGATTCTAGTTGGAGGTTAAACTTAACTCTTTTATCTACAACTTTTATTTTGAAAGTTTTTCTTGAAACGGCCCTCACATGTTCAGTTTATCCGTCCAAAGACAGAAAAATAATTCTGTCAGAAAGTATTTGGGTCCAAACAACTCACCAATGACCATTCTTGCTTTATTAACACTTGAGTTCATCATTTACAAGATTAATACTTTATTTTTATACCTCTTAACATCAAATTTCCAGATTATTATACCTCTTTTAACATATTTTTCACTTAATACAAGTCCATATCCATCTCATAATCCAACAACAAGATTCCACTTTCTTAGATCTAACATGCATTCATTCAAATCAACACTTTTCAATACCAATCTTTATAGATCTATCATCTACAACATAAAAACATCTTTTTAATGAAAAATCTCAGAAATATATTCTTCAAAATATACAAAAACATATAGATCTATCAAAAGGAAAATCACTTTAAAAGTTACTAATCTATAACAACACTTTTGGGTCTTAAACTTGTTGAATCCTTGGATCTTTCTCATAGATTTCGACATGCATATGCATGAGGAGAAAGATCCTATCAACTTTGCCTTCATCAAGTGTATATTACAAAGAAAACAAGAAGAAAACATAACTTTTGATAAAACCTTTGAACATAAACAAGAACAATATAGATCTAGTAAAGAGATGAAGATTTATACCCTTGAAGAACTTGGTTTTGAAGGTGAAAAATGGGCAGAATTTTCGGACCTATTTAGGCTCCTAATAACCCTTAATCCAAGCTTGAAACAACCCTTAATCTTATCTTGAAACAACCCTTGCTTAACCCTTATTATTAATATAGTTTAGATTGATTTTTGTTCTTGTTTTTCTTGATTATTTGAGCCAAAAATGGGAGAGGAGAAGGAGAGAAATGTGCAGAAAATTTGAGAGGAAAAGAGAGAGAGATGGAATGAGAGAAAGTGTGTGTATGAAAAGTGTGTAGAAAGTGTGTGAATAGTAGGTGTGTATATGTATGTATATTTGGGTGGGTATTTGTTTTGTAAGAGTAATATATGTTTATGTATGTGTATATGTATGTATATTTGGTATTTGTTTTGTAAGAGTAATATATGTTTATGTATGTCGTGTGTATATGTATGTATATACATACTTTTGTGTTTTTAATTTTGCTACTTAAGTCATTTTATGTACATCTTGTATTTGTATTAGACATATATATATGCTTATTATTATTCAAGCATTTTATGTACATATTAGTTTATAAATTCATCCTTGAGATAGAAATTTTATCTCCATGACCACATATACTTTAATTGGCTTGGTGATTGAATTGTTGGACAGTTTGTAAGATTTATTGACTTTGTCACAAGTTGTGCGTCTTACATTATTATTTATATAGCTTGTCTTTTTGAAATGCAGTTTTTGGTTCATTGACATTTCACCAAGTTCAGTTAGAACTAATTTATAGTTTGAGATTGTCTATAGTTATTATTTATATAGCTTGTCTTTTTGAAATGCAGTTTTTGGTTCATTGACATTTCACCAAGTTCAGTTAGAACTAATTTATAGTTTGAGATTGTCTATAGTTATTATTTATATAGCTTGTCTTTTTGAAATGCAGTTTTTGGTTCATTGACATTTCACCAAGTTCAGTTAGAACTAATTTATAGTTTGAGATTGTCTATAGTTATTATTTATATAGCTTGTCTTTTTGAAATGCAGTTTTTGGTTCATTGACATTTCACCAAGTTCAGTTAGAACTAATTTATAGTTTGAGATTGTCTATAGTTATTATTTATATAGCTTGTCTTTTTGAAATGCAGTTTTTGGTTCATTGACATTTCACCAAGTTCAGTTAGAACTAATTTATAGTTTGAGATTGTCTATAGTTATTATTTATGGCATTTCTAAGATAGCTAGTCACCTACAATACTTCATTGAACTAGAGGGCAATTATCACTATGCTGAAATGTCTAGAAGGCCAATTCTCTTAATAAACCTCTAGGGATTGATACCTAGATAAGTCTAAGTAAATTGTCCTAGTCGGAAATTGAGGGTTGTTACACCCATCACACTTGAAGTATGCATTTTTAGGAGATGAGCAAACTTTGCCTGTGATTATTGCATCAAACTTGGAAGAAATTCAAGAAAGAGCATTACTAAAAGTGCTCAAGGAATACAAGGCGGCTATTGGATGGACAATTGCCGATTTGAAAAGAATTAGTCCATCAATTGTGATGCACAAGATTATTACCGATTCTGAAGCAAAACCTTCACGTGATGCTCAAAGGAGATTGAATCCTCATATGCGTGAAGTTGTGAAGAAGGAGGTACTTAAGTGGTTGGATGCTGGAATCATTTACCCTATTTCAGATAGTACATGGGTAAGTCCAACACAAACGGTACCTAAGAAAGCTGGAATTCAAGTGGTGAAAGGAGATAGTGGCGAGCAAATTGCGACCTGACCCATCACCGGGTGGAGGGTATGCATTGACTACCGGAAGTTGAACACCGCTACTTCTAAGGATCATTTCCCACTTCCATTCATAGACCAAATCATCGTAAAGCTTGCAGGTCAGCAATTTTATTGTTTTTCTAGATGGTTATTCAGGTTACAACCAAATTGCTATTCATCCCGATGACCAACATGAGACCACATTTACATGTCCCTATGGAACTTTTGCCTTTAGGCGAATGCCATTCGGGTTATGTAATGCTCCAGCCACCTTCCAAAGGTGCATGATGAGTATCTTTTCGAATATGGTCGGTGATTCCTTAGAGATTTTTATGGATGACTTTTCAATTTTTGGTCAAACCTTTGATAATTGTCTTAATGAGCTAACCAAAGTTTTGAAAAGATGTGTTGAAACGAATTTGGTCTTAAGTTGGGAAAATAGCCACTTTATGGTTCAAGAGGGGACGGTTTTGGGTCATGTGATTTCAAAGAAAGGCATGGAAGTTGACCGGGCCAAAATCAAAGTGATTTCTACTTTACCTCCCCCGACCAATGTTAAGGGTGTCCGTTCTTTTCTTGGACACGTCGGGTTCTATAGAAGGTTCATAAAAGGATTTAGTGTCATTACCAAACCATTGTGTAATTTGTTGTTGAAAGATGTGCCATTTGTGTTTGATAATGAATGTTTAAAAGCTTTTGAAACCTTGAAAGAGAAATTGGTTGAATCCCCCATTTTGCAATCACCTAATTGGTCCATGCCATTTGAAATCATGTGTGATGCAAGTGACTTTGTCATTGGGGCTGTTTTGGGACAACGAGTGGACAAGAAACCCGTTGTGATTTATTATGCAAGCAAGACTTTATCGGATGCCCAATTGAATTATACCACCACCGAAAAGGAATTGCTTGCGGTTGTTTATGCTCTTGACAAGTTTCGTTCTTATATTTGTGGTAGCAAAGTGATTGTGTACACAGATCATAGCGCGGTTAAGCATTTGATGGAAAAGAAGGATGCAAAGCCAAGGCTAATTAGATGGGTCTTTCTACTACAAGAGTTTGACTTGGAAATCCGAGACAAGAAGGGAAGTGAGAATGTGGTGGCGGACCACTTGTCAAGAATTCAAGCTATGGATGATGATTCAACCAAGGAGATCAACGAGACATTTCCGGATGAATATTTACTAACCGTTTATGTTGTTCCTTGGTATGCAAATATTGTGAAATTTCTGTCCGCAGGTAAGCTACCGGAGCATTGGGCTAAGCGAAAGAAGCAACAATTACTTGCACAAGCCAAGCAATATATTTGGGATGAACCGGATTTGTTCAAAGTTGGCCCGGATCAATTGGTGAGAAGATGTGTTCCGGAAGAGGAAATTCAGGAGGTGTTGACTCATGCACACTCATTTGCATGTGGAGGTCATTTCAGCGGTCAAAAGACATGTTATAAGGTTCTTATGTGTGGTTTGTTTTGGCCGAGTATCTTTAAAGATGCCGCTGAATTTGTTAAGAAATGTGTGAGATGTCAACAATTAGGTAGTATAACCAAGAGGAATGAAATGCCCATGCAACCCATTTTAGTTGTTAATATTTTTGATGTTTGGGGCATTGACTTTATGGGTCCCTTCCCTAATTCCTTTGGTAATTACTACATTCTAGTGGCCGTATATTATGTTTCAAAGTGGGTAGAAGCCATTGCCACTAGAACCAATGACCATACCGTTGTATGCAAGTTTGTCCAAAGCAACATTTTCTCAAGATTTGGAATCCCTCGTGTGATTATAAGCGATGGGGGTCTCATTTTAAAAAATTTCAGTTTGGCAAACTTCTTAAACGGTATGGCATAAACCACCGGATTGCTACCCCATATCACCCACAAACAAGTGGGCAAGTAGAAGTGTCCAATAGGCAAATTAAAGAGATTTTGCAAAAGACGGTAAGACCCGATAGAAAAGATTGGTCAACCAAACTCAATGATGCTTTATGGGCTTACCGTACCGCTTTTAAGACACCTATTGGCACTACTCCTTACCGGTTGGTTTATGGAAAGGGTTGTCATCTTCCAATTGAGCTTGCACATAGGGCATTGTGGGCCGTTAAGGCCGTTAACATGGATTTTGAGAATGCAGGCAAGGAAAGGAAATTGTAACTATGTGAGTTGGAAGAACTGAGGAATGAGGCATATGAATGTGCATCAACTTACAAGGACAAGATGAAGGCGGTTCATGATGCCAAGTTGAAAAAGAAGGTGTTTGAAGTTGGCCAAAAGGTTTGGCTTTACAATTCAAGACTCAAGTTCTTTCCCGGAAAACTCAAGAGCAAATGGATGGGTCCATATGTCATCACAAGGGTTGGAAACTTTGGTGAGATTGAAATTGAAGATCCAAAAGATGGTGTGAAGCAAATGGTCAATGGACACCGATTGAAGCCATACTTGGATGCAACCGACATCAATGGAGTTACAAAGGAAATGGTGAACTTCATCTCAAGTCCACCATCTTATGAGGTTGCTTGAAGCATTTGATGGAAAAGAAGGATGCAAAGCCAAGGCTAATTAGATGGGTCTTGCTACTACAAGAGTTTGACTTGGAAATCCGAGACAAGAAGGGAAGTGAGAATGTGGTGGCGGACCACTTGTCAAGAATTCAAGCTATGGATGATGATTCAACCAAGGAGATCAACGAGACATTTCCGGATGAATATTTACTAACCGTTTATGTTGTTCCTTGGTATGCAAATATTGTGAAATTTCTGTCCGCAGGTAAGCTACCGGAGCATTGGGCTAAGCGAAAGAAGCAACAATTACTTGCACAAGCCAAGCAATATATTTGGGATGAACCGGATTTGTTCAAAGTTGGCCCGGATCAATTGGTGAGAAGATGTGTTCCGGAAGAGGAAATTCAGGAGGTGTTGACTCATGCACACTCATTTGCATGTGGAGGTCATTTCAGCGGTCAAAAGACATGTTATAAGGTTCTTATGTGTGGTTTGTTTTGGCCGAGTATCTTTAAAGATGCCGCTGAATTTGTTAAGAAATGTGTGAGATGTCAACAATTAGGTAGTATAACCAAGAGGAATGAAATGCCCATGCAACCCATTTTAGTTGTTAATATTTTTGATGTTTGGGGCATTGACTTTATGGGTCCCTTCCCTAATTCCTTTGGTAATTACTACATTCTAGTGGCCGTATATTATGTTTCAAAGTGGGTAGAAGCCATTGCCACTAGAACCAATGACCATACCGTTGTATGCAAGTTTGTCCAAAGCAACATTTTCTCAAGATTTGGAATCCCTCGTGTGATTATAAGCGATGGGGGTCTCATTTTAAAAAATTTCAGTTTGGCAAACTTCTTAAACGGTATGGCATAAACCACCGGATTGCTACCCCATATCACCCACAAACAAGTGGGCAAGTAGAAGTGTCCAATAGGCAAATTAAAGAGATTTTGCAAAAGACGGTAAGACCCGATAGAAAAGATTGGTCAACCAAACTCAATGATGCTTTATGGGCTTACCGTACCGCTTTTAAGACACCTATTGGCACTACTCCTTACCGGTTGGTTTATGGAAAGGGTTGTCATCTTCCAATTGAGCTTGCACATAGGGCATTGTGGGCCGTTAAGGCCGTTAACATGGATTTTGAGAATGCAGGCAAGGAAAGGAAATTGTAACTATGTGAGTTGGAAGAACTGAGGAATGAGGCATATGAATGTGCATCAACTTACAAGGACAAGATGAAGGCGGTTCATGATGCCAAGTTGAAAAAGAAGGTGTTTGAAGTTGGCCAAAAGGTTTGGCTTTACAATTCAAGACTCAAGTTCTTTCCCGGAAAACTCAAGAGCAAATGGATGGGTCCATATGTCATCACAAGGGTTGGAAACTTTGGTGAGATTGAAATTGAAGATCCAAAAGATGGTGTGAAGCAAATGGTCAATGGACACCGATTGAAGCCATACTTGGATGCAACCGACATCAATGGAGTTACAAAGGAAATGGTGAACTTCATCTCAAGTCCACCATCTTATGAGGTTGCTTGAAGCATTTGAGGTAATGTCGGGCTGAGGACAATAAACTTAGCGCTAAACGGGAGGCAACCCGTTGTTTGTTTGTTTTTTTTTTTTCTAGTCAACCAAAAAGAAAGAAAAGACAATTGATTATTGAAGAGGAAGAAGAAGATGAAATGGCATCTCAACAGGAAGAGATGGAAGTTGATGAAGAAGTTGTCCAAGTCAACCGAGCCTTCTTCTTCTAGTCAACCAAAAAGAAAGAAAAGACAATTGATTATTGAAGAGGAAGAAGAAGATGAAATGGCATCTCAACAGGAAGAGATGGAAGTTGATGAAGAAGTTGTCCAAGTCAACCGAGCCTTCTTCTTCTAGTCAACCAAAAAGAAAGAAAAGACAATTGATTATTGAAGAGGAAGAAGAAGATGAAATGGCATCTCAACAGGAAGAGATGGAAGTTGATGAAGAAGTTGTCCAAGTCAACCGAGCCTTCTTCTTCTAGTCAACCAAAAAGAAAGAAAAGACAATTGATTATTGAAGAGGAAGAAGAAGATGAAATGGCATCTCAACAGGAAGAGATGGAAGTTGATGAAGAAGTTGTCCAAGTCAACCGAGCCTTCTTCTTCTAGTCAACCAAAAAGAAAGAAAAGACAATTGATTATTGAAGAGGAAGAAGAAGATGAAATGGCATCTCAACAGGAAGAGATGGAAGTTGATGAAGAAGTTGTCCAAGTCAACCGAGCCTTCTTCTTCTAGTCAACCAAAAAGAAAGAAAAGACAATTGATTATTGAAGAGGAAGAAGAAGATGAAATGGCATCTCAACAGGAAGAGATGGAAGTTGATGAAGAAGTTGTCCAAGTCAACCGAGCCTTCTTCTTCTAGTCAACCAAAAAGAAAGAAAAGACAATTGATTATTGAAGAGGAAGAAGAAGATGAAATGGCATCTCAACAGGAAGAGATGGAAGTTGATGAAGAAGTTGTCCAAGTCAACCGAGCCTTCTTCTTCTAGTCAACCAAAAAGAAAGAAAAGACAATTGATTATTGAAGAGGAAGAAGAAGATGAAATGGCATCTCAACAGGAAGAGATGGAAGTTGATGAAGAAGTTGTCCAAGTCAACCGAGCCTTCTTCTTCTAGTCAACCAAAAAGAAAGAAAAGACAATTGATTATTGAAGAGGAAGAAGAAGATGAAATGGCATCTCAACAGGAAGAGATGGAAGTTGATGAAGAAGTTGTCCAAGTCAACCGAGCCTTCTTCTTCTAGTCAACCAAAAAGAAAGAAAAGACAATTGATTATTGAAGAGGAAGAAGAAGATGAAATGGCATCTCAACAGGAAGAGATGGAAGTTGATGAAGAAGAAAAACCCGAATGGAAACATGGTACTCCTTTACACTCTTTACCCCGTAAATGGCAATTAGAATTGTTTAGAGATAAAATGGAGGAGGTGGAAATTATGAAAAAACAATTATTGGGTGAAAGGAAAACTGTTTGGCAGGAATTTAGAGGGTTTGGTTTTGTTGAGGCATTTGAAAATATGGGATGGAAAAATGCGTTGGTTTGGAACAATAATGATGAGGTTGATGTTAATTTAGAAGGAATTGTTGAATGGATGGGTACTTTGGAAAGGCATGTTGGTAATAACCCTCCTGAGAGCACTAAGTTAGTAGAAACTGTTGATGGTAAAAAGGTAACTATGTCGTTTGTTACCTTAGATAGGATTATCAAGTTTGATTCGGGTGCTAGTTCGGGAAGGGGATTTGATTATTTACCGGAAGACATTTTGACTGGGGTGAAAAAGGGTGAGAATTGGATAGAGATGTTAGCCGAGTTGTTCACTTACCCTAGAGACGCTTTGAACTTGAACCTCAAGTTAGAGCGTTTTTATTTGAAACCACTTCCTAGATTGATCATGAATATGTTGAAGTGGAATGTTTGTCCAAGAAGTAGTGATAGGGCGGCTGTTAGATTTCAAGAAGTTGTAGTTTTGTATGCATTGATAACGGAGAGGCTAGCCTTGTCACTTAGGCAGATTATTATGACCAATGTGTGGGATACCCGGAACAAGAGGTTAAAGACAATCCTTCCTTACCCGAGGCTGATTTCTCGCCTCATTTTGAGCCAAAAAGCCGCTACTCGTGACACACCAACAATTAGGGTTAATCAGGTGGTGTTTAACATGAAGCGGTTGTTGCAAAGTCAAGAGTTTAAGTTGGGGGAAAGACCCCAATGCAGAATTTTGAGGGATGTGAAGTCAAAGGGGTTGTTGATAGCTCCTAAGGAAGGGTTTACTAGAGAGGAGGCGATGGCTCAGCTGGAGCCCATGGGTGGAAATGAGAGAGGAGAAGCAAGTGGTGCTAGAGAGGTTGAGGAGGAAAGATAGCCACCAAGGAGGGATGGTTTATTAGGTTCTGGATTTGGAGGTACTGGGCCGAGCTTTGGCTTTGAGCAGCCTAGTGATTATAATCAGTGGACATCCTATGAGAGGAATATGTGGGATATGACTGCTCAGCAGGGTGTGCAGCGGAGGAGTTATGAGTTAGGTATGGCATATGCTCATGAGCAGAATGTGAGGAGGCAGTTTGAGTACTCAGATCGAGTACGCCATCACCAGGACCACATTGTGGGACTTGACTATGTGGAGACTCCTCCTTCATATGATTACAGGCAGTCGTATGTTCCTACATCCCATCCAGCTTATCCTCGGAGCCACGATTCTAAGTGGTTTCCCAGACATTCTTGTGTCGGTCGAGTTGAGGATAACTCGGGTACTCCACCAGCAACCTCTGATCCATTTGAGGCCCAATCTCTATATCGGGGCTTAATGGAGTCGATCTTTGGACCGCAAGGTCCATGACAGTGATTGGTACCTTCTATTTATCTTTCTGTTCTTCTTGTGTGACTATGTGTTTATTTTGTGTTTTTGCATTTTTAATTTCGTAGGTAGATTTCAATTTTCTTGTTAATTTCATTTATGTTTTTAGTTTAGATGTTGATTTACTTTCTTGTAATATGAAATTGACCCTTAGGGGCAAAATATTCGAGTTATATTAGCTATACATGTTTGTAAAATGAGATTTTCTTGTGATTGGATTTGTATATGTAAGTGGGGCTAGGTAGTGTAGATTAGATTGCATGACATGGTTGACTTATGAGCGTCTTGATAGAGTTGCTAGCAAGTAAAAACATAGAAATGTGCAAATAAGGGTAATATGCCAATTGTGAGCTACAATGCAAGTATCACACTTATATATCCGTTATATCCTTCAATTTCATGAGAGAAAAACGCCTCGTCGACGATTGATTTAGATTGTTAGCGTAGCATGATTTCTCGTGATTACTATATTGTGTGAACCATTATTGTACATTAGGTTAGAACTAGTGCACTTACCGTATTGAGACCTCTAACCCGAATTATGTGCTTAAAATCATAAAACAATCATACAATCCACTCCATATTCCACCTCACTTCGTCATGAAATCCGTTAATTGTTCAAAGTTGTGTTGTTTATGATGAATTGAAAGAAAGAACAAAGTCAAAGTCAAAATTGCAATATCCGGTTGAAAAAGTCAAAGTATATGGTCATAAGTGAAAATCAATTCAATTATCCATGTAAGTTGATCAAAAGAACCAAAGTGAAATGTTCCCAAAATCATACTAGTAAATCACCCAAATGAGAATCATTACCGTATTTCATTCCATTATTTTCACCAATCTTGTATGAATGCCGAAGTGATAATTCGGTGTTATGAGGTCTTGGTTCGATTTGTGTACTAGCCTATGACTTTTAGTGTGCAATAATGGGTTGAGAGCTTCATATACATATATTAGCACATCTTTTGCTAATTCACTCAAAATATGAACCGAGGGGAGTGCACATTGTGAGAGTGTGATGCATGTATTGTGGCAAACTTGAGGTCTATTAGGTTTAATTGCACATTTATATATTTCTATTTGCTAGTCGTAAATCTTTTGATAGTTGTAAGTCTTATGAGTTGATTGTGTTATGTGATTTGGTTTGCATTATTTGGTTTCGCCCAAGTGTACTTTGAAGATTGCTTGAGAGTTGAGTTTTACAAGTATGTATAGTTAGTATAACTCTTATATGGTGTTTCTTTGGTGATAGGAAGTATTATGGGATTGTAAGTTAACTTGTCACATGATGAATGACTTTTTCGGGACGAAAAAGGATTAAGTTGGGGAATGTGATAAACGCTTGATTTACCTGACCTTAATGTGTGCAAATGGCATGTTTTGTGTATGTTAATAGAAGATTAGGGCGCGTTTATGCTTGTTTAGTGTTTCAGGCCTTAGGTGATGAATTGGAACTAATCGAGTCAAGAAGGAAGTCAAACGAGTCAACTGAAGTCAAATCTGAAAAACTGACTTTCTGGACCACCGTTTGAGACGCCAAGACCCACCGTCTGGGACGGTGGGCTAAATATAGTGACCGTCCATGTCACCGTAAAGGTTTCTGCATACATTTGGACTACCGTCTGGTACGGTGCTACACACCGTCTGGGACGGTGGGCCAAAATCTACAGCGTGTGAGACGGCCAGTTGGGCGTAAAGGATTCTGGAAGAAAATGCATGACCGTCTGAGACGGTACTGTCCACCGTCCCAGACGGTGGTTGACTTAAGCAGAAAACGAATTTATGGGGTTTTAATTATTTTTGGGTTATATTTACACATACGAACTTAGACTTAATTGGACCCTAATTTCTCATCTCTGGAGCAGCAACCTACCTTTCCCAAGCCCTAATATCATCATCAAATCATCATCAAATCATAATATCATGGAGATGACAATCCGAATTGAAGATTCATTGATGAAGATGATAGGCTAAATCCCCTTTAGATCATTCTCATGTGAACAATTATGTAAGACAATTGTATTCAATCTTTCTTATATTCATGTTGGATTAGATGTTTAATTCTTAATTGTGTTTTGCATCTAATGTTGTTTGGTTTGAATGAATGATTACTTGTTTATAACCTTGAATGAATTCCATCTATCTTTTGATTTCAATTTATTGTTAATCATTAATTATTGGAAGAATCTCTTATGAAAGTGTAATCTTGTTAATGAATAGATAATTTAGTTGTGTCAATTCCTCGGTTTTCATTATCGTGAATCATCACAACCTAATCAATTCGTTCTTAACGTTCATTCATTCCAAGCTTTATAACGAATCATGTTTATGTGATTTCCAACGAATATAAGTTAGGTTATACTTTTGAAAGCATAATTGGGATCATGAGAATGGTCTACCCGTTTTATTATTGAATTATTTTGTTAAGTTTCAATCAGTTTTAGTTGTAATCAAATCAATCCAAAAATCAATTTTAAGTTTATGTCTAGTTTAATCAACTTTGTAAATTGTTCAACACTTTCCCATGATTCCCTGGGGATACGATACTCGACTTACCCTTGCTAAATAGTGGTATTTAGTTTATATTTTTGATCGGTCCAACGATAACGATCAGGAGAACCGTCTGAGACTAAGTTCGAACCCACGACCTCTCGGTCTATACCTGTGGGCCCAGCTTCAAAGGCAGCAGGTGGCCACTGGGCTATGCCCAAGTGGTTATATTGAAATGTATTAAAGTTAATACCTACAACTAAAAAGTGAAATTTAAAATACAATCACAAATTCGAGTATAGAAAACACACTAGATAATGTTATTTGCCACAACTTTCCTATTTCCTCAAAATTTTCAATTGTTTGTTGATACGTACATAATTATTAGATTAAAACCAATATATGTAGGACAATCCGAAGTAACTCAAAGTCGGTTTCCAAGTTCCAAACCAGAGCAAACCACTCATGTGCCAGTAGTGACATATGTGTATGTTTATAAGTAACCCCAACTAGAGAAAAGCTAGGTATCCAAAATATCTATATCTATGAATATTTTTTATATATAAAAAACAGATTAATAAAAAAAAGGGTGGAAGTTATTTATACTTCCGTGGGGCTAATGTATTGAAGTTGACATGTGTGAAAGTGTTTAAATATAATACTAGTATATTACTAAGGTATAGTCAAAAGTGGGAGACTTTCAAATCTTACCATCACATAACAACTTTAAGGGTGTGTTTTGATTTGTTAAGGGATTGAGAATGGTTTTAGCCTTTTAGGTATAACCGTATAAAGAAGAATTTGATACATGTCAATTATAAATCATATTTTCTTTATGTGATATTTCATTATCTAAAGATACACAAAATTGACAATTAAGTAATTAGTACTACCGTTTGACTTTAGAATATATGCAAAACTGGTTTATTTATGGCACCTTAAAAGTTAAAATGTTGAATTCGATTATATGCATCACTCTACTACTAATCCTTGGTTAATTTGTATATTACAGTTAAGCTTTAAAGTAGCTTAACCATGCGATAAGACATTGTTTAGTTGAATGATCGACAACAGCACGTTATTACCCTTTTCAAATCCTGGCCATGCCAGTGATTTAAATATCTTGCAGATCATGTTTCACATGCAATTTTTGTTTTTAAAATATATGTTTCACATGCAATTAATTAATCTCTCTTGGACCAAAAGATTTACTGATTTTTGGTTGTTACATTTTTTTTTTAACTAATTTTTTGTATTTTTAAGCTGGCTACTTCAAATAATATGTTAATTAAACTACTCAATTCCAACGAGTAATTAAACCTTAGGGTGGTGGGGAAAAAAATAGGAGAAATGAAAATGACTTCATTTCCACCGTTTTATTTCTCTGCCAATTTCATGTTTTTGAATTTGTTTCTATCAAACGTGCCTTTAGTTTTTACTTGAAAACTCTTTACCTTAATTCGTACATGATCATCAGTATTTATTACCGACATTAAATGTAATCGATGTGTAGGAGTGTAGGACTAACTCAAATTCCATACGTCGTTCCAACCATGCATAGCTAGCACACCTACCTTGTGGAGTGTGGACTCCGCCCAACTATATATCATTTGGCAATATATGCATACAAACACATATGATTTGCGTGTTTATATATAAATATAACTTTGATCAACAAGAGTAGTATCATCGGAGTATCAATAATAACCGACACGATCGAAGCAGCCAGCATCATCGATCATCATGTCGTCCGCTGATGAATTACCAACTGGTGCTGGCTCATCAAACAACATTAACCGTGGCCAGCTGGTTCTTTTTCCGTTACCATTTCAAGGCCACATCAACCCCATGCTTCAATTAGCAAACATTCTATACGCTAAAGGCTTCAAGAATATTACCATCATTCACACCGATTTCAACTCTCCAACTCAATCAAACTACCCACAATTCACCTTCAAGTCAATCTCAGATGGCTTATCAGATGAAAGCAGCTTGATCAATCTAGATACTAGTAATTCTGTCATCAACTTTCTCAACAAAAGTTGCATTGACCCGTTTAAAGCTTGCTTGACTAAGTTGCTAGCAGAAGAGGATCAGTCACCAGTGGCATGCCTGATATCAGATGCACTATGGCACTTCACTCAATCTGTTGCTGACAGTCTAAACCTCCCACGGATCGTCTTACGAACTAGCAGCATGTCATGCATCCCTGCTTACGCAACTTTTGTTCTTGGTCAACAGTCCTACTTCAAAACAAGCTTAAATCAAGAACTTGCAATGATGACAGAAAAAGACAGACAAAATATTATCTACAAAGGTGACTCCGAAGAGGGAAATAAAGAATTGATTGCTAGCATGATCCAAGAAACAAAAGCAGCTTCAGGGATCATATTGAACACGTTCAAAGAGCTTGAAGAAGCTGCATGCTTAGCCTTATCAGAAGATTTTCGCATTCCGATTTTCCCAATAGGTCCTTTTCATAAGTACTTTCCGGCTTCCTCTAGCAGCTTACTAGAACAAGACCGAGGTTCTATTTCATGGTTAGACCTCCAACCGATAAGCTCTGTAGTTTATGTGAGTTTTGGAAGTATAGCCCAAGTGAGTGAAGCAGAGTTTACAGATATGGCTTGGGGGTTGGCAAATAGTAAGCAACGGTTCTATGGGTGGTTCGACCTGGTTCAGTCTGTGGGTCCGAATGGCTTGAGTCATTACCAAAAGGGTTCATGGAGGAAATAGGTGAAAGAGGATGTATTGTCAAATGGGCTCCACAACAAGAAGTATTAGCTCATAAAGCGACAGGAGCGTTTTGGACTCATAACGGATGGAATTCGACGTTGGAAAGCATTTGTGAAGGGGTTCCTATGATATGTTCACCTTGTTCTTATGATCAACCCATAAACGCTAGATATGTGACGGATGTTTGGAGGATAGGAGTGATGTTAGATAACTGGCGGATGAACAGAGACGATATCGGAAGAGCGATAAAAAGAGTATTTGTGGACAAAGAAGGTGTTGAGATGAGACAGAGGTCTAAATCTCTTCAAGAGAAGGTGAACCTTTCTCTAGAAAGAGGTGGCACTGCATACCATTCACTGGAGAATTTAGTAGATCATATCCTCTCTTTCTAGCTAGTGTCAAGTTATCCGATGAAATTCAAACATTAATGTAGTCATATTATGCATGTTCTAAATTTAATTTACTGTTTGTTACAAATTCAGTGATTAAAATAGAACTTTTATCACCTATAAGATGTAACGTGAGGCTAAAATGTGTACTTGGATATAGGTTTCATCATTCCACTCAACACGTACGTAGCGTGAAAGTATTCAACCCTTTATGGCACATTAAAATTTTTAAACACGTGCATTATTTAATAATCCTATACATCAAACCTAATTTTGTAGAAATCAGAGTAGGTGATGACATGAGGTTCGTTTATATGGTAACATTTTTTTTTATCTCTTAAGAAAAAAGACCTTGGTTCTATCCTTGATACTAGTATTTTTTTTTTCTGTTTAAGAGGAAAGAATACTACATTTAGGTTGTGATTTGGATGGTGAATTGAGATGGCCTTATATTTTTATATTTGATGAAGTTCAGTTTTCTCAACAAAGAAAAGAAAATTACATTTATACAGACATGTTTTATTTATGAGTACGTTATGAACACTGTCTTATTTGTAGATGAGATGGTATTATATTTTCGGCTAGTAGAAACTTTCAGACCATAATTTTAAGTTACAAAATTAGATAAAATTAAATTGTAGAAATCCTATGTCGACGAAAACAAATGCCATTATGTACCATAGCCGCACATTCTAGCGAAGTTGGTTAGACTCAATGGACTTGATCGATCTAAATAATAAATTGAAATCATTATTGGGATGTCAGTATTTTGTCCATTTGTATGTTAAATTGATATGAATCAGCAGCATGGACCATATGGTAATACTGATAAGGACCAAGGCAACAACGACCCCCCTCAAGCGGCAATATGCTTGTAGATAAATGTATTTTAATTTTTCTTGTTTGATGTAGGGATAACATCAATACAGAATGAAAATTGGTGGGTCTAGCCGTCTAGGTGAGTTTTTTCTTTCCAGATCTTTGAGTCATGTCTCATCAAGTAATTTAAATTGGTAATCTATTATGTAAGGAGGCTTTCTAGTTCAGACTCGTTTAACATAACGTATGATAGATCTCCCCATATTTACCGGTAATTCCACCTTTTCAAAGGAAAAAAAACAGACAATTTCTGATAATTTCTCATCGATTATCTCCAACCACTTGATAGATTTCTCATCGATGATTCGATGGGTTTAAATTGGGGATCTATTATCAAAGAGGCTTTCTAGCGCAAATCTAATTAACACAGCGTATATTAGACCTCTCGATATTCACGGGTCATTCCCACCTTTTCGAAATATAAAATACATGCCACTAAAAGCAAGTTTGACTAAAAAGAAAATTGCCATTAAAGGAATGCCACTAAAATTTATTAGTTGCTACTGCAACCTTGTGCAGTTATTGTGACACTGACACAAGCTTCCTATCGAATCCGCTCCTATTTCAATCTCTATTTCAATCCGTGCTCGACCGATCGAAATGTAATTGTAGACAAAAGACACTTTTGGGGCATGTGGTTTGTGCCAATTAGAAGTTCCAATCAACATTTATGAAATGATGGCATGATGCTATTTTTTATGACAGATATGCATTTTTATATTTTTTGTTTTTAAATGTTTTGATTTCGCAGAACTAATTAGCTATTAATAATTATAATGTACTGCACCATAGAAGAAAAAAAAAACATACAAAACAGGCATAATCTTATTACCATAAGTTGGAAAAAAATTCAATTGTCTATTGACATTGTTGTAATATATCTGGGAATAAAATTAGTTAAAGACAATATGGAACCGTATACGCAGAACTTAATTCCAATAAGAAAGACCTGAGGAATGAAAACATCATTTCAAATGAACATCTTAGCAATACAGTGTCAAATCAATATCGTATCAATTTGATCCTGCCAAACACTGACAATACAAATGTTAGGTTGATCCTTTGAAACACCAAACCAACAACTATTTGAATTATGAATCGTTAACAAAAGACTGCAATTGACCTCCATGGAATTAATATGTACAAAATTTCCCTAATCTTTGCAAGTTACAGCAAATGGTTGAATCATGCATATCTAACCCAAGCTCATACCATATAGGAGTGGGTTGTTTGTTTTAACATATCTCTTAGTGGCTCGTGCAACTAATTCAATCAAACATATTAAACTAAATTCATTTACATATATTTAATTGACTCTGTAATGGGCATAAATAAAGGGATCCATGTACATGTATTTGTCGATTTATTTATTTATGACTACATGAGAAGCAAATAGCATGATACGGATTGAAATGGTGTCCTCCACAAGAAGTACTTAGCTCGTCCAGCAACGGGATGTTTTTGGACTCATAATGGATGGAAATATGGAATCAACATTGGAGGGAATATGTGAAGGAGTTCCTTTGGTTTGCAGTATTACATACTATGAATTCAGTTACAAAACTAAAATAGAGAGTGAAATTTATTTATGTGTACCTGGATCAGCCGTCTACACATAGTGTTACATAGCTTCAATATCCTTAATTAGACGCTCTAGATTACAATAAGATGATCCACCATCTATCAAGCATTGTTTTGCAAAGTTACTCATCTGATCAGCTGACCTCCTAAACTCATCTTTCCTATCCTCCATCAATTCTCTCACCGTCTTCTCTATAATCACCCTGTCACAAGTATCCTTCATGTCCAGACCCAACTTCCATACTTCTCCGACAAATCTACTATTCACTTGTTGGTCCAAAAAATAAGGCCAGCAAATCATTGGAACGCCTTCAATCACGCTTTCTAAAGTTGAGTTCCACCCACTGTGTGTTAGAAACCCACCCACGGCATTGTGGGCCAAGACTTCCTCTTGTGGGGCCCAACCAACAATGTAGCCTCTCTCTTCTGTGCCTTTAGACAATTCTGGTGGGATCTCTTTTGAATCACTGGTTACTGCATCAGGTCGAATGACCCACAAGAAACGAGAACCACTGCTCACTAGCCCATACCAGAACTCCATGTATTGCTCCCTTGTCATAACAGCAAGACTTCCAAAGGAAACATAGATCACGGATTTTGGTGGTTGTGAGTCCAGCCATGTAATACAACTCATGTCTTCTTGCCACAGACTGTTTGAAGAAGGCAGTGATGAGGATGATTCACCCACTAGCTTGTACTTGAGATGGGAGTGCAATGGGCCAATTGTGTACAGATTTGGACAAAAAGTGCGTATTTGAGATAGTATTGGACCCTCTAAATCATCAAATGTGTTGAGTATAAGCCCATGAGCTCTTGGGTTTTCTGTACTTTCAGGAAGATAGAGCTTGAAGCTCGGGTCTGACAAGCTACCAGAACGACAGAACATTGGAAGATCACGACGCCTGAAGAACCCTTCCATGCCTGGTATGCTCTTTATTGGTGCATCCAAGTCGTTATCTACTAGAATTCGACAAACCAAATATAAATATACAAATTGGGAATTGTTAAAACAAGAGCAGAGAGATTATGTAAGTAGATTACGCACCTGCAAACGGGAGTTCACCAGATTCAATGAGTTTGGGAAGACAAAAGAAAACCCAAAGGCAACAAGCACTAATTGTACGAACAAATATGATAGGTATTCCTACCTCATTAGCTACATCACAAGTATACCCCATTATACCATCTGCAATAATACAAGTTACCGGCCTACGTGAATCTGAATTAAGTTTACCAGAAGTCAAAAGATCTTTAAAAAGGATCTTGTTTTTGGTTTTCAGGGAGTCAAACATTTCCATAAGCCCGCTCCCAGACCGAGGATGATCGTCTGGAAGGCCATCAGATATAGTTTCTAGGTGGAAACCGGGGTAACAATCAAACCGGGACTGTATATTAGAGTATTTAAGGAGTCGGGTATGAATATGATCAGTGACAAGGAATGTGACATGAAGACCCGAGAGGCACAGAAGCTCGGCTAGCTTGAACATGGAGTTCACCGGGCCTTGTAGCGGCAAGGGGAAGATCAGTACATGTGGTGGGAGTTCTTCTTGATCCATCATATAAACTGTTTCTGAGTTATGTGCTTTATGTATAAATCTGTACAAAGAACATCAATAGATAATATCGTACAAAGAACATCAATAGATAATATAGTTACAGATTCTTTAGCTAATAGCAAACAGAAAACTTATACAAAGTGCTGTTAAAGACTAATTTATTTGTAACATAATATTGTTAACCCTACTGAACCACATACAGAAAACTGATCGCTACTACGTATATATTAACATTTTCGGATTTTCCATCAACACCCAATGATTTTAATCAAAACCGTTGATGTCATCCATGTATTAACATTTCAATCCTACAAATCATCTCACACAACCATTAATATTTTCAAATATTTAAACAAAATGCATTGCAAGCGAAACGTGTCAAGATCACCCATTGTGTTCGTCCCGCGGGTAGATGCTAGTATGCATAATATATCTCTATCTCATACAAAGAAGTCCCAACATTTGCTTTTTGTAAAAAAATTGTGTACCAGGTACTATAAGGCCTTTAGTTTTTAAAGTTTCCATTGAACATGAAGTCATATATCTCCGCTTTATTTTTTAAAATTGTTTAATGTTTGTATTGTTTAAATACAGAACAAACCCTTGAGAGTTGAGACAGATCAAACTCTATCATCCGATTGTGTTTTCACCAAAAACAAAATTCCTTAATCCTTCATTCACATATTATATTATACAAAATAGATAATGCATTTGATATTCTATACATTATTCGAGAAGTATGACAAACACCATCTTATGAGTTTAGTTGTTGGTGGTTTAAAGTCAGTGTTGATTTTCTGCAATTTATGAGTTTTGTTGGTGGTATTTTAAGATCACTATAAAACCATCTCATGGGTTAAATTGTTGTTGGTATTTTAAAATCAATGTGGTCAAGTTTCATGTACATAACTGAAGACTCCATCATCACTTTGGTCGGTTTCAAGATTAGGGGGGGGTGTTGACCGATGGGATAATTATGGTCAAATTATATGACTTGGTAGAATTAGTGTTAGTATGTTGTAGTATTGGGTCAACATCATTGGTCTATTTTTACTAATAACATTTACATCACAATTGTTATTGCTATAAATCCTATAACTGGATTATCATAATACTATCCGGTATCATCTTGGTTAATAAGCTAGTGTATTAGATATAGATATAGATATTCACATGAGTGAGTAATAATTATAATAACTGAATAAGTAGAGAGACTGAGGACGAGATTACCTGGGGGATTCACTACAGCAGATTGATGTAGTTGAGCTGTTTAGACAAGTATAGATTAAGTGTGGGATTCTTATGGGTAAAAGTCGGCCCGAATATCAATTATTGTAGGGAAAATCGGAAAGGGGGCTCTGATTGAGAAGTTACCAAACAAGAACCTCTTAATCGCATAAGTGTTCATTTTAACCTTTAAACTTTTGTAAACTTCATTTTAGTCCATCCGATCCCCCCCCCCCCGCATAAGTGATCCTATATTCCTATCTACAGTTTTAACTTTATACCAATTTTTTATTTTAGTCTAAACTTTTTTTAATTTTCATTTTGGACAACATGTTTAAACCCTCAAGTTTTGCCTTCAATTTACACCTTTATACTTTATCCATAAGATGTGTTATACCATCAGACCTTATTCAAAAACGTGCCAAAGCAAGATGACTTGGAGCCGCTTGAGCGGTGTTTCATTTTCAACGTTCAATTAATGGATTTTATCCATCGATTTTTCCCCCCTATGATCCTGTATTCCTATCTACAGTTTTGAGGGGAAAAAAAAAATTTCTACAGTTTTGACTTTATACCTATTTTTTATTTTAGTCTTTAAACTTTTTTTAATTTTCATTTTGGACAACATGTTTAAACCCTCAAGTTTTGCCTTCAATTTACACCTTTATACTTTATCCATAAGATGTGTTATACCATACGGACCTTATTCAAATAACAAAAAATTCAAATACTTTCTACACAAAAAGGGAGACATTAAGTTAAACTGTTGTTCTCTCCCCTATTCACAAAAACGTGCCAAAGCAAGATGGCTTAGAGCCGCTTGAGCGGTGTTTTGTTTTCAACGTTCATAATAATTAATGGATTTGGGCATTTGTGGATCTAGCCACACGATACAACCCTTACTTGAACGTAGATCAGACTAATGGCGTAAGAATTTGTGCAAATGGAACTAATTTGAAAAAGAATGTGCCAGGCTAATGCTTTAAAGGTTTTGAGTACGAGCTCATGGGCTCCATCATGCCTTTTAGCTTGTTTCATCATATGCGCAGAGGAAGGATGAGCAAAGTTACTTGATCCGCACGGCGTCACATGCAGTGAAGATGCTTACAACATCACCGCAGGTTATAATCACGTTGATATCAGGAACACAATGTACAAATGTATCATCATTTATTTTTCCTGAAAAAGGATGAATTCAATCTTGAAATATGAATGAAAGACTAAGTTTGATTCAGAAAAAATTAGCAATTTCACATAACCAAAGAGAACAAGGGCTTTATGTCAACGCGGAAATAACAAATATGAACTTAAATCTAATTAGCAGTGCAATACAAAAAACAAACTCCCTCCTTGAATCCATTAATGAAACCCATCTTCACACTCGCCAGAGTCCAGAGATCAAATTTTCTACACGGGATATATAAACTGATAATTGAAATATAGGGGTTATGTCAGATAAACTGGAGCAGAAAGACATCGGAAGATCAATAAAACTAAAGAAAGAATAGTCATTAACAAAGAAAGCAACTAAATCTCTTCAAGAGAGGTTGAGCATTTTATACTTTAATCAACAGGAGTCACTTTACATGCATTCCAGATTCATATTTTGCAAATGAGAAATATGTTATACAAATTTTCAGAATAAAATTGGCTCATAAATGGGACCTTTTAGGAATTGCAAACTATCGCATTGAAGCCAAAAAGAATGTCATTAACTGTCAATTGTTCACATTAATGAGGTCTCATAACACCGAACCTATGATACTGAAGTGCAAGGTGATAGATTGACACGTATAGATCAGCTTAAAACCGTAGGATTGCTTGGCTACATTCATGAAACAGGGGTCCTTAGCATGCTTGATTCCAGACGCACTATGGCACTTCATTCAGTCATTTGCAGACACTCTGAAACTCCCAAGGATTCTGTTAAACCAACAGCATGTTGTGCAATTTTTGTTTCCGCAGCATTGCTTGATCTTGGCAAAAAGGATAACTTCAAAACTATTATTCGTCAAGAGCCAATCCTAGATGTTGCACCTACGTATCTGTAGCAACTAAAGACATTTTAAAGATTATAAACAGAGATTTTGAGGAGGCAAGCTGGAGTTGATACCCAAAATGATCAAAGAAACAAAGACAACTTCAGGGATAATATGAAACACCTTTAAAGAAATATCTAGAAAAAATGTGTTCCACGTTTTCTGATTGGGTCCATTTAATAGATACTTATAGAAGCTTACAAGAATATATGTGACTATGTGAGTTTTAGGAGTATTGCTCGAATGGGTGAAGCTGACAGCTTGCAGGTTGACAAAAAGCTAGCAATGATTCCTATGTATGGTTCAGTCACTGGCTCAGGTCAATGCCTAAAGGGTTCATAGAGAAACTAGGAGTCTTCTGAAATCATAAGAGCATCCCCCTAATCCAAGCATACCCTCCCTCCTATTGGAGATGGTCTAATGGTTCGAACTCAACTTTAAAGAAATGGCATTGACGAAACGACATTGATATCGGTTTGTTCGAATAATACAATGATCTGAATTTGTGAAAATATCTTCTTTCTCAATCTCACTTTCTCTCTATCAACTAGTGGCAGTGACGAAATGGCATACGAGAAAGTAACTAACTTTGACCGCCAATAAGCCCAGTGAATAAGCTTACCAGCACAAATCACAACTTACCAATAGCTTTTAAAAATTGGCTTATATAAGTAAGCTTAAAAAGCACTGCCAAACACTAAACTAGCTAATTTATTTTAAGACTAAAAAAACTGTAAGAACTCAAAAAATAGCTATAACAAACACCCCCTAATGAATACAAGTTTAATTAGAACCCTAACTGATAAACCAAACCCTAATTGATGAGCAAGTAAACCTGGCAATGGCAATGATTAAAAAAATTAACATAATCGCATCGATTATTACGAAAAAGAAAAAAAGGAAGAAAAAGTGGAAATCAAATCCATACCTGGGCATGAATGAGATCGGATTGGAGGAAAAAAATTTGGACCATTTCTCGATTTGTGCGTGTCATCCTTGCGCAGGGCCATGCTAATCTTCTCTGTATCGTTCCAATTTTATCGGATGTCCCCGAAGGGACGACGTGTGTTCCCTCCTGGTGCCTTATAAACCCATCGTAAGACTTCCCTGTGACCGATGTGAGAATACGCTACACTTCTGTCAAGGAAGTAAGCATAATGTACTAAGCCTATCAATTTCTCACTTAAATTTAATTTTTATATTTAACAAATATAAAACGCACTTTTTCAATCTTATCTTGTAATGTGTCAACATATAAGTCTACAACTTCGCCATTATCTATAAAGTCACAAAAAAGAGACAATGAACAAAGAAAACTTTGAAAATATATTTGGTTAAGAAGACGGTTGGTCAAATAAAAGCCCTGTGGCTTGAGCTTGGTTTTGATGTTTGTAGTTTTAATGAAATGGAATGGGATATTATAATCACAAAAAGTCACAATATCATAAAAACATTTCATAAAGGATGGTAGGTGGACATATTACAATATCATCAAGACATATCATGAAGACCATAAAGACATATCACCATATCTTTTGTCAAGGACAATAACAGCTAGTGGCCATTTAATGAAAAAAATATAATGAAGTAAGGGATGGCAAGCGGCGGTCATAAAACATATCATAAAGACATAAATTGACTTTCTATCCCACATAGGTTTATATATAAAGATACTATGATATAGAGTTTGGGCTATAGCTCTATATATTTTCAAGCACTTAACACGATTGTATTTATTTAGTAAATAATAATAACAAAAGAGAATTTATTAGTTATTTAATTTTTAAAAAAACAATCATTCTAGTCATGGATGTGATCTACGACCAACAAATGTGATCAACAGAGTGATATTTCACCAGAAATGTTACAAGACTCGTTCAATCTCGAATAATCCCTTTTCCAACATCTTTTACGCCCGTGATAGCCACAACAAATCCATGGCGCCCGCTATAAAACCAAAACACAGCGAATTTGACAAAAAATTTCAACCAAAACAGTTGTTACGAGATTTACTAATTTAGATGTATCAGAACCTGCATGTGCCCTCAACGTCTTTCATGAGCTTCGCAACGAGATTTTCGCGAAGATCCCGACTGAAATGGCGAGGGTGCAGCTGCAAATTTCTCTCCGATACAATATGGAAAAACATATTGTTAGGTCGAAAATCGACCAAGTATAATTTGTTCAGAAATAGCCGAAGCTCAGTGAAGAATACTTGTATAGAATTCTGAGGTCGCTCAGAATTAGTTCACTGCAGCTTCACTTCAGTTCAGATCAACGTATCAGAATACCGTTCAGAATGAAGTCAAAGACTGAAGTCTGAAGAAAGAGAATCAGCTCAGATGTGGAGCTCAGAAACTGATTCTACCTGATCGAAGACTGAAGCATCTCAGTGTAAAAGTATTTACACACTTTTACACTGATTACGAGGAAGACTTTTTACTTTACATTTCTTTACCCGGTTAATAGATTTAACTATTAATAAAGGTACAAGGTAAAGTAAAGGTTGGGAATATGGTATGTTAAGTCACATCAATTGACTTACATACTTAAACCTTAAAAGTACGTATGTAAGAAATTAGCTTTAATTCCTTAAATGCTCCCAACCATATTTTGTACGATCTGGTCCACGTCATCATGGACTTAGGTCTATAAATATAAGTCTTCTCACAACTTGCAAATGGCTTGAAACCTTTTCATTGCAACTTGTGAGATATACTCTAAGTAATCCTTACGAGTATTTCCAAGTCATTAGATCACTTGTATTTCTAGGTTGTTTAGATATTTACACTTGGGTGTTTATCTTTGTTCCGCAACAACCTTTGTATTTGTTTATATATCAATAAATCAAATACCTTGAAAAATACATCGTGTCTCAATGCTACATACTTGATCTATACATATTATTTATATAGTTTCAGCCCTTATTGTTTCTTGCATTTACTTTCAGTACCTTTATCGTATTGTTCATCCATATCTGGATCGTATTCTGAACTGGTCATCTTCCAGTTAGAATTACTTTCCAGTCGGGTATTAAACCATCTATATTTGGGACTCACAATTGGTATCAGAGACAAGTTGAATTATATTAATTCATTAACCTTTGATCTGCAAAGATGGTTGACCAAATGTTCAATACAGGCTCTGACCCTAATGCTAATGCATAATGCCAATGCTAATGCTAATACTACTCCACCCCCTATCATCAACAACAATATACCATCACATAATGTGCACGTACACTTTCCAAATAATCATGTTCCCAAGTTTGATGGGAACAGTGAAAATTTTCAAACATGGAAAGCATGCTAATGCTAATACTACTCCACCCCCTATCATCAACAACAATATACCATCACATAATGTGCACGTACACTTTCCAAATAATCATGTTCCCAAGTTTGATGGAACAGTGAAAATTTTCAAACATGGAAAGAATGCATGCTAAAATATATTGCTAGTGTTGAAAGACATTTGACCGACATTCTCAAAGAAGGACCCTTTGTCCCCTTAAATGCCTCCACTGTTGTCAGAAATGCCGATGGGACTTCTAGGGTTTCACCCAAGGCGAAGGATCATTGGTCTGAAGAAGATCATAGGCTGGTAGACCTTGATACCAAGCTGCAAAATATGATCTTGTATGCTGTTCCTGAAACTCTTATGCCCACCCTTGTTTTACTTGAAAATTCTAAATTAATGTGGGAGGAACTCATTACACAATTTGAAGGCACCAATGAGACAATTGTCACAAGAAAAGTTGCTTTGAATAAAAGATATGAGTCTTTTTTTGCTATCCCTGGTGAAACTTTAACACAAACTTACATCAGATTCACTAATCTGGTAAATCAATTGAAAGCCCTGGGTGTAACTAAAGACAAAGAAATTTTGTTGGAAAAGTTTTGTGACATCTTACCTTCTAAATGGGATTTGATCTTGGTTTTAAGACAAGGAAAAACCTTGCACAGTCACACTCTAGCTTCCCTATATGGAGCCTTCAGGTACACTGAAGAGAACAAAGCTGAGAGAGATGTGGCTGAGCAAGATGCCAAAAATCATGCTTCTACCAGTTCAGTCGTGGTTCAGAATTCTGTGCCATATGGGACTGCTCTACTATCTTCTGAGAGTGATCATTCTGACTCGATGAAGAAGATGGTCTCTGAAATGTTAAAAACTGGTATTTCTGGTAATGTAACTCATAGTTGTGATGAGGATGACAATGATGATCTGGTTGCCATGCTGGCTAAAACGTTCAATCGTTTTAAAGCCAAATCTAATCGATCTGGCAAACCATTTGCTTCCAGCGCTTCTATTGACAAGTCTAATCTTGAATGCTTTAAGTGTGGCAAGAAAGGATATTTCATGAAGGAATGCAGATCTAGTCAGCCTTCATCATCACAATCTGCCCCTAATCACTCTATTTTTCAGAAACCTGATGACAGCTATAAGGCTAAGTACAAGAAGCTGAAAGCCCAAATAGCTATCATGGCTCAAAACAACTCAAGCAATAATAGTTGTATGATTGCCAAGACTGAAAAATGGGAAGAATCTGAATCATCTGATGATGAGGAAGAAGTAAGGGATATGTGTTTCATGGCGCGTGAAGATCAAGGTCATTTGGTCAAATCTGATGTTGAATCTGGTCGCTGGGTGGATATAGTCATGAAAAAGGTTAGTGACTTTGGTTTTGAAAGTGGTGAGGAACAAAAACTGGACCTTTTGGTTCTTTTAGAGGCAGACATTTCTTTTGTCGAAACTGTGCGTTCAGAAAGCCTAAAAATGTTTGAAAATAATACTTCTGAACTGAACGCCAGTCAGGCCAGACTAAAAGAACTGAAAGATGTTCATTTGGCTTTAAAAAGTTATCAGTCTATGGTTGCCACTTTAGAATTGGAAAAGAAGAATTAAAAACCATCCTTGAAAAAGAACAAGCAATAATTAAATCTTGGATGAAAGCACCAAGGCCAGATGCTGCAATTAAAAATACTTTTGCAACTCAAAAAACAGCATATGAATCTGGTGATCTTCATTTGGCATCTATAATCACTGATTTAGATGCACTTCCAAAGGAAATAAACCTGAAATTATTTTTCCTAAAGTTGGCAAGCAGAAAACTGTGACTGATAAGGCCCAGGAACAATCTGAGGGTAAATCTGAAATAGCTCAGACAACTGTTTCAGAAAAGAAGGCTAAAACCAAAAAGCCATCCCCTCAGACTTCATCTAAGGTTTCTAAAGGCCAAAAGAAGAAGAAAAATATCTCCCCCACTGAGCCTTCTACCTCAGATTCCGGGTAAGGCTCAGGTGTCTAATGAAGAATCAATTTTGTTCAGGTTAGAGAGTCAATTTCAGTTATTGGCTAGACAAGTGCAGAGTTGCAATGCACGTTTAAAAAATGTTGAAACCACTCCTCTTCAACCTAAACAAAATGCAAAACCTTTTTCCAAACAAATCAAGCAAAAATCTGAGAAGAAAAAGGTTGAGCCCCCCATCAAACCAACTGTTTTTGTGTCATCTGAGATTATGACTGAGATCCCCTTCGATCCTTCAGTTCCTTATGAACCAAAGAAATCTGAGACTGCTAAGGGAGAGTCTAGCGAACCCATCACCAGATGGGTTCCCAAAAAGAACTAATCTTTGTGTTTGTGCAGGGAGACCGAAAGAAGAATATATGGTATCTTGACAGCGCTACTGGCAGAACCATGACTGGTTATCAAACCCTGCTGGAGGAATATAGGGTGCAAGAGGGGCCCTCAATAACATTTGGAAATGATGAAAATGGAAAAACTGAGGGATATGGTATTGTGAATAATGGACAAGTCAAATTCACACGTGTTGCATATGTGAACGGTTTGAAATATAACCTGATCAGTGTCAGCCAACTGTGTGATGATGGCTTCAAAGTATTATTTGATATTTCACAAGGCACCATATTCAACAGGGATGGAAAGGTAGTTTTGATTGCACCAAGAAAAGGAAACATTTATATCATTGATATGAATAGTTCACCCACTGAACAATGTTTCTACACAAAGGCAGATGAAGACACAAACTGGTTGTGGCACAAGAGATTATCCCATCTGAACTTCAAGAATATTAATAAGTTGTCAAGAAAACAACTTGTTGATGGGATACCCTCAATGTCTTTCAAAAAAGACAAGCCATGTCCAGGTTGTGAAATGGGTAAGCAGAAAAGAGCTTCATTCAAGACAAAGCAAAGTTTTAGTATAACTGAACCTCTTCACATGCTTCACATGGACCTCTTTGGACCTGTGAATGTTCAGACTAGAGCGGGAAAGAAATATACCCTTGTTGTTGTTGACGAATATTCAAGATATTGCGGGGTAATTTTCCTCAGATCCAAGAATGAAGCTGCTGCTGAAATCATTGCTCTCATCAAACAAATTGAACTCAAGCATAAGCGAAAAGTTTGTCAGCTCAGAAGTGACAATGGCACTGAATTCAGAAATGCCACTCTGGAGTCCTTCTGCACTGAAACTGACATATCTTAGAACTTCTCCTCAGCCCACATACCAGAGCAGAATGGTGTTGTAGAAAGAAAGAATCGTACGCTGACTGAAGCTGCTAGAAGTATGCTAAATGAATTTGGTCTTCCTAAGAATTTCTGGGCTGAAGCTGTTGCAACTGCTTGCTACACTCAGAACAGATCTGTCTATGTCAAAAGACACAAGAAGACAGCCTATGAAGTACTCAGAAATAGAAATCCTAATATTGGATATTTCCATGTATTTGGATGTCCAGTATACATTCTGAATGATTCCAGTCAGCTTGGAAAGTTTGATGCAAAAGCTGATGAAGGATACTTCCTAGGATATTTATCAAATCGCAAAGCCTTTAGAGTCTTTAACAAGAGACTTGAAAAGGTTGATGAGTCAATTCATGTTACCTTTGATGAATCTAATTCTGCAATCTTTAAGAATTCCATTCCTGTACCACCCTCAGAAAGTCCAATAAGTTTTGGTGATTCTGATCCTATTGCTGAATCTGATCAGTCACCTAAACCTGCTTCTGAACATCTCAGTTCAGAACCAAGATTAATCAAGTCAAGCAACATTCCATTCTATCCTCCAGTCAGTTTTAAACTACCTTCTGAACTGACTATTGGATCAGATGTACATGCTGCTTCACCTCAGATATCAGGTTCCACTGAATTACCCCAATCTGAACAGTTTCATGATGCAAATCATGATCTGCAGGAGGAAGATGATGAGACTGAGGTAGTCTTTTCTGAAGCACCTCCTGAAGCAATTCAGAGGAGTTCTTGCACTGATATCATAGTTCATCCTGGTCAATACAATAAGTGGACAAAAGCACATCCAATCGAGCAAATCATTGGAAATTCCACTAGTGGGGTTCAGACCAGAAGAGCCACAAGCGATCAATGCTTAAATATCAGCTTCTTATCACTAATAGAACCGAAGAAGATTGACGAGGCTATGAATGACCCTAGCTGGATTGAAGCCATGCAAGATGAGCTTAATCAGTTTAAAAGGAACGATGTTTGGGAACTTGTTCCTTGTCCCAGTAATCTAAAGAAAGAACCAATTGGGACAAGATGGGTCTTCAGAAACAAGATGGATGAAGATGGTCACGTGATTCGAAACAAGGCAAGACTTGTTGCAAAGGGTTAATCTCAAGAAGAAGGAGTAGACTTTGATGAAACTTTTGCACCAGTTGCTAGACTAGAAGCTATCAGAATTTTCTTAGCTTTTGCAGCTCATCATGAGTTCAAAGTCTATCAGATGGATGTTAAAAGTGCATTTTTGAATGGTGAATTGGAAGAAGTTGTATATGTGCATCAGCCACCAGGGTTCATAAATGAAGAAAGACCTCATTGGGTGTACAGACTGAACAAAGCTTTATATGGTCTGAGACAAGCACCTAGAGCCTGGTATGATACTCTTACTAAACATCTTCTGAAAAATGGTTTTAAAAGGGGTGTAATAGATAGCACTTTATTTATATTGCATGATAAAAGTGATATCTTACTTGTACAAGTTTATGTTGATGATATTGTGTTTGGGTCTACAAATAACAAAATGTGTGAACAGTTTTCTAAAATAATGTCGTGTGAGTGTGAAATGAGTATGATGGGAGAACTGACATATTTTCTAGGTCTTCAAGTGAAACAAACCAGTGATGGTATTTTTATAAATCAAGAAAAATATGTCAGAGATTTATTAAAGAAATATCAATTTGACTCTGTCTCATCAAAAGATACTCCTATTTCTGCACCATTAACTTTGGACTCAGATCCCAATGGAAAACAAGTGGATCCCACAAAATATCGTGGTATGGTGGGATCCCTCATGTACTTAACTGCTAGTAGACCTGACATAATGTTTGCAACATGCCTTTGTGCAAGATTTCAGTCTGATCCCAGAGAAGCACACGCAAATGCTGTGAAAAGGATTTTCAGATACCTTAAAGGTGTCCCCAGACTTGGTCTTTGGTATCCCAAAGGCTCAAGTCTAGATCTAATGGGTTATTCAGATTCTGATCATGCAGGTTGTAAAATAGATAGGAAAAGTACCACAGGTGGTTGTCATTTCCTAGGTGGCAAATTGGTTAGTTGGACAAGCAAGAAGCAGACTGCAGTATCACTCTCCACAGCTGAAGCTGAATACATTTCTGCAGCCAGTTGCTGCGCTCAGATTTTGTGGATGAAGAACCAACTAACTGATTATGGTGTTAAATATACAAAGACTCCAATATTTTGTGATAACACCAGTGCAATTGCCATGTCTCACAATCCTGTCATGCACTCCAAAACCAAGCATATCGACCTCAGGTATCATTTTATCAGAGATCACATTATTAAAGGTGACATTGAACTTCATTTCATTCCCACTAATAAACAACTCGCTGATGTTTTTACAAAACCCTTGGATGTCAAAACGTTTAAACATCTCATCAGTGAGTTAGGTATGCTAAATCATGTATAGCATCACCTCAGGGGGAAGTGTCAAATATTTTTATGTTTAAAAGAGTTTTTCTCTAAGGGGGAACTTTGCTCTCAGAAAAATATTTTGTATGAAATGCTTCAGAATTTCTGAAATGTTTTCAGAATAATTGTGTAAACTGAGATGGTTCAGATTTCTTGATTCTGATCATGCTCAGATTTTGTATAATGTTTCTGAAATGAGTCTGTCCTTCATAATGTATTTTGGATACTTGGTCGTTGTGTGAACACGTGAAGGTTACTGTTTAACGTTTGAATAATGATGTTTTGGCTGACGTGGCACACAAGTTGCGCCGTAAAAGGAAAGTAATGATCACTTTTTCTTGAAAGTGTTGAAAAGTTTTGTGAAAATGTGGGGTCATAGCCGTCGTTGCATTAAATGCGGACGTATACCCAAAAATTATTTTCGGACTTCAAACCCGATCAAAACTGATTTCATTTAAATAATATTTCATTTTTGGTTTGAATTTCAAAATCATTTTATTTTATTTATTTTGGAAAAACCCTTTGTATTCCATCATAAATATAAATACCCTTCCCAAAACAATTCCTTCATTTACTTCTCCTTACATTTACTCCCAATCATCATTCTCTCTCTCTACTTCTCATTCCTTCATAACCCCAAAACCCTAAATTCATCTTTCACTTTCAGTTTTCCCTTGTAGATATAATGGCTAAAGTAGTCAAATCTTTAATAGCTTTCGAATATAAACCATCTAAGGTAGTCAAGGCCAGTGCACAATGGCCAAAAGGGTTCGATGCATCGACCCTTAGATTTAATATGAATAATTTCATGGCCGCACTGAATTCCAAAGGCAAAACTCTAATGGGGAGGATAAATAAATTCCTTGAACAATCCCTCTCCATTACGCCTTGACTGCTGATCCTCAGGTAATGTATCATCGATACTTACTTGAATTCTGGTATACTGCTACTCTTAGCAAGGATGAAAAGTCCATTGCTTTTTCTTTACATGAAGGCACAAAGTAGTATATCCTTTCACTTGATGGGTTTCGGGAGGCCCTTCATTTGAACTACCTTCCCTCCTCTTCAGCCTATGCAAAAAGGCTTAAAGGAATTAATTTCAGGGAGGTACTGCAGGCCACTGGTCATAATGACATGGTTGATGCAGACGGCAATCTGAAGACATCTGGACACATCTTTCTGTCTGGATTTGGAAACTGTTGGCGATATTTTTGGACTCAGATTGTCGAGTGCCTAGGAGGAAACTGGGGTGGATTGGACCAGATTTCCTTAGCACAAGTAGAAATTGGGTATTACTTGTGGCATGGGATTGAGGTGGACTTTGTTGAGATACTTTTCTCTCAGCTAATAACAAAATTAAAAGGGAAAAGAAGTCCACATATCTCATTCCCTAGATTTCTGAGTGTTTGCTTCATAAACATGCTTGGAGATGCGTATCATTTTGAGGGGCTTGAATCTTCAGCGACGGAGTTCTGCAGGGATCTTTCAAAGCTATCTACTTCAGATCCAGAACCAGAACTCTCAGCTGCAATGCTTCAGGTAATTTCTAAAACTGAAACAGCACGACCGGCTGGCTCAGAAAGGTCACCGAGCGGGTCGCAAAAGAATGCGAGACCCATTGGTGCACCTGGTGGTCAAATGTTGAAGTTGTTTAAAACCCCAGCAACTTCTTCTACCCAACCACCACCTCCCTCATCCACTGACCAACCTGAGGATCTCCCAAAAGATCCCTCAGGATTTCCAAAGGGCGTTTTAAAACGACGTAAATATAAGCAGTCCTCACAGCCCAAGGACATTAGTACCGAAGCAAACCCCTTTGGATCTTCCCAACAAGAACCAGAGGAATCGAGTCTAAAGGGAAACCCACAAGCAGCCATCTCCAAAACTTCTTTAGGAGGAGATGGTGAAGAAAATATTAGTGTGTCCGCCCAGCACACAATAGAGTCTGTGTCTGCACGCGCACCCCCTGTAACTTCACAAATCTCACACTCTTCTGCAGCACGAATTGATGAAGTCTTTGGTGTGACACCACCTGAGACTGAGATTCCAGACTCTACAGCCGATGAAGTGATTCTTGATGACGGTACGAGAATCATTAAGGCAATCCCCGTGTCTACTGTCTCTGGCGATGAAGCTATGGCTGAGCCAACCAATAAATCTGGTGACGATGCATCTGCAAGTAGCAGTTGTTGAACTAGAAGCTGGTTCAGGTACCAGTGATCTGAACCAGGGCATATCTGATCAGACTGCAGTTTTAACTGACCTCTGGGATGAAGATGAGCCACCTCAAGGGAATCTTGATTCCTTTGCTGACTTTGAGTTTGATGAGGGCTTACTGGAGGAGAATCAGTCTTCTGATTCTGAGCCAACCTTCGGCCTCACAAACGTCCAACCTCCCCCAGAAATCCAAAATGTTGAACAACCATATCGCCAACCAGAAACTTCACATAAACATCCATATATTCCACCCGGCTCTACACCTGCCTATGTTACATCACCACGTTTTCAACCACAACTCCAACACTTACACCCACAAATTCACCAAGTGCCAAGGCCCATCAATTATGATATTGAAATCGAGAAAGAGTTGGACTCTGCTACTGAATCAGAGAGTCCAACTGAAATGCAGTTGGAAAAGGCATTGGATGGGCTTGGTAGAATTCCCTTTGTGGCTTCTGTTTCTGCACAACCTCCTCCTTTGAGTGTAGAAGCACAGTTAGAGAAACAAAATGCCGAAGTCCAAAGCCTACTTATCAAGGTGGAGGACTTAACTAAATCTCTAACTGCCAATACTACGTCCCTGGCTGAAATGAAGGGTGCTCAGATGTTTCTTGGCACTGAGTTCACCAAGGTTGCTGGGAATTAGGGACTAGTAGGTGGGAAGCTAAATGAGCTGGTTCATTCATGTAATAAGATAAGTATAGCTATCAGGGAAGCCTTCAGACTGGCCAAAAGAGATGTGCAAGCTTCAGTTGTTGCGAACTTGACATCTGGTATTGAATTGATAAAACAAGAAGTTCTGGCAGTCGGGAAGGAGGTGAATGAGTTGGTAAAAAGGCCAAGTGTCAACGAGAAAGAACTTGGGTCTGCTGTTGGTAGTAATGTGATTGAGAAGCTGAAGTCTGAGATTTCTCAGACTCTTGTTGATCAGATTTCAGCTTCTGTGGCTGAAAAGGTTGAGGAAGGGGTCAGAAGGATGGTCTTAGAACTCACTCAAGACACTTCAGAGAAGGTAGACAAAGCTGTTAAAGAGGTTCAGAAATCTGTGTCTACTCTCGAAGAAGTTGTTAAAGGCCAGTCCAAGCAGTTAGATGAAATTCTGACCTTACTTAAGAAGGAAAATGTTGTTGCTCCTCCTCCTCCTTCATTCTCAGAAGAAGATAGAAAATTGCTGAAAGAGCTTACTGATAAAGAGAATCTGAACCTTAACTCATCATTCAGGTTAAGGGCTCAGTTCTCTACCATGGCAAAAGGCATTTCTGATTGCCTTCTGCAGCAGAGTTGGGAACCTCTGAAGGCTATTCAGTCGGCGATTGATGTATATGCAAAGATGCCTTCTGAGGTCCCCAAAGGGGGAAATGTGCCTATTGGTCTGCTTTCAAGTACTCAGGAATTAATAGAAGCAACCAAGAAGCAAGCTGAGGTACCATCTGGTAGTACCTCAGTTCAGGGGGAACAGGTTCAGAAATCTGAAATGCAAGCTTCTGAACCTGCTAAGAAAGATAAGGGCAAGGCCCAAGTGGTGGAAGAACCAACAAAGAAAGACTCTAAGGGTTCTGGTTTGGTGGTTGGTGAAAATGTTGATGAGCATGGTTTTCCACTTCATGATCCTAATGCTGATAGCAAGAAATTAGAAGCTTTGCAGAAGCAAGTTTCTAATCAATTCATTATGTGGGGTGAAAACAAGGAAAGAGAAAGGGTTCAACATCAGAAAATGGGAACCCTTGATCATATTGATGCTGCAGCTCTTGGTCTCTCACTTGAAAGATATCTGAAAATTAAAAATGATCCAAGAGTGCAGAAGGCTGTTATTGATATGCTCGAGTATGAATATGGGGTGAATTATTCTCCCTTAGAACAAAAGCTGGACCATCTCACATTCAAGATGTCCATTGAGGACTTGGTGAAAAACAGAGAAAAAGAGATGGCAATTAAAAAGAAGGAAATTCTGGCTGGAGTTCTGAAGGTTGAAAAAGAACTGTCAAGACCACCCACAAAGCCCAAAGTGACTGGACCAAGATCATCAAGAAAAAATATTCGTGATGCTGATCTCTCTACCTTCAAGCCAATGTCTGCTGATGCTATTGAAATTGAAAGAAAACATGAAAGGGATCAGTATGAGCACTATATGAAGCATCGATCTCATCCAGCTAAAATAGTTGATATGGAAGTAACAAAAGCTGATGGATTGAAGCTTTTTGACTTGGTTGTTAAAAGGGAAGGAAGGGCAGCTGAAGAATATCATCAGGTTTCAGTGCACGAGTTTGGGATTTCTGAGCATAGGGAGATGATCCAAATACTGAGGGGGAAGCCAAAATCTGCTTTGATTGGTGCATGGTTATCAAGAATACAACAAAAGATGCAGGCCAAGGTAGAGATTGAAGGCATATTGTTTGGAAAGAAGGATCATTCTCCACTGAAGAGGAAACCTACTGAAGCACCTTCTGGTTCAAGGCCTGCTAAGAAGTAGTTTCTTTTCCAGATTATCATGTACTTGTATATATATTTGCAAATGTAACAAACACTTCAGTTTGTATATATATGTTACATTTTGTAGCTTATAAGTAGATGATAGGTTTAAGTTAGAAAAACCACAAGTAAAATTCTGAGACATCAATGATCTATAAGATGTACTTAGAGAATTTTTACAACTTAAACAAAAACTTGCATTTCAGACTTACAAACATGTATAGATAGAAGTCTGAGATGCATGCACTATTTCAGAACAAATAGGGGGAATTTGTTAGGTCGAAAATCGACCAAGTATAATTTGTTCAGAAATAGCTGAAGCTCAGTGAAGAATACTTGTATAGAATTCTGAGGTCGCTCAGAATTAGTTCACTGCAGCTTCACTTCAGTTCAGATCAACGTATCAGAATACCGTTCAGAATGAAGTCAAAGACTGAAGTCTGGAGAAAGAGAATCAGCTCAGATGTGGAGCTCAGAAACTGATTCTACCTGATCGAAGACTGAAGCATCTCAGTGTAAAAGTATTTACACACTTTTACACTGATTACGAGGAAGACTTTTTACTTTACATTTCTTTACCCGGTTAATAGATTTAACTATTAATAAAGGTACAAGGTAAAGTAAAGGTTGGGAATATGGTATGTTAAGTCACATCAATTAACTTACATACTTAAACCTTAAAAGTACGTATGTAAGAAATTAGCTTTAATTCCTTAAATGCTTCCAACCATATTTTGTACGATCTGGTCCACGTCATCATGGACTTAGGTCTATAAATATAAGTCTTCTCACAACTTGCAAATGGCTTGAAACCTTTGCATTGCAACTTGTGAGATATACTCTAAGTAATCCTTACGAGTATTTCCAAGTCATTAGATCACTTGTATTTCTAGGTTGTTTAGATATTTACACTTGGGTGTTTATCTTTGTTCCGCAACAACCTTTGTATTTGTTTATATATCAATAAATCAAATACCTTGAAAAATACATCGTGTCTCAATGCTACATACTTGATCTATACATATTATTTATATAGTTTCAGCCCTTATTGTTTCTTGCATTTACTTTCAGTACCTTTATCGTATTGTTCATCCATATCTGGATCGTATTCTGAACTGGTCATCTTCCAGTTAGAATTACTTGCCAGTCGGGTATTAAACCATCTATATTTGGGACTCACACATATTTTTACCTAAAACCCACAAATATACAAAAACAGTTTGAGCAAAAAAAGACTCTTGTAAAATTCCAGATTAACAACACTCAACTCGTATCGACTAAAGCATGCATATTAAATGCCCCAATTAACCACCCACATACAACCCATACCCAACATAAGCATGCAACATGTTTAACATCATAAAATGGAAAGTAAATATTAGATCTATGTTTTGTTAGTCCCTCCATATTATCATGACTTGCTTCAAATCTGTAACATAACTAGAATAAGGATTGAACTTGAAACGAGGTTCTAGCATTTAAAATTTTACTTGGCTTCAATATCCTCATCGGAAGAGACAAATTACATGTTAACGATTCATCTATAGATCAACCATCATTTTAACGATTCATCTATAGATCAACCATCATTACATTATGTCGCTTAAAGATTATTAAAAAACTTGCAAGATACAAAGACGCTTGATTAATATGGATTATAAGGCTAACTCATTAGACATATACGATTCATACTAACAACCTTTATACATGAAAGTTTGTCTCACACGGACACCAAATTAATTGAAATGTGTTTCATTTTTTGGCAAAATACCGAGATTCGTTTGTAGTACAATGAAGAAGGCAAGAAGCCTTTTGAAGCCTTAAAGTTACAGTGAACTCTTAAAAAAATTGAAATTGCACCTATGCCTAAATTTATGAACTTGTCTCTAAACCTGCTTCAAGATTCTTACTTTGTAAGTGAAAACAAAGGAGCTTGACTTAAACATGAATGTCCCATACTACACAGCAGAAATCTTGACACTATTTTGAAGAAGCCAACTCAAAACCTTGAAAATAACCATGAAATCCAATAAACTTCTTCACATAGACCCGTCAAAACGTTTGATGGCAAAAGAATTGGCAAAACACCACTTTAAAACATAACCGGAGAGCAGCCGAACCTTGAATACCATGATAAATAAAAACAAAAAACCTCCTTACGAGCGTGATCTTGATGGCCGCTTGTGTAAGGAGGAAGATCAGCCGATATGCCAATATACCACTACCACCATTAACCTCTTATCAACCAGTGAAAATCCCATTAAACAAGGTTGATTGTAATTAAAGGAAAGCTAACAGTTCGTCATGTAGGATGATTGGTTCAACATATCCACCCCATGAAGGATAAGTTTTAAAAGTTAGTTGGTGATGATTGCCATTGAAACTTATGAATGGTCACGAAAAATTTGCTGAAGTGTAGTAGTTTCACACCCACAAAGAAGATGCAGAAAAACAGAACGAATAACCGCCAACAACTGCGATGAAATTGAAGTCCGGTATGGCAGAAGAAAACAAACAGTCATAAGGAAAGAGCATAAATAATGTTGGTTGACAAAAAGGATGAGCCTGGTGGTGGACACTGAAGCCAAAAAGCTTACAGACTATGTATTCGTTATAAACAATAGCGATGCCATTTTTAAATTTGAAACATAAGCTATAGAAACTAGTGGCAGTGACGAAAATGGCATCCGGGAAAGTAACTAACTTTGACCACCATTAAGCCAAGTGAATAAGCTTACCAGCACAAACCACAACTTACCAATTGCTTTTAAAAATTGGCTTATATTAATAAGCTTAAATTAAAAAACCCTGCCAAACTCTAAACTATATAACTTAATTTAAAAAAGAAAAAACTTAAAAGTTGTGACAACTCAAATAATAGCTAAAACAAACAAACACCCCCTAATGAATACAAGTTTAACTAAAACCCTAACTGATAAACCGAACCCTAATTGATGAGCAAGTTAATCTGGGGATGGCAATGATTCAAAAAATTAACATAATTGCATCGATTATTACAAAAAAAGAAAAAGACAGGAAGAAAATTTGGAAATCAAATCTATACCTGGGCATGAATGAGATTGGATCGGAGGAAAAGGAAAAAAAATTGGACCATTTCTCGATTTGTGCGTGTCATCCTTGCGCAGGGGCCATGCTAATCTTCTCTGTATCGTTCCAATTTTATCAGATGTCCCCGAAGGGACGATATGTGTTCCCTCCTGGCGCCTTATAAACCCATCAAAAGACTTCCCTGTGACCGATGTGGGATGAGAAGTAGTATTATTAGTTTAGATTATAGATGTACATTTAAATTTTAGAGTTAATTACACTTTTGGTCCTTGTCGAGGGTTAAAAATTACCGTTTTCATCCCTACCTTTCATATATTACCGTTTTGGTCCAAAAAACTTTGCTCCGTCAACGCTTTTGGTCCAATTCTCGAAACGGACGTTAAATCCGTAGAAATAATTACTTGAACAAAACACGTTTGAATGTCCTCCATGTTTTTATGTGTTTTTTTGATTAATAAAGAGATTACTTTCACACACACACAAAAAAAGAAAACACTATGCCATTAGTCCATTACATTAATTAAAACAAAGTACAGTGAAACCTATATAAATTAATAATGTTAGGACCAACACATTTTATCAATTTAACGAGATATTATTATATCGATAAATTAATAATTTATTAATTTAAAGAGGTTTTATGATGTAAATTTTGAAGAAGACATTCGTGAGTATGAAACCTTGATTACTCGTATGCATTATCAACATAAAATAAATGTGAATCACTTGCTAGATTATGGTAGTGAAAATAATAAATGTTATGAGTAACATCCTAAATATTTTAAGCCAATGAAAATTAATCTTATTAATAGTTTTGACATTAAAATAGTTTCCTAGTATTTTATTTTAGGATAAGGGGTTAATTTAGTTGGAACCGTAGCGGATAGCGGGTATTATACCCACTAATTTTGGGTGGGGGTCGTGGCATAACTAGGATATGTCCAGCCATGTTCTTTTCTATTACTCATCCTTCCACTACTCCTTCTTCTTCTGGAAGACTCTTTTGTCCAGCCTTGTTCTTTTCTATTACTCATCCTTCCACTACTCCTTCTTCTTCTGGAAGACTCTTTTCATCTCAAATCTCTATCGATCTAAATTCTTCAATCAATCCAAGAACTCTTCCGCTAATTCATAATAATAATAATAACCACAATAATAATAATGGTTTCTAGTGTAATCAAATTGGGGAGAATTTGTGTGGTGTAAGTGTGTGTGTCGACACACATAAAGGAAAAAGAGAAGAAATTGGGGGTTTAATTCTTGATAGTTGTTCTTGAATCATTGAGGTAATTATCCTTCCAACCCTAGTTTTAATTTTTGTTCAAGAATTAGGGTTCATGCATTCACATAATTTTGGGGGTTTTCTTATAATGGGTTAAATTTCTATAATACAAGTTAGGGTTCTTGTAATTTAACCAAATTAGGGTTTTAATTGGGTTACATGATAGATTTTGATGGATACTAGTAAGAACAAAGCTGGACAGATTCTGTCCCTGTAATTGCAACGTGTAAAACACCCCTATGACAGAATTTTCAGTTGTCGAGTCCTAAAAAGAAAAGATAGGTTATTGTGTTAAGTAAATTTTGCCACTGGAATGAGTTAAAAATACGAAGTAGAACTCTAGATATGAATTTTTGAATTCAGGGTCGTCATGCTGATCTTTCAGCAAAACTGATTTTTCGTCGGTTATTAAAACGGGTGAAACATATTTTTACAAGCTAATTCATGTCTTGGTCACTGAAGATAAAATGTGCTAAAATGTGTTAAGAAGAAGTGGCCACTGGAATGAGGTCAAAATAGTGTGTAGAACTCAAGTTATGGTCATTTGAAGTCAGTAAGGTCAAAGCTGTTTAACAGCAGCAGTTTTGGTTTTTAAATCGACCAGAAGCCACCTTTGAAGGACAATTCACATATTGGTCACTAAAGATAAAAGGTAGGTATATGTGTCATGTAAATTTGGCCACTGGAATCATGTTAAAAGAGTAAGTAGAACTTGAGTTATGCTTGTTTGAAGTCTGCTAGGTCAAATATGAAAATGACGAATTTGATATGAAAGTAACTCTTGGCCAATTGAAAATGATATAAGAAGTACATGTTATGTGAACCAACCCAAGATTATTATAAGATTGTAAAAGTTGGGTTGGACATTGAAATGCTAGTAAAGGTAGTAATGTATGGCTTGTTAGCCTTGTGTTTGAGATAATTGAGCTTGATGACCTTATATGTGTAAATTGTGAACTATTGCTAGGTTGAAGCATACGTATTGTGTACTTGCGGTCTTGTTGATTTATGATTTTGGTTGTCGCGGAGGAGGTGAGTACTCTTGCATACCTTTATGTTTACGTTGGGTCAATTGACCACATCATGTTGAAGTTGTTTATCCATGTGTGGAAAGACCACCATGTTGAAGTTGTTTATCCATGTGTGGTAATGATTCGGCGTCAGGCCCATTTGGGGCATAGTATTGTTGAGGCCTAAGAACCTCCGGGGCCTAAGAATCCCGATAGTTGTTTTGAGAAGAGGCCAAAGAACCTCCGGGGCCTAAGAATCCCGATAGTCTCATTGGTTAGCTTATATGGATCCATATATGTTGTTTAGCGTGCAAGGTGAGTATTATAGATATGACACGACGGTGCCATAGTCTATATGCAACAGTCCTTGTGCATTGCCCTCCTTCGTATGCAAGATTATTCACTAAGCTTTGCTTACTTTTTAGTTGTTTACCCTTTTTATAGGTGGTCCCGGATGCGGAAGAAAGTTAAGTAATGTAAAGATTGAAGTTAAAGATGCTTTTTGGATATTGATTGCTTTAGCTAAATGCGGATAATGAAATTGGTAATAGGACCCATAGCGACCCCTTTGAACTATCGGCTCTTTGTACTCTTGTTTTGTCCTTTTGGAAAATTATTATGATGTCTAGTGTTAGACTCGAGTTTTTGGGTATTTAAATGGGTCGTTTTGTAGTCGTAATGTATTGATTTTGTTTAAATGTGTTTTGGAGAACTCATAATCCGTAACAGGTTTGGATGATGATTTTACGAATGGGTCATGCCGAAATTTCCAATTTTGAATGTCGTCTTTTGTAATGTGTCAACTTGGGTAAAATGACCCGTTTCGTTGTAAATGCTACAATTGATCAAATAAAAGCTTTCGAATTTTAAATCACGTGTCTTTAACTCATTTTAAAGTTTGGTAAAGGGATTTAAGGTTTGAATATGACTGGTAAAAGATTGTGCAAGATTGAAGTTTGGATTATGATTTTCAAAAGTTTTAGACCTGCAGGAAAACTGCAGGCTGAGATCAGAAATATCCCACTGCGGCGCAGTGGGAGTGTTTCCACCCCACTGCGGCGCAGTGGGTAAGTTTGGTCGTCTGCTTCCGTAACTTCCCACTGCGGCGCAGTGGGAGGTGTACACCTCCACTGCGGCGCAGTGGGGGCTTATAAAAAAAAAAAAAATTTCTCTTATTTTCCTAAAATGAGTTCGGGTTCTTTCAAGTGGTATCAAAGCCGTGGTTTAAGGGATTTAGGTATTTTATTATTAAACGGATACCTAGACTTAAACCATAGATGTGACTTGACCTTATGTGCATAGTTTGGTTTCTAGTGACATATGGAAGTATTTAGCGCAGTTCACTTGAGGTGTTATAATAAGTAATCATCATAATGACTGCAGCGTTATTATGATCACATATTATAATAGCTCAAGTTAAGTCCGTTAAATATGGAAGTATGTTAGTGTGAAGCCATAGGTTGGAGACCTTATGTGGCAACGAGAATTGTTTTATGTATTTACTTGTTGATATCTAAGTATGATAGAATATGAGCTTTGCATGCTAACTGGTTTATTGAATGGTTAGAATTGAAAATTTGAGATTGGTTTATGAGTTTAATACATTGTTTGATGATAGTAAAAAAAAAAAAGATATGATAAGTACATGGTAAACGTGAAATGTATGCTAATGTGTAATTGCTTGCTGATATGCGAATGTGATAAAGCATAAGTTTTGCTTGAATAATCGGCTATGAGGTCGTAAAAGTGAAATTCTGAAGTGATATATAAGTTTAAGAGATGGTTTGTCGCTTATAAGGAAAAGTATGTTGAATAGTTGATGAATGTTGAATGTATGCGAATGAAGTGTGATATCTTTTGGTGTAAGACCATTGGGTAGTGAGACCCATGGCATCGTTATTATTTGGTGTAAGACCATTGGGTAGTGAGACCCATGGCATCGTTATTATCTGGTGTAAGACCATTGGGTAGTGAGACCCGTGGCATCGTTATTGGGATAAAGATCATATAAAGTTTGGTGATGAGAATCAGTTGTGTATTGATATGATTTAATTGATGGATTAATGAAAAGAATGCTTATGATATGAGTAATATAAAATGTTAGGATTGGAGATTCTTATGATAATTATGATTGTGTTAGTGATATGTTGAAAAATCATACGAGATATGGCAATGAGAACTATTTGTATAGTAATATGTTTAAAATGGTAGTTTAATGTGATAGTATAAAGTCATGGGAAATGTGATGTCTTGTCTTGAAGATGGTTATTTAAGTGTATGTTAAAAGACCATACGGAGTATGGCGAATGTGTTTTTGATTTTGATTAACATGCTTTTATTGAATGAGTATACGATTACTTGAGGCCTGATGATAGACACTAAGATGAAATTTGCGTAGTGAGAACCTGAGGATGATATAGTTATAAGGGACTAATACATGATAAGTATGGTAGTTATAAAAGTTAAAACCTAATCTAAAATCTTTGAACCAATTTGTTCTCTTTTCCTTCGGGAGCGTGTGGTATAATGTTTGAGAACAGCTAGGCTAAGCGCGAATGATTCCTAATTTCGCGAGAGGAGAAGGCGATCTAGTTGAATATTCCTATTACAAAGAAAACAATTGACTTCGGCGGAGGAAATGAAACGGTCGATTTCTGTTGATATCTTGCTCATACGTTTTGATAATCCTTGTATGGTAGTCAAGTCTCTTATATTAGAATCATCGACGCGAATGGAAACCACGGTCTATGGAGAATCTTCTTGTTATTCGTGATTTTCCCAATTTCTTTCACGTAAATTATATTCGTTCTAGCCGTTTCAAGTGATTTCCTTTGTTTCCAAGAGGTACGATTTTCTAATTTAACGAAATGAAAGAAAGTAGGAGGCGTGTGCGTTTAGTCACTTGTGAGCTCAATAAAGTAACAATCGGAGACGAGTACCCGTGGTCAAGATCTGATATCCTATTCGATCAAGTAGAAGCAATTTCTTATCACTTTAAGACGAATTTTCATTTCAGTTTCCATCAACTTATAGCACGCAATGGAGATGTTCCCGAAAATGTTATCTATACTTGTATGGGCACTTTGAAATTCGTAGTATACCCTTCGATTGTATTAAAGGTTTTCCAACCCCCGTGAGTCTTTTGAACCACACTTGTCGTTTGTTGTGAAATAAATCCGTATTGTTTTCATTGACAACGTTTTGTTTATCTTAAAAGTCAATCCGGCCAGAAAAGTTCTTTTACGTGAAGTCTTGGAGATACGACGAAAGTGAAAGTTCCATGTCAATTCGTTAAATGATCAGTCTGATTAGGAGGAGTGCAATCATCTCGATCGTGTGATCACCAAGAGAGAGAACGTGGTTGACCCGGATTGGATTGGTGTTGTGACGAAATGGAGACAACTCACAAGATCAATATAGATTAGAAGTTTCGTAGTTGACAGGTGATAAATGTCACTTTACTTTCGGCACTTGAAGATAGTCTCACCGTTGACTGAATTAATTAGAAAGAATGTGAAGTGAGCCTAGAGAAAGGAATGAGAAGTTGAACGAACTACTAAAAGAAATCAAGAATAATCGTTCCTTTCACGTTTTAGAATCCATCGGAGTTGTTCCTACTTTAAAATTTTCGTGTTTTACCTCTATACCGTCAAGTTTACCATTTGTTTTTGATCATATGAGTCTTAAAGTATTTTCTTTTCGTGACAACTGTCAAGTAAGTTGATTTACTCTTTCGAAAGATTATGTCTACGAAGTTTGGTGTCGCCCGATGAGATTGTTGCAACGAGAACCTAAGCAAACGAGGAGTCAGATTACACGAAATATGTTCTAAAGAATTTTGCGGATTCAAAGAATCCTCTCCTTAACGAAACCAAAGCGAATTTGCTCCATGAAACCTATAAAACCTGAATACTTCTTTAGCCAGGTACAACAAAGGTGTGTCAAGATTTAAAGAAAGGTTGTTAGTGACCCGAAATGAAGCAGAATGTTATGAAATATGTTAAGAGTTGCCACACTTTTGCATAAGCGAAATCCTAGCACCAAAAGTCTTATGGGAAATGTCAATCTTTGGAAACCTTCAAGTTAAATGGGAGCACATCATGATGGACACGGTTACGAAATCTCTCAAGACCTCCGAAGACCAATCTGATTTTATCTGGTTGTTGCTTAACATTTGATGAAGAACGCGCAAACCCTACCAATTCGAATACTCATAAGTCAGGAATTGTAGTCAACATTTGTGTTGAGAAAGTTGTAGCGAGGCATGGAGTTTCCGTCTTCAATGTTTCTGGCAGAAATGCACGTTTTGCTTCATGCATTTGAAGTAAATGTCAAGAAGAAATGGACAAGTTGATCTTTTGATTTCTGGAGAGAAGTGGAGTAACTAGAGCTGTATGACATGAGTATGAACATGATATCGACTGAGAGAGTCAAAGCGATAAGATAACAACTTAAAGAGGGTCGTGATCAGCAAGAATCTTATGCGGATAAAGGAGAGAGACTTATCAAGTTCAATTTTGGTGATTGTGTAATATGAAGAAGTTATCTTTAGAGAGACGTGTTACAAGTTGCATATATGGAAAATCTAAGGTCTCGGTTTTCGATTCTTTCAAAATACTTGCTCAAATCAACAAGGTTACTATTTGTTTGGAATTTCCCGCAGAACTCCCAGGAATTTATTCTACCTTTCTCGTTTCTCGTTTTATGAAGTATTATACCGTCGAGGTTTCACGTGTACCTATAATAGAAATTGAACTTCAAGTGAATTAAAATAAGACAACGTCGAGGAGCCTATTGTCTTTGTGAAGAAACGTTTAAGAAGAAGGTAAATCAAGACTATATGGTAGAGCATAACGCTATGAAAGCATGAAAGGATGACGACGTGTTAACGTAAAGTTTGAGAGTCGTTGCTAGATGTGGCTTAGATCACGAGGTCGTGATCCGTTACAAGTGGGGGAGAGTTGTAACATCCTAAATATTTTAAGCCAATGAAAATTAACCTTATTAATAGTTTTGACATTAAAATAGTTTCCTAGTATTTTATTTTAGGATAAGGGGTTAATTTAGTTGGAACCGTAGCGGATAGCGGGTATTATACCCACTAATTTTGGGTGGGGGTCGTGGCATAACTAGGATATGTCCAGCCATGTTCTTTTCTATTACTCATCCTTCCACTACTCCTTCTTCTTCTGGAAGACTCTTTTCATCTCAAATCTCTATCGATCTAAATTCTTCAATCAATCCAAGAACTCTTCCGCTAATTCATAATAATAATAATAACCACAATAATAATAATGGTTTCTAGTGTAATCAAATTGGGGAGAATTTGTGTGGTGTAAGTGTGTGTGTCGACACACATAAAGGAAAAAGAGAAGAAATTGGGGGTTTAATTCTTGATAGTTGTTCTTGAATCATTGAGGTAATTATCCTTCCAACCCTAGTTTTAATTTTTGTTCAAGAATTAGGGTTCATGCATTCACATAATTTTGGGGGTTTTCTTATAATGGGTTAAATTTCTATAATACAAGTTAGGGTTCTTGTAATTTAACCAAATTAGGGTTTTAATTGGGTTACATGATAGATTTTGATGGATACTAGTAAGAACAAAGCTGGACAGATTCTGTCCCTGTAATTGCAACGTGTAAAACACCCCTATGACAGAATTTTCAGTTGTCGAGTCCTAAAAAGAAAAGATAGGTTATTGTGTTAAGTAAATTTTGCCACTGGAATGAGTTAAAAATACGAAGTAGAACTCTAGATATGAATTTTTGAATTCAGGGTCGTCATGCTGATCTTTCAGCAAAACTGATTTTTCGTCGGTTATTAAAACGGGTGAAACATATTTTTACAAGCTAATTCATGTCTTGGTCACTGAAGATAAAATGTGCTAAAATGTGTTAAGAAGAAGTGGCCACTGGAATGAGGTCAAAATATTGTGTAGAACTCAAGTTATGGTCATTTGAAGTCAGTAAGGTCAAAGCTGTTTAACAGCAGCAGTTTTGGTTTTTAAATCGACCAGAAGCCACCTTTGAAGGACAATTCACATATTGTCACTAAAGATAAAAGGTAGGTATATGTGTCATGTAAATTTGGCCACTGGAATCATGTTAAAAGAGTAAGTAGAACTTGAGTTATGCTTGTTTGAAGTCTGCTAGGTCAAATATGAAAATGACGAATTTGATATGAAAGTAACTCTTGGCCAATTGAAAATGATATAAGAAGTACATGTTATGTGAACCAACCCAAGATTATTATAAGATTGTAAAAGTTGGGTTGGGCATTGAAATGCTAGTAAAGGTAGTAATGTATGGCTTGTTAGCCTTGTGTTTGAGATAATTGAGCTTGATGACCTTATATGTGTAAATTGTGAACTATTGCTAGGTTGAAGCATACGTATTGTGTACTTGCGGTCTTGTTGATTTATGATTTTGGTTGTCGCGGAGGAGGTGAGTACTCTTGCATACCTTTATGTTTACGTTGGGTCAATTGACCACATCATGTTGAAGTTGTTTATCCATGTGTGGAAAGACCACCATGTTGAAGTTGTTTATCCATGTGTGGTAATTGATTCGGCGTCAGGCCCATTTGGGGCATAGTATTGTTGAGGCCTAAGAACCTCCGGGGCCTAAGAATCCCGATAGTTGTTTTGAGAAGAGGCCTAAGAACCTCCGGGGCCTAAGAATCCCGATAGTCTCATTGGTTAGCTTATATGGATCCATATATGGTGTTTAGCGTGCAAGGTGAGTATTATAGATATGACACGACGGTGTCATAGTCTATATGCAACAGTCCTTGTGCATTGCCCTCCTTCGTATGTATAAACGTATGCAAGATTATTCACTAAGCTTTGCTTACTGTTTAGTTGTTTACCCTTTTTATAGGTTGTCCCGGATGCGGAAGAAAGTTAAGTAATGTAAAGATTGAAGTTAAAGATGCTTTTTGGATATTGATTGCTTTAGCTAAATGCGGATAATGAAATTGGTAATAGGACCCATAGCGACCCCTTTGAACTATCGGCTCTTTGTACTCTTGTTTTGTCCTTTTGGAAAATTATTATGATGTCTAGTGTTAGACTCGAGTTTTTGGGTATTTTAAATGGGTCGTTTTGTAGTTGTAATGTATCGATTTTGTTTAAATGTGTTTTGGAGAACTCATAATCCGTAACAGGTTTGGATGATGATTTTACGAATGGGTCATGCCGAAATTTCCAATTTTGAATGTCGTCTTTTGTAATGTGTCAACTTGGGTAAAATGACCCGTTTCGTTGTAAATGCTACAACTTGATCAAATAAAAGCTTTCGGAATTTTAAATCACGTGTCTTTAACTCATTTTAAAGTTTGGTAAAGGGATTTAAGGTTTGAATATGACTGGTAAAAGATTGTGCAAGATTGAAGTTTGGATTATGATTTTCAAAAGTTTTAGACCTGCAGGAAAACTGCAGGCTGAGATCAGAAATATCCCACTGTGGCGCAGTGGGAGTGTTTCCACCCCACTGCGGCGCAGTGGGTAAGTTTGGTCGTCTGCTTCCGTAACTTCCCACTGCGGCGCAGTGGGAGGTGTACACCTCCACTGCGGCGCAGTGGGGGCTTATAAAAAAAAAAAAAAATCTCTTATTTTCCTAAAATGAGTTCGGGTTCTTTCATATGAGGTTCAAAATATTGGAGAAATTGTGACGGATACCATTCAAAATCCGATTGATGACGAAGTTGAGGGTGATTTAAAGATAGAACTCTTCACAACTTATTGTTACAATACGAGTAAACAATGCCCAAACTCTTACACTGCATTCTTGAGTTTGATGAGATTTATCGATAATCTCAATATAGATTTAAAGTTCTACAAAAAACAAGTGACTATATATCATTTTACACTAAAATTTGGAATATTTTAGTAATTATTAATTTATAGTTTCGTTGGGACCAATATAAATACATTGTGATTTCAAAAAAGTTATTATCTTATTATTTTATTGATTGGGGTCCAATTTTGTACTGGTCCCAAGTTGGGACCAGACAAATTATTAATTTTATCGAGGTTATTAATTTATCAAATATCAATTTATAGAGGTTCTCACTTAAATTTATTTTTTATATTTAACAAAAATAAAACGCACTTTTTCAATCTTATCTTGTAATGTGTCAACATATATAAGTCTACAACTTCGCCATTATCTATAAAGTCACAAAAAAGAGACAATGAACAAAGAAAACTTTGAAAATATATTTGGTTAAGAAGACGGTTGGTCAAATAAAAGCCCTGTGGCTTGAGCTTGGTTTTGATGTTTGTAGTTTTAATGAAATGGAATGGGATATTATAATCACAAAAAGTCACAATATCATAAAAACATTTCATAAAGGATGGTAGGTGGACATATTACAATATCATCAAGACATATCATGAAGACCATAAAGACATATCACCATATCTTTTGTCAAGGACAATAACAGCTAGTGGCCATTTAATGATAAAAATATAATGAAGTAAGGGATGGCAAACGGCGGTCATAAAACATATCATAAAGACATAAATTGACTTTCTATCCCACATAGGTTTATATATAAAGATACTATGATATAGAGTTTGGGCTATAGCTCTATATATTTTCAAGCACTTAACACGATTGTATTTATTTAGTAAATAATAATAACAAAAGAGAATTTATTAGTTATTTAATTTTTAAAAAAACAATCTTTCTAGTCATGCTACGACCAACAAATGTGATCAACTCTCTTCATGTTAAAAAACATGAACAATGGCATACCAAAGGCTAGTACCCAAGTCCGCAAACTTGCCATTTTTCTTGTTTTATAAGGTTCAGAAAATGGAAAAGGATGATTTGGTATTCGGCTTACAAATGATATGATCAATGACTTGATACGTCCCAAAACAAACTGTAAAGAGTTCATGAAAAGTAATGGTCTTTTTTCATCTAAGGGTGATGGGACGGGACAGTTTTTGATGTTGGTTCCGGATATTGCAATAACTAAGTATATCATAAGGATCAAAGAAGAAACGTAGATACTTATATAAACTTCTCAATTAGTTTGGACATCTCCAATAATCATCATGATTTTGGTTAGAGAGAGATACATACATATGCACATGCAAACAAATTCAATCAAACAACTCCCAACTAGTGAAACCAATGATTCCGTTATATAAACAAAAGCTGCATAAACCATATCTGAGGGTTGCTTGACTGAGTTGCAAGATGATGAGCCTATGCAATGCTTGATTTCAAATGCACTATGGTATATCACTTGGTTTCTTGCCAGATCTCCCAAGGATTGTCTATCGAATAAACAGCATGCCAATCATCGTTGTTTATGCAGTCTCTTGCTTGTTCTCGGTGAAAAGGGCTACTTCAAAACCGCTGGAAAAATGGTTGACAAACAGCAAGCAACGATTCATATGGGAGGTTCAATCGGGTTCAGGCTTAGTCTTTAACTTCCGTTCGTTAAACACATTTTCAAAACTTAAAAGGACTCACAGTTGAAGTACATGAATAGGGTGTATTGTCAAGTCGGCTGCCCAATAAGTAGCAGCACATAAGGCTATAGGAGGCTTCTGGACTCCTAATGGATGTAACTTGACTCTGGAGAGTATCTGTAAAGGTGTTCCTATGATCTGCTCATCATTATGATCAAAACCAATAAGTGTAAGATATGTAACTGACTTTTGGAGGATATAGTGAAAAGCACTCAAAAGATAAATTATCAACAAATACCATCACCCAATCATATCTCATACTAAAGTGTAGATCACACTCTACATCACCCCCATCATACGAAAGTGAGAATGTACCTTTTAGGCATTTGGAAATTGCCATGCTGAAGCCAAATAGCTTACACTCACTATCATGGATCCTATACAGCATAAACCTTGTGGACAAACCACACATTTGACAGTACTAATGATACTGAAGTGGAAGGCAGCAATTTACGAAGAGGAGATGTGCTGCTTCTACCTTTCACCTGAATTAAGAGGAAAAGGCTGATAACACTCAAACCTACGAAGTAACAAATAGAAACTCAAATTATCTGTCTTAACCAAGAAAACAAAACTAATGCAGTTACACATATGCAGAAACAGTTGCAATTGTCAAAAGTAAAGAGGGATTGAGCTCAATACCTTCGGGGTTTGAAACAGCTTATTGATTACTAATGTAATTACAAGGGTGCAACTTCTAACATGGAAGCATGTTATAAAGTGGAGGCAGTTACTAAACTGTCATTGGTGATGAAATGACATCCAAAGTTCCCAACAGTCCAAATAAATTTCCTAACCTGCATCACCGCTACAAGTAAAACCTAGCCGAAATAAGTTTACACGAAATGGTCCGTACTTTACAGCATAAACCACAACTATACTAATGAGTCCACGTTTAAAACCCTGTTTGATGAACCAAGAAACCACTAATTGATGATCAACTAAATCTGCCAAAACAAAATGGTTAATAGAATACGACATTTACACATAATCACAATAATCACACCAAAAATCATCGATTTGCAGATTTGTTTACAAATAAAAGGATAAATTCGTAGGCTGCAAAAAAATATCAGCTAGTAACCAAAATTAATTGATTTATGGGGACCATTTTGTTCCCATGTGATCTTGTAAAGCTCTGATTTGGATGATGAATAAATTTACCACCTTTCAAATATATATATAATCCATCAAAGCTAGCTCAAATGGACCACCGGCCATTACACATGTTTGTATTCCTCAAATAACTCAGGCACATCAAAACACACCCAAATAGCCTTTAGTAATAAAGACAAACTGGCTGCCTCCATCATGTCCACCAAACCATCGCCTAACAATCGCAGACTGGTGCTTTTTCCGTTGCCATTTCAAGGCCACATAAATCCCATGCTACAGTTAGCAAACATTCTTCACACTAAGGGCTTCAAGATTACTATTATACACACCGATTTCAACATTCCAAACCAAACAAACTACCCACAATTCACCTTCAAATCTATATCAGATGGCTTGTCCAAAACCATAGCCGAGAATGTGAATCTGGACACTGTTAGTTCTGTCATCAACTTCATGAACAAAAGCTACATTCCATCGTTCAGAAATTGCTTGGCTACATTGCTAGAACAGGAGCCTGTGGCATGCTTGATCTCAGATGCACTATGGCACTTCACTCAGTCTGTTGCAGACAGTCTGAAGCTTCCAAGGATCATCTTACGGACCAGCAACATGTCATGCATGCTTGTTTACGCAGCCTTTCCCGTTCTTGATGAAAAGAGTTACTTCAGAACCACTATTCAAGAAGAGCCGATAAAAGATCTATCCCCTATGACAACCAGAGACATAGTAAAGATTATGAATGGAGATTTTGAGGAGGGCAAGCTGGAGTTGATATCCAGCATGATCAAAGAAACAAAGGCAGCTTTAGGGATCATTTGGAACACCTTTAAAGAACTCGAAGAACCTGAGTTTTTAGCCATATCTGAAAGCTTCCAAGTTCCAAGTTTTCCAATAGGTCCATTTCATAAGTATTTTACAGCCTCCTCTAGCAGCTTATTAGAACAAGATCGAAGCTATATGTTATGGCTAGATCGCCAACCAATAAGCTCTGTATTGTACGTGAGTTTTGGGAGTGTAGCTCACATGGGTAAATCAGAGTTTACTAATATGGCTTGGGGGTTGGCAAACAGCAAGCAACAGTTCCTTTGGGTCGCTCGCCCTGCTTCAGTTTCTGGCTCTGAATGCTCGAGTCATTGCCTATAGGATTTATAAGAAGTAGGTGAAAGAGGATGCATTGTCAAGTGGGCTCCTCAACAAGAAGTACTAGCTCATCAGGCGATAGGAGGCTTCTGGACTCATAATGGCTGGAACTCAACTTTGGAGAGTATATGTGAAGGTGTTCCTATGATCTGCTCACCTTGTGCATATGATCAACCGATAAACGCAAGTTATGTAACCGATGTTTGGAGGATAGGTGTGATGTTGAATAACATGTCGGAAAGAGAAGAAATTGAAAGAGCAATCAAAAGAGTAATCATCGACAAAGAAGGTATTGAGATGAGACAGAGATCTAAGTCTCTTCAAGAGAAGGTGAACCATTCTCTGGAAAATGGTGGTTCCGCAAACCAATCCTTGGATAGCTTAGTTGACTATCTATTCTCCTTATAAAGTCGTTAGATTGCTACTTAACAAGTTTAATCTCCGTATTAGCAAGACTTGCTTCAAATCTGTAACAGAACTAGAATAAGAATTGAACTTGAAACGAGGTTGTAGCATTTAAAATTTTACTTGCCTTCAATATCCTTATCGGAAGAGACAAATTACAATTAAACGATTCATCTATAGATCAACCATCATTATGTAAAATTAAGCTTTTATATGTATATAAGCCGCTTAAAGATCATTGAAAAACGCAAGATACAAAGACGCTTGATTAATATGGATATTACAAGGCTAACTCATTAGACATATACCATTCATACTTACAACCTTTTATACATCTAAAATTGTCTCACACGGACGCCAAATTTATTGAAATATGTTTTCTTTTTAGACAATATACCGAGATTCGTTTGTAGTACAATGAAGAAGGCAAGAAGCCTTTTGAAACCTTAAAGTTAAAGTAAACACATAGAAAAAAATTGAAATTGCACCTATGCCTAAATCTATGAACTTGTCTCTAAATCTGCTTCAAGATTCTTACTTTGTAACTGAAAACAAAGTAGCTTGACTTAAACAGGAATGTCCCATAATACACAGCAGAAATCTTGAGACTACCTTGAACAAGCCAACTCAAAACCTTGAAAATAACCATGAAATGCAATTAAGTTCTTCACATAGACCCGTCAAAACGTTTGATCTCACAAAAGAATTGGCAAAACACCACTCTAAAACATAACTGAAGAGCAACAGAACCTTGAATACCATGATAAAAAAAAGAAAAACCTCCTTACGAGCGTGATCTTGATGGCTGCTGGTGTGGTTAGGTGAATCAGCCGATATGCCAAAATAACCACTACAACCATTAAACTCATATCAACCAGTAAAAATCTCATTAAATATAGGATGCTAACAGTTTGTCATGTAGGATGATTGGCTCAACATACCACGCCATGAAGTCTAAATTTTAGACTCTTAATTGGTTACGACTGCCATCGAAACCTATGAATGGTCTCGAAAAATTTGCTGAAGTGTGGTAGTTTCACACCGACAAAGAAGATGCAGAAAAACAGAATGAATGACGGCCAACTACTGCGATAAAATTGAAGTCCGGTATGGCAGACGAAAACAAACAGTCATAAGGAAAGAGCACTAGTAAGCACCTACTGACGATCTGAGGGGTGACTGAAACTGTTGGTTGACAAAAAGGATGAGGCTGGTGGTGGACATTGAAACCAAATAGCTTACAGACTACATATGTATTCGTTATAAATAATGTAATTAATAAGCTATCAAGTAGACGAAAATGGCATCCCATAAAGTACCCAAGTTTGACCACCAATATGCCTAGTGAATAAGCTTACCAGCACAAATCACAACTTAACCATAAAAGCATAAGCTTATAAAAGCTCTACCAAACACTGGACTAGCTAATTCTTTAAAGAAAGCTGTAAGCACTCAAATTATAGGTAAAACAAACACCCACTAATGAATACAAGTTTGATTAAAACCCTAATTGATTTGGCAATGGCAATGATAATAGTATCGATTTCCAGCATTGTTTAGGAAGATAGTTAAGTCATTAGAAAAAGAAAAAAAAAAAGTGGAAATCAAATTCCATACCTGGGCATGAATGAGATCGGATCGGAGGAAAGGAAAAAAATTTGGACCATTTCTCGATTTGTGCGTGTCATCCTTGCGCAGGGGCCATGCTAATCTTCTCTGTATCGTTCCAATTTTATCAGATGTCCCCGAAGGGACGATGTATGTTCCCTCCTGGTGCCTTATAAACCCATTGTAAGACTTCCCTGTGACCGATGTGGGATACGCTATTCAAGGAATGTAATTAAGCAATTAAGCCTATCTATTTCTCCTTAAATTCATTTTTTATATTTAACAACAACAAAAAAAAAAAAAAAAACACTTTTTCAATCTTATCTTTGTGTCAACTGTCAACCTATAAGTTTACAATTGAAATCTAAATATGTTTATTGTGTGTATATATTACAATTTTATGTATTTAGTCAATCAAAATATTTTAATAATGACTTTGAACTGTACACGGAAGCATGGATGTATAAATTATCGCTATATGCATATAATAATACGGGAGTTTTTTTAAAACTTGAATATACACAATAGATCCGTTTGAATTTCGATACTATAATATAGAGTTAAGGCTACAGCTCTATATATTTTCAAGCACTTAAAGCCATTAGTATTTATTTAGTAAATACTAATAACAAAAGACAATTAATTAGTTATATTAGGAAACAATCTGTCCGGTTTTATATGTGAGTCTATGTAAAATATGGTGTGTTATAGTGGGCGGCATGGATTAATTGTAGTTATAATGGGTGTGAAAGATGTTGAGAAATGGCTTATTCGAGATGGAACGGTTTTCGTTACTTTTCTGGTTAAGTATCAATGTGTTGTATTAGATTTTGGAAGTCGTTGTCACCATGGTCAATAATGCAAACTATATACTTGATCTCTGGGTAATGATTCTTGATAAAAGAAGAAAAAAAATACATTGTTTTGATTTTGCTAAAGATTTGAGCTTTTTAATGAATTTTTCAAGGAACCCGACTTTAGCAAAGAAAGGTTGCGAAATTCGTTAAAAAGGAGTACAAATTCCAAAATTTACTTTTTATCAAGAAATACTATCTGGGAACCAAGTACATGATATGACCTTATTAACAATGTGACAACACCTTCCAAAATCCCCCCTTTAAATGGCCGAACACAACACCTAATACTTCACCGGAAAAGTAACGAAACCCTTCCATTTTGAATTAGCCATTTCCCAACATCTTCTACGCCCGTTATAGCCATAAGAATCCATATCGCCCACTATAAAACCAAAACACATCAAATCTTACAAAAACTTTTCAACCAAAACAGTTGTTACAAGATTTACCGATTTAAATGTATCATATCATGCCCTCGACGTCTTTTATGAGCTTCGCAACAAGTTTTTCACGAAGACCCTGACCAAAATGGCGATGGTGGAGCTGCAGATTCTCTCCAATACAAATACAATCTTTATGCCATATATATACAAATATGTACTATGGTAACCTCGGTCATAACCGCGATGAAAGTGAACAACAATCCATTCGTCTAAAACAAGAGTTTTTTTTTTCCTTTTAACAACAATAAATCAGTTAAATCTAAGAAGGCTAAAGTTGTTGTTCTTTTTCTGGACCATAAGACTTGAGTTCTAGAGGATGTGTGGGTGTGACCGGTGTTGTGTGATTATAGGTGACGCTATAAAATGTGACAATTTATGATATGAATTTATAAATTGCTTTATATTAAATTATCTTCTTTTATATGATAAAAAACGTGCTTTTTAATTTATTTTGTGAGCCTCTTTAATTTATTTGTTGGCAAAACTAGAGGATGTTAAATCAATAGTATAAGGTTTCATAATATCTTAAATGAACTGAATAAATTAATATCAATAAAAAAGAAAAAAGATAATGTACTGTGCTTTACTATACCAGTTTCATAGAGTATATATGAATCTCAACAAGTCTGAAGAGTAAAAGAAATTAATTTACGAGCAGATTAGCAGCAACCTTTTCAATTTCTTTACACAAAAAGATGGTTACCTATGTAGATACTGGAAGCAGTCTCTCTATTTGGTAGGGATAAGGTTGTCTACATCTCAACCTCCCTATCACCGTCAAAACAATATTGGGATCCAAAATTCGTAGAAGACGACATTGGGTGTTACTTTTTTTCCCTTTATATATATTACAAACTTCTAACATAAAAAAGTTTCAAAGTGTTGTTGAATGTGCTCAAAGGACAACTTTTGAAGGCTATTCTCATACAAGAGGTGTCAAAAGTATTAAACAATTGATCATCTTCACCATTATCTATAGAGTGACAAAAAAAGACTATGAACAAAGAAAATAAAGCAGCTTTGAAAAAATATTTGATTAAGGAGGCGGCTGGTTAAGGAGAAGCCCTATGGCTTGAGCTTGATTTTGATATTTGTAGTTTTATGAATATGTAATGGATGTTATATATATACTAGGTCTAGGTTATACCTGACCGTTGGATGGAATAATAGATAATACAATAAAATTCACATATGGCTAATACTAAAAACCAAAAGAGAAAAGAAAAATCACAAAAGCTATTCTAATAATTTGTGAACTTTTAAATATTAAACTCTAATGAATTATCAAATGTTGTAAAATAATAAGTCGACTATATATATGATTCTACAATAGTAGGTACAAAATTGGCTAAAAATTGTTAATCTTAGCACAACTTGTGTAAATATAATGAATTTGTTTATAATCAACATATGGAAAGTAAAACAACAAAAAAGTATGTGACTATTCTTACAACTAACCAAACTCATATGTAATGGATTTGACGAATTGAAAGAAAGTTATACATATGTTGTTAAAACTCATATGTTGGTTATTATACAAATGCTATGAACCAAAAGAAAATATTGAAAGACCATAAATTTAAAGCTATTAAACATGAAGATACACTTCACCACAAACTAATATGTTTACACAAAGAAAACATATTTATTAACATATAGCGGCTTGCATACCGTGAATAAAAACGTTGTTCTCACTTAAAATGGGTGAATCAATTACACAATGTTACATTTTTCCTTCAATATATAATCAATTGTAATAATGGATTGGTTGCATTTAATCATTAAATTAAGCAAGCAATAAAGATATATGCATTTATAAACATGGAATTATTAATAGTAAATAATTTTATATACTTCTAAGATGATATGAAACAGAAAAGTTTGAATACTAAAACAAATTTAGCTCGTACTAAAAAAAATCATTTTTACATGGTAACTAAAGGCTTGTCCACTAACCCCATTTTATATTATATTTAGATTAGATAAAAATATACGGTCCAATATTATAGAAGGTACGGAAAGAAAAAACAACAAGCTAAATAGAAATGTTCTTGTTGTTGGAATATGATCACGTTAAAATAAACGCATGTCCGGAAAATATTTAAGCCTACGGGGTCACACGAAATGACACGTATACTCTATGTAAATATGTTCACGAAATGATTAATAAACATTCGTTAAAAGTTAAATAAACGTTTATTAATTAAAAGAGAAGGACTAAAGTGTAAATTAGGAATTGGAATTGTTTCCTAATTACAAAGAGGAGGGGGGACGGTTTGGAGGAGGAGTTTCCTAATCCTCCTCAAACTTGTTCACCAAGTTAGAAAACCCTAACAATTAATCCCTATATATAGGGGTTAAGGGTTTATTCATTCTTTCAAGTCAATTTGATTTGAAAACCCTAACTAAAAATATCTCTTCTCTTTTCTCTCTCTAATTTCGGTCGACATAATCAAAGGAAAAAGGGTTTTGGGTTTCTTGCTTGGTTCGACTTTTAGGAGAAAAACACAAGGGGTTGTGAGTTCGTGATCGGGTACTAGCATACATTCATAGGGTGTCAAGTGTGCGATCGTAGAGGGGTTTTACTTTAAACCCTAAATAATAATAATTCTCATTATTATTTGTTTATTGGAAGCTAAGCTAAAAAGTACACATTCACTTTTACTTTGTTAATTAATTATATTGCATATGATTTATTCCGCTGCGTACTCGTGTAATTGTTTATGATAATAGTTATGAATCCTAAAACTTGTAATTACAGTGGTGTTCAAGTTAAGAAACAGAAATTACGGAGTATTATCTTCTTTATTAAAGGAAGAAGAAGTAAATAGTAACTTGGCGATGTGACGAGTTTTGATTCGATCACGTCAATCGTTCAGATTTCATCACAACTCAATCTGTACGAGGTTTTTTTCTTCGGTTTCCCTTGGTTTCTTGCATATTTTTTTCCTTCTTGGTTTTCACGACATCGTTTCATCATTCGACTTTCGCCACGTCGCACCTTACTTGGGTTTTTCCTTCGGGTTTTTTTCCTTTGTTTTTTCATATTTATTTCCTCAGTTATTTTCTTTGCTTTTTACACAGTTTTTTCCCTTAAGGGTGGAGGAGTACCTCCCACCTTTCCCCATTTTTTCTACTCCTCCCTACTTTTTCCCCATTTGCACGGAATGCCTCATCACCCTTCTCCGCCCCTCCCCAACTCTCTTTATTTTTTAAAAGTTTTTTAAACATAAAATTAAAACTATATACTTGATCTGTGGGTAGTGGTTCTTGATAATAATAATTAAAAAAGCCATTGTTTTGATTTTGTTAAAGAATGAGCTTTTTAATGAATTTTTCAACAAGCCCGACTTTAGCAAAGAAAGGTTGAAAAATTCGTCAAAAAGCCTACTCCTTTGACAAATTCCAAATTTACTTTTTAACAAGAAATACTATCTAGAAACCAAGTACATGATATGACCTTATTAACCATGTGACAACACCTTCCAAAATCCCCTCTTTAAATGGCCGAACACAACACCTGATACCGGAAAAGTAACAAAACCGTTCCATTTTGAATTAGCCATTTCCCAACATCTTCTACGCCCGTTATAGCCATAACGAATCCATGTCGCCCACTATAAAACTAAAACACACCAAATTTTACAAAACTTTTCAACAAAAACAGTTAGTTACAAGATTTACTTATTTAAATGTATAATATCATGCCCTCGACGTCTTTTATGAGCTTCGCAACAAGTTTTCGTGAAGATCCCGACCGAAATGGCGATGGTGGAGCTGCAGATTCTCTCCAATACAAATACAATCTTTATGCCATATATATATATATCTATATATATAGGGTGAGGATCCTGAAGAAGGTGTGTTAAGGAGAGAAGGGAGAGAAGGTCTTATGGGTCAATCAAAACGCGTCGTGTGTCAAACTAAAATAAAACGCGCGGTGACATAATTGTAAATAAATTAAACTTTTGTAAAACGCGGCCAACTTGGTCAGCTTGGGTTTTGGGTCAGCTTGGGTTTGGGTCAGCTTGGGTTTTGGGTCAGCTTAGGTTTGGGTCAGCTTGGGTTTGGGTCAGCTTGGGTTTTGGGTCAGTTTGGGTTGGGTCAGCTTGGGTTTGGGTCAGCTTAGGGTTGGGTTGGGTCAGCTTGGGTTTGGGTCAGCTTAGGGTTGGGTTGGGTCAGCTTGGGTTTGGGTCAGCTTAGGGTTGGGTTGGGTCAGCTTGGGTTTGGGTCAGCTTAGGGTTGGGTTGGGTCAGCTTAGGGTTGGGTTGGGTCAGCTTGGGTTTGGGTCAGCTTAGGGTTGGGTTGGGTCAGCTTGGGTTTTGGTCAGCTTAGGGTTGGGTTGGGTCAGCTTGGGTTTGGTCAGCTTAGGGTTGGGTTGAGTCAGCTTGGGTTTGGGTTGGGTCAGTTTTTATTTGAAGTCAAATTATTTACAGATTTGCCACCGCGTTTTTTAAAAAAAAGTCACATGTCAACTTATGGTTGGTTAGAAAAACCTTCTCTCCTTAACTCACCTTCTCATTTGATCTCTCAACTATATATATATATATATATATATTATATCTATTCTTATACAAATACAATCTTTATGCCATATATATACAAATATGTACTATTCATATAACACAACACATACTTGAGATTAAGGTCTATTTATTAATATTTCTAGATAACACTTGCAAGAAAAAAAACCGAAAATTGAAATAATGAAGAAATATTGAGATAAGTCCGGATGGAAGTTGAAACCACGATGAAAGTGAACAAGAGATCCATTCGTCTAAAACAAGTCTTTTTTTTCCTTTTAACAACAATCAATCAACTAACTCTGAAAAGGCTAAAGTTGTTCTTTTCTGGACCATGAGACCTGAGTTCTAGAAGATGTGTGGATGTGACCGGTGTTGTGTTATTATTGGTGATGCTATAAAATGGGGATGTGATATTGGTACCACCACTATTAATAAATGGGAGGTGATCCCTACACAACATCTTTTTGCCATACACAACAATATATGCATTATATGATTGCACTGTACAACTATATAATGCATACAGTTTTGTGTATGGTTAAAAATGTTGTGTAGGGATACCATTTTAATAAAAATAAATGTACCACACTCATGCATTACTGACTTTAGTTGAAACTTATGCATTGTGGTACATTCATCAAACGTGGTGGTACTAATATCAATACTCTATAAAATGTGACAATTTATGATATGAATTGCTTTATGTTAAAATGTTTTCATTTTATATGATCAAAAGATGTGTTTTATAATTTATTTTGTGAACCTTTTTAATTTATTTGTTGGCAAAATTAATAGATTAAGGTTCTTTTGAGGATGTTAAATTAAATAGTATAAGGTTTCATAATATCTTAAATGAAATGAATCAATTAATATAATAAGAATAAAAAAGATAATTTATTTGTGCTTTACTAGATTAGTTTCATAAAGAATATATGAATCTTAACAAGTCTGAAGAGTAAAAGAAATTAATTTACGAGCAGATTAGCAGCAACCTTTTCAATTTCTTTACACAAAAAGATGGTTACCTTTAATAAAACCTGGAAGTAGTCTCTCGATCTTAGGAGGGTTGTAGGGGTAAGGTTTTCTTCATCTCAACCTTTCCATACACCGTCAAAAACAATATTGGGATCCAAAATTCGTAGAAGACGACATTGGGTGTTACTTTTTTTCCCTTTATATATATTACAAACTTCTAACATAAAAAAGTTTCAAAGTGTTGTTGAATGTGCTCAAAGGACAACTTTTGAAGGCTATTCTCATACAAGAGGTGTCAAAAGTATTAAACAATTGATCATCTTCTCCATTATCTATAGAGTGACAGAAAAGAGATAATAAATAAAGAAAATAAAGCAGCTTTAAAAATATATTTGGTTAAGGAGGCGGCTGGTTAAGTAAAAGCCCTATGTTGAGCTTGGTTTTGATGTTTGTAGTTTTAATGAAATGGAATGGGATATTATAGTCACAAAAGTCCTAATATCATAAAGACATATCATAAAGGATGGCAGGTGGACATATCACAATATCATAAAGACATATCATGAAGACATATCACAATATCATAAAGACATATCATAACGACTTATCACAATCAAGTACAATAACTAATAGTGGTTATTTAATAAATAAAAATATAATGAAGTAAGGGGCTGTAGGCGGCAGGCGACAGTCATAAAACATATCATAAAGACATAAATAAAACATATCATAAAGACATATCATGAAGACATATCACAATATCATAAAGACATATCATAAAGTCCTAATATCATAAAGACATATCATAAAGGATGGCAGGTGGACATATCACAATATCATAAAGACATATCATGAAGACATATCACAATATCATAAAGACATATCATAACGACTTATCACATATCATAAAGACATAAACTGACTCTTTATCCCACATAGCCACATAGGTGTTAAATTATTATTTTTGTCTAAATCTATACAATTTATGATTTTTTTTTCCCAATTATCTTCTCCATGATGAAGAATAAAAATCTGATATATTTTTTCTATTCTACGAATACTAAAATAAATAAGTAAGTTGTCCCTAATGTCATTTTTCCCCATAAATATCCATATAAAACCATCAATGTTAGATAAGTGGTTAATATCCTTGTTTATGGAAACAAATGTCAAGTTTTATCCTCATGACTTCCAAGACTGATGTGCTTTTTTATCCTAGATAGAAAATGAAAACAGTCTCTCTATACCGTCATGGTAAGGATAAAACTGTATACATCTCAACCTCCGTCATACGTTGTTAAGATATTATGACTCAAAACCCATAAAAAACGACATTAGGTGTTTATTACTTACTACCACTACCACTACACATACATCCATATATATGCACCCCCTGCCTCATATGCATACATATACATATATAACAAAAGATAAATTATATTTTTACCATTATTTTTAATAGATCTATAAGAGTTATGCATAAATAGTTTGTTAGGACCAGTTTCAGTGAAACTGGCCAGTCTCCAATTGCACCTGGAGACCAAGAAGATTTGTCCAGAAATATATTGAAGTCCAGTTGCATCGTACAGTCAACGCAACTGAAGACTTCCTCTAGTTGAGAACTGACCAGTTGAAGAATCCTTCCAATTGGGTCGAAGACAACAAGTGGAAGATAGAGAATGACAATGGCAGCGAAGCCCAGTTGACATTCTAGTCAGTTACAAACTGGAGACCGTCAGTGGAAAGCTCTTACAAAGCTTTACACTGATTACGAGGAATTGACTTTTATGCTTTATGTGTTTTTACCCAGATAATAAGATTTATCTTATTATTTAAATACAAAAAGGTACATAAAGCTGGTTGAATAAAGTTGCTTTATACTGCAACTTTACACAGCATTTTAAGGAATTAAATGTTATTCCTTAAATGTTCTCAACCATATTTGTACGGCCAAAGTTAACATCCCAATGTTAACTTTGCCTATAAATACAAGTCATTGCACAACCAAGAATAATACTTTTAGAAGTCACACACTTTGCAAACCTGCAATATTCTTGGTGAACTTGTGTAATATTCTCTCAATCGTAAAAAGGAACATTTCACAACTTTAAGTGTTTCGATTGTTTAGAGAAATTCCAAGTGTAGATCAATTGTAGTTCATAGGTTGTTAGGATATTTACATACTTGTATTATCTTGGTTCCGCAACAACCTTGTAATTTATTTAAAGTTAATAAATAAATTACACTTGAAAATTACATATTGTCTCACCAATTTACTTTACAAGTATTTTGTATTATTGCATTGTTCTTTACTTATTGTCACTTAAATAAGTAATTTATCTAGAACTTGGTATATACTCCTGTAACTGGTCGTCTCCAGTTTAGTGCTTATATTGCAAAGTAACTCCACCATCGACATAGAGGTGTCTTCAGGTAGTACCATCTATTGAGTTGGGACTTACAAGTGGTATCAGAGCAGAAGGCTAATAAACTTGCCTAGATCTGCTTAGATGAACACTACTGAAGGTGGAGATGGTTCTGGTCAAGGTGAAAACCCTTTGAATACTAATACACCACCTTTTCAAAATGTTAATACAAACCCTCCTCCTCCTACTGCCCCAAATCACGTCCATGTACATTATTCTAACACTCTTGTTCCAAAATTTGATGGAAATAGTGAGACCTTTGGTACATGGAAGGCTAGAATGCTTTTGCATTTTGGTGGGATAGAGAGGTATATGTTGAAAATCCTTAAGGATGGACCATATATACCCATGTCTCTTGGGGTAAGTCCTCTTCTAGATCCAACTGGAAGAAGAGGTTCAAGAGAAAAGCTCGAAGACCACTGGTCTGATGAGGATCGTAGACTTGTAGATCTGGACACCAGACTCAAGAACATGATCATTGGAGCTGTTCCTGAAGATCTAATTCCAACACTTGTGTTGTTCCCCAGTGCCAAGTCAATGTGGGATGAATTAGTTATTCAGTTTGAAAGAGGTGATGACACTATTGTCACCAGAAAAGTTGCCTTGAACAAGAAGTATGAATCCTTCTTTGCTCTGCCCAATGAAAGTCTAACTGGTACATACACCAGATTTTCTAGCCTCATTAATCAGCTGAGAGGCTTGGGTGTAGAGAAGGATAAGGATATTCTTCTTGAGAAGTTTTGTGATATTCTTCCTTCCAAATGGGAAAATATGGTTCTTGTCTTAAGACAAGGTAAAACCCTGCACAGCCATACTCTTGCATCGCTCTATGGAGCCTTCAGATTCACTGAAGATAACAATGTTGCAAGACTGGTGGCTGAGCAGGATGCCATGAACCATGCCCAGAGTCCCAAGGTTGCTAGTGTAACTGAGCGACCTTGTACTGCTTTAATGTCTGCAGAGAGTGTCCAGGCACACTCAATGAAGGAGATGTTAAACAGTTTCTTGAACTCTGGCCTGACCACTGAAATCAGTGATGGTTGTGATGAAACTGACGATAATGATCTGGTAGCCATGATTGCTAAAACCTTTAACAGGTTTAAGCATAAATCTAAAAGATTTAATGGGCCAAACAATGCTTCCAGCTCCAGCTCTCTGGATAAAACCAATCTTACCTGCTATAAATGCGGTAAGAAAGGTCATTTTATGAAGGAATGCAGATCTAGTCAGATGAACAACCAAACTGGCCCCCCTGTCCCTAATTTCAATCGGCCTGATGATAGCTACAAAGCTAAATATAAGAAGCTTAAGGCCCAGATTGCCCTCTTGTCCATGGAAAAAGAAAAGGATCAGTGCTTGATGGCACAAACTGAGGGAAAATGGGAGTACTCTGATGACTCATCAGCTGATGAAGAAGAGGAAAGGGACATGTGTTTCATGGCCTTGGAAGATCAACAGCAGCATGTGGCAAAAGAAGATGTCATCACTGGAAGATGGGTGGACATCATTTTGAAAAAGGTATGTGATTATGACAATCAGGTGGATCCAGAACTGAAACTGGACCTTGCTGAATCATTAAGTGGTGATTTGGCTTTTGTGGAAACTGTTAGAGCAGATAGTGAAAGATATCTGGACACTATCTTAATAGAACTAAACAATGTTAAGCCACAACTTAATGATTTACAAAGTGTCCAGTTGTCTCTCAAGGAGTCAGTTTTAAAAATTGAGGCTTTGGAATTTGATAATCAAAAATTAATTTCTGATCTTGAAAAAGAACAAATGATTATCAAGTCATGGGTAAAAGCATCTGGAAAGAACTATGATGCATTTTCTAGAACTATTGATGCCCAGAAGAATGCATGGAAATTTGGAGATCTGGAAATGGCAGCTCTCATACCAGATCTTCATGCATTGCCTCCAGCTCTCAGGGTTGAAACTTCTTATGATCAACCTGAAGCTGTTGAAACTGAACCCATTGAGACCACCCCCATTGAGGTTAAACCTGGAGCCAAACAGGCTAAAGCTCCAGTTAAAAGGCCACTGGTAACAAGCCTTTACCTCAAAAGTCTAAGGAGCCCAAGACCCAAAAGACTAAAACTCCTGCTGAACCAAGGTCCAAGGTTCAGCAGCTTGATGAAAACAATATTTTGTTTAAACTGGAAAGTCAACTCCAACTTTTGTCTCGACAGGTTCAGAGTTGTACTGCCCGGATTAAAAATCTGGAAGGAGGTTCATCACCTCCAGTTTTAAAACAAAATATTAAACCCTCCTCAAAACCAAAACAAAAGAATGTTCCATCTGGAACTAAATCTGATAAGAAAAAGGGGAGCAAGTATCAAGTACCAATCGTTTTTACTCCTGCACCTGGATCTGGTGAAAAAGATCCAGATGTAGTCTTCAGTTTACCTCCACAACAATCAACTGTGACTTCTGTAGAGAAGTCCAGTGAACCCATCAAGAAAAGATGGGTTCACAAAAATAACTGATGATTTTTGTGGGTGTGCAGGGCGATCGAAAGAAGAATATCTGGTATCTGGACAGCGCTGCTGGCCGGACTATGACTGGATGTAAGCCCCTGCTTGAAGAGTTCACTGTCCAAGATGGACCGACAGTGACGTTTGGTAATTATCAAAGTGGAAAGACTGAAGGATATGGTGTGCTCAATAACGGACAGGTCGAATTCAAAAGAGTTGCATTTGTGAATGGTTTGAAATACAACCTGATCAGTGTTAGCCAACTTTGTGATGATGGCTACAGAGTTTCGTTCGATATTGCTCAAGGCACCATATTTAACAAGGATTGGAAAGTGGTGATGGTTGCACCAAGAAAAGAAAATGTGTACATCATGGATATGGAACCAGCTCCAAAAGAGCAGTGCTTCTATACCAAGGCTGATGAGGACACCAACTGGCTGTGGCATAAAAGATTATCCCATCTTAATTTCAAAAATATTAACAAGTTGTCTCGCAAACAACTGGTTGATGGGATACCTCAAATTTCTTTCAATAAAGAAAAGCCATGTCCAGGGTGTGAGATGGGCAAGCAGAAAAGGGCCAGTTTCAAAACTAGGCAAAACTTTAGCATCACTGAACCTCTTCACATGCTACATATGGATCTCTTTGGTCCAGTGAATGTTCAAACTAGAGCTGGAAAGAAGTACACTCTAGTTGTGGTCGATGAATTCACCAGATACTGTTGGGTGGTATTCCTCAGATCCAAAAGTGATGCACCTGCTGAAATCATCTCTCTCATCAAAAGAATTGAACTCAAGTATACTCGAAAAGTCTGTCAGTTGCGAAGTGATAATGGTACTGAATTTCAAAATAAGGTACTTGAAATATTTTGCAATGACACTGGCATCTCTCAAAACTTCTCATCAGCACACTCTCCAGAGCAGAATGGAGTTGTGGAAAGAAAGAATCGCACACTGATAGAAGCAGCCAGAAGTATGCTATCTGAATCAGGTCTTCCCACCAGTTTTTGGGCTGAAGCAGTTGCAACTGCTTGTCACACCCAAAACCGGTCAGTCTACATCAAGAGACATAAGAAGACTGCCTATGAAGTACTCAGGAATCGTAAACCAAATATTGGATATTTTCATGTATTTGGTTGTCCAGTTTATATTTTAAACGATTCCAGTCAGCTTGGAAAGTTTGATGCAAAAGCTGATGAAGGGGTATTTTTAGTTTATTCAGATATTCGAAAGGCCTTTAGAGTTTATAATTATAGACTCCAAAAGGTTCATGAGACAATTCATGTCACATTCGATGAATCAACTGAAGCAATCAACAAGAGACCAAACCTTGATATTTCTCCAGTCATTCCAATAAATTTTGGCGAAACTGACCAAGTTCATCAGTCAGTTGTTTCACCAAAAGATGTTTCCAGTTACAAAAAATTGGAACCAGTTAAGAAGAAGAGCACCACCAGTGACACATCATTCTATCCCTCCATCAATTTTAATTTACCACAGGAATTGGTGATTGGATCTGATGTACGTGCCACTCCAATATCAGCACCAGTTCAAACTCCAACTTCTCCAGTTCTTCAAGAAATACCTTTTAATGAAGAATTTCATGATGCAAATCGTGACCTCATTGACTCTGATGAGGACGTAGAAGTAGTTTGGACAGATCCTCCTCCAGAAGCTGTTGCAACTGAAGAAGATCGCCAGGTGACTTGCACTGATATTGTGTTACACCATCCTAGTCAATACACTAGATGGACTCGAGCACATCCAATTGAACAGATTGTGGGAGATCCAAATAGTGGGGTTCAGACTAGAAGAGCCACCAGTGAGCAATGCTTAAACGTCACCTTCTTATTACTAATTGAACCGAAGAAGATTGACGAAGCTATGGCAGACCCAAGCTGGGTGGAAGCTATGCAAGAAGAGCTCGTCCAGTTTGAAAGGAACAATGTATGGGAGCTTGTTCCTTGTCCACCAGGGTTAAAGAAAGAACCCATTGGTACAAGATGGGTCTACCGAAATAAGATGGATGAAGATGGCCATGTTGTAAGAAACAAGGCCAGATTAGTTGCCCAGGGTTATTGTCAAGCAGAAGGCGTTGACTTTGATGAAACTTTTGCTCCAGTTGCAAGACTTGAAGCCATCAGAATATTTTTGGCTTATGCAGCCCATCTGCAGTTTAAAGTCTTCCAGATGGATGTCAAAAGTGCGTTCCTGAATGAAACATTGGAAGAAGTTGTGTATGTTAAGCAGACTCCAGGCTTCATCAATGAGAAGCATCCTCACTGGGTCTATAGACTGAACAAAGCTTTGTATGGTCTTAGACAAGCCCCAAGAGCCTGGTATGATACTTTAACTAAACATCTTCTTAAAAATGGCTTTCAAAGAGGTGCAATAGATAATACCTTATTTATCTTGAAAGAAAAAGGTAATATCTTATTGGTACAAATTTATGTTTATGACATTATATTTGGTTCAACTGATGATGCAATGTGTAAAAAGTTTTCTAAAATCATGTCATCTGAGTATGAAATGAGTTTAATGGGTGAATTAACATTTTTCTTAGGTCTTCAGATTAAGCAAACTGAAAATGGAATTTTCATAAACCAAGGAAAATATGTCAGAGATTTGTTAAGAAAATACAAATATGATTCAATCTCATCGAAAAACACACCTATTGCAGCACCATTAAATTTGGACTCTGACCCAACTGGCAAACCAGTGAACATAACTGACTATCGTGGTATGGTTGGTTCACTGATGTATTTAACTGCCAGTCGACCAGATATAATGTTTGCAACATGTCTATGTGCCAGGTTTCAGGCTAACCCTAAAAAATCACATTTGCACGCTGTTAAGCGTATCTTTAGATACCTGAAAGGGTGTCCTAATCTTGGTCTTTGGTACCCCAAAGACTCAGGGTTAGATCTAATGGGTTATTCAGATTCAGATCATGCAGGTTGTAAGATAGATAGAAAATCAACAACTGGTGGTTGTCATTTCCTTGGAGGAAACTGGTAAGTTGGACCAGCAAGAAGCAGACGTCAGTCTCTATGTCCACTGCTGAGGCAGAGTACATTTCTGCGGCTAGTTGCTGTGCCCAGATTCTCTGGATCAAGAACCAGTTACTAGATTATGGTCAAAAGTATACAAGGACCCCAATCTTTTGTGACAACACCAGTGCAATTGCTATATCTCACAACCCAGTGATGCACTCCAAGACAAAGCATATTGACATCAGGTATCATTTTATTCGTGATCATGTTATGAAAGGAGACATTGAAATTCATTTCATCCCCACTGACAAACAGCTCGCTGATGTTTTTACAAAACCTCTTGATGAGAAAACCTTTAAACATCTCATCAGCGAACTGGGAATGTTAAATCCTTAAAACTGGAGATTTTTGTTATGAACGCGTCAGTGACACTGATGAAGTTCTCCAGTTGAGGAGGTCCAGATAATCTTTGCTCGCCAGGCTATCGAACGCCTTTGTGATACTATCCTGGCACTAATCGATTTCTGGATCATCATTTTAGGGGAAAGACTCAAAATAATTTTCTGACTAAAATTCGTTTTGTTTGAAAATGGCAACTGGAGAACTCTCCAGTTAGAAACTGGCGCTGGACTAATCCTCCAGTGACCAGATTCAGTCTTGTCTTAATTTTTTTTTATAACGTTAGAAATACTTGGTCAATATTTGTGACACGTGATGGTACTCGAGTGTTTTAAACCACTTGATATCGTCATCTGACGTGTTTAAAGTCATTTTAGTATATGAAAACTGTTTTTATTGGGAAAATGAAAATTAGTGGGCGCGTGAGTAAGTTAAGCCGTCGTAGCATTTAATGCTGACACAATTAATTATGTTTTTATTTTAAAATTCAAACTTATTTTGTTAAAATATCTACAAAATTGATTTTGTTAAATAAAATATAATTTTTGTATTTCATTGGGATCTTGAATTCCTTATAAATACCCTTATTTACTCTCCGATCACATTTACTTCCCTTTACATTCTTTCATTTACTTCCCAATCATCTAAAATTGCTTCATTTCTCTCTCTGCTTCATAAATCAAGAACCCTAATTCCTAAATTTCAATTTCAATTTCAATTTCAAATGGCACCTAAATCATCCCGTTCAAGAGATGTAAATCTCTTAACTGTCCCATATGCTCCTTCACCAGATGTCAAACAGGCACCTGGTGCTCCTGGTAACACTTCGCTCATCAAATTAAATCCAAATAATCCGATGGCGAGTTTACAAGGAACCCAAGGGTCCAATACCCTTATTGGCAGAATCCAAAGATTTTTGAAGGATTCTCCAATTGGACCCTCATTCTCTCTAAACCCACGCAAGATGTTTCACGACTATTTGTGTGAGTTTTGGTACACTGCTACTCTTTCTTCCGATTGTTCTTCCATCACTTTCACATTAAAAGGTGGAACAGTCCAGTGTACCTTATCAGCAGATGTGTTGAGGGATGCCTTACACCTCAACTACTGGAGAGAGGGTGAATCTCCAGTTGTCATCACCCCAAACATTAATTTTCGCCAAGTCCTCCTTGAAATGGGACATAAGGAGTGCTTAGAGAAAGGGGTTTTGAAGACAAAGGGTGCGATGACCATGAAGGGTCTTACACCTTCATGGAGGTATTTTTTCATCCACCTTGTGGAAAGTATGGGTGGGAGTTCTGGTGGACTTGACCAGATTAACTCCGCACAAGCAGAGATGGCATACTGCTTGTGGAATGGATTGAGAGTGGATTTTGCTGATATCTTGTTTAGAAGCCTGGTTCAAAAACTGAAGGGCACCAGGGGACTATGCATCCCCTTCTCAAGGTTTCTCTCTCTTTGTTTTCTACAAATTCTGGGCAGTGAAGCTTATTCAAGCACAGATTCACCTTACACTGTCCCAGATTTGTTGAGGAATCTAGACTCTTTAGTATCTGAAGCTAGAGAGGTCGAGATTCCAGATCGAATGCGGCTGGCATTCGCCAAAACCGATGCACCAATCCCAGGTGAGTCGGAAAGACAACTGGGCGGGCCTCAAAATAATGAGGGACCCTCCAGTTCGTCTAATGTTATGGTTGTGGATAGAGCAACTATAACTGAGGCAACTCCACTGACCTCTATCCCTGGTGAAGATACCTCGGTATCTGATCCTCCAACAGATGCACCCAACCAGGAAACTGGGGAAGGTCATCTGGAGACTGACCCATCTGGTCAGCCCTCAGTTACATTCATGGATCTGGACATGAATGTTAATGACGAGGAAATCCTTATAGAGTCTTCGGATTCTGAAGGTACTACATCAGACTTGGAGATTTTTGATTCTGCTGTACAAGATCAAAACCCTTCATCTCCAGTCTCGCTTCCAGATGCTTCAATTTCAGTTTCACCATCCCAAGAAAATGAGCCTACAAATATTCCTTTTCCCACTTATAACTATATGTCTGGAAACAGACGTATGGCACCATCACCATCTGGGCAATTCTCACTCCTTCGAGAAATGCCACCACCACCGCCGTTGGACACACCTGAGCATTCTCAGCATGTCCAACAAATTGAATTTCCAGTCCTTTCTTCTACCACCACTCCTACTATTTCTTCAACTGCTGGGATGTCAACTGGGGAGACTTCTCTAAATTTGCCTCCTCCAGTTGCTCCAGTAGAAACTGCTGCTGGTCCAGTGACACCTTCTCCTCCGTCACTGGACAATCAAGTTGTCTCTGTTCAAGTCGATATCCAAAACCTTCTCACCAGGGTGGAGGATATTCAAAAGACACTTGACAAAAACACCAAGTCTTTCTCCAGATACCACAAGGATCACTTGACCAATATTAAAGTGGTTGATCTGGGGATTAACAAGTTTTCATCAAATGAAGACTTGGTGTTGAAGAAGCTGAATGAGCTGGTCACTGGCTGCAACAATCTGGCAACATCTTTAAAAGAAGCCTTTGACTCACTCAGTCCAAGGTCACAACCTCAATCTCCAACTTGCTGGGCAACACTGTTAGAACATCTGAAGTTGATTTAAGGGAGATTGAAAAACAGGTAAAAGAATTGGTTGACAAGCCTGGGTTGAATGTGACTGAACTTGGGCAGCAGTTAATGACTTCAGTTGGTCAGAAAATAGATGATACGCTGGGTGCTAGAGAACAACAATTGATAGAAAAGGTGATATCTGAGATCACCAAGCTGGCCACTCCTCAGGTTGATCTGGCCCCACTCACTACAGAGATCAACCAGTTGAGGGGCAGCATTGATAACTTGAACACCCAGGTATCACTTCATGCTCAGTCTCTGGATAAACTGACAACTGAAGTAGAAAGTTTGAAGAAAAAGGATGAAGAGGTGAAGGATAAGGTGGTTTCTGGTCTGGATGAAGATTCCAAGATTTTGAATGAACTAAAAACTGGTCAGGAACAAGTTGCAGCAAATGTTCTGGCCCAGTCAAAAGAAACCAACCACCTATGGAGATCTTTCAGGATGATGTGCACCATATTCAAAGAATGCAAGAACATGCAATCGTGGCAGCCTCTTGACCGGTTGCCAGCTCACCATTCTGAATGGGAAGTTATTAGGGCAGGTCTAGATGCTGCCAAGGGGGAAAGAAGTGCAGTTCTTGCACAAATTCAAACTGAAAGTAATCCATCTAGAACTCAAACAGGTAGGGAAATGATTGTGGCTGCCAGTACTGAAGCTGGTGAGCAAAGAATGGATGAAACTGGTGATGTAAGTGATAGGGGGAATGTTGTTGACAAGGGCAAAGGTTTAGCATGTGATGTATCTGCCCAGCCGGCCACTGATGTACTTATGTTGGAAACTGGCAATGCTGATGTACTTCCTCCAGTTTCTGAAAGTGTTAGCAAACAACTGGCTAGACTTGGTAATCAAATAAAAGAAAAAAAGAAAAAAAAAAAAAAAAAAAAAAAAAAAAAAAAAAAAAAAAAAAAAAAAAAAAAAAAAAAAAAAAAAAAAAAAAAAAAAAAAAAAAAAAAAAAAAAAAAAAAAAAAAAAAAAAAAAAAAAAAAAAAAAAAAAAAAAAAAAAAAAAAAAAAAAAAAAAAAAAAAAAAAAAAAAAAAAAAAAAAAAAAAAAAAAAAAAAAAAAAAAAAAAAAAAAAAAAAAAAAAAAAAAAAAAAAAAAAAAAAAAAAAAAAAAAAAAAAAAAAAAAAAAAAAAAAAAAAAAAAAAAAAAAAAAAAAAAAAAAAAAAAAAAAAAAAAAAAAAAAAAAAAAAAAAAAAAAAAAAAAAAAAAAAAAAAAAAAAAAAAAAAAAAAAAAAAAAAAAAAAAAAAAAAAAAAAAAAAAAAAAAAAAAAAAAAAAAAAAAAAAAAAAAAAAAAAAAAAAAAAAAAAAAAAAAAAAAAAAAAAAAAAAAAAAAAAAAAAAAAAAAAAAAAAAAAAAAAAAAAAAAAAAAAAAAAAAAAAAAAAAAAAAAAAAAAAAAAAAAAAAAAAAAAAAAAAAAAAAAAAAAAAAAAAAAAAAAAAAAAAAAAAAAAAAAAAAAAAAAAAAAAAAAAAAAAAAAAAAAAAAAAAAAAAAAAAAAAAAAAAAAAAAAAAAAAAAAAAAAAAAAAAAAAAAAAAAAAAAAAAAAAAAAAAAAAAAAAAAAAAAAAAAAAAAAAAAAAAAAAAAAAAAAAAAAAAAAAAAAAAAAAAAAAAAAAAAAAAAAAAAAAAAAAAAAAAAAAAAAAAAAAAAAAAAAAAAAAAAAAAAAAAAAAAAAAAAAAAAAAAAAAAAAAAAAAAAAAAAAAAAAAAAAAAAAAAAAAAAAAAAAAAAAAAAAAAAAAAAAAAAAAAAAAAAAAAAAAAAAAAAAAAAAAAAAAAAAAAAAAAAAAAAAAAAAAAAAAAAAAAAAAAAAAAAAAAAAAAAAAAAAAAAAAAAAAAAAAAAAAAAAAAAAAAAAAAAAAAACCAGGGTGGAGGAGATTCAAAAGACACTTGATAAAAACACCAAGTCTTTCTCCAGATACCACAAGGATCACTTGACCAATATTAAAGTGGTTGATCTGGGGATTAACAAGTTTTCATCAAATGAAGACTTGGTGTTGAAGAAGCTGAATTTGATGCCAGAAGTTTGAATATATCAGTGGATAAGGCAAAGGAGAACAGGCCAGTGGGATTTTGAAAAGGATCGAAAATGTAAAGAAGGTTGTGAAAAAGGTTTTGAATCCACCAAGGAGGAACCCTCAACCAAGAAGACCACTGACCAGAGATGCTGACCTTAGTACATTCATAGAACCAACTGGCGAGGTATCGAATGATGACATCAAGTCTGCTGTACTGGCTGCTGGAGTTGGGAGTATTAAAATATCAAATGAATCTGAAGCAAGAAGCTATTACTCCCAGATCATGGCAACTAGAAGACATAGTGGGACTATCAATGGTGTTAATGTAACAATTAAGCCAGGCACCAAGTACTTTCACGTTGAGGTCAGTTATACCAGAGGGCCACTGGTTAAAACTGACAATCCTGGTGCAATGCAATATGGGTTCTCGGAATGGGTGAGATGGTAAACTTTTTGGAGGCCAAGGCACAAAGGAATAGGTTTGAGAAAGCATGGGTCAACTTCTTGAAGGGCAAGATTCAACACAAAGAAAATCTGGAGCTAAAGTTGAATATTGATCCTGAAGACTCTCAGCCTATCTCTTCAGTGACCAAGAGAAGACGAACTGGCGAAGGGCCATCTAATTAAGTTCTCTTTTCAGTTTATCTACTTGTAATTTATTTACATTCTGTAACTTGTGTAAATTTCATTTCCTTGTATAAATGAAGTTACCAGTTTGTAACCACAAGGTAGATAATAGATTAGATCTAACAAACTTAAAAAGAAAAACCTAAGGCATTTATTGATCTATAAAAATGCCTTGGAAAACTTAGATAGATTTAATCGAACAAGTCTCTCCAGTTGCACCTGGAGACCAAGAAGATTTGTTCAGAAATATATTGAAGTCCAGTTGCATCGTACAGTCAACGCAACTGAAGACTTCCTCCAGTTTCTGAAAGTGTTAGCAAACAACTGGCTAGACTTGGTAATCAAATAAAAGAAAGAAAGAAAATGAAACAAGCCAACCAAGTTGAAGCCAGAGAGCATCTTGCACAGATTAAATTGCTTGATATTAGTGATGCTCACTTATTGGGAATCACTAAGGAGGAGTATGCCAGAGTAAAGAATGATCCCAGGATAGTTGACATGTTGAAAGAAATGCTTGATGTTGAATTGGACAGGCACTATCCTGAGGAAGAAGCTGAATTTGATGCCAGAAGTTTGAATATATCAGTGGATAAGGCAAAGGAGAACAAGGCCAGTGGGATTTTGAAAAGGATCGAAAATGTAAAGAAGGTTGTGAAAAAGGTTTTGAATCCACCAAGGAGGAACCCTCAACCAAGAAGACCACTGACCAGAGATGCTGACCTTAGTACATTCATAGAACCAACTGGCGAGGTATCGAATGATGACATCAAGTCTGCTGTACTGGCTGCTGGAGCTGGGAGTATTAAAATATCAAATGAATCTGAAGCAATAAGCTATTACTCCCAGATCATGGCAACCAGAAGACATAGTGGGACTATCAATGGTGTTAATGTAACAATTAAGCCAGGCACCAAGTACTTTCACGTTGAGGTCAGTTATACCAGAGGGCCACTGGTTAAAACTGACAATCCTGGTGCAATGCAATATGGGTTCTCGGAATGGGTGAGATGGTAAACTTTTTGGAGGCCAAGGCACAAAGGAATAGGTTTGAGAAAGCATGGGTCAACTTCTTGAAGGGCAAGATTCAACACAAAGAAAATCTGGAGCTAAAGTTGAATATTGATCCTGAAGACTCTCAGCCTATCTCTTCAGTGACCAAGAGAAGACGAACTGGCGAAGGGCCATCTAATTAAGTTCTCTTTTCAGTTTATCTACTTGTAATTTATTTACATTCTGTAACTTGTGTAAATTTCATTTCCTTGTATAAATGAAGTTACCAGTTTGTAACCACAAGGTAGATAATAGATTAGATCTAACAAACTTAAAAAGAAAAACCTAAGGCATTTATTGATCTATAAAAATGCCTTGGAAAACTTAGATAGATTTAATCGAACAAGTCTCTCCAGTTGCACCTGGAGACCAAGAAGATTTGTTCAGAAATATATTGAAGTCCAGTTGCATCGTACAGTCAACGCAACTGAAGACTTCCTCCAGTTGAGAACTGACCAGTTGAAGAATCCTTCCAGTTGGGGTCGAAGACAACAAGTGGAAGATAGAGAATGACAATGGCAGCGAAGCCCATTTGACATTCTAGTCAGTTACAAACTGGAGACCGTCAGTGGAAAGCTCTTACAAAGCTTTACACTGATTACGAGGAATTGACTTTTATGCTTTATGTGCTTTTACCCGGATAATAAGATTTATCTTATTATTTAAATACAAAAAGGTACATAAAGCTGGTTGAATAAAGTTGCTTTATACTGCAACTTTACACAGCATTTTAAGGAATTAAATGTTATTCCTTAAATGTTCTCAACCATATTTGTACGGCCAAAGTTAACATCCCAATGTTAACTTTGCCTATAAATACAAGTCATTGCACAACCAAGAATAATACTTTTAGAAGTCACACACTTTGCAAACCTGCAATATTCTTGGTGAACTTGTGTAATATTCTCTCAATCGTAAAAAGGAACATTTCACAACTTTAAGTGTTTCGATTGTTTAGAGAAATTCCAAGTGTAGATCAATTGTAGTTCATAGGTTGTTAGGATATTTACATACTTGTATTATCTTGGTTCCGCAACAACCTTGTAATTTATTTAAAGTTAATAAATAAATTACACTTGAAAATTACATATTGTCTCACCAATTTACTTTACAAATATTTTGTATTATTGCATTGTTCTTTACTTATTGTCACTTAAATAAGTAATCTATCTAGAACTTGGTATATACTCCTGTAACTAGTCGTCTCCAGTTCAGTGCTTATATTGCAAAGTAACTCCACCATCGATATAGAGGTGTCTTCAGGTAGTACCATCTATTGAGTTGGTACTTACATAGTTTATATAGTCAAGCTGTATAATTTGTACGGTGTGATACATTTATAAAAAATGATGACTAAATATCACCACTTATTAAAATAAATGATATGTACACCTGATAAAATATGTAAAAACAAGAATGACAGTTTCTATATATATCAATGAGATAGAGAGACAAGATTAATGAGAAATATAGCAAGTCATAAACGTCATGGACAACTTGGGGCTAATAACACTTACAATATGGTACAATTTAAAAGGCATACCAGGTGAATCGTATATAAATTGTTCACATTGATTTCTTCATTATCAACACTTTTTGTTGGGTGTTAAAAACCCTTGATTTATATTACGTTTTGATAAATTGATGAGGTGAAATTGGTATTCAAGGATTGAAAATTTGTAAGAACTATTCATGTTGATAACGTGTCATAAATATTATATACATATATCTTGGATAACAATCTGAAGAATAAAGCAATGAAGAAGAAAAAGAAAAGCAAAATATGAGCATAAAGAAAATTCTCATTCAATATCAATTATATCTCTATGTTATAATAGCAACACGTACATATAGTATAAACTAATGGCTAAAATATGGAAACGCATAAAATGATAGGTGTGGTTCGTACAGATCCACTGAAGTTGTGTAATTAGGCATATCCCCTGACTGGAACTCCATGTCATCTGGTATCAACTATAAGAAAGAAGAAAAAAGGATAAGAGTGCTGGGAAGTGCCTTTAACTCTTTAAGCAAAAAGACGGGTTTTTTTCAATTCACATTATCAGAATGTAATATTGAGGTATGTTAAAAATTAACAACCAACCAATCAATCATTCCATCAATAGATGGAGTGGTACCCGTTACCAATGCAGTTTGGGCCCCACATGTGAAGTTGAGAGACGCGGTTCGATTCTTAGGGATGCCAAAATCATATGGGTACTAAGTGAAGGTATTTCGCAGGCATCAAAAACCTTATAGGGAGGTTATGATGGGGATTCAATGTGGTCCCGGGGACAGGGTGCCCTCCTTTAGATTTTTTTTGAAACATTAACAACCAGAAGGCAGAAAGTATTGTCATTTTCCAGTTACAAATTAGGCTATATTACATGGACAAACAAGTATCTTTTACTTGGTCAAGAGTTAGATGAATGAGAGTTGGGTTACAAACTTGTAACAACACGAGAACTAATTTCATTATCCTAAACATAATTCAGTTTTGATATGCATATCTTCTATAATAATATCTATCGTGTCACCAAATTATCAGAAGTCAAATTGGGACTCAACGTTGGAACTAGGCTTTGCTAATTCATACGTCAAATTAATTATAGCCTAATTTCTTCCTTTACTATTTGTCACACTCAAGTTCTAGGCAGGGCTTACATCCACAACCCCTGGGTTGGTGAAGCACCTTGCTACCGGTAAGCTAAGGCGTGTCAATTAGACTGTTCAAACTGTTGAGCTACAATACACATTTGTACAATTACATAAGCAGAATGTTCGGTAACATTGTCAAACATAATCTCATAATTATCGAAGGTCCGTGCTCACTTCAATTCATTGCACTAGCTTCTAAACCAACCACTAACTTCTTTACCACTTAATGTTGAATCAAATTAATCACACTACTTTACCAATATGATCTGAAACAGTTTGAGCAAAAGATGTTCTGGCACTAGATATAAAAGTTTGCTTAATTTTAAACCAGATAAACAATCCAAAACACTCTTCTGGATATTGTTTATCTGCTTCAATTTAAAGGGATAAGCACTTAAATTTAAGTATGTTGACGCCTACTAATTTGTTGGCCACATTAGCACTTAAAAGTAAGCAAAACCCAATCATCAATGAAAAGAGTAAGAAGATATATTCACGGCATGTAGATATATATGGAAGAATGACTAGATGATACCACACATTTTGATCATGTAGATTTATAAGTTTATCATTTTTTATGGTAGTACAAGAGATCTGATAATCAACATACCCATCACCAATGATATTGTAAAACCGTCAACTTTATATAAGATGAACTCTAGCATAAAGCATAGAAAAAAAAGCACCAGAAATGACAAAGCTTTAACACGAAATTCACTTACATGGTTCGACACAAATAATTGAACAGGCCCAGCTTCAGCAAAGAAGCCCATCTGCGAAATTCGTTAAAAAAGCTCAATCTTTAACAAAGTCTAAAATCAAGAAACACTATCCGGGAACCAAGTATATGAGATTACCTTATTGACAATGCTTACAACACCTTCGAGAATCTCCCCTTTAAAAGGCCGAAACACAACAGAGTGATATTTCACCAGAAATGTTACAAGACTCGTTCAATCTCGAATAATCCCTTTTCCAACATCTTTTACGCCCGTGATAGCCACAACAAATCCATGGCGCCCACTATAAAACCAAAACACAGCGAATTTGACAAAAAATTTCAACCAAAACAGTTGTTACGAGATTTACTAATTTAGATGTATCAGAACCTGCATGTGCCCTCAACGTCTTTCATGAGCTTCGCAACGAGATTTTCGCGAAGATCCCGACTCGAAATGGCGAGGGTGCAGCTGCAAATTTCTCTCCGATACAATATGGAAAAACATATTTTTACCTAAAACCCACAAATATACAAAAACAGTTTGAGCAAAAAAAGACTCTTGTAAAATTCCAGATTAACAACACTCAACTCGTATCGACTAAAGCATGCATATTAAATGCCCCAATTAACCACCCACATACAACCCATACCCAACATAAGCATGAAACATGTTTAACATCATAAAATGGAAAGTAAATATTAGATCTATGTTTTGTTAGTCCCTCCATATTATCATGACTTGCTTCAAATCTGTAACAGAACTAGAATAAGGATTGAACTTGAAACGAGGTTCTAGCATTTAAAATTTTACTTGGCTTCAATATCCTCATCGGAAGAGACAAATTACATGTTAACGATTCATCTATAGATCAACCATCATTTTAACGATTCATCTATAGATCAACCATCATTACATTATGTCGCTTAAAGATTATTAAAAAACTTGCAAGATACAAAGACGCTTGATTAATATGGATTATAAGGCTAACTCATTAGACATATACGATTCATACTAACAACCTTTATACATGAAAATTTGTCTCACACAGACACCAAATTAATTGAAATGTGTTTATTTTTTGGCAAAATACCGAGATTCGTTTGTAGTACAATGAAGAAGGCAAGAAGCCTTTTGAAGCCTTAAAGTTACAGTGAACACTTAGAAAAAAATTGAAATTGCACCTATGCCTAAATTTATGAACTTGTCTCTAAACCTACTTCAAGATTCTTATTTTGTAAGTGAAAACAAAGGAGCTTGGCTTAAACATGAATGTCCCATACTACACAGCAGAAATCTTGACACTATTTTGAAGAATCCAACTCAAAACCTTGAAAATAACCATGAAATCCAATAAACTTCTTCACATAGACCCGTCAAAACGTTTGATGGCAAAAGAATTGGCAAAACACCACTTTAAAACATAACCGGAGAGCAGCAGAACCTTGAATACCATGATAAATAAAAACAAAAAACCTCCTTACGAGCGTGATCTTGATGGCCGCTTGTGTAAGGAGGAAGATCAGCCGATATGCCAATATACCACTACCACCATTAACCTCTTATCAACCAGTGAAAATCCCATTAAACAAGGTTGATTGTAATTAAAGGAAAGCTAACAGTTCGTCATGTAGGATGATTGGTTCAACATATCCACCCCATGAAGGATAAATTTTAAAAGTTAGTTGGTGATGATTGCCATTGAAACTTATGAATGGTCACGAAAAATTTGCTGAAGTGTAGTAGTTTCACACCCACAAAGAAGATGCAGAAAAACAGAACGAATAACCGCCAACAACTAGGATGAAATTGAAGTCCGGTATGGCAGAAGAAAACAAACAGTCATAAGGAAAGAGCATAAATAATGTTGGTTGACAAAAAGGATGAGCCTGGTGGTGGACACTGAAGCCAAAAAGCTTACAGACTATGTATTCGTTATAAACAATAGCGATGCCATTTTTAAATTTGAAACATAAGCTATAGAAACTAGTGGATGTGACGAAAATGGCATCCGGGAAAGTAACTAACTTTGACCACCATTAAGCCAAGTGAATAAGCTTACCAGCACAAACCACAACTTACCAATTGCTTTTAAAAATTGGCTTATATTAATAAGCTTAAATTAAAAAACCCTGCCAAACTCTAAACTAGATAACTTAATTTAAAAAAGAAAAAACTTAAAAGTTGTGACAACTCAAATAATAGCTAAAACAAACAAACACCCCCTAATGAATACAAGTTTAACTAAAACCCTAACTGATAAACCGAACCCTAATTGATGAGCAAGTTAATCTGGGGATGGCAATGATTCAAAAAATTAACATAATTGCATCGATTATTACGAAAAAAAGAAAAAGACAGGAAGAAAATTTGGAAATCAAATCTATACCTAGGCATGAATGAGATCGGATCGGAGGAAAAGGGAAAAAAATGTGGACCAAGTATATGAGATTACCTTATTGACAATGCTTACAACACCTTCGAGAATCTCCCCTTTAAAAGGCCGAAACACAACAGAGTGATATTTCACCAGAAATGTTACAAGACTCGTTCAATATCGAATAATCCCTTTTCCAACATCTTCTACGCCCGTGATAGCCACAACAAATCCATGGCGCCCACTATAAAACCAAAACACAGCGAATTTTACAAAAAATTTCATCCAAAACAGTTGTTACAGTATATACTAATTTAGATGTATCAGAACCTGCATGTGCCCTCGACATCTTTCATGAGCTTCGCAACGAGATTTTCGCGAAGACCCCGACTGAAATGGCGAGGCTGCAGCTGCATGTGCCCTCGACGTCTTTCAACGAGATTCATTTGTAGTACAATGAAGAACACAAGAAGCCTTTTGAAACCTTAAAGTTACAGTAAACACTTAGAAAAAAATTGAAATTGCACCTATGCCTAAATCTATGTACTTGTCTCTAAACCTGCTTCAAGATTCTTACTTTGTAAGTGAAAACAAAGGAGCTTGACTTAAACACGAATGTCCCATACTACACAGCAGAAATCTTGAGACTATCTAGAACAAGCCAACTCAAAACCTTGAAAACCACAATAAAAAATAAAAAACCTCCTTACGAGCGTGATCTTGATGGCCGCTGGTGTAAGGAGGAAGATCAGCCGATATGCCAAAATAACCACTACAACCGTTAAGCTCTCATCAGCCAGTGAAAATCCCATTAAACAAGGTTGATTGTAGTAAAGGATGCTAACAGTTCGTCATGTAGGATGATTCGTTTAACATAACCACGAATTTAGTTGGTGATTATTGCCATTGAAACCTATGAATGGTCTCGAAAAATTTGCTGAAGTGTGGCAGTTTCACACCGACAACTGCAGAAAAACAGAACGAATGACAGCCAACAACTGCGATGAAATTGAAGTCCGGTATGGCAGATGACAACAAACAGTCATTAGGAAAGAGCATGAATAATGTTGGTTGACAAAAAGGATGAGGCTGGTGGTGGACACTGAAGCCAAATAGCTTACAGACTATGTATTCGATATGAACAACATAATTAATAGCTATGCCATCTTTAAATTTGAAACATAAGCTATAGAAACTAGTAGCAGTGACGAAAATGGCATCGGAGAAAGTAACTATGAGTCTATGACCACCAATAAGCCTAGTGAATAAGCTTACTATAACACAAATCACAACTTACCAATAGCTTTTAAAAATTGGCTTATATAAAGTAAGCTTAAAAAGCTCTGCCAAACTAGCTAATTTTATTTTTAAAAAGCTAAAAAGAAGCTGTAAGAACTCAAATAATAGGTAAAACAAACACCCCTAATGAATACAAGTTTAATTAAAACCATAACTGATAAAAAGAACCCTAATTGATGAACAAGAAAATCTGGCAATGGCAATGATTCAAAAAATTAACATAATCGCAGTGATTATTACATGGGAAAAAAAAAGAAAATTTGAAATCAAATCCATACCTGGGCATGAACGAGATCGGATCGAAGGAGAGGAAAAAAATTTGGACCATTTCTCGATTTGTGCGTGTCATCCTTGCGCAGCTTCTCTGTATCGTTCCAATTTTATCGGATGTCCCCGAAGGGACGATGTATGTTCCCTCCTCACGCCTTATAAACCCTTAAGAAGACGTTTGTCTGACCGATGTGGGATGAGAACTACTCCGTACTACGAGTATTATTATTTTACATTTTAGATTTGCATTCAAAAAAACTTGTTACACATAATAACCTAAATAAAAATCGAACATTCCAATGATATTAACAATTCCATGACATGTAACATTGATCAATACATACTTAAGAAAATTTCCCAGAGAAATCAATAATTTAAATAGTCATGAGATTTCATTATAGAAGAACAAACAGTATGCCATTACATTAATTAATACAAAGTATATGATGAAATATGCAACAACATGAGTTTGTTTACAATCAATACATACATACATACTAAGGATGCATCAATCTAATGTCATCTACTAGATGGTCCAACATTGCATAAGATGATCCACCTTTGCTTACACTTTTTGTTCCTAGTTTCTTCATTTTATTTGCATTCTCCATCAACAAATTCTTGGATCCCATCACATCTCTTATCGTTTTCTCGATTACATTCCTATCTAATCTGTTAGAATATGAGAACATAAACATATAAACAGTCACGAGTGCGCAACAGAATAAATCAAATATGCAATCATATTAAATAACAAAGAGGGAATCGAAACGTGTACCTTTGCGCAAAGCTTCCAATAATATTATTGATAATAAGATTATTATTATTTAGGGTTTAAAGGAAAACCCCTCTACGATTGCACACTAGACACCCCTATACCATATGCTAGTACCAATCACGAACTCACAAACCCGGTTGTGTAAACCCTTAAAGTCGAACCCTAAGCAAAACCGAAAAACCCTTGGGTTTTTCCCTTTGGTCGATCGAAACAAAAGAGGGAGAGAGGAGAGAAAACAAATCTATTGTCTTGTGTGAATGAATGAGAAAACCCTTGGGATTTAGCCTTGTATTTATAGGCTTAAACATAAGGGTTTTAACCTTGTTGGACAAGTAATCTCAAGGCCTAAAGGCCTTGAAATTTTCGGCCCCATTGGTATGGAATTAGGAAACAAGTCTAATTCCTTATTTCACTAAAACACCTCCTCTTTAATTAATAAACACTATTAACCTTTTAATTTAGTTTATTAATCATTTCGTGATTATATATTAATTAATATATTACTTTAATATACTAATTAATAATATAGAGTTACCGTGTCATTTCGTGTGACCCCGTAGGCTTAAATGATTTCGGACATGCGTTTATTATAACGTGATCACATACCAACAGCTCCCACTTGAGCATGTTATATAAAGGCAATAACATTGGTTAGCGTCTAGCAACACGCCAATGCTCCCAGAAATATTTAAGTATAGTTTCTTAAAGTATCATTTGAAATGATTTAGTCTTTATTATCCCTTTGTTTCAGATACCCTTGTTAATTATGAATATGGATCAATGTCATTTCATAATTTAATGATTATGTTTCTCATTTCTACAATTAATAAAGATTACCAAATTAATCAAGACATCCTCTTGAGTTCATTTGGGTATGCGCATACAAACATCTTAATTAATTAATGAGGGGCCCAAATGGTATCATTCTTCAGTTGCAAATTGAAGGAACAAATCCTATTTTGACTACACGTGTTAGTCATGTCGTTTCAATACATTTATGAAAATAGCCCTTTATTATTACCTTGTTCAGGACAGTTAGAACTATATCAAGAAAATGCAATCCACACATGCATAACCTGCTTGTATCTAAAGTCTAAGGATAAATAAAGTAACCATTTCACGAATTTCACTTAATGACGTCGATCCATAAAATGAAAATTCGTTAAGTGGGGTAAGTCCGATATTCATCTCTTTGAATACCATGTGAGTTTGGCAGAACCATCTTCAAAATATTCCCTTAAATATTTAACCAATCTCTCACATTTGTCTTAGTTTAACTATATTCCCATATAGTTAATCGACAATGGACGTTTTAGAATATTTTAAATATTCATGGATTTAAACATGCAAATATAGGACACAATTATTATAAAATGAAAATTCGTTAAGTGGGGTAAGTCCGATATTCATCTCTTTGAATACCATGTGAGTTTGGCAGAACCATCTTCAAAATATTCCCTTAAATATTTAACCAATCTCTCACATTTGTCTTAGTTTAACTATATTCCCATATAGTTAATCGACAATGGACGTTTTAGAATATTTTAAATATTCATGGATTTATTATAGAAGAACAAACAATATGCCATTACATTAATTAATACAAAGTATATGATGAAATATGCAACAACATGAGTTTGTTTACAATCAATACATACATACATACTAAGGATGCATCAATCTAATGTCGTCTACTTGATGGTCCAACATTGCATAAGATGATCCACCTTTGCTTACACTTTTTGTTCCTAGTTTCTTCATTTTATTTGCATTCTCCATCAACAAATTCTTGGATCCCATCACATCTCTTATCGTTTTCTCGATTACATTCCTATCTAATCTGTTAGAATATGAGAACATAAACATATAAACAGTCACGAGTGCGCAACAGAATAAATCAAATATGCAATCATATTAAAATAACAATTGTTTAACATCCCATTATCCAAATACCAATCACAAATTTACATGATATAACTAGCAAAATTTAAGACCTATGCCCTCGGCATGCTTATTGAGCTTTCCTTTTGACAAAGCCTTTGTAAAAGGATCTGCTAAGTTACAATCTGTGTGAACTTTGAGTAATTTGATTTCACGTGATTCGATTTGCTCACGAACATAGTGATATCTTCTCTGGTAATGTCTGGCACCTTTCTGAACTCCAGGTTCATTGGCAATGACAATTGCTCCCGAGTTATCACAGTACAGATCCATAGGTGAGTTATTTGAGGGCATCACGTCAAGCCCAGAAATAAACTTTCTGATCCAGACAGCTTCCATGGCGGCATCCGCAGCAGCAATATACTCAGACTCTGTAGCAGACATAGCAACTGTAGATTGTTTCTTGCTCTTCCAATCTACTGCACCTCCATTAAAAATGAAGACATATCCTGACTGAGATTTTGTATCATCTTTATCAGTCTGAAATCCAGCATCACAGTATCCAGTTACTTTCAGCTCTGCATCGGGATTTCCTCCATACACCAAGAATAATTCTTTAGTAGCACGCATGTACTTAAGAATATTCTTCACAGCAGTCCAGTGATCCTCTCCAGGATTTTGCTGATAGCGGCTAACAATATTTTGCGCGAATGCAACATCAAGTCTAGTGCATCTTACCGCATACATGATGGATCCCACAGCCGAAGCATAAGGAATTCTTTGCATACGCTCCACCTCTTCAGGTGTAGAGGCACCGTTCTTGCTAGATAAATTATGTCCTTCTTGCATCGGTATAAAACCACGCTTAGAATTCTCTATCTTGAATCGCTTCAAGATCTTATCTATATAAGCACTTTGACTTAATCCAATCAACCGTTTACTTCTATCTCTATAGATCTTGATTCCAAGAATGAATGCTGCTTCACCCAAGTCTTTCATAGCAAAACACTTTCCAAGATAAGATTTAACGTCTTGCAACATTGGAATGTGATTTCCTATTATCAATATGTCATCTACATATAAGACAAGGAAAGTAACATTACTCCCACTAGCTTTGCGATATACACATGGCTCATCAGGATTTTGAGCAAATCCAAACTTTTTGATCTCCTCATCAAACCTTTTATTACAACTTCTTGATGCTTGCTTCAATCCATAAATAGACCTTTGAAGTTTGCACACTTTGTCGGGATGTTTTGGATCGACAAAACCTTCTGGTTGTACCATATAGACTTCCTCGTCTAGAAAACCATTTAAGAAAGCGGTTTTGACATCCATTTGCCATATCTCATAGTCATAGTACACTGCTATGGCTAAGATGATCCTAATAGCTCTAATGTCCGCAACGGGAGAAAAGGTCTCCTCATAGTCAACTCCATAAAGTTGGTATAGCCTTTCGCCACAAGACGAGCTTTATAGGTGTGTACATTTCCATCCATGTCGGCCTTCTTCTTGAAGATCCATTTACACCCAACGGTTGTACCATTTGGTGGAAGATCAACCAAGCTCCAAACTTGATTATCTTTCATGGATTTCATTTCCACATTCGCAGCTTCAAGCCATTTTCAGATTCCGGATCTGATAATGCTGCTTTGAAATTAGGAGGTTCATTAAAGTCTCCTAATACGTGTTCTTCAGATTCAACCATAAGATTTAATCTTTCACGAGCACGTATTGTCCTTGAGGACCTACGAAGTGGAGTCGCTTCATCTTCAACTTGAAGTTCATGAGATTCATCTCTTTGAACATTCCCCCCCCCCAAGTTGATGATTGCTAGTATTTTCAGAAGTTGACACATCTTCTACTTGAGCCTCATCAAGTTCAACAATCCTCCCACTGTCTTCTTGAGATATGAGTTTCCTTTCAAGGAACTCAGCAAATCGAGATATCTTAACAGTGTTTTCGGTAGGAAAGTAGAAGTAGTAACCCATTGTTTCCTTTGGGTATCCTACAAAGATGTACTTAACAGATCTAGGTTCAAGCTTGTCAGGCGTATCTCGTTTCACAAGTGCCTCACAACCCCAGACCTTTAAGTAAGACAGTTTGGGAACACTCCCATGCCACAATTCATGCGGTGTCTTGTCAATCTTCTTGGTTGGAACCATATTGAGAATGCGAACAGCAGTCTCTAGGGCATAATCCCAAAACGAAAATGGAAGAGTTGTAAGATTCATCATTGATCGAACCATTTCAAGCAATGTTCGATTTCGCCTCTCCGATACACCATTATGCTGTGGAGTATAGGGAGGAGTAAGCTGTTGAATAATTCCACAAGCTTTTAGATAATCTTTAAACTCTTGGCTTAAGTATTCACCACCTTGATCCGAACGAAGAATCTTGATGGTTCTACTGAGTTGATTCTCTACTTCACTTTTAAATTCCTTGAATGTTTCAAAGACTTCATGTTTATGTTTAAGCAAGTAAACATAACCATAACGACTGAAATCATCCGTAAAAGTGACGAAGTAGCTAGCACCTTTCCTTGACACATGTCTAAATGGGCCACATACATCCGTATGTATTAGTCCAAGTAGCTCTTTAGCCCTCTCCGGTTTATTCAGAAAAGGTTTTCTTGTCATCTTGCCAGAAACACAAGATACGCATTTCTCAAATGATTCATCATTTGTTTGTAAGATCCCTTCACTTTGAAGCCTTTCAATGCGTTTCTTGCCAACATGAGCAAGACGACAATGCCAAAGATAAGTCGAGTCCAAATTGGGCTTGACTCGTTTGCTAACACTATACATTGAATTATCATTTGAATCACAACCATGCATATCAATTTCATAAATACCATCACAAGCAATAGCATTAAAATAATGAACATTATTTCGAGAAACTGAAATACCATAATTATTAAAAACATTAATGAATCCGTTGTTTTTCAACAAAGAAACTGAAATGACACCTCTAGTAATAGATGGTGCATAATGACAATTGCCTAAAACAATAACTAAACCAGTAGGTAAAACTAAATGATAGTCGCCTATTTCTTCTACAGCTGCCGGTAGGCCATTTCCCACGAGCAGTTGTAAAGATCCTGGATTCAGTTTCTTTCTCCTTCTAAGCCCCTGTAAACAATTACAGATATGAGTTCCACACCCGGTGTCATAAACCCACGAATTACGCTTAGAAAAGGAATATAATTCAATTGTGAAGATACCTGAAGTACTGGCCGAACCAGTTTGCTTCTTCTTCGCATTCAACTCAGCTAGATATTTAGGACAATTCCTCTTCCAGTGTCCCACTTCATTGCAGTGATAACAAGCCTGGTCTTTAGCCGGATGTTCCTTTTTTGCTAGAGGGGTCTTCTTTGGTTTCGAGACTGAAGCACTTTGCTTTCCCTTACCATCATTCTTGCCCTTAGCCTTTGGTTGTTTCCCTTTCTGGATCCTTCCCCCTTGATCGTGAGAACTTGGGGTGTAGCAGATTTCTTTGGAAGCTTTTTCTCATACTCATTTGCCATGGCATGGAGTTCAGCAATGGTTTTATTCATGCTATGCATATTGTAATTGCGCACAAACTCCTCAAAGTCCTTAGATAAAGACTTGAGAATCATGCCAATAGCAATAGGCTGAGGATAAGCATAATTCAACCTTTCCAATTGCTCAAAGTACCTTTTCATCTTAAGTACATGAGGGCTAACCGGTGTTCCTTGCTCGTGTCGCAAGTCATGAAGTGTGTCAACTAGGTCAAACAACTCCACTCCAGCTTGCTTTTCGTACAAAGACTTGAGTTCTTTGATCATATCACATGGAAAATAATTCTCAAATTGCTTTTGAAGTTCGGGAACCATACTCCCTAGCATCAAACAAGCAACCTCATTGTGTCTATCATACTGAGCAGTGTATTCAGCCAATTCTTCAGTTGTAGCATTGGCTCCCGGAACAACGGGTGTCTGCTCTTCAAGGACTTGATATTTCTTCTCGGCTCTTAGAACTATTCTCAGCTGACGAAACCAGTCATTGAAGTTTGGTCTAGAAAGTCTTTCTCTTTCTAGCATCGACCTAAAAGCCGATTGGTGTATGTTTTGAGAAGGATTTGTTGTTGCCATCTACAAAACAGACAAAAGTTCAATTATCGGTATTTTCGATAATAATCCTTAAAAAATGTAATTTACCCTTGTTAAATTCATTTAACAATTAATTTCATTAAGGATAGGATCCAATTGACATACAATCATTTCATCTGTTGATCAGCTAGAAATGACGGTACTCAAAAGGTAATCGACGATCAATAATTGCATTCATGCAATTCCTAGAGTTATGGGACTTACAACAACACTTTAAAGGGGTATTAAGTGTTTTGTAAACATGTTTTGTCCCATCTTATATATAATCTAATTAATATATATATATATATATATATATATATATATATATATATATATATATATATATATATATATATATATATATATATATATATATATATATATATATATATATATATATATATATATATATATATATATATATATATATATATATATATATATATATATATATATATATATATATATATATATATATATATATATATATATATATATATATATATATATATATATATATATATATATATATATATATATATATATATATATATATATATATATATATATATATATATATATATATATATATATATATATATATATATATATATATATATATATATATATATATATATATATATATATATATATATATATATATATATATATATATATATATATATATATATATATATATATATATATATATATATATATATATATATATATATATATATATATATATATATATATATATATATATATATATATATATATATATATATATATATATATATATATATATATATATATATATATATATATATATATATATATATATATATATATATATATATATATATATATATATATATATATATATATATATATATATATATATATATATATATATATATATATATATATATATATATATATATATATATATATATATATATATATATATATATATATATATATATATATATATATATATATATATATATATATATATATATATATATATATATATATATATATATATATATATATATATATATATATATATATATATATATATATATATATATATATATATATATATATATATATATATATATATATATATATATATATATATATATATATATATATATATATATATATATATATATATATATATATATATATATATATATATATATATATATATATATATATATATATATATATATATATATATATATATATATATATATATATATATATATATATATATATATATATATATATATATATATATATATATATATATATATATATATATATATATATATATATATATATATATATATATATATATATATATATATATATATATATATATATATATATATATATATATATATATATATATATATATATATATATATATATATATATATATATATATATATATATATATATATATATATATATATATATATATATATATATATATATATATATATATATATATATATATATATATATATATATATATATATATATATATATATATATATATATATATATATATATATATATATATATATATATATATATATTTATTTAATTTATGTATGAAGACTATGCATAATCTTCATAACATAATATTTAATAAAATCATTTGTATAGTCTTAACAACACAAGAGAGCTCGGTAGCTCCATTTGAACGCACAAAGAAGCGCAAGGGCAAAGGTTTGCGATAGACGCAATTAAAAACCCGCCCTTTTAGGAGGCTAACGCACTCCGACTTATACCTCTCTTAGAGTTTGTTCAAATGGGTGAGCCGGTGTATCTCAAGGTTGTAAGACTCCAATTTTATTAAAAAATCTCTATTTCGAGAGTTCTTAGTCAAGTTTATATTTTCCATTGAAACAATTTTGCATCACCATTTATACCACAATAAATATGCAAAATAATAAACTTACTAACTTATGAACTAATTAATCATGCAACGAGTTAAGGTGGGCCACCTAAACATGGTCACTATGGTTCATGCATATGTCTAAAGTCGGATCCCCCCTCCGAAGAAGAGGACCACATACATCAAGTTACCTTGATTGCGTAAGCCTTTAAACAACTTAATTAACAAGTAATTCACATAAACATGCTGACTGGAAATTTCCAGTAGCTTTACGACCTGTTTAGACCTGTTTCTGGTCAGAATCAAGCTTCGACCAGAACTACAAAGTTTTAGCCCTATGTGTTGAGCATCTACCGTCCAAAGCACAACTTCTAGCTCATTACAGATTAAAAGATATGAATTTTTTAGTGAACTGTCGCAAATCAGAAAAATCACACGAAAAATTCACATAGTCACACAATTAACCCTAATTATTGGACTATCTTGCTTAGCTTTTTATATCTAAATATCCAAGTAATAATCACAAGTAATTTTGCATGAATTCCTTGTGATTTTACTTCTATTTAACTACTTTAAATTAACAAGATACACAACATGCAATTTATATCTAATAAACATGTCAATTCACAAACTCAAAACTTGCTTAGAGGGTTTCAATTAACCATTAAATTAGGTTGAATTAATTAAACAAAAAACCCTAATTTTATTTAATTAATTTCGATGTAATTAAAAAAAATAAGAAAAAACAATTTTATTTTTTTAATATTAATTAAAGACAACCAACCCCAAACCCCCCTTCAAGTTTTGATCTTTGTAACTAATAGATCACATATGTGGCTCGTGATACCACTGTTAGAATATGAGAACATAAACATATAAACAATCACGAGTGCGCAACGGAATAAATCAAATATGCAATCATATTAATTAACAAAGAGAGAATCGAAACGTGTACCTTTGCGCAAAGCTTCCAATAATATTATTGATAATAAGATTATTATTATTTAGGGTTTAAAGGAAAACCCCTCTACGATTGCACACTAGACACCCCTATACCGTATGCTAGTACCAATCACGAACTCACAAACCCGGTTGTGTAAACCCTTAAAGTCGAACCCTAAGCAAAACCGAAAAACCCTTGGGTTTTTCCCTTTGGTCGATCGAAACAAAAGAGGGAGAGAGGAGAGAAAACAAATCTATTGTCTTGTGTGAATGAATGAGAAAACCCTTGGGATTTAGCCTTGTATTTATAGGCTTAAACATAAGGGTTTTAACCTTGTTGGACAAGTAATCTCAAGGCCTAAAGGCCTTGAAATTTTCGGCCCCATTGGTATGGAATTAGGAAACAAGTCTAATTCCTTATTTCACTAAAACACCTCCTCTTTAATTAATAAACACTATTAACCTTTTAATTTAGTTTATTAATCATTTCGTGATTATATATTAATTAATATATTACTTTAATATACTAATTAATAATATAGAGTTACCGTGTCATTTCGTGTGACCCCGTAGGCTTAAATGATTTTTGGACATGCGTTTATTATAACGTGATCACATACCAACATAATCTTCCGTCCATATTCATCCCGACCTTCCAACCTTTGCTCATAAACTTGCTATTTACTTCTTCATCCCAAGATGTCGGGCAACAAATGACCGGGATGCCCTCAACTATGCTTTCTAATGTCGAGTCCCATTGACCACGCGTCAAGAACCCACCAATGGCTTTGTGAGCCAACACTTGCATAGTTGGCATTGAATCAACAATGCAACCCCTCGCCTTCGTGCCATTAAGAATCTTTGGTGAGACTCGACCCTCTCCAAGTTTGGATGAGGGTCGTCTTACCCATAAGAACCCCTTCCCACTATTCACCAACCCATTCCAAAGCTCGAGCATTTCCACCCGTGTGAGCTCTGCATGATTTTCCATGTTCACATAAATAACAGATTTGGGCTGTTGCGAGTCAAGCCACAAGATGCAATTGTTGTTCTCATCAACATAATAATTCAAAATTGGGGTCATTCTATTGGCTTCCTGCCTAACCCCTAGGTGTGTATGAATCGGGCCAATGGCGTAAACATTTGGACAAATATTGGAACTAATTTGAGAAAGTATGAAGTATTGAGTATGAGCCCATGGGCTCGAGGAAGCTCTTTAATTTGTTTCATTATATACTTTGAGTAATCATAATAATGATCCACTTCACGTGATTCCCACATTCTTGCAAGATCATCGCTAGTGAGAATCCCTTCAATCCCGGGAACACGTTTTAATGTACCAGAAACTAGGGTGGGAAGATTAGAAATAACCCAAACAGAACATGGACTTAAAGTCAACGCAGTAATAACAGGAAGTTGTATCTCCTTACCAATGTCATATACAAAACTCATGATCCCATCAGAAACAATGCAGCTCACCGGCCCACGCTCATCAGATGTCAACTTCCCAGAAGTCAACCGCTCTTTTTGATGACTGTCTCAAGAGAGTCCAACAATTCTGCTGGATCAGATGATGGTGAATGATCTGGTGGCAGTCCATGCGAGATAGTGTGAAGGTGGAAGTTTGGATATGGATTTAAACGAGAATCAATGTGAACGTGACGAAGAAGGAGGTCGTGAGTCTGGGGGATCAAGAGCAATGTGACTTGGACACCCGAGAGACAGAGGAGCTCTGCTATATCAAACATCGGGTTTATTTGGCTTTTTAGAGGTGAAGGAAAGACGATGACGAGAGGGGATTGGATGATAGGTGATGGATCTTCCATTTGACTATTTTTGTACAATGATAATGAAAAACTACCAACTCATAGTATATAACAACGTCGTCACATAGTTGGCCTATAAATAACACTTAAATATTGGTCTTTGTTCTCATGATATTGGTAGTCTCTTACAAGACTTCTAGTATAAACATTAGTATTATCGTTTAAACAAAACACACACGCTTCAGTATCTAAATTGTGATACAATCTGATACAGAAATTGAATTACAAGTTTTGATACTTGGACATGGACCACATGGTAGACTTTTTCTCCAATCACTAAGATCTTTCTTTGACAATGACTTTATTTGACTTGCATTCAATTTGGTTTTCCTTAAACTAATACTGTTTCAATACAATTTTGACCACCCACACAAACACACACAATGACCCCAACTTGGATTATGACGCTATACGTGTTGTTCAGCTTATTGATTTGATGTCTTTGATGAGCCGGGTCAAATCCTTGAATGAAGATCCATCTTTTCTAATACTTTGAGCTGCTGACTTTGCCAATGCGTTTAATGACTTGATAAAGTCATTTCTCTTTACATTAGTAAGATCGTTTACTGCCTTTTCAATTCTAACTCTATCGTTTGTGTCCTTTATGTCGATTCCAATCTTCCATATCTCACTCACAAACCGACTATTTACTTGTTGATCCACATAAAATGGGAAACAGATCATTGGTACTTTCTCTACTATGCTCTCCAACGTCGAGTTCCATCCACTGTGAGTGAAGAACCCACCAATTGCAGAATGGGCTAGGACTTCCTCTTGTGGAACCCATTCAGCAAAAAATCCTCTCTTCTTAGTTTCATCCATGAGACCTTTTGGAACTTGATTATCATCATAATCGCCAATGATGGAACCTGGACGTTTAACCATCAGGAAAGGCTTTCCACTGTTCACTAAACCATGCCAAATTTCAAAGAACTGATCTACAGTCATCATTGCCAAGCTTCCAACACTAACGTAAATGACTGATTTTGGGGGTTGCTTGTCAAGCCAAGAGAGACAGGTTCTGTTTTCTTCCCATAGACTATTTGAGACAATGGGTTGCGGATCTTGATATTCTAGTTTAGGTTCAATAGAGAGACGAGACTTGAACAAAGTATGTAACGGGCCTATGCAGTAAGTATTTGGACAAACGTTGCGCAAGTGAACAAGTATGGATGCATCCAGTTCTTCAAAGGTGTTGATAATGACACCATGAGCTCTAGGAACATATTGAGCTTCCTTCATTATAATTTGCATGGTATGATTAGTAAGGTTATCACGACGATAAAAGTCTGGAAGATCACGACGCCTTAGAAACGCTTCTGTGCCTGGAACATTCTTTACCGGGACATCCAAGTCATCACCTGAGTCAATTTAAAACATGAACATTACTTGCTTAGACTTATATGTGAAATAATGACATTAATTAACATAGATAATAATAAAATTAGATTAAAAGGGGTGTGTTATTCCAACTTATTCATACCATTTAAATGCAAATGGTATAGTTATATGTAAAAGGAGAATTAAGATGTATATAAAGATAATAAGGAATAAACGAAACTAATATGTAGTATTTGGTTTGTTGATATGGGAATAATAATGGGCATGAAACCCATAAAATTGAGGTTTTTTAAACGGAAAATGATAAATAAACCTAAATCATATGCCTAAAAATCAACCTAACCCTTAAAAACTTGACACGTACATTCCAGTAATTCTTTTTCCCAATCTAATCCCTTGATTTATCCCAGTGTTATAATCCTATTATTAGTTTTATTTTTTAGGCCTCAAAAGGGTGAGATAGATTTTCATTTCTATTAGCATACTTTTACTTTATCACCCATAATAAAACCAGACTAAAAACCAAACTCACCGCAATGAAAATGATTTGTGAACAAACGGCTGCTTTAGCATTTGGCAAAAAGTCAAATTTATTTATATCAAATCCTTAACTTATTTAATAGTTAAAGACATTATTTGTATTTTTCTTTGTCGCGATGTAAAATAGTAGATAGAAAATAAATAAGTGTGCTTACAAACAAAGTTACAAGATTAAAGCTTAAACTTGAGCAATTGGCTTGATGACAAATTGATAAGCTCTTTATAACTCTGGCTTTTTATTTGGGTTCGAATCCTACTCTTTACATTTGTTGCGTAGGTTTTTTGAAATTCTAAGTATTTATCTTAGGCATTCAGGTAGTTTAAAAATAAGAATACTGTAAATTGTCGTTTTAAAAAATAAAAATAGAAACTTAAAAGTTAATTCAAAGTTCATCTCATCTACTAATTTTCAAGATTTATCATATAAAAAAGGAGAATACAATACGTATAGTACGTAAGAGGCAAAAATATATTATATGTAAGTTAGCTCACCGTTGAAAGGAACTTCCCCAGCTTCTATCAGCTTAGGAAGGCACAAATAAGTCCAAAGTGCACATGGACTCACAGTTTCAAAATATATCAAAGGAATCCCAATCTCTTCAGCAACATCAAGTGCAAACGAGAACGATGCATCTGGTATTATGACTGTGACCGGACACTCAGACTTGGAACTAAAACATCCAGAAACCATCATGTCTCTAAAAGCTGGTACGGTCACATTTTTCATGCCTTCAAACATTTCCATAAACCGTTCAGCAGAACGAGGGTGGTCTTCAGGAAGCCCGTCCGAGATAGTCTCGAAACGGAAGTTAGTGTAACGACTAAACCTAGACACGACATTGGTGTGAAGGAGGAGATTACGTTGTATGTGCTCGGTGTTTAGGACAGTTACGGATATGTTTGAGATACATAGCAATTCTGCTAGTTTTAGTGTACAATTCACAGGGCCTTGCATTGGTATAGGAAATAACAGGACATGAGGAGTAGTAGACATTTTATTTTTGGTGTTTGGAGTGAGGACTTGATGGGTTTTGGATGTTTTACCAATGACCACTGTTTGATTTATACATACCGAATGAAAGGATTTATAAAGGTGATGTTTGTTATTTTAATTCTTGATTTTTTAAATTCCAAATCAGAGAAAAGATATGGTTGTATCAGCAGATTTCATTATGAATGTTTTTATTTTTGACTTTGTCTTTTTCTTTGTTTGTTTAGCTCCAAACACATTAACAATAATACCAATTTTCATTGAAGACGGTGTGTGAAGTTGGTGAGACGTAAATAGTTATGTCCTTATCCGAAAATACTAAGAGTGCTTCAAGAATTACCTTCCTAAAAAGTATGACTAAATACCAAAGAGATGCATAAACCTTTCATCATACATTCATAATTTCATATATTTAGCTGCAAATAAAACACCCTGAAGATAAAAAGGCGAGTCCAAAAAAAACTTCAACAAGATTATGTGAGAAAATACATAAAACTTCTATCATATGTTTACTTGCAAATGAATAAAATACATAAAACTTCTGTCATGTGTTACTTAATTATTTTTATGTGTTACATAAAAAGCCTCAATCATGTTTTAGTATATTGGTAGATATCGACGAAGTATGCATATTACTTTTTACGATCTTATTAATGTATGCTATGTAACGATAAGATGTTCTCATATTTCTTGATATTGTTTGCGCATAATCGCATTTGTTCTTTAGGTTCTTGGCTTTGAACATTCTTTAACTTTTAATTTAGAAGGAAAGCTGTTAAATTTGAATAAAGTATTTTCATTAAATAGTGTGTCAAACATCCTGACCTTTGAAGACAGGGGTCATGGGTTCGATCTTCATCTCATGCAAAGGTTGGAGACTTTTTTACCATTTAGGTAGAAAATGGAAGCAGCCTCTCTATTTAGGTAGAGGTAAGGTCTGTCTACATCTTAACCTCCCCCATATACCGTCGAAGTATTGGGGCTCAAAACCCACAAAAGGCGGCATTGAGCAGTTTCTTCTAGTCTCAAACAAAACATATTATATTTTCTAATGAAAATGATATATACGATACATTGTCATATTTTACGTATAGCAAGTACAAATAGTTAATGTATAGTCCACGAATGAGTTATGCATAATATCTCATAACTCATATATAAAAATTTGTGCTTATATATTTATTGTTCATATGCTCTACATTTTCTAAACACAAGTGAAGTGATCTTTTTACTTTTATATTAAAACAATAATAATACTCCCTTTATATTATTTTATCAAAGTTTGAAACTTTTACTTGCCAATGAAGACAAATAAAAGAGACGGTCGCTCAAATTATGGAACAAAATATCTTATCATAAGAGAAACGAGACACTCAAATTGACTAAATTTTCTTGTGAACTAAATCACCACCAACTTTTAATATTAAATTATATCCAGTCTTTCATGTAATATAAAATATATCTATTACTCCCTTTAAATTAAACATGTTTACATCACTTACCTACATCATTTGACGTCGCCACCACTATCACTATCCGTTACCGTCATTATACAGTTGGAAGTAATAAACTAATAATTCCCTGTCTAAAAAGTGTTGACATTATGTGATTGTGACCAACAATAATTTTCTCGTCGGTTTATTTATAAAGATAAATTTTGGTTATATATCCATCCTATGTCATCATTAGATATCCGTAAATCTTTTCATTATGTCGTTATTAGAAACTTAACTTGTACCCTTGAGATAGTCAAATACTCAAATGGCCTTCATTCTATATATATGAACTCATTGTCAACGAATTTCGCTTGAGCACCAATTTTTTGTAGAACTTCCGTAATTGTTAACATCATTCACACAAAAGAAAGTTACATAAACATCGAACTGAATTCACTTTTTCACTTCCACAATACCTAAAGGTTGTAAATTGGATTTTACCAAATCCCAAATAATAATACTGCATAATACTAACGAAATACTCATCAATAAGAAAAATAAAGAAACAAACTCGCCACATGACCGTTCCTAGCATCACCACACTACAATTGACAGAGAACAGAAGTGAATAAATAAAACCCTAATCGGATTTGACAAAATTTTATTAATGATTACAACGTATTAAAGAATGAAACTTAAGCTCCACACTTGTAGGGTAAAAGTGAAACTTTCAAAACGATGATCGTTAACTTTCTTGAGTTTATGTTCTAGCCCAAGTCCCATTTTCATTCGAGCACCAACTATTTACCACGTATTCACATTGATTTTGAATAAGGCTCGAACCAACAATCTTTTATTGTTGTCACATCTACCCTAATTGGTCAAAGACGTACAGTTTAATTCAATCTTAAATTATATTCATTAAAAAAATCAAGCATTCATGTAATTATATCATATCATATATATTCATATGTACGTAACTAGCTGATAGAGTTTTGATTTCCTAGTCTAGTACAAAGATTTTCTAGGAATAAATAAATCATTTTAAATAGTAAATGAAATGATATGTAAAATCCAGTGCGACTGGTCAATGTTTTAAAAAGAAATAATATTATACTAAGTATTTGGTATACCGAACAGTGACTTTCATCGAATTTAGGCTAGTTTTTTATCCTTCCGGTTTGCTCCAAATATGATCTAACGGTTAACAAAAACAGGAAGTGGTATTCGTATCATATTATTTGATGAATTTGTTACATTGTACACATCTCATAACATATTACACAAGTATTTAATGCACAATTATGATACATTTATCAAATTGTGTAGTACAAATATCACTTCTCATAAAAATAGGGTGACAATTTTCTATGAAACACCCTTTTCTTCATTGGAAGATTATTTGCTCAGGTTTTCAAAATCTTTGATTTTAAACCTTTATTTATTTACTTATTTTTTTTTTATTATAATTTATTTTCTTATTTTATAAAAATTTATTTACTTAAACCGAAAAAGAACTTTCAATTCTATTGAAGAAATCTTCGGATGAAGATTGTTTAAACTAAATGTGAAACAAGAAACGTCATGGCAATAATGCTACCCACTAATTTCAATGAAGATTTCTCAACTAACGTGTAGTGAGAAAATTTAAATATGAAAGATTAGCTTTAAGATTTAACAAAATTGAAAAATAACCATATTACATCAGTGAATAGTGAATAATTTAATGCAAATAAACCATGTTACTTTGTGAGTTCGTGATCGTCAGCTTCCTATGGAGATATGATCTGCGTTATGTTTTTGAAGTTTTGTGATACTGTGCTTGTGTTAAGTTGTTGAAAATAATTTTTAATTTTCCGTTTTCAATTTGTAGAAAATAAAAAGGATAAAACAAATGAAAATTCTGAAAACGCGTTAAAATTAAAAAGTTTTGTTTTCATTTTCCATATATTCAAAAAAAATGTGAAAAACAATAAAAGATGTTCTCAATTTTCCATTAAAAAGTAGAAGACATTGTATTCTCTTTTTTTTTTAAGAGTTTTCTATCATTTGAATACCTTTTTTGCTTTTCATGTTCTTTTTGAAGACAACGGGTGTTTCCCCATCAAACGTGCCTTATTAGTTATTATTTTCTTCATTTGAAGGTACTCGTCCAGTATTAGTGAAGATTTCTTCACTCAAGCCGAATGAGAATTGACTTCTTAACTTGACTGAAAAAATTGAAAATTGAAGATTTCTTCACTGACTGATAGATCAAAAGGTATAGGTACATGTTTCTTCACCGATTGAAGAAAATGAAAAAAATGAAGAATTCTTACTTAAGCCGAGGAAGTAATTTTCAAATGAAAATTAAACGAATGTGCAGATATTAAGTTTGACTTGTTTCTGGCCAATTGACAAGAAATAAAATGACAACGTAAATGGGGGGCAAAATTAAATGACGACCCTTTATTTATATTCTCTGATGGTCAAAACTTCTAATGGTAAACTTTGATCGATGTACTCAAAGATGTTTAAAATAAAAGTATAAAACCTTAAAGGGGCTAGTTTGTGAAATGACATATGAGTATAGGACAACATGGAAAGCCTAGTTCATCTCATTAGGCCACTTGCTGAAGAAATTATTTGAAACTTATATAAAATCTTAGTATTATACGAGATTATTCAATACTAAGAACGCAATATAACGAAATAGCCATAAGATTACTTGAATGAATAAAAGGTTTTAATACAAAATTGTTTGATGAACAAACCCTAAGAACCAAAGATTACATCGAAAATAATTTTGAGAGAACACAACGGTCACAACAAGAAAACGGCTCAAGGGAATGTTAGAATCCCTAGGCTACAGGAAGTGATATTATATGGGCAGAATATTAACATTCAGCCCCCTCATCTTCTTTCTTCTTTCCAAAGCTGTCCATACTTTAATCTTTCTGCAACATCCAGGAATGGTCCCTCAATATGATCAGCTTATACAAACTGCACCAAAACAGATTAAGTTAGACCAAGAATATTAAACTAGAATTAAGCTATATTGTTAACACTTGCACCCCCCCCCCCCCCCACCCCAAATGGCTTAATTGTGGAAGGGATCATGCATGCCAAGTCTGTCACACATATAAGAATGCTGATAACTGGGCAGTCATTTAGTAAGGATGTCAGCAACATTTTCTTCAGATTTGATCTTAACTGTCTCAACAATTCCATACCCAATTTTTTCTCTTACAAATAAAAGGTCTATTTCAAAATGTTTGGTTTTCTCATGGAAAACAGGGTTTGCAGCAATCTGGATAGCTACTTTACTATCACAGAATATTTGAACAGGAAAGTTCCTTTTAATCCCAAACTCATCCAGAATCTTAAGTATCCATATGATTTCACATGTAATAGCTGCTAAGGCTCTGAATTCAGCCTCAGTAGAGGATCTGGATATTGTTGATTGTTTTTTTTACTTTTCCAAGATACAAGTGACCCACCAAGGAAGATATTGAACCCATTGGTACTCTTCCTGGTGGTAATCCTCTTGGCCTAATCAGAGTCAACATAAGCAGAGAGAATAAGATTGGTATCCCTTTTAAAAAGGATACCTTTACCTGGAGAACCTTTCAGGTATCTAAGAACCCTCATAGCAAGTCTAAGATGAGACTCAAAGGGGTTATGCATAAACTGACTTAGGATGTGAACAACATAGGCAATGTCAGGCCTAGTCAGTGTGAGATAAATCAACTTTCCCACAAGTTTCTGGTAGCCACAAATATTGGCTAAAGGTTTATCAGAATCACCACCAAGTGGGAAGACATGATTGGGTTCAATGGGAGTTTGGGCAGGCTTACAGCCAAGAAGCCCAAATTCAATAATAAGATCAAGAGCATATTTCCTTTGAGACAAACAAATCCATCATCAACATCAATAACCTCAATACCAAGAAAGTACCTTAATTTACCAAGGTCCTTAATAGAAAACTTAGAGTTCAAGAAAGACTTACAATATTCAATCTCTTTAGAGCAGTTACCAGTGATCACAATATCATCAACATACACAAGAAGGATAATAAGAATGCCATTAGCAGATTTAGTGTAAAGAGAATTCACTCTTACTCTGAATGAACCCCATTTCAATTAGGGCAGCATTCAATTTTTCATTCCATTTTCTGGGCGCTTGTTTAAGTCCATAAAGGGACTTAGTATCTTACAAACCTTAGGATTAGAATTAGAATGAAAACCAGGAGGAGGAGTCATATAGACATCCTCATCTAGGTCTCCATAAAGGAAGGCATTATTAATGTCTAACTGATGGATAGTCCAGCAGTTTCTAACAGCAATAGTAATAAGGCATCTAACAGTTACCATTTTAACAACTGGGGAGAATGTCTCATCAAAATCAATCCCCACTTGTTGACTTTATCCTTTGGCAACAAGCCTAGCTTTGTACCTATCCACATCACCATTTGATTTATATTTAACTTTAAATACCCATTTGCATCCAATGGGTTTTCTATTTGGTGGCAGATCAATAAGAGTCCAAGTCTTATTCTTATAGAGCTTCAATTTCACAGTTCATAGCTTCAACCCAAAGAGGGTTCAAGCAAGCTTCCTCATAGGATTAGGTTCAGATTTAAAGATCAACTCATAAGGGGACTTTCCAGAAAGCACATAGGAGGGCAACCTGTTAATCAAATAAGTGGCAGTTAAGATACAATCAGAACAAAGGTATAAAGGTAACCCCCCTTGAAACATAAGGGCTCTTGCAACATTAAGCAAGTGCCTATGTTTCCTGTTAGGACCAGTTTACTGATAAACTGGCCTGTCTCCAGTTGCATCTGGAGACCTGAAGAAATTGTCCAGAAATATATGAAGTCCAGTTGTAACATACAGTTAACTCAACTGAAGACTTCCTCCAGTTGAAATCTGACCAGATATGAAGACATTCCAATTGAAGTCGAAGACAACAAATGGAAGATAGAGAATGACAATGGCAGCGAAGCCCAGTTGACATTCTATTCAGATAGAAACTGGAGAATATCAGTTTAAAGACTTTACAAAGCTTTACACTGATTACGAGGAAGACCTTTATGCTTTATGTGCTATTAACCGGACAATAACAATTGTCTATGTTTAAAGTACAAAAGTACATAAAGCAAGTTGAATAAAGTGACTTTATGTCATACTTTATACAACATTTAATTGGAAGTCGTATTGCTTCCTTAAATGCTCTCAACTATATTTGTACGATAAAGTTGGAATCCCAATGACAACTTTATCTATAAATAGAGGTCTTTGCACAACCAAGAAACAACTTTGCATATTCAGACATTTGCATTTCTTGGTGAACTTGTGCAATATTCTCTCAATCGCAAAAAGGAACATTTCACTACTTTAAGTGTTTCGATTGTTTAGAGAATTTCCAAGTATTAGATCAATTGTATTTCATAGGTTGTTAGGATATTTACATTATTGTATTATCTTGGTTCCGCAACAACCTTGTAATTTATTTAACATTAATAAATAAATTACACTTGAAAATTACATATTGTCTCACCAATTTACTTTACAAGTATTTACTTATTGCATTGTCGTTACTTACTTATATTTGTCACCTTATAAGTAACTCTCCAGATTAACCTGGTATACTACACACTGCAACTGGTCGTCTCCAGATCAGTGTGTGTATTGCAAAGTAATCTCACTATTGACATAGAGGTGTCTTCAGTGGTACCATCTATTGAGTTGGGACCTACAAGTGGTATCAGAGCAGAAGACTAATATATTTGCCTAGATCTACTTAGATGACTACTACTGAAAGTGAGAATGGTTCTGGTCCAAATGAAACTGATGTTAATAATCCACCTATTCAAAATGTTAACACCAATCCTCCTCCTCCTCCTCCTCCTAATGCCCCTAATCATGTCCATGTACATTATTCAAATACTCATGTTCCCAAATTCGATGGAAACAGTGAGACTTTTGGTACATGGAAGGCCAGAATGCTCTTGCATTTTGGTGGGATAGAGAGATACATGTTGAGAATCCTTAAGGATGGTCCACATGTACCCATGTCTCAAGGGGTTAGTCCTTTTCTTGACCCTACTGGATCTAGAAGAGGTACTATGGATAAGCCTAAAGACCATTGGTCTGATGAGGATCGTAGACTTGTAGAACTGGACACCAGACTCAAGAGTATGATCCTTGGGGCTGTTCCTGAAGACCTTATACCAACACTTGTGTTGTTCCCCAGTGCCAAGGCAATGTGGGATGAGTTGGTCCTTCAGTTTGAAGGAGGTGATGACACCATTGTCACCAGAAAAGTTGCCTTAAACAAGAAGTATGAATCCTTCTTTGCTTTACCCAATGAGAGCCTGACTGGTACTTATACCAGATTCACCAGTGTGATTAATCAACTGAGAGGGCTGGGTGTAGAGAAGGATAAGGATATTCTTCTTGAGAAGTTTTGTGATATTCTTCCTTCCAAATGGGAAAACATGATTCTTGTCCTAAGACAAGGCAAGACCCTGCACAACCACACTCTTGCGTCTCTTTATGGAGCCTTCAGATTCACTGAAGATAACAATGCACAAAGACTGGTGACTGAGCAGGATGCTTTAAATCATGCCCAGAGTTCAAAGGTTTCTAGTATAACTGAGAAACCTTGTGCTGCTTTAATATCTACTGAGAATGTCCAGTCACATTCTATGAAGGAGATGTTGAACAGTTTTCTGAACTCAGGTCTGACCACTAAAATCAGTGATGATTGCGATGCAACTGACAATGATGATCTGGTAGCCATGATTGCTAAAACCTTTAACAGGTTTAAGCATAAATCTAATAGATTTAATGGTTCCAATAATGCTTCCAGCTCCAACTCTCTGGACAAGACCAATCTTACATGCTATAAGTGTGGCAAGAAAGGTCATTTCATGAAGGAATGCAAATCTAGTCAGTTGAACAATCAAACTGGTCCCCCTGTCCCTAACAACAATCGGGCTGATGATGGCTATAAAGCTAAATACAAGAAGCTTAAAGCCCAGATTGCCCTTTTATCTATGGAAAAAGAGAAAAACCAGTGCATGATGGCACAAACTGAGGGAAAATGGGAATACTCTGATGACTCATCTGATGATGATGAAGAGATTAGGGACATGTGTTTCATGGCTTTGGAAGACCAGCAACATGTGGTGAAAGATGATGTCATTTCTGGAAGATGGGTGGACATCATTTTAAAAAAGGTTTGTGAATATGATAACCAACTTGACCCAGAACTGAAACTGGACCTTGCTGAATCACTTAACAGTGATTTAATTTTTGTTGAAACTGTTAGAACTGACAGTGAAAGATATTTAGAAACAGTTCTGACATAATTAAATAATTTAAAACCACAAATTTCAAATTTGCAAAGTGTCCAGTTGGCTCTCAAGGAGTCAGTTTTGAAATATGAGGCATTGGATTTTGAAAATCAAAAACTAAAATCTGATCTTGCAAAAGAACAGAAGATTGTCAAATCCTGGATAAGGGCATCTGGATTAAATTATGATGCTTTCTCAAACACCATTGATGCACAGAAAAATGCTTATAAATCTGGAGATGTGCACATGGCCAGTATCATTCCAGATATCCATACTATGCCTCCAGCTCTTAGGCCAGTTACCCCATATGACCAGCCTACAGATATCAAAACTGAACCCATTGAGACCACCCCATCTGAGGTTAAACCTGGAGCTGAACAGGCTAAAACTCCAGGTAAAAAGGCTGTTGGTGATAAGCCTTTACCTCAAAAGTCCAAGGAGCCCAAGAATCCTAAGACTAAAACTCCAGCTGAACCTAGGTCCAAGGTTCAGCAGCCTACTGAAAATGATATTTTGTCAAGACTGGAAAGTCAACTCCAACTTTTGTCCAGGCAGGTTCAGAGTTGCACTGCCAGAATTAAAAATCTGGAAGGAGCCTCGTCTCCTCCAGTTGAAAAACAAAATGTCAAAACCCCTTTAAAACAAAAACAAAAAATTGCTCAACTTGGAGCTAAAAATGAAAAGAAAAAGGGGAATAAATATCAAGTACCAATCGTTTTTACTCCTGCACATGGAGCTGATAAAAAAGGTCCGGATACAGCATCCATTTCAACACCACATCAATCAACTAAGACTTCTGAAGTGAAGTCCAGTGAACCCATCAATAAAAGATGGGTTCACAAAAATAACTAATGATTTTTGTGGGTGTGCAGGGCGATCGAAAGAAGAATACCTGGTATCTGGACAGCGCAGCTGGCCGGACTATGACCGGATGTAAGCCCCTGCTGGAAGAGTTCACTGTCCAAGATGGACCGACAGTGACGTTTGGTAATGATGAGAATGGAAAGATTGAAGGATATGGTGTGCTCAATAATGGACAGGTCGAATTCAAAAGAGTTGCATTTGTGAATGGTTTAAAATACAACCTGATCAGTGTAAGCCAACTTTGTGATGATGGCTACAGAGTTTTGTTCGATATTGCTCAAGGCACCATATTTAACAAGGATTGGAAAGTGGTGATGGTTGCACCAAGGAAGGGAAATGTGTACATCATGGATATGGAACCAGCTCCAAAAGAGCAGTGTTTCTATGATGAGGACACCAACTGGTTATGGCATAAAAGATTATCCCATCTTAATTTCAAAAGTATTAACAAATTGTCTCGAAAAGAATTGGTGGATGGGATACCTCAGATTTCTTTCAATAAAGAAAAGCCATGTCCAGGGTGTGAGATGGGAAAGCAGAAAAGGGCCAGTTTCAAGACAAGGCAAAACTTTAGCATCACTGAACCTCTTCACATGCTTCATATGGATCTCTTTGGTCCAGTGAATGTTCAAACTAGAGCTGGAAAGAAGTACACTCTAGTTGTGGTTGATGAATTCTCCAGATATTGCTGGGTGGTATTCCTCATATCCAAAAGTGATGCACCTGCTGAAATCATCTCTCTCATCAAAAGAATTGAGCTCAATTACACTCGAAAAGTTTGTTAGTTACGAAGTGATAATGGCACTGAATTTCAGAACAAAGTGCTTGAAACATTTTGTAATGACACTGGCATCTCTCAAAACTTCTCATCAACACACTCTCTAGAGCAAAATGGAGTTGTGGAAAGAAAGAATCGCACACTGATAGAAGCTGCCAGAAGCATGCTATCTGAATCAGGTCTTCCCACCAGTTTTTGGGCAGAAGCAGTGGCAACAGCTTGCCATACCCAAAACAAGTCAGTCTACATCAAGAGATACAAGAAGACTGCCTATGAAGTACTCAGGAATCAAAAACCAAATATTGGATATTTCCATGTATTTGGTTGTCCAGTTTATATATTAAATGATTCCAGTCAGCTTGGAAAGTTTGATGCAAAAGCTGATGAAGGTGTATTTCTAGGCTATTCAGATATTCGAAAGGCTTTTAGAGTTTATAATTATAGACTCCAAAAGGTTCAGGAGACAATTCATGTCACATTTGACGAATCAAATAATGCAATCAATAAGAGACCTAACCTTGATATCTCTCCAGTCGTTCCAAAAAATTTTGGTGAAACTGACCAAGTTCATCAGTCAGTTGCTTCACCAGATAATGTTTCCAGTTACACTCAACTGGAACCAGTTCAAAAGAAGAAAACCATCAGTGATACATCATTTTATCCCTCCATCAGTTTCAACTTACCACAAAACTGGTGATTGGATCAGATGTACGTATCACTCCAATATCAGCACCAGTTCAAACTCCAACTTCTCCAGTTCTTCAAGAAATGCCTTCAACTGAAGAATTTCATGATGCAAATCGTGATCACATTGACTCTGATGAGGATATAGAAGTAGTTTGGGTTGATCCTCCTCCAGTTGTAACACCTGAAGAGGATCACCAGGTGACTTGCACTGATATTGTTGTTTACCAGCCTAGTCAATACACTAAATGGGCTCGAGCACATCCAATTGAACAGATTGTTGGAGATCCAAGTAGTGGGGTTCAGACTAGAAGAGCCACAAGTGAGCAATGCTTGAACCTCACCTTCTTATCACTGATTGAACCGAAGAAGATTGACGAGGCTATGGCAGACCCAAGCTGGGTGGAAGCTATGCAAGAAGAGCTCATCCAGTTTGAAAGGAACAATGTATGGGAACTTGTTCCTTGTCCACCAGGGTTAAAGAAAGAACCCATTGGCACAAGATGGGTCTACCGAAACAAGATGGATGAAGATGGCAATGTTGTAAGAAACAAAGCCAGATTAGTTGCCAAGGGTTATTGTCAAGCAGAGGGCGCTGACTTTGATGAGACTTTTGCTCCAGTTGCAAGACTTGAAGCCATCAGAATATTCTTGGCTTATGCAGCCCATCTGCAGTTCAAAGTCTTCCAGATGGATGTCAAAAGTGCGTTCCTTAATGGAACACTGGAAGAAGAAGTGTATGTTAAACAGACTCCAGGCTTCATTGATGAGAAGCATCCTGTAAGTCTCAACTTGTTAGATGGTACTAACAAATTCCCCCTATTTGTCTAGAAATATAGTCTAAGTCTTTTCTAATTTTGTATCTATACAAGTGCAACTGGTGACTGGTCAGTGTGAACTGGTGACTGGCCAGTTCCAGGTGAACTGGTCCTAACAAATTCCCCCTATTTGTCTAGAAATATAGTCTAAGTCTTTTCTAGTTCTTGTATCTGTACAAGTGTGAACTGGTGACTGGTCAGTGTGAACTGGTGACTGGCCAGTTCCAGGTGAACTGGTCCTAACAAATTCCCCCTATTTGTCTAGAAATATAGTCTAAGTCTTTTCTAGTTCTTGTATCTGTACAAGTGTGAACTGGTGACTGGCCAGTTCCAGGTGAACTGGTCCTAACAAATTCCCCCTATTTGTCTAGAAATATAGTCTAAGTCTTTTCTAGTTCTTGTATCTGTACAAGTGTGAACTGGTGACTGGCCAGTTCCAGGTGAACTGGTCCTAACAAATTCCCCCTATTTGTCTAGAAATATAGTCTAAGTCTTTTCTAGTTCTTGTATCTGTACAAGTGTGAACTGGTGACTGGCCAGTTCCAGGTGAACTGGTCCTAACAAATTCCCCCTATTTGTCTAGAAATATAGTCTAAGTCTTTTCTAGTTCTTGTATCTGTACAAGTGTGAACTGGTGACTGGCCAGTTCCAGGTGAACTGGTCCTAACAAATTCCCCCTATTTGTCTAGAAATATAGTCTAAGTCTTTTCTAGTTCTTGTATCTGTACAAGTGTGAACTGGTGACTGGCCAGTTCCAGGTGAACTGGTCCTAACAAATTCCCCCTATTTGTCTAGAAATATAGTCTAAGTCTTTTCTAGTTCTTGTATCTGTACAAGTGTGAACTGGTGACTGGCCAGTTCCAGGTGAACTGGTCCTAACAAATTCCCCCTATTTGTCTAGAAATATAGTCTAAGTCTTTTCTAGTTCTTGTATCTGTACAAGTGTGAACTGGTGACTGGCCAGTTCCAGGTGAACTGGTCCTAACAAATTCCCCCTATTTGTCTAGAAATATAGTCTAAGTCTTTTCTAGTTCTTGTATCTGTACAAGTGTGAACTGGTGACTGGCCAGTTCCAGGTGAACTGGTCCTAACAAATTCCCCCTATTTGTCTAGAAATATAGTCTAAGTCTTTTCTAGTTCTTGTATCTGTACAAGTGTGAACTGGTGACTGGCCAGTTCCAGGTGAACTGGTCCTAACAAATTCCCCCTATTTGTCTAGAAATATAGTCTAAGTCTTTTCTAGTTCTTGTATCTGTACAAGTGTGAACTGGTGACTGGCCAGTTCCAGGTGAACTGGTCCTAACAAATTCCCCCTATTTGTCTAGAAATATAGTCTAAGTCTTTTCTAGTTCTTGTATCTGTACAAGTGTGAACTGGTGACTGGCCAGTTCCAGGTGAACTGGTCCTAACAAATTCCCCCTATTTGTCTAGAAATATAGTCTAAGTCTTTTCTAGTTCTTGTATCTGTACAAGTGTGAACTGGTGACTGGCCAGTTCCAGGTGAACTGGTCCTAACAAATTCCCCCTATTTGTCTAGAAATATAGTCTAAGTCTTTTCTAGTTCTTGTATCTGTACAAGTGTGAACTGGTGACTGGCCAGTTCCAGGTGAACTGGTCCTAACAAATTCCCCCTATTTGTCTAGAAATATAGTCTAAGTCTTTTCTAGTTCTTGTATCTGTACAAGTGTGAACTGGTGACTGGCCAGTTCCAGGTGAACTGGTCCTAACAAATTCCCCCTATTTGTCTAGAAATATAGTCTAAGTCTTTTCTAGTTCTTGTATCTGTACAAGTGTGAACTGGTGACTGGCCAGTTCCAGGTGAACTGGTCCTAACAAATTCCCCCTATTTGTCTAGAAATATAGTCTAAGTCTTTTCTAGTTCTTGTATCTGTACAAGTGTGAACTGGTGACTGGCCAGTTCCAGGTGAACTGGTCCTAACAAATTCCCCCTATTTGTCTAGAAATATAGTCTAAGTCTTTTCTAGTTCTTGTATCTGTACAAGTGTGAACTGGTGACTGGCCAGTTCCAGGTGAACTGGTCCTAACAAATTCCCCCTATTTGTCTAGAAATATAGTCTAAGTCTTTTCTAGTTCTTGTATCTGTACAAGTGTGAACTGGTGACTGGCCAGTTCCAGGTGAACTGGTCCTAACAAATTCCCCCTATTTGTCTAGAAATATAGTCTAAGTCTTTTCTAGTTCTTGTATCTGTACAAGTGTGAACTGGAGAGACTTGTTCGATTTAAATCTATTTAAGTTATCTAAGGTATTTTTATAGATCAGTAAATACCTTAGGTTTTTCTTTTAGGTTTGTTAGATTTTAATCTATTATCTACCTTGTGGTTACAAACTGGTAACTTCATTTATACAAGGAATGAAATTTACACAAGTTACAGAATGTAAAACAAACTACAAGTAGATAACTGAAGAAAGAACTTAAACAGATGGCCCTTCGCCAGTTCTTCTTCTCTTGGTCACTAGAGAAATAGGTTGAGTGTCTTCAGGGTCAATATTCAGCCTTTGCTCCAGATTCTCTTTATGTTGAATCTTGCCCTTTAAGAAATTTACCCATGCCTTCTCAAACCTATTCTTTTGTGCCTTAGCATCAAGCACATTCACCATCTCGACCCATTCGCTGAACCCAAATTGTAGCACACCAGGGTTATCAGTTCTAACCAATGGCCCACCAGCATACTTAACCTCTACTTGAAAAACCTTGGTGCCTGGCTTAATTGTAACATTGACACTAGTAATAGTACCACCATGTCTTCTGGTTGACATGATCTGGGAGTAGTAGTTTCTTGCTTCAGATTCATTTGTGATTTTTATACTCCCAGCACCAGCAGCCAGTACAGCGGACTTAATGTCTTCATTTGAAACCTCGCCAGTTGGTTCAACGAATGTGCTAAGGTCAGCATCCCTTGCACCTTTTGTCAGTGGTCTTCTTGGTTGTGGAATCCTTCTCCTTGGTGGATTCAAAACATCCTTCACAACCTTCTTCACATTAGCAATTCTCTTTAGAATCCCACTGGCCCTTAACTCCTTAGCCCTCTCCAATGAAATGTTCAAGCTTCTGGCATCAAATTCAGCCTCATCCTCATGATAGTGTCTTTCCAGTTCAACATCTAGCATTTCATTTAACTGGTCAACTATCCTAGGATCATTCTTAATCCTGAGATACTCCTCCTTAGTGATACCCAGAAGATTGGCATCACTCATATCTAGCAATTTCAATTGTGTGAGATGTGCCCTGGCTTCAGCTTGGTTCCTTTGTTTCATTTTCTTTCTTTCTTTAATGTCATCACCAAGTCTGGCCAGTCTTCTACTATCACTATCTGAAACTGGAGGCAGTACATCAGCATTACCAGTTTCAAGCATTTGCATTTCAGTGGCCGGCTGGGCTTCATCAGATACTTTACCCTTTCCCTTGTCTAACACATTCCCCCTTACACTAGCATCTCCACCAGTTTGCTCACCAGCTTCAGTACTGGTAGCTAAGCTCAATTCCCTTCTAGGTACAACTGGTGGTGCAAGGACTGTACTTCTTTCCCCCTTGGCAGCATCTAGACCTGCCCTAATTGCTTCCCATTCAGAGGGGTGTGATGGCAACCGGTCAAGAGGCTGCCACGACTGCACATCCTTGCACTCTTTGAATATCCCACACATCATCCTGAAGGACCTCCAAAGGTGGTTGGTTTCTTTAGACTGGGCCAAGACATTTGCAACAACTTTGTCTTGACCAGTTTTCAATGCATTCAAAATTTTTGATTCTTCATCAATACCAGCAACCACCTTTTCCTTCATATCATCATCCCTCTTCTTCAAATTCTCCACTTCATTGGTCAGTTTATTTAATGATTCAGTATGTAGAGATACTTGGGTGCTCAAACCTTCAATGCTGCCCCTCAACTGGTTGATCTCACTGGTAAGTGGGGCCAGATCAACCTGGGGAGTGGCCAGCTTGGTGATCTCAGACATCACCCTTTCTATCAAATGTGCTTCCCTAGCACCCAACGTATCCTCTATCTTCTGACCAACTGAAGATACCAATTGCTCTCCAAGGCCAGTTACATCTAGGCCAGGTCGTTCAACTAATTCCTTGACCTGCCTCTCAATTTCCTTCAGATCTACTTCGGAAGTTCGAACAGTGTTGCCAAGTAGATTTGAGATGGAACTGGTGACCTTGGAGTGAGTTAGGTCAAAGGCTTCCTTTAGAGTACCAGCCAGATTGTTGCAGCCAGTGACCAACTCATTAAGCTTCTTGAACACCAAGTCTTCATTTGAAGAAAACTTGTTTATCCCCAGATCGACCACCTTAATATTTGTCAAGGAGTCCTTGTGGTATCTGGAGAAAGACTTGGTATTCTTGTCAAGTGTCTTCTGAATCTCCTCCACCCTGGTAAGAAGGTTTTGGAGATCGGCTTGTAGTGAGACAACTTGACTGTCCAGTGACAAAGGAGAAGGTGTCACTGGACCACTTGCAGTTACTACTGGAGCAACTGGAGGAGGCAAACTAATGGAAGTCTCCCCAGTTGTCAAACCAGCAGTTGAATATATAGGAGTGGTGGAAGAAGAAGGGACTGGAAAAACAATGTGTTGTTCATGCTGAGAAAGCTCAGGTGTGAACAACGGCGACGGTGGTGGGGGCATTTCTCGAGCAAGTGAGAATTGCCCAGTTGGTAAAGGAGCGGAATATATTGGTAAAGATATATCTATAGGCGTATTTTCTTGAAGGGGTGAAAATGAAATTGATGCGTCTGGAGGTAAGACTGGAGATGAAGGGTCTTGAGCTTGTACAGAAGCATCAAGAATCTCCTGGTCTGTTTCAGTACCTTCAGAATCCGAAGATTCTATAAGGATTTCCTCGTCATTAACATTCATGTCCAGATCCATGAATGTGACAGAGGGCTGTTCAGTTACCTGGACAGTCTCCAGATGACCTTCCCCAGTTTCCTGGATGGGTGCATCTGTTGGAGGATCAGATACCGAAGTATCTTCACCAGGGATAGACGTGATTGGAGTTGCTTCAGTTATGGTTGCTCTATCCTCAACCACAACTTGAGACGAACTGGAGGGTCCCTCATTATTTTGAGGCCCGCCCAATTGTCTTTCTGATTCACTTTCCAAAGGTGCATCAGTTTTAGCAAATGCCAGTTGCATTCGCTCTGGAATTTCGACCTCTCCAGCTTCAGATACCAGAGAGTCTAGATTCCTCAACATATCTGGCCTTGTGTACGGTGAATCTGTACTTTTATATTCTTCATGGCCCAGAATTTGTTGAAAACAGAGAGAGAGAAACCTTGAAAAGGGGATACACACACCCCTGGAGCCCTTCAGTTTTTGTACTAGGCTTCTATACAAAATATCTGCAAAGTCCACTCTCAATCCGTTCCACAAGCAGTAAGCCATCTCTGCTTGCGAGGAGTTAATCTGGTCAAGTCCACCAGAACTCCCACCCATGCTCTCCACCAGGTGGATGAAAAAATACCTCCATGAAGGTGTAAGGCCCTTCATGGTCATCGCACCTTTTGTCTTCAGCACCCCATTCTCCAAACACTCCCTGTGTCCCATTTCCAGGAGTACTTGGCGAAAGTTTATATTAGGGGGCAAGACGACTGGAGATTCACCCTCTCTCCAGTAATTGAGGCGTAAGGCATCCCTCAATATATCCGCTGACAAGGCACACTGGATTGTTCCATCCTTTAACGTGAAACTGATGGAGGAACAATCAGAAGAAAGAACGGCAGTGTACCAAAACTCACATAAGTAGTTGTGAAACATCTTACGTGGGTTTAGAGAGAATGAGGGTCCTATTGGAGAATTCTTCAAAAACTTTTGAATTCTACCAATAAGGGTATCGGACCCTTGAGATCCTCGTAGGCTGGCCATAGGATTATTTGGATTTAGTTTTATGGCCGAAGCACTACTAGGGGCACCAGGTGCCTGTGTGACATCTGGTGAGGGATTGTATGGAACAGTCAAGAGATTTACATCTCTTGAACGTGATGATCTAGGAGCCATAGAAGAATGAAAATGAAATTTGGGATTTAGGGTTTTTGATTTGTAAAGCAAAGAGAAGAATGAAGCAATATTGATGATTGGAAGTAAATGAAGGAATGTAAGAGAAAGAAAAATAAATGAGTTACGGAGTAAATAAGGGTATTTATAAGGGGATTCAAGATCCCAATGTAAAACCAAAAATTATATTTTATTAAACCAAATCAATTTTGAAGATATTTTGACAAAAAGAGTTTGAGTTTTGAAATAAAAATATAACTTTCCATGTAAGCATTAAATGTTACCATGTCAGCATTAAATGCTACGACGGCTTACTTTACCCATGACCCCACTCACTTTTGTTTTCCCAATACAAACAGTTGTCAAGTACTTAAAATGGTTTCAAACACGTCAGATCACGATATCAAGTGGTTAAAAACACTCGAGTATCATCACGTGTCACACATATTGACCAAGTATTTGTAACGTTATAAAAATTTAGACAAAGACTGAACCTGGTAACTGGAGGATCAGTCCAGTACCAGTTTCCAACTGAAGAGTTCTCCAGTTGCATTTTCAAACAAAAATGAATTTTAGTCAGAAAATTATTTTGAGTCTTTCCCCCTAAAATGATGATCCAGTAATCAATTAGTGCCAAGATAGTATCACAAAGGCGTTCGATAGCCTGGCGAGCAAAGATTATCTGGACCTCCTCAACTGGAGAACTTCATCAGTGTCACTGACGCGTTCAATAACAAAGAAAGCTCCCAAATGTTCCTTTCACTGGTGGACAAGAAGTATACAAGGACCCCAATATTTTGTGACAACACCAGTGCAATTGTTATATCTCACAACCCAGTGATGCACTCAAAGACGAAGCATATTGACATCAGGTATCATTTTATTCGTGATCATGTTATGAAAGAGGCATTGAAATACATTTCATCCCCACTGACAAACAGCTCGCTGATATTTTTACAAAACCTCTTGATGAGAAAACCTTTAAACATCTCATCAGCGAATTGGGAATGTTAAATCCTTAAAACTGGAGATTTTGTTATGAACGCGTCAGTGACACTGATGAAGTTCTCCAGTTGAGGAGGTCCAGATAATCTTTGCTCGCCAGGCTATCGAACGCCTTTGTGATACTATCCTAGCACTAATCAATTTCTGGATCATCATTTTAAGGGGAAAAGACTCAAAATAATTTTCTTACTAAAATTCTTTTTGTTTGAAAATGGCAACTGGAGAACTCTCCAGTTGGAAACTGGCACTGGACTAATCCTCCAGTGTACATGTTCAGTCTTGTCTTAAAACTGGTGGTCAACCAGATTTCATAACGTTGGAAAAATACTTGGTCAATATTTGTGACACGTGATGGTACTCAAGTGTATTTTCCCACTTGCAACCGTCGTATGACGTGTGAAAGACATTTTTGTAAAAAGATGCATATTTTATGGGGATTGTGAAAGGTGGCGCATGGGAATACCAGCCGTCGTAGCATTTAATGTTGACTTGAAATTCAAATTTTCAATAAATCAAAATATCTTTTGTTTTAGAAAATTTGGGGATTAAAATAATGTTTTTATATTATAGTGGGATTTACTACCCTTATAAATACCCCACATTTACTCCGGTTACCATTTACTTTCTTTTCACATTCTCTCATTTACTTCCAATCATCATCAAAATTGCTTTTTTTCTCTCTCTGCTCAATAAATCAAGAACCCTAATTCCAAAATTCTCAATTTCACTTTCAATGGCACCTAAATCATCCAGATCTAAAGATATAAATCTCCTCACTGTCCCATATGTTCCCTCACCAGGTGTCAGACAGGCATCTGGTGCTCCTGGCAATACTACGCTCATCAAATTAAACCCAAATAATCTGATGGCTAGTTTGCAAGGGGTTCAGACTGCCGATACTCTCATTGGACGAATCCAACGCTTTCTTCGTGATTCTCCAATCGACAGTCGAGTGTACAATAACGGCAGAAACATTGAGGAATGCTTTACACCTCAACTACTGGAGACAAGGAGAATCTCCAGTTGTCATCTCCCCCAACCAAAATTTTAGACAAGTTCTCCTTGACATGGGACACAAGGATTGCTTGGAAAATGGGGTGTTGAAGACAAAGGGACCCATGACCATGAAAGGTCTCTCTCCATCTTGGAAGTACTTCTTCATCCATCTGGTGGAGAGCATGGGTGGGAGTTCTGGTGGATTAGACCAGATAAACTCCACACAAGCAGAAATGGCTTACTGCTTGTGGTATGGACTCAGAGTGGATTTTGCTGATATCCTGTTCAGGGGCCTTGCTCAAAAGCTGAAGGGCACCAGGGGACTGTGCATCCCCTTCTCCAGGTATTTATCCCTCTGTTTCCTTGAAATTCTGGGAGTGTTGAATATCATAACACTCAATCTTTGTACACTGCCCCAGAAATGTTAAGGAATCTTGACTCCCTAGCATCAATAACTGGGGAGGTTGAGATTCAAGAAAGAATGCGGCTGGCATTCGCTAAAACTGATGCACCAGTCCAAGGTGAGTCAAAAAGGCAACTGGGCGGGCCTCAAAATAATGAGGGACCCACCAGTTCGTCTGCTGGATTAGTGACAGTTGTTGGGCCTGAACAACTGTCTAACCCTTCCAGCTCCAGCTTGTCAGTTCCCTCAACTGTCACTGGAGACCTCCCAACTGGTCTCCAGGGTGTTCCAAAGGCAACCAGATCACGTCATCTTAGGAAACAGTCAGAACTTGCCACTGACAGTAGAAACCCTACCAGCCCTCCAGCTTCCTCCCAACAGGTTGCTGGAGATAGTCAAATGGGTGAACCGCAAGCAACCACTCTCGAATTTTCTGTAGGAGAGAGTGGTGAAGAAAATACTGGCTACCCCAACCCAGAGTAGAGTCCGTGTCTGCACAATTTGAGTCTGGCCAAATTTCTGACACTTCTTTTCTTGCACGAGCTGACGATGTCTTCGGCCAGTCACAACTGGAGACCGAAGCTCCAAACTCTACGGCCAGTGATGTTATGACTGTGGATAGAGCAGTTATAACTGAGGCAATCCCAGTGACCTCTATCCCTAGTGAAGTTGCTACGGCAACTGCACCACCAACTGATGAAACCTTCCAGGAAACTGGAGAAGGTCATCAGGAGACTGATCAACCTGATCAGCCATCTCTATCATTCATGAATCTGGGCATGAATGTTGATGAGTTCCAGCTAGAGTCTTCGGATTCTGAAGGAACAGCTTTTGATCAAGAGATAGTTGATGCTTCTGTACAAGATCAACTCCCTTCATTTCTTGATCCGCCCCCAGAACAAACAGTTTCAGTTTCCTCCACACAAATGCTCACCCAAATTCCACAAGAAAGATAACGATCCCTTATATCTTCACTTTTTGTGCCTAGAAATAGACACATGACACCACCGCCGCTGGCTAATGTACCTGAGAATACTCAGTACATTCAGCCACTTGTTTTTCCTACCTCTTCTTCTTTAACCCCTTCTGTTTCTACTTCATTGACTACTGGTCAGTCACCTGGTGAGGTTTCCCTTCATGTGCCTCCTCCAGTTACTCCAGTAGTCCCTGCTGCTGGTCCAGTGACACTTCCCCCTCCGTCACTGGACACTCAATTTGTCTCCTTCTCAACCGACATCCAAGACCTGATCAAACGGGTGGAGGATGTTCATAAGACAATTGAGAAAAATGCCAAGTCAATCTCCAGGTACAACAAAGACAGTCTGACTAATCAAAAAGTGGTGGACCTGGGGATTAATAGGTTTGCATAGAATGAAGACTTGGTATTTCACAAGCTCAATGAGTTGGTCACTGCTGTAACAATCTGGCCACTTCTCTTATGGAAGCCTTTGACCTAACTCAAACAAAAGTCACCTCATCAATCTCCAGTTTACTTGGCACAACTATCAGATCATCTGAAACTGAACTGAAGGAGATTGAAAGACAGGTCAAGGAATTAGTTGATCGACCTGCTCTTAATGTGACTGAGCTTGGGCAGCAGTTGACAACTTCAGTTGGTCAGATCATTAAGGATACCTTGGCAAAGAAGGAAGAAGTATTGGTTCAAAGGGTGATGTCTGAGATCACCAAGATTACCCCTTCACCAGTTGACCTGGCCCCAATCACTACACAGGTTGATTTGTTGAAGGGTAGTCTCGATAATCTGGCTGCCAAAGTGTCTGAACATTCAACTGCTTTAGACATACTGACAACTGAAGTTGGAAAAGAAAAGGAGAAGGAAATTGTGAAGGAAAGAGAATTGGTTGTAACTGGGCTTTCTACAGATGATCTTACCCTTTTGAATGCCATCAAGACTAGTCAGAAACAAATATCTGCCAATGTTCTGACTCAGTCTAAAGAAGTAAATCATTTGTGGAGGACAGTTTGCATGATTTGTGGAGTATTCAAGGAGTGCAAGGACTTACAATCATGGCAGCCTCTAGGTCGCTTTCCATCTAGCCAGATTGACTTTGATGTTATTTGTCAAGGACTAGATGCTGCCAAGGGGGAAAGATCAGTCCATGCACCAAGTACAACTGTTGAAGCTCCAGGTGATAAGGCAATTATTGTGGCCACTAGTACTGATGCTAGTGGGCAAGTTATTGAACAATTTGAAGATGTGGTTGATAGGGGGAATATAGACAAGGGAAAAAGTATTGAGTTGGCCACTGATACACAAACAGAAGCAACTGGTACTGATGCCAGTGTGCTAGAAACTGGTAATCCTGATAAGCTTCCTCCAGTGTCTGAAAGTGATAGCAAAAGACTGGCAAGAATTGGTGATGGTATAAAAGAAAGAAAGAAGCAAAAGCAAGCTAACCAATTGGTTGCCAGAGGACAACTGGAGAGAATGAAGATACTTGATGCTAGTGATGCCAATCTGTTAGGCATCCCACTGGAGCAGTACTTGAAAGTTAAAACTGATCAAAGGATAATTGGTATGTTGAATGAAATGCTTGATATCGAGCTGGACAAACATTATCCTGATGATGAGGCTGAATATGATGCCAAGAACATTGCTGTATCAGTGGAGAAGGCCAGAGAGATTAGGGCCAGTGGAATTCAAAGGAGAATGGAGAATGTCAAGAAAGTGGTCAGAAGAGTACTGAATCCACCCAAGTCCAAAGGAAAATTAAAACCACTGCCAAGAGATGCAGATTTGAGGACTTGGGTGCAACCAAATGAGCCCACAACTGAAGATATCCAAGCTGCAGTGCAAAAACTGAGCACTAGCCAGATCCAACTGGCTAATGAATCTGAAGCACGTGCATACTTGACTGAAGTACTGCAGCGTCGATATAAACCAAGCAAGATCATTGATGTTAAAGTGTCGATCAAGCCTGGAACTCAATACTTTACAGTTGGGGTTCAGTACTTCAATGGACCATTGTGCTCAACTGAAAATCCAGACATCCATAGGTATGGCCATTCTGAGCATATGGAGATGCTGAATGTGTTGGAGGCTAGGCAGCAGAAGAACAAGTTGAAAAGAGGTTGGATTCATGTGCTTCAAAGTCTTATCAAGTTCAAGGAAAGTGTTGAAGAAAAACTAAACTTTGATTCTGAAGACAACCAACCCATCTCTACAGCTGCCAAGAGAAGGAAAACTGGCGAAGGGCCATCTGCATAAGTTTTCCTTCAGTTATCATCTTGTAATTTTATTTTGTTAGGTCCAGATTTATTGGACCCACTCCAGACTTGAAGACTGGAGCGTGACTGAAGATTTGTCCAGAAATAATAGAAGACCAGTGAGCTGTTTACTTGTACAGGAATCTGGATTCCACCAGATTAGCTCACTGGACTTCACTCCAGTCAAGATCGTTTCTACTGAAGACATTCTCACTGAAGTCAAAGACTAAAGTTTGAAGAAAGAAGACTGACAAGCAGTGGAGCCCACTGACAGTCTTACCAGATCTCCTTACTGGAGCTTTGTCAGTGTTCTAGACCTTACAAGTCTGAACACTGATTTCGAGGAATTGACTTTTGCCTTTACACACTTTTACACGGATAATCCATTTGTCTATTTGATAAAAGTACAATACGTGTGTAAAGGTGGTTGGTTAAAAGGATAATAAGTCACATCAATATGACTTTATCCTTGTACTTTAACCAATGCATTTAAGAATTAAAGTTGTTGCCTTAAATACATGCAACCATATTTGTACGGCATAATAAATTCACTGTTGAATTTATTTGCCTATAAATATCAAGTCACATACCTCGTCCAAATTACTTTTTTGCAATTTGGTGAACTTGCTAAAATACTCTCGATCATAATAGTTATACTTCACAACTTTAAGTATATCGATCCAAGGTGATTATTTAGCAAGTATAGATCACTTGTAATTTTATTTTGTTAGGTCCAGATTTATTGGACCCACTCCAGACTTGAAGACTGGAGCGTGACTGAAGATTTGTCCAGAAATAATAGAAGACCAGTGAGCTGTTTACTTGTACAGGAATCTGGATTCCACCAGATTAGCTCACTGGACTTCACTCCAGTCAAGATCGTTTCTACTGAAGACATTCTCACTGAAGTCAAAGACTAAAGTTTGAAGAAAGAAGACTGACAAGCAGTGGAGCCCACTGACAGTCTTACCAGATCTCCTTACTGGAGCTTTGTCAGTGTTCTAGACCTTACAAGTCTGAACACTGATTTCGAGGAATTGACTTTTGCCTTTACACACTTTTACACGGATAATCCATTTGTCTATTTGATAAAAGTACAATACGTGTGTAAAGGTGGTTGGTTAAAAGGATAATAAGTCACATCAATATGACTTTATCCTTGTACTTTAACCAATGCATTTAAGGAATTAAAGTTGTTGCCTTAAATACATGCAACCATATTTGTACGGCATAATAAATTCACTGTTGAATTTATTTGCCTATAAATATCAAGTCACATACCTCGTCCAAATTACTTTTTTGCAATTTGGTGAACTTGCTAAAATACTCTCGATCATAATAGTTATACTTCACAACTTTAAGTATATCGATCCAAGGTGATTATTTAGCAAGTATAGATCACTTGTAATTCAAAGATTGTTTAGATAGTTACACACTTGTAATATCTAGGTTCCGCAACAATCTTGTATTTTGTTTAACATCAATAAATAAAATACACTTAAAAATTACATTTGTGTTCCACCATTTATTTACTAGTTTAAATATTGCTTTAAGTCTTTATTACTTTATTTATATTCTTGCATTTATATTTAAAGTAATACTAGTTCAATCTAGTGCATACTTGACTTGTTATTTTACACTCGTGGGTTAAACCATCGTGTGAGGGACTTTACAATTGGTATCAGAGCGGAAGGCTAATATACTTGCCTAGATCTGTTTCACGATGGCCATCCCAGAAAATACACAAGAAAATGTTGAACCTAATCTTAATGACCCACCCGTTGTCAATATTAATCCTCCACCTCCTCCTCCTCCTGCTTCTCCACATGTGCATGTGCACTACTCGAATAATCCTGTTCCAAAATTCAATGGGAGCAGTGATGAATTTGGCACATGGAAAGCTAGGATGATATTACATGTCACTGGTATTGAAAGGAATATGATGAAAAGTTTTAAATGAAGGACCCTATGTGCCTAGACTTCCTATCAATGCACTCCTTGACCCAACTGGATCAAGAAGTGGAAGGGAAAAGAGGGAGGAACACTGGTCCGAAGAGGAGAGGATATTGGTAAATCTTGATACCATCCTTAAAAACATGATCCTCGGGGCTGTTCCAGAAACCCTAATTCCCACACTAGTTCTCTATCCCAGTGCTAAAACCATGTGGGATGAACTGGTGAACCAGTATGAAGGAGGTGATGACACTGTTGTTACCAGGAAGGTCTCCCTAAACAAAAAGTATGAGTCATTTTTTGCTCTCCCCAATGAGTCTCTAACTGGTACTTACACCAGATTTATGAGCATTATAAACCAGTTAAGAGGGCTGGGGGTTGAGAAAGACAAGGATATACTTTTGGAGAAATTTTGTGATATTCTTCCCACTAAATGGTCTCACATGATTCTGGTCTTGAGACAAGGTAAAACCTTGCACTCCCATACTCTGTCAACATTGTATGGAGCCTTCAGATTCACTGAAGAGAATCAAGCCCAGAGGATTGAGGCTGAAAAAGATGCTTTAAATCATGCTTCCAGTAGTTCCACATTGGTCAGTAATTCTGAACCACCCTGTGCTGCATTAATATCTTCCGAGAATGTATTTTCTATGAAGAAGATGATGTCTGAACTAATGGATTCTGGAGTCACTAATGATATCTCTCCAGACTGTGATGAAACTGACAGTGATGACCTGGTTGCAATGATTGCTAAAACGTTTAATCGTTTTAAAGCAAGAGCAAATAGGCCCACTGGACAACATGCACCCAGTTCCTCTACTGACAAGACCAATCTGACATGCTTTAAGTGTGGTAAAAAAGGTCATTTCATGAAGGAGTGCAAGTCCAGTCAGTTTGTCTCTCAGTCTGGTCCATCTGTTTCTTATAACAAGCCTGATGATAGCTATAAGTCCAAGTACAAAAAGCTTAAGGCTCAAATTGCTCTCATGTCTCAACAAATAGAAAATAATAAATGCATGATTGCAACTACTGAAGAAGCATGGGTTCCCTCAGATGATTCATCAGTTGATGAAGAAGAGGAAAGAGATTGTTGCTTTATGGCTCTGGCAGACCAAGAGCATCTGGTGAAGGATGATGTCACATCTGGTCGATGGGTGGACATAGTTATAAAAAAGGTTAGTGAGTATGATATTGAAACCGATCCTGAATTAAAATTGGACATTGCTGAAGCTCTAAATTCTGATTTAATTTTTGTGGAAACTGTTAGATTTGACAGTCTTAATGGTATAGAAACAGATTCCTCTGAAATCGCTGCTTTAAAATCAAAATTAAAAGAACTTCAAGATATTGAACTGGCATTTCAAGCACAAGTTTTGGTAACTGAACAACTGGTTCAAGAAAAACATGACATGGAAATAATTTTGCAAAAAGAAAAACAGGTCATTAAATCATGGCTAGAAACAAGAAAGCCATATGATGCTGGAATAAACCAATTTCCATCCCAAAAACGTGCATATCTGGATGGAAATACTCATATTGCAGCATTAATACCAGTTATTGACCGGTTACCAGATGAGGTTAAACCAAGTACCATTTATGATGAACCTTCTACCCCAAAAACTTGTATTATCCCAGCTCAACTTCCAGAGGTTAAGATTGGAGCATCCCAGATGACTGCTCCAGTTAAAAAGGTCAATCAGAATAAACCTTTGCCTTAGTCTGCTTCTAAAGAACCCCGGGTTCAAAAGAAAAAGAACAGTTCCCTTCATAAGCCTAAGGTCCAGTCATCTGGAAAGGCTCAGGTTTCATCTGAAGAAACAATTTTGTTAAGGTTGGAGAGCCAGTTTCAACTACTGGCTCGTCAAGTTCAAAGCTGTAATGCAAGACTGAACAACTTTGAGGGTACTTTATCTGGCCCTAAACAAAATTCCAAACCTTTTTCTAAGAAAGATAAAAATGTTCCTTCCATTGAGAAAAAGAAAAAGGTTTCTAAACTATCAACTCGAGTAGTGTTTCTTTAACAAAAACTACTGTTGAAGAAAGTGAACTCAACCAGATACCCCCAGGGATCCATAAGGGAGGATCCAGTGAACCCATCAGTCGATGGGTTCCCAAATCTAACTGATATATCTGGTGGATGTGCAGGGCAATCGAAAGAAACATACCTGGTATCTTGACAGTGCAGCTGGCAGGACAATGACCGGACGTAAGACCCTGCTGGAGGAGTTCATAATCTCTGATGGACCCTCCATTACTTTTGGAAATGATGGTTGTGGAAAAACTTAGGGGTATGGTGTTCTGAACAATGGACAAGTCAAATTCAGACGAGTTGCATATGTGAATGGTTTGAAATATAACCTGATCAGTGTCAGTCAAACTGCGTGATGATGGCTATCAAGTTTTGTTCAATATTGTTCATGGCATCGTATTCAACAAGGACTGGAAGGTGGTATTGATTGCTCCCAGAAGAGGGAATGTGTATGTGATGGATATGGAAAGCTCTCCTTCAGAGCAGTGTTTCTATACTCAAGTTGATGAAGACACAATCTGGTTATGGCATAAAAGGTTATCCCATTTAAATTTCAAAAATATTAATAAGTTGTCTAGAAAACAACTGGCAGATGGGATACCTTCAGTTTCCTTCAAAAAGGAAAGGCCATGTCCAGGATGTGCGATGGGAAAGCAGAAACGTGCCAGTTTCAAGACCAAGCAGAATTTTAGCATATCTGAATCACTTCATATGCTTCATATGGATCTTTTTGGTCCAGTGAATGTTCAGACTCGTGCTGGTAAAAGATTTACCCTGGTGATTGTTGATGAATACTCCAGATTTTGTTGGGTAATCTTTCTCAGGTCTAAAAGTGAAGCTGCTGCTAAAATCATCACTCTCATCAAGCAGATTGAACTCAAGTACAAGCGAAAAGTGTGTCAGTTAAGAAGTGACAATGGAACAGAATTCCCGAATGCAACTCTGGAGAAATTCATTACTGACACCGGCATCTCTCAAAACTTCTCTTCAGCACGCACTCCAGAGCAAAATGGAGTGGTAGAAAGGAAAAATCGAACACTGATAGAAGCTGCCAGAAGTATGCTTGCTGAATCTGGTCTCCCTACCAGTTTCTGGGCTGAAGCAATTGAACTGCTTGCCACACCCAGAATCGATCAGTGTATGTGAAGCGACATAAGAAGACATCCTATGAAATATTAAGAAATAGAAAACCAAATATTGGTTATTTTCACGTTTTTGGATGTCCAGTTTACATCCTAAACGACTCCAGTCAGTTAGGCAAATTTGATGCCAAAGCTGATGAAGGATATTCAGCCATTCGCAAAGCCTTTAGAGTCTACAACAAGAGACTGGAGAAGGTACAAGAGTCAATACATGTCACATTTGATGAATCAAATAATGCAATCAATAAAAAGCCAGCCCTTGATTCTCCCCCAGTTAATCCAATTGTCTTCTGTGAATCTGATCCTATCAACTACAATAAAGATTTACCTGAAGAAGTTTCCAGTCATCCTGACTTGGAACCAGTTTAAAAGAAGAAAACCCCCAGTAGTACGCCTTTCTATCCTTCAATAAGTTTCAAACTACCCTCTGAACTTGTTATTGGATCAGATGTTCGTACTACTCCCCCAGTATCAGTCTCAGTTGAAACTGTGCCAGTAATTCAAGAAATGCCTTTAAATGAAGAATTTCATGATGCAAATCGTGATCTTACTGATTCAGATGAAGATGTGGAAATAGTCTGGCAAGATCCTCCTCCTGAAACAACACCAGAGGAGACTCAACTGAATTCTTGCACTGATATTGTTGTATGCAATAATCCTGGTCATTACTATAAATGGACAAAAGCTCATCCTATTGATCAGATCATAGGTGACTCCAGTTGAGGGGTTCAGACCAGAAGAGCCTCCAGTGAACAATGTTTATACGTCAGCTTCTTATCACTGGTAGAAACGAAGAAGATTGATGAGGCTATGGAAGATCCAAGCTGGGTGATAGCTATGCAAGAAGAGTTACACCAGTTTGAGAGGAACAAGGTATGGTATCTGGTTCCTTCTCCAGTTGGCAAGAAAGAACCAATTGGAACCAGATGGGTCTTCAGGAATAAGGTAGATGAAGATGGTCATGTTATCAGAAACAAGGCCAGATTGGTTTCCCAGGGGTATTGCCAATCAGATGTTGATTTTGATGAATCATTTGCTCCAGTGGCTAGACTTGAAGCGATCAGAATATTCTTAGCATTCGCTGTTCATCATCAATTCAAGGTCTACCAGATGACGTAAAGAGTGCATTTTTGAATGGAAAATTAGAAGAAGAGGTTTATGTCAGACAACCACCAGGTTTCATTGATGAAAAACATCCCCACTGGGTATATCTTCTGGACAAAGCACTTTATGGTCTCAGACAAGCTCCACGTGCCTGGTTTGATACTCTGACTAAACACTTGTGGAAAAATGGTTTTAAAAGAGGTGCAATTGACAATACCTTATTTATTCTTCGTGAAAAAGGTAATCTTCTGTTGGTACAAATTTATGTTGATGATATAATCTTTGGGTCTACTGATGAAAACATGTGCAAGAAATTTTCTAAAATCATGTCTTCAGAATATGAAATGAGTTTAATGGGTGAATTAACATTTTTTCTAGGTCTTCAGATTAAACAAACCAGTGATGGTATTTTTATTAATCAAGAAAAATATGTTAGAGATCTATTAAAGAAATATGATATGAACTCTTCACCATCTAAACCCACTCCAATTTCTGCACCACTCACTCTGGACTCGGATCCAGATGGAAAACCAGTGAACACCACTGTCTATAGAGGCATGGTTGGTTCACTGATGTATTTAACTGCCAGTAGACCAGATATAATGTTTTCAACATGTTTATGTGCCAGATATCAGTCTAATCCAAAAGAATCTCATATGCTTACTGTAAAGCGCATACTGAAATACCTTAAGGGTGTCCTCAGTTTGGGCCTTTGGTATCCCAAAGGCTCAGGCTTGGATCTAATGGGTTATTCAGATTCAGATCATGCAGGTTGTAAGATAGACAGGAAATCCACTACTGGTGGATGTCATTTCCTTGGTGGCAAACTAGTCAGCTGGACCAGTAAGAAGCAAACCTCAGTTTCATTATCCACTGCTGAAGCTGAATACGTGTCTGCAGCCAGTTGTTGTGCTCAGATACTCTGGATGAAGAACCAGTTGCTTGATTATGGTATTAAATATTCAAAAACTCCCATATTTTGTGATAATACCAGTGCATTGCTATCTCAAACAATCCGGTCATGCACTCAAAGACAAAGCACATCGATCTCAGGTATCATTTCATTCGTGATCATATTATGAAAAATAATATTGAACTCCATTTTATTCCCACTGACAAACAACTCGCTGATATTTTTACCAAACCACTGGATGTAAAAACTTTTGAATATCTTGTTGGTGAGTTGGGAATGTTGAACCCTTAATCTGGAACCTTATTATGAATGCCTTTGTGACACTCGCAGGGTTCTTGATTTCCAGATTTATAAATCTATGCCAACTTAGCTATCGAACGCCTTTGTGATACTATCTTTGCATTAATAGATTTATGGATCACCATTCCAGGGGAAAGACTCAGACCATATATTTTTGTCCTTAAAATGTTTTTAATCTCAGGGGGAATTTATTTCCCACTAGAAGAAATTTTCTGGAAAATATCACTGGTACATTACTGGAAGTCCTCCAGTGTACCATCAGTGCATACCTTCACTGGCCTAATCCACCAGTGACACTGGAGTGTCCACTCAACCTCCAGATGCACTGAAATGAGTCATGGTATGTTAGTCATAATATTTTAATACTTGGTCCTTGTGCGTGCCACGTAAGCAAACCTTTGAATGGACAGTTACTGTTTATCCTACGTGGCATGTCATTTTTCAAACTTAATGATCGATATTTTACCTTGGGAAGATAAAAAGTGCAAGTTGGTTATTTTTGTGGGCTGTCAAACTGTCATACATTTATGTGTGATGGGATGAATTAAATGCGGATGTTAAAACCGATCAAAATTGTTTTGAATAAAATTCAAATTAACCGTTTTGAATTCCATTTTCTCTCTCCTCTATAAATACCCTTATTTACTTTCACTTTTACTTCATCTCGAAAAATCATTTACTCCCAAATCTTCAAAATTCCTTCATTTACTTTCTTCTTCATTCAATTTCAATCATCACTCTCTTTCATCATAAATCGTTCATAAAAACCCTAAAAAGCTTTAAAACATCATATTTTCTTTCTTTTCTGGGTTATTTGTATAAAATGGCTCCAAAAATCTTCTATCTGCCACTTATGATCCTCCGGCCGCCGTAAAAAGAGCACCTCATATTAATCTAGTAGCATCAGCCATCAGAATCAATATGAATAATTGGATGGCTAAACTCTCCAGTACCACTCATGAACCCACTTCCCTCATTGGTCGCTTAACTGCTTTCTTTCTAAGTTGTCCATTATATGGTGCTCTTACCCTAAATCCAGGGAATATGTACCATGAGTATTTGTGTGAATTTTGGTACACAACTAGATATATTGAAAAAGATGAAGCAATTCGCTTTACACTGAAACAAGGCACCAGGACCATCCTTCTCACTGCTGATTCTCTTAGAGATGCTCTTAGATTAAACTACCTGGATGAGAATGAAATGGCCATAACACTTCCCTCTGGCATCAATTTGAGGGATGTGTGCAGGCAGATGGGCCATACTGATATTTTGGATGAGCATGGCCAATTATCAAGAAAAGGCACCATCTACATGAGCAAACTTACAGACTCATGGAGATACTTCTTCACTCATCTTGTCGAGTGTTTAGGAGGCAGTTCTGGAGGGCTGGACCAGATAAATCAAACACAACTCCAGATTGCATATTGTCTATGGTTCGGGTACAGGGTTGATTTTGCTCAGATCTTCTTCGATGATCTTGTTGAGCGGATTAAGGTGAAAGGTAGAAAGGCCCATGTTCCATTTATTCATTTCCTTTCAATTATTTTTAAAAGGGCTCTTCAAAATGATTATGATTATGAGTCAGATTATTTTTCTGTGTGTGAATATATGAGGGATTTGACTTCTTTAAAATCTTCTCCTGGTGAGGTTGATATCCCTCAAAATATGCTTAACCATTTTAGAAATGATTCAACCGAAGCATCATCACCAGATGACTTGGAAGAGGCTCTAGGTGGGCTTCAAAATAATGAAGGACTCGCTTGAGTCCTCAATGCTGAAATGGTGCCACCAGAAACCCAGGTGGCTCCTGCCCAACAGCAGAATGTGAATGTTTTACCTGAAAACCCCTCCAGACGACCACGATCTGATAAACCTCGTCGTCTTAGGAAATAGGGAGAGTTGGTCGCTCTAGATAGTGCCGGTTAGCCATCCAGATTCCTCCTAACAGGAGTCTGGAGATGTCTTAAGGGTAAACATACAAGCAGCCACTCCCAATTTTCTGGGTGATGATGTTACAATGGAAGTGGAACAGTCATCAGATATGCCACCACCTCCAGAATCACTAAATGTGCCACCACCACCAGAATCATTAAATGTACCACCGCCACCTTCAATTCTGCATCACACTTCTTATTTCAACCCAAGTTCACTCCAGATTTCACCAAATCAACCTCCACCTCTTGAAGCACCAATGGAATTTCCTCGTGTGCTGGACTCAACTGTTATTACATATGCAACATTAACTGAAGGAGTCCAGACACAAGTTCCCTTGGAAACCAGACTGGCTTCAGACCTTTCTCCTCCAGGTGGTCTCTCCACTTCTTCCTCTACCGAGGTCCAAGGCCTTTTGAAAAAGGTGGCGGACCTGGAGAGATCACTCCAGTCTTCTACTCAGGTTGTTTCTGAATTTAAATCTCTATTATCAAATAATCTTGCTTCATGTAAGTGCACGTTCTGGTGCACAATTTGTGTCCGATGCATCTCAATTAAAGGGCTGTTACTTTACAGAGATTATCCAGATAACTGGACAAACTCGTGTGAACAGTACCACGAGTTTGGACAAACTCGTGTGAACAGTACCACGAGTTTGGACAAACTCGTGTGAACAGTACCACGAGTTTGGACAAACTCGTGTGAACAGTAACACGAGTTTGGAAGCCCAGGAGTTTTGAAGCCCAGCCCGTTTTGTAGCCTATAAATAGAGATCTTAGGTTTCGGTTTTAGTTTAATGATTTTAGTTGCAACAGATGTCATTCACTAGGTTCTCGAGGTAGAGATCTATACCTCGAGATGCCGCCCAAAGAATCAGATGTCTACTCGTTTTATGTATTGTAATCTTATGATTAATACAAGATATGAGTTTTTTACATCTGAATTATATCTCCTGTTCATATTGATTTCGTATTCATATATATGTGTTTCATTCAATTACCTCAATAACGATTATGTTTGGATTCCGCACTTACATAGTCGTAGGAATCGCGAATCGATCGGTCCTCAGGAACTTTCATTCAGAAATGAACCTTTTTGTTGGTAATGAGAACCTGGTGATTGAAAAGATGAATGAACTGGTGCTGGCCACAAATAAAAATTCTGAAATTATTAGAGTGGCAGTCCAGGGATTAGAGGAAAAGCTGGTGAATTCTGTTCAGACTGCAGTGAAAGCTGAAGTTGCTCAACCACTGGCAGGTCTGACAGAAGAGGTTCAGAAGTTGACCACCAGGATTAGCAATGTTGAAAGCAGGCCAACCCTTGACCAGAATACTGCTATCAGTAACATCGGTGATGCTTGTGACAGAAAATTTAGAGCTGATACGCTGAAGGAAATAACTGAAGAAATTTCTGGGTCAATCCTTCGAAGTATTCAAGATGGGTTGTTGCCTCAGGTGGTCAATATGATTAATACTGAGATTCCAAAGCACTTGCCTCAAGAAATTGATATTATCAAGAAGGAAGTGACTGGGCTCAGAAAGACTGTGAATATCACCACTCCAGTAGCAGGCAGAACATTTGGGTCTTCAGACAGACATATGCTTGAACAGTTGTGGAAAGATATCCAGTCAAGAACTGGTGATCATTCCAAGGGGGGAAATCTGAGAAGGTTGCTGCTACTGAAATGGTTGAAAAGAAGAAGGACTTGGCTGCTGCTATTGAGAAAGCCTTTGCAGTTGAGAAAGTGACTGGTACTGATGCCAGTGCACAGAAAGCACTTGGTACTGATGCCACTGTGCAGGTTGAAGAGGCTACTGGTACTGATGCCAGTGAGCCCCAGTTTGAAGCATTCCCAGATATCACAACTACTCTGAAGTCAGTGAAAAGAAAGCAACATGTGATATCTGGAGGAGAGATTGAAACCACTGGGAGTTCCTCAGAGTTTCCTACTGTTGATGAAGATACTTCTAAGAGACTGGAGCAGGAGAGCATTATGATTGATATTTACAAGAGAATGCAAAAAGATGAACTAGTTAAACACAAAAATGAAATGGCAAAAATGGGGACCCTTGATTCTTACAATGCTGGCAGGTTGGGTGTGCATGTTGATATGTATAAAAGAATGAAGGAAGACCCCAAAGTTCATCAATGTTTGGATGCTATGGATGATGTTTATGTTCGCTCCAGGTCCTCTCAAGAAGAACAAACATATGATGCAGTGACTTATGGTGTTAGTGTGGTTGAGCTGATCAGGCAAAGAAAGGAGGAACTGGTGAACCTCCAGAAGAAGGTCAGACAGAATGCTGCAGCTCTGGAAAACGAGTACAGAAAGAAGTTAACGGGCTTGCCCAAACTTCCATCCAGACAGACCAAGGCTGCCAGAGATGCAGACCTCAGTACTTTCATTCCCTTGGACACTTCAAAGAAAATAAATCGTGAAGAAGTCCAGTCTGCCATGGAACAAATTAGAGTGTCCAAGGAAACTGAGGAAATGATCCAGGTTGCCAGAACTAGATCAAAATATGATGAACTGATGAAGTTCAGGGCAAACTCCAGAAAGATCATTGGTGCTGAAATCAAACTTGCTCCAAATCATGAAAAATTTACTAAGTTTGAAGTGAAGCTGACCAGAGAGGATGGGTTTGTGGATGAAAGGAAGTGTACTTCAGTTCAAGCTTTTGGGTGGACTGAACTGAAGGAAATTGGTTTGGCGTTTAAGGGGAAACCAGATGTAACTCCTGATGAGAAGGCCTTCATGAAAAGAATTCAATGGGTTCATCAGAAAAAGATTGACATGGAAGTTGCACTGGGAATTAGCTCAGCAAGTACTGCCCCTTCACCCAAGAGAAAAGCCACTGAAGATGCACCAGGACAAGCTTCAAAGAGAAGGGTCTGACTCTACTATCATTTACTTGTATTTGTAATTTCATTTTAAATCAAAATTGTAACTTTTTATCAGTTGATGTCATGTAAATATAGTTGCAATTTTTGATTCACAAGTAAGTGATCAGACTAAGTCTAAGTTAGAACTAAAAGATTAATACTGGAACACTGATGATCTATAAAGTGTCTTCCAGTAACTTAAATTTTTAGACTTAGTCAAATTCAAGTGTTTTTCAAGCATACAATTGTATAGATAGAAGCTTGAAAAACCTTACATTATTTCTGAACAAATAGGGGGAATTTGTTAGGTCCAGATTTACTGGACCCACTCCAGACTTGAAGACTGGAGCGTGACTGAAGATTTGTCCAGAAATAATAGAAGACCAGTGAGCTGTTTACTTGTACAGGAATCTGGATTCCACCAGATTAGCTCACTGGACTTCACTCCAGTTAAGATCGTTTCTACTTAAGACATTCTCACTGAAGTTTGAAGAAAGAAGACTGACAAGCAGTGGAGCCCACTGACAGTCTTACCAGATCTCCTGACTGGAGCTTTGTCAGTGTTCTAGACCTTACAAGTCTGAACACTGATTTCGAGGAATTGACTTTTGCCTTTACACACTTTTACACGGATAATCCATTTGTCTATTGATAAAAGTACAATACGTGTGTAAAGGTGGTTGGTTAAAAGGATAACAAGTCACATCAATATGACTTTATCCTTGTACTTTAACCAATGCATTTAAGGAATTAAAGTTGTTGCCTTAAATGCATGCAACCATATTTGTACGGCATAATAAATTCACTGTTGAATTTATTTGCCTATAAATACCAAGTCACATACCTCGTCCAAATTACTTTTTGCAATTTGGTGAACTTGCTAAAATACTTTCGATCATAATAGTTATACTTCACAACTTTAAGTATATCGATCCAAGGAGATTATTTAGCAAGTATAGATCACTTGTAATTCAAAGATTGTTTAGATAGTTACACACTTGTAATATCTAGGTTCCGCAACAATCTTGTATTTTGTTTAACATCAATAAATAAAATACATTTGTGTTCCACCATTTATTTACTTGTTTAAATATTGCTTTAAGTCTTTATTACTTTATTTATATTCTTGCATTTATATTTAAAGTAATACTAGTCCAATCTAGTGCATACTTGACTTGTTATTTTACACTCGTGGGTTAAATCATCGTGTGAGGGACTTTACATATTTTACTTTCTTGTAACTGATGTAAATTTCATTTTCCTGTATAAATGAAGTTACCAGATTGTAACAACAGGATAGATAACAGATTAAATCTAACAAACTTAAAAGAAATACCCAAGGCATTTAATGATCTATAAAAATGCCTTGGAAATTTAAATAGATTTAGTCAAGCAAGTCTTTCCAGTTCATACTTGTATAGATACAAGAACTAGAAAAGACTTGGCAATATTTCAGGACAATTAGGGGGAATTTGTTAGGACCAGTTTACTGATAAACTGGCCAGTCTCCAGTTGCATCTGGAGACCTGAAGAAATTGTTCAGAAATATATGAAGTCCAGTTGTAACGTACAGTTAACACAACTGAAGACTTCCTCCAGTTGAGATCTGACCAGATATGAAGACATTCCAATTGAAGTCGAAGACAACAAATGGAAGATAGAGAATGACAATGGCAGCGAAGCCCAGTTGACATTCTATTCAGATAGAAACTGGAGAATATCAGTTTAAAGACTTTACAAAGCTTTACACTGATTACGAGGAAGACCTTTATGCTTTATGTGCTATTAACCGGACAATAACAATTGTCTATGTTTAAAGTACAAAAGTACATAAAGCAGATTGAATAAAGTGACTTTATGTCATACTTTATACAACATTTAATTGGAAGTCGTATTGCTTCCTTAAATGCTCTCAACTATATTTGTACGATAAAGTTGGAATCCCAATGACAACTTTATCTATAAATAGAGGTCTTTGCACAACCAAGAAACAACTTTGCATATTCAGACATTTGCATTTCTTGGTGAACTTGTGCAATATTCTCTCAATCGCAAAAAGGAACATTTCACTAATTTAAGTGTTTCGATTGTTTAGAGAATTTCCAAGTATTAGATCAATTGTATTTCATAGGTTGTTAGGATATTTACATCATTGTATTATCTTAGTTCCGCAACAACCTTGTAATTTATTTAACATTAATAAATAAATTACACTTGAAAATTACATATTGTCTCACCAATTTACTTTACAAGTATTTACTTATTGCATTGTCGTTACTTACTTATATTTGTCACCTTATAAGTAACTCTCCAGATTAACCTGGTATACTACACACTGCAACTGGTCGTCTCCAGATCAGTGTGTGTATTGCAAAGTAATCTCACTATTGACATAGAGGTGTCTTCAGTGGTACCATCTATTGAGTTGGGACCTACATTTCCTTTCCACAATCCCAATTTGTTGAGGAGTGTACACACAAGAAGTCTTATGGATTATTCCATGTTGGTTTAAAAAGGAACTCATTCTGTGGTTCATAAACTCACTCCCAGTATCACTTCTAATCACTTTTATATTTCTTTTAAATTGATTTTTCAACAGGTTATGAAAAGTAATAAAGTTTTCAACAGTTTCTTCTTTACTTTTTAAGAGAAAAACCCACACAGCTCTACTGTAATCATCAACAATAGTAAGGAAGAACTTATATCCTTCCCTACTCTGGACCTTATAAGGTCCCCATAGATCAAGGTGTACAAGCTCACCAATAGAGTGAGATTTATGTTTACTAAGAGGGAAAGAGTCTCTGGTTTGTTTGACCTTGTGACAAACCTCACAAGGAGAGGTTTGAATGGTGTCAAGGTTTAGTTTGTTTTTAAGAACATGCATAACAGGGTCTGCAGGGTGCCCTAACCTATTATGCCAAACATGTGTGGACACATAACACTTGAAGTTAACATGATTGCTCACAAATTTGTTACCTCTAACAGTTTGATTGAAAATGTAAAGACCATCACTTTGTTTACCACTCCCAATCACCCTCTTTGTTTGTAAATCCTGTATGATGCAATTATCTTGGTCAAAACCTATGAATGCCTTACTATCTCTGGTCAGACTATGGACAGAAAAGAGATTAACACAATATTCAGGTACAAACAAGACACCAAACAAGACAATTTCATTGTCAATTCTAAGATCACCAATCTTAAGAATTCTGGCTTGAGTTCCATTAGGATGACCAACTGTCAATCCCAAGCCAGAGATATCATACACATTAAATAAACAAGTATCATCACATGTCATGTGCTTATTAGCACCAGAATCACAAATCCAACCATTCATATTTTTAACACATTTTTGAGTGGAATTAGCACAGAAGAATTTTTCAAAGTTTGAGTTAAAATGATGATTTGAATTGAAAAATATACCTGCCATATTGGCCTGCACACCCTTAGAGGGAGATTTGTCACACAGCATATCCATCAACTTAGCATGTTGTTCAGGGGTAAGATTCAAGCTAGTACTGGAATCATTTCCAGTGCCAGAACTAGGAGGGACAACAGAATTAGAGGCAGAAGCATTATTAATCATGGCATTATTCCCAGAAGATGGTTTATAGAAAGATCCAGTAGGGTTTCTCCTAGCAGGAGTATCCCTACCATACCCAGGAGGATATCCAACAATTTCAAAACATTTATCAATGGTGTGACCAACTTTATGACATCCATCACATTTAAGAGAGGTTTTAGGTCCTCTTCTGAACTCAGAATTTCTACCAGAATCAAAGTTTCTATTGTTATTGTAACTTCTTTCATTCCTATTAAAAAACTTGTTATTCTTTCCTTTGTTATCAAAGGTTTTAGCCAAGAAAGCACTGTTTTGAGACTTAGAAATACTATCACCAGAAGGAATACCCCTGTGTGACTCCTCCCTAGAGATGATGGCAAAAGCTGCCTTCACACTAGGTAAAGGGTCCCTAGTGAGGATATTACTCCTAGTGGATGTGTAAATATCATCCAACCCCATAAGAAATTGCATAAGTTTCAGAAGATTTTGGTGTTCTTGAATTTCTCTAGCAGCATTACAAGTACAAGTTGGCAATTTAGTGAGAGCGTCAAACTGTTTCCACAAAGAATTAAGTTTATGGTAATATTCAGAAAGAAAGGTTCCATTTTGAGTTAAAGAGTTAATTATGTGATGCAGATTAAAAGTAATGGATCCATCAACTTTATCATAGGTTTCTTTTAGTTCATCCCAGACAGTTTGAGCATTTTTAGAAAATTTGACCTAAGTACAGTTCTTCAGTTACAGAACCAAGAATCCAAGAAAGAACCACAGAGTTACACCTATCCCATTATCTGGCAAGCACATCATTATCATCAGATTTTACACAAGTACCATTAATAAATCCCATTTTGTTTTTAATTTCAAGAGCTAATTCCATTGCACAAGCCCATACTTTATAGTTTTCAGTGCCTTTCAGTTTAAAATTAATCAGTGGTGCTCCTGAAGTGTCACTAGCATGCAAATAAAGTTCATCACCAAAGTCCAGTTTACTTATTTGAGTACCCAACAAATCCATTACATCAAAAGGATTAAGATCAGCCATTTACACAGAAAGGCAAGTAATAGACAAGAAACAAAGCAAGGAACACACAGATAGAAAAGCAGAAAACAGGACCAAACAAGAACCCTAAATAGGAAAACTCAAGTGAGGAACCAGATTCCAGGACACTCAAGTGCCTGGACAAGTATCACTAGAGATCCTCTCTTCTACCAGCAAGGGTTAGAATGAAAACAGATAATATTAAGATTCACAATAAACAATATTAAGCACATTAAGGAAGCAAGAAACACAGAATAATATTAAGTAGATAAAGGCATAAGATCATAAAAATAAGGGATCCAAACCTATAGGCCAAACTCTCTGTACTTGAAGCCCTCCAAGCACAAAGCAATTTGCTACAGATAAGGTAGGAAGGAAGACTTACAGTGGGGTCGCCAACAGTAATTCCAATGATATACCAGAAAGGGACAGGCAACAGGGAGAAATAGTGACTAAGGATTCACACGGAATCAGTCACAAGAACAATGAATCCACTACCAGAGGCAAGTCTACAAACCTTTAAAGAAAGGTGAGACCCACACACGAGCAGAAAAGATATAATCAAAACCAAGCACCCACAATCCTATGAAAGGAAGGAGTGAAAAGCAAGATGATAATATATAAATCAATTGATTCGAGAAAACCCTAGAACAGAGAATCCCCAAATCAAGATAAACCCTAAAAATAATTATATGTATATATATTTTTGAAAATATTTATAGAATCAATTGAAACAGACACAAATCTGAATCAAGAAAAAAAAACGCCAATCAATAACGATGGCTCTGATACCATGAAGAAATTATTTGAAACATATATAAAATCTTAGTATTATACGAGATTATTCAATAATAAGAACGCAATATAACGAAATAGCCATAAGATTACTTGAATGAATAAAAGGTTTTAATACAAAATTGTTTGATGACCAAAACCTAAGAACCAAAGATTACATCGAAAATAATTTTGAGAGAACGCAACGGTCACAACAAGAAAACGGCTCAAGGGAATGTTAGAATCCCTAGGCTACAGGAAGTGATATTATATGGGCAGAATATTAACATTCAGCCCCCTCATCTTCTTTCTTCTTTCCAAAGCTGTCCATACTTTAATCTTTCTGCAACATCCAGGAATGGTCCCTCAATATGATCAGCTTATACAAACTGCACCAAAACAGATTAAGTTAGACCAAGAATATTAAACTAGAATTAAGCTATATTGTTAACACTTGCACAGCAAAATGTCAACATAAAGTCCATCTCGATATCCTTTCGTAAGTTATCGAACAATTTTCATCAATGTAACGCTCGTAGTTGATAAACTTTATGATCAGCTTACTTGAGAGTTCATGAGAACCTCAACTAGAATACAAAAGTCTCGCTTTATAAAATGTGAAAAAATATTTCGAAGAAAGTTATTTAAAATCTTCGAAACAAAATGAATATACTAGTCCAAAATACTCATCATTCATCTCTTTTTCGAGGTTTTTATATTTTTGATTAAACTATTTAAACAGTTATAAGATGTTTCATTTTCAACAACCGATCTCCTAGCAAATTTCATCATTTGGTTAACTAGTTTCATTTTCAACAACCGATCTCCTAACAAATTTCATCATTTGGTTAACTGGTCTAGTTAACCAGGCAAAACTTTTTTATCCAAACATTTAAAAAACAACTTGGAAAACTCTAAAAACTTTCAACCATATGATATTAAAAAATTTAAATATATGTCATTAAGATAAAGAATTTCATATGCCAGGCCACTTTATAAATATTTTTCATGGATCCACTAGATGATAATAACTTTGGATGTGTGCAAGGCCCAGCCCATGTTGTCTAGAGTCCAACTTGAAAACTTCAGCTAAACAAACACTTGGACTTTGTGGATTGACTATTGACTATTGAGTTAAAAAGCTAAATATCCCAACTTGGAAAAGGTTCATTCTCCCCACTCTAGAGAGCTCTCGAAGGTTTTAGAAGAAGTGAGTGAGTGATTCAAGACAATCCTAGAAACCGCCACATCATTCTTTCTCTCCCTATAAATAACTTCCTTTCATCTCTATCCCTCGCATCACACAAGATAATTATTAATCAGAAAAATAAACAAAAACATCTATCGAACAAAAAAAATTCAAAAACTTATCTTCGAAAACATGTCGATCATTCCAAGTTTCTTAAGCGGCAGGAGGAGCAACGTATTCGACCCATTCTCCCTTGACATCTGGGACCCTTTTCAGGGCATGTCAAGCGCCCTCGGCAACCTCCCTGATTCTTCAAGGGAAACCGTAGCTATCGCAAACGCAAGAATCGACTGGAAAGAGACTCCGGAAGCTCATATTTTCCAGGCGGACGTACCCGGGCTGAAGAAGGAAGAAGTCAAGGTGGAGGTTGAAGATGGAAGTGTGCTTCAGATTAGTGGTGAGAGGAGCAAAGAAAGTGAAGAGAAGAATGACAAGTGGCACCGGGTCGAGAGGAGCTCCGGAAAGTTTTTCAGGCGGTTTAGGTTGCCGGAGAATGCGAAATTGGACCAGGTGAAGGCTACCATGGAAAACGGTGTGCTGACGGTCACCGTGCCCAAGGCGGAGGAGAAGAAGCCGGAAGTGAAGTCTATTGATATCTCCGGTTAAGGTTCATGGAACGGCGGGCGTTCGTTTGAATATGGTTTTATATAATGTACTCTTGACTTTTGAATCATGTGGATGGGTTGTGTGTGGTTTGTATGTATGTTTTTGTGGTTGAACTAAAATAAATAAATAAAAAAGTTTATTGTCTTATTTTATTGTTCTCTTTCATTTTCATACCTTAATTAGTTGCCTTTGAAATATCAAAACAAATAGGTCTAGTTTATTGAGGTTTTTATTTTTGTTTCCCACCTAAATGCAGAGTAATTTGAATCGAAATAAAATAAGGAAAATAATACTCGGTACTAGTTAATTCAAGCAATTAGTATTAGTACTGGTTAAATCAAATATGAAAAAACCGTAGCGTAGCGCGTTAGTAATTGGTTTTGGTGGTGGTCAACGTTGTGAAATCGATTGTATAATCTGCCTATTGGTGGTCAACGTGAAATCGATTGTATAAGGCACAGGGTAACACTACCAGGAAAAAGGTCAACCCGACCAGGGCATTAGCGGCTTGCCGCTAATGCTGCGGGCCCCCCATGTCAGTTATGGCTAATCTGGCCGAGTATAAGTGGCCTCCGTCAGTAACAGAGTATTAGCGGCGACGTCGTCGCTAATGCCTGTGACGGCGCTGTCAGTAATTATTGCTGGTATGTGGGGTCCGTCACATTACCAGCATTAGTGGCGACGTCGCCGCTAATGCCTTGGTCGGGTTTGACCTTTTTTGCCCTGGTCGTGTTAGCCTTCTCGTTGTATAATTAGTCTGTCGACCAGCGATAAAGGAGACAACCAAGTTGTGATCGCCAAAGGTTTAGGCAAATATTGTGTTGACTTGTGAGATGAAAGCGTGTATCCTGTACATATTGATAACTTTATTATCTTCATATTGTTTTTTGGGTTTTGTTTGTGTGATTGTGTTTTGCAAATGAGAAAATATATGTCGGTTTATGTATAGACTTTCAAAGCAGGGAAAGAAAGATTGAAAAACCGACGGAGAAAGCTTGCAACAGAAAGGACAAAAAAAAAAGAATAAAATAAAACCCGCTTATGAGATGGCACGCAGACTCACGCACGGGTTTTAAATCTATGTAGAGAATTTGAATCAAAATAAAAGAAGGAAAATAATACTCGGTACTAGTTAATTCAAGCAATTATTAGTGGCCAAGAGGCAAGTGAAAGAACTTCTACTTTATTTTTTTGAACATGTAATTTTATAATATGGGCTAAAATCGGGGAATTCAGGCAAAAAAAATTAATTAATTTACATTATTGTGTTATTGTGTGACGATTCAAGGTTGATCTAAACTCAAGCATCTAACTCTCTTTCATTAAACTAGCCAAATACCCGCGCGTTGCGGCGGTGAGATGGTGGGGGTGATAGGTCATGGAATGTGATAGGTCATAGGAGGTGATCGAGGTCATAGGGGTGATCGGTGATGGGGTGATCTACCTGACGGGCTCCACCCAGCCGTACGGGTTCCGTCTTCAGATTTAAAAATTCGTCGAAAGTATATCGAATGAGATCTCTAATGAAAGAGCATGAAATTTTAAGAACACTCATATAACTTTTATAATTTATCGATGTACGGTTTTTGAGATAAAAGTTTTTGAATGAATTCGAGGAATAAAATGATTTATGGATGAGAGGAAAAAAAATGAGTGGTTGAGATTTGAAAAGAGAGAGAAAAATGAGGTATTGAGATTTAAGGGTATTATAGGTATATTAGGTGATGAACTGATAATATTCAACCTAATGGATGAAAGAGAAGGGTAATTTGAGTAAATCAAGTTCTTTTTTGAGAAATGAGAGGATGTAAATGCTTTATAAGGTAGATTTAGATATATACCACCCCGTCTTTTGTAACATGCAGCACTGCACGACTTTTTTCTTTACCCCGACAATCTATCCTATGTGCATCCTTTGTTCTTTTGTTGGTTTCAAACATCGGGTTTGTTGGGTGACAAGGAACCGGATATATATCTATCTGAAAGCTACGGACAAATACCATTTATGTGGTGGCATGTGCCATCTATCTTTCGGGCGTGCCTTATTGGTTCAAAAAAAAAGTAAATTCGTTTTTAGGGTAAATATTATATTAGACCCCTTAAACTGTTGAATCAGAAATACACTCACAAACTAAAACACACAGGATGTTTTCACTAATTTTCTGATTAATATTCTGATCAAATAAAATTCAAATACATAAGTGCCTTATATAGGCAAAACTACTAACTAGGAAAACTAAAATAAACGTGGGCATCCCCACTTACTGACTACCTAAAGAATCAGACCACTAATTGACCCACTAAGCATAATAATAGGTCAACATAAAGACTAAGCAATTACATAATACTTGTTCCCTACACAAATGCGATTGCTGATGTGGACTGCCACATAATTTGATGTTGTATTTTCAACACTCCCTCTCAACATCAAATTTCTTCAACTCTGTCAAATTTCCAACAGGACTTCAAATGACCAACACTCACTCTCAAACTTCCAACTCTTTCAAGGCTCCCTTTAAATACCACAGTCATCACTCGTATCATTTTGCGTCTTTCACATATATGGCTGAATCACAATGGTTTTCGAACTATATCTTTCAAGTGACCCTCGAACCGTCCTTCAAGTGATCCTCGAGCTACAAGGAAACTCAACACCCGAATATTTCAAAGGGTTAGCAAAATCTTGTCAGATCCTTTACCACCGCCTTTGAATGAGTTTTCCTTTCTTCGAACAACCTACTAGACTATCCCGACACATGGTGATAGCTCCCCGACACACGGAGATCATAGCCATCCCGACACACACGGATAATGATGTGATACAAAATCACACACCAATGAGTGAATAACGATCTTCACAAAATGGAGTACACAACACATATATGAACTTCGAACCTGGTGACATTCTCAACTGCAGGTGTTTATTTCATCTCCTGTTTTGAACGACTCATCTAGAGAGGCTTCTACCCGCTGTAAACACAACCGCAAACCAGTCCCGAAACAGCTCCTAGACAACCATCTTTGTTCGTCACGGTCACCCCCGTCATCTTGAACGGTACACGTTGTCTCTCCCATGACAACACTAGACCCAAACAGATACGTTGTCTTTGTCTATCGTTGCTGTTTTTCAGACATCACGGTGATACAAAATTTAAAAAAAAAAAGAGCTTCAGGAGTTTCTGGCTTTCTTCAAAATACAAAGGAAACCTAACAAATAAAAGATTGTTAGTAAAATGATCCCACGTTGTTTCTCTTATGCCCTTCACGTGACCACTTCCAAAAACATTACATTGTGAGATCCCTTCACTATTTGTCTCCACATACATTCACATGACAATACTTTTGCCTACACATGAGCATTTACAATACACACTTCCATGCGCAGGCTATTAGGGACCTCAATTCCAAGATTTACTGTCATTAAAATTAAACACAGCAAGTTTTGGCCCTCCAACATGAAGCCAAAAAAAAAATTGGTTGCACTTTTTAATATAATGCATACAGCCTACCACGACAACACATGATGTTGTATCAATGCTCCTTCAACCCCGGCAAACAACTATCTTAAACGGCTATCATCTTCCCCACCTTCTTCCGCGTCCACGCTCTTCTATTTTACCACGTTGGCGCTACTTTTCGGGCAGTCACACAACACCGCCCTAAACCAGTTTGGGGTTTTCTTCCTCGATCAGATTATTGACCCTGTTTCTTCGATCGAAATTCTTCCACATCTACGATCGGATTCTGGTCTTCCTTTTACTTTGATTGATGCTTCAACTGCGGCGGTTTCTTCTCTTCCTCCGCAGGTGCCTTCTCCTTCACCGTCTTCTTCTCAGCCGGGTATTCTCCTTTTCTTCTTCGAACCACACTAGACTAGGTTTTCTTCTTTGCTTCTGGTCATCACTATCTGTTGTTTTCAACCTGTGATTGACTCGCCACAGCCCCACAAACCAACACTCAACTCCTAGTATATCTCTGTGGCTGCTGCGTTTTGCCCCGCAGCCAAGGGCTACACCCTTTCTCTTAAACATCATAAAGTTTTAATTTCAACCAATTATAATAAAATTAAGAGTTAATTACATTTTTCGTCCCTGTGGTTTGTACCAACTTTCACATATAATCCCTGAGATCACGAAATTACGTGTTTCATCCCTGGGTTTGAAATTCTGTTAACAAGTTTGGTCCACGACCCAAACGGACGTTAAGTTGATGGTCACGTGAGACGCACATTAAGGGCATAACAGTCTTTTCAATACCATAAGGACTACAAACGTAATCTACTCTTGTAATAATTAAAAAACTTAATTAATAATATATCTGTGATTTTTTTTATCCATGTATCATCATCATCACACATCAAACACTACCACATCTGAATTTCAAACTTAGACCAATCATCCTATCTTTGTATCTATCAAAAAACATATGTATCTCTCACATACAAAACATCCTCTTCTTCATTGACAATATCTCTTTCTATATCTAATTACATTTTTGCAAAACCAATCATTCACATACACACACAAGATCGATCTCTATCTACATGTATCACATATACGTATATACATACCAACCCTTCTTTTTCCAGATCTACTCCTCCAACCCACCAACATTTCTTTGCTAGATCTAAAGAATTTGGAAAATAGATAGGTGATGGAGATAAAAACCCATCTACCGATGATAGTGGTAATTGCGATCGAAAGAGAATGGTGGTGGTGGTGGTCCGATTATTCAGTTCGATCTGCTTGTGGTTCGATTAGTCACCACCACCTACATCTCCGATACATTGTTTCTTTTGGTGAACGGAGATTGTGGGTTTTGATTATGGTTGGAGATTGTTTTACCTACACCGCCAGATCTTCTTGGCCGGATTTTGTTATTGAATTTCGATTTGGTTATATTCGTGGCCGGTTATATTTGTTAAAGATTGATAGATCTGGTTGAATGTGGATGGTAAGAAGACAGGCAGGAGAGGTGGTGGCTTTTAAATCTTGGTGCCTTGGTGGATGCTGGAGAAAGTGAGCTTTGAATCAATCTGTTTGTTTTTCTTTTTATAAATTGAGATTCTTGGTCACCCCATTTGACAACTAGTTATTAAGACATTACGGAAGTTTTTTGTATGTGATTGTGATTTAAGATAGGTTACTTTTAGATGATATATTGTATATTGTATATGGTTGTAATTTAGAATAAATTTTTGAAGTTTATTAGAAGTTGGTGGTAATTAACTTTTTAGTGCTTGATGATGATGGTTCTTGTTAATGTAGATGAATTTTGATTTATGTTGTTCATGATGTTTTAGAAAAAAATTATCAAGATGACGATGATAATATATGTAAAACATTTAAAGTTAATTACGTTTTTGGTCCTTATGTTCAGGAAATGACAAATATGCCCTCTGTGTGCAAGTCACGTGACCACCAAGTTAATGTCCGTTTGGGTTGTGGACCAAACTTGTTAACGGAATTCCAAACTCAGGGATGAAACACGTAATTTCGTGATCTCAGGGATGATCTGTGAAAGTTGGTACAAACCACAGGGACGAAAAATGTAATTAACTCTAAAATTAAAAAGGAAAAAAGTTGAAGAAAAATGACAGAAAAAAACCCGCTCAAAAAACCCAAATAAGACGTCACGTGACATAAACGTCGAGTGATGAGACGTTTTACTGAAAACCAAAAACAAAAAAATAGCACAAGAAACCAACAAAAACCCGTAAGAAAAAAATACGAACATATTGAAATATGACAAAATCCGAACAATGAAACGGGATACAACATGGTCGAATCAAAACTCGTCATGTCGTGTTTTACTATTCACCTCTTCTTCTATTAATGAAAAAGATAATATAACTTCTAAATGATCGTCTGTATTGTTATGTTATTTTTCAATTTGGTAGCATAGCTAAATTTTTTTTTGGAACAACAGATAGATTTTATTAATGATTGGTTGAAAAGTGATCAACCGATAAGAAGGAAAATTACATACAAAGAAGAGGGTTTTTCAACCATTCATCCCACGATATGTGTTTCTTCCTATAGCGATACCATAAAAACGAATGAGCTATAATCGAATCAACAAGAACATCATAATACTTTGAAAACACTAAACCAAAAATAGTTGTGCTATTGTTCCTTATAAAGTTCTATACTTCTACATATGTAACATTTTTGCCTAACTAAAATTTGAAGGTTTTTATACGGAAAAATGTGATGTTTATAACATTCTATCAATCATACAATTCCTTCTGAATATGGCTGATTTTCATCCAACGGAGTCTCGAAGTTGTGGCCAGTGTGCACTTATAAAAACGGTTGACGAAATAGAATTACTGACGAATTTATGAATGATTGTTTTGTATCATATATCTAAGAAGATGTCTTAGATAGTGTTACTAATGATACAATTATAGACACTTTTCACGACATCAAATTCTGTTGTGAATAATTGTAAAAACTTAAATGGTGTCTATAATAAAGTAAATATCATATTTACCCTTACTAAATCACATATATATCAAGTATACCCAACCCAAACTAAAAATATCAAAAATATACACATTTTAAATGTAATAATATCAAATATATACCCATTTTAAATATAATAATTTCAAATATATACCCATTTTAAATAATACAATATCAAATATACCCCATTATGATATAACAATAGATAAATGTTTATTTGAAAATCACACTTAGGATCGTTTGATTCCGACCCTACCCGTTGTCGAATATAAAAAAAACTTTACCCCAACTATATGACCATTTTGTTTTCGTTAATCGGAGTTAAAATGCTAATAAACATTTTCTGTTTGTAGTTAAAACTAGAAAATTTCGGACCCCGCGTTGCGGGACATTATTTGTCGTGTTGAAATGATTGCGTTATTTTTGTGTATTTGTGCTTAACCTTCAATCGCCTAATTAAAATTTATTCTGTCGTGGTTATGTCTGTTTAAAAGTTTGTCATATCAAACATACATTTGGTTAAGGGTAAAACCAAATATATTAGTGGAAAACCCGAAAGGAAAAAAAATATACAAAAATCTAAGAAATAACCCGTAGAAAAAGGAACGCAAACGGGATGGGATGTGCAAGAAATCAATAGAAACCCCGTACAAAAACCTCAAACATGATGTAACATGACAAAATCCGAAAAACGATACGGTATGTGGCGTAGACAAATGAAACAGTGCCACATTGCGGGCACTGTTCATATCCTTCTCCTTTAATGTATAGAGTAATAGTTACAGATGTTATGTCGCTATATAAGTTTGCTAAAAACTTTGACCTATCAATTATATATTTATTTAAGGATAACAACACAACTACGATAAAAAGCGTGTATTAGTCTAAACAAAAAAGAAATCTAAAGTGGAACAAAAAACATAAAAGGAAAAAAAAGTGCAAGAAACAAATAAAAACTAAAAACGATGTCTGACGAAACGAATCTAAACGGTAGAACGGGGTATAACATGACGACCATGGATCCGGTAACACGTGGCGGGCTTTGTTTGGTGACATGTGGCGCAATATTAAAGGGCATGGCACCATGCCCTTTAATATACATAATAACAAGTATTTTAACCCCCGGGCGTTGCCCCGGGAGAGATAACGATTCATAAAACGTAAATCGTATATAAAGGCGGTGATATATACATAACGATTAACGTACATTAGAAAAAATAGGTACTACACAAACGATAAAAACGGATGTAAGAAACAAATTAAAAATGATCATTTAGTGGTAGCGGAAACACTACACGATACACTGTCCGTTAGTCGGTGATTACCTGGCTGTTAGAACCGTTTAAACTAAACAATTAGAACAAAAAAAGAAATATAAAAAAGAAAGCATCTTTTATACACATAGGAAAAGGTTTAAAAGCTGACCATTTTGTTATAGCAGAAACAGTACAATATGCTGTTATATTTGTCCTTTCATCGGTCATTACCTGGCTATTGACGGGGGTGAAAAATATAATTTTTTTTCTTACTTAAAAGAGCTAATTAAAAAAAATTAGTATAAAAAATAAAGGGAAAAAAATGAAAAACAAAAAAAAGTAAAAAAAAAACAAAATTGCTGACATCATGATGACATCATCATTTTACTATTCCTAAGCCTTCACTAATTGTTATATATATATATATAATATTATATATATCGCCCACATATTTATGTATTATATATACAGTAATAGTAATGCTTTATGACCTTTTTTGTGTATAGCTATATATATTGGGCCGGCCCTATTAAGAAAAACAGAGCCCAAACCCATATCTCATTCAAAGTTGACCTCAAATCTTCTTCTGTTTGGAGCCTTGGAGCTCTAGAAACTTGCAGAAATATTCAAATATCCCTTTCAACTAAAAGGTTATTCAAGAAAAGACTGGAAATTACTATCCCACTCTTTCCACTCCTATAAATACACCCATCTTCTATCAAACTTTTATCATAACAGAGATACAATAACAATCTGATAAATATATTTGATAGCTACAAACATCCGAATTCAGTCATCAAAAATCATATCTTTGAAAAACATGTCGATCATTCCGAGTTTCTTAAACGGCAAAAGAAGCAATGTGTTCGACCCATTCTCCCTAGACATCTGGGACCCCTTTCAGGGCATTTCCAGCACCCTCAGTAACCTTCCTGAGTTTTCACAAGAAACCTCAGCGATCGCAAACGCCAAAATTGACTGGAAAGAGACACCGGAAGCTCATGTGTTCAAGGCGGACGTACCTGGGCTGAAGAAGGAAGAAGTGAAGGTGGAGGTTGAGGAAGGAAGGGTGTTGCAGATTAGCGGTGAGAGGAGCAAAGAAAATGAAGAGAAGAATGACAAGTGGCACCGGGTCGAGAGGAGCTCTGGCAAGTTTTTTAGGAGGTTCAGGCTGCCCGAGAATGCAAAAATGGATCAAGTCAAGGCTACCATGGAGAATGGTGTGCTGACAGTCACCGTGCCAAAGGAGGAGGTCAAAAAGCCAGAAATCAAGTCCATTGATATCTCCGGCTGATTGATTAGTTGGTTTTTGAACACTGGGGTTTGTATATGTCGCAATGATTATTGTGATAATTAATGTGTACTAGTTTCATGTGTCTCGATCGTGGTTTTGTATGGAATTGCCTGATGTTTTTTACTTTTATGCATATTTGAGTGAATAAAAAAGCCTTTTATTATCAACTAGTGTTATACACTTATACCCGGCTTTCAGCCGGAACGACACTTTTGTAATTATAAAACTCTTACATATTAGTATAGTAATTAATGAAAAACCTAAAATATAACATCCAAATGAAAAACATAACTTAGAAATTGTTTCATTATAATGTAGATCGATGTTATAGTTAAGAGTTACGGAGTA
>CM067169.1:14958724-15188096 GCA_034093135.1 Erigeron breviscapus | reverse complement strand
ACATCCCTGATTTAGATCTACGTCCACACTTTGGTCCAAAAGTAAACTTGTTTGTCAAAAAGTCAATACTTTTGGACAAAAAATGTAGACGAGGGTTCAAAGTCAAGTATGAAAAGCGTAACATCGTGAAGATATGGATGAAACTTGTAATTGTAATTTTTGACTGTACATAGAGACAAAGTTTGTAATTTATCATACAATTAATAATAACACAAACAAATTCTAGTTTGATTAAAAGGATATACTGATAAGTGTCCCAGATAAACTCAATTTTTTCGTAAATAATAACCCAAAACTAAAAACTATATTTAATGGTTATTAATTCAATCTAATAATTACTATTTTTATATAAACGTATTTTTATATATATTACAAAAGTTATAGTTATTCTAATGTGAAGCACTAGTTAGCAAATTATGTGATGGCTTTCTCATTTTAAGGTCAATAAATATGTTGATATGCAGATGCGGTATCAGAAAAAAATCTCAGAGTGAGCAAAATTAAAAAAATCATGAAAAATAAATCTAAAATGGGGCAAAAATGCAAAATGTCAAAAACCTATAAGAAAATTTTTAAAATCCATGAAAAATTTCAAAAAAATTTGACAAAATCTATAACTTCGAAGCCTTGCCCCCATGTAGTACCGCCCATGTTGATATGATATTGTGGTGGAATATACAAGTGGATTCTTGTATTGCATGACGATATCTTTGGAGGATCTTTGCTACCTCTTGTCTTTTTGTTATTTTTACCTTTTATCAAAAAATTATTCGCTTCAAACAACAAACTTTAATCATTGTTGTGATAGTGCCACGAAACCTTTCGCAAGCATTTAAAATTACAAAAATAATATTAAACAGAATAAATTGTACATAACGAAAAGAATAATATGTAAATTTTTTCTTAGCTATTATTTTTAAAAAAAATTGTTTTGGCTGTATGAAAAACCTTAATTAATTAATATAATATTAATAATAAGAATAAGATAAAAAACAAAATTATTTCATTTAGGAACCTTTGTAAATTTATTGAATCTATTACTATTTGGAATCAAAGGAGCAAAACATAACAAAAATGAATTTGAGTGGTTGTTACTCAAAAAGAGATTGTTGAATTGTTTAAGAGAAATGTACCTTTCACTAGTCGAAAATGAGGTAAGTTCTCACTTAACATAAGAAGTAGAAGGAAAACCGAAAAACCACCGAATGGCAGTTGATAATTTGATACTTACTTTTCAATAAAATGATAATTACAAACGTGATAAAAGGTCTATCATCAAATAGAGTTAAAGCCTACTATTTTTTTAACTCACACAAGTTATAACTTGGGAGAATAAAAACTTGAAAGAATTTTCATCTTTTGTGTACCTTTTGAATGAACGTCAATTCCATATATATAGTTTTAACCAAATGATGTGACCAATTTATACATATCGCCCACATCATTATTGGCCATTTTATTAAGTGTTTTAAGTCGATTTTGTGTGCATTTGGTGCGTTTATGTTGTTTGTTAGTGTTTTTAGGCTCTAAACAGGTTACGTGTCCATTTGGTGCAATTTCGGATGATTTCTGAGGCCAAGAAGTTGATTTGTGAGTTCGAGAGTTGTTTAAAGTTGAGAAGATAGAAAATTTCAGCAAGTTCATAGTGAAAAGGTTGTCTTCGGATCAGCAGGATTGGACTGCGCCGCAGTGGGAGCATCACCAGCCCACTGCGCCGCAGTCGGCTAGTGGAAAAGTGAGAACTCGGTCAGCAGTTTTAGACTGCGCCGCAGTGGGGGTGACCAAGGCCCACTGCGCCGCAGTCAGACAAGGTGGAAAACGAGCACCTAGATCAGTTAATATCCACTGCGCCGCAGTGGGGGCATCACTCGCCCACTGCGCCGCAGTGGGACGACGGGGCTGAAGGGCTTTTGGCCGATGTTTGCATCAGATTTCCAAGGGGTATAAATAGAAAAAAAAAACCTAATTCCCAATTTATCCAAATTCTTTCTAAGAGCTGCTCTCCAAGGGATTCCTTCAAGGATCAAGGGTAGATTTCTTCGTCCGATTCATTGAAGATTCACGGGCACCCACTTAGATCGTATCTATTTTATTGTCTTGCAATTTCAATTTCAAGAACGATTGGTACATCATGTTCTTCTTTTATTTTGATTGTTATTTTAAATTAATCATGAGTGGCTAAACATTCAATCATCCACCTTGAGGAAACTAGACGAATGATGTGATTGCTATATGTTTTAATCCAAAGAGTTGATTTCAATTATCGTTGTGTCGAGATCTTGATGATTTAATTCCTTTTTATATATTATTATGATATTGGTGGCATGTGTGTTCTTCGTTAGTGGTACTAGTTGGATGCATATGTGATTTTCAAATGGTTGTTTGTCTATGAGCAATTATCACTAGTTCATGGTATGATAGTGAATATCATTTTAATAAAAGGAGTCATTTTGTCAACGTGTTTTATAACGGTTGGTGGTACCACGTTATCTTCACATAGGCACAATTGTTAATTCGATAGTCAAGCAAACTAATTGTTGGTAAGGTTGTCTAGGCATTGGTGGTACCGGCTTGGGTAATTAAACTAGCAACTTAGGTGATTGGGTAATTTGCTCACGGTTGGTGGTACCACGTGAGCACCTTAATCCTTTTACGGTTATCTTTTCAACTCAATGAATTTGGTCTTAATTGAATGCAATCATGTTTGAAGTCTAGCGAATTCAAGTGGATGATCTTTATTAATATTGTCTGAAGCTTTTCTTTACTTTTATGCGTTTTGTCTTTTAAATTTATTTTAATTTAATTGTCAAAGTGAGACTCGAAGCAACCCCCTGTTTTCCAAACCATTTTATTAAACAACTAGTTCAAACCAATCTCCGAGAACGAACACGGACTTACCTCTTAACTATATTGCATACGAACGGGTCCACTGCCCGATAGTGTGTAGTAGTGAGTTTCTAGGTATTTCTAGTTTATAATTTTTAAACTCGATTTAGCACATCACCAAATGTGATTATATTTTGTAAATTTTAAAATTTATCTCTACGAAAATGAAATAAAAAAATTCGTATAAAATATATGTCGAGGACCATTGTGGTAAAAGAGATGAATATGAGGATCACTACGATATAATTAATTTCATCTAACTAAATTACGATTTATGAGACAATTTAATCTTAAAAAATAGGTAGGAAAAACTGTTTCTTTAATGATTTCAAATTATTAGATTAAAATGAATTAATAATTTCAACCATTATCTAGAGTAGTCGTTTTGTTTATTTCTAGATTACGTTGTATTTGTACTTTTAGCTATTAGCATTTTGCTAGTTTGCTTTATTAATTCCAATTGTCGTTCTAAAAAAATTCTATTACTACTTGGAACCAACTCAAGGAGGCTTTCATTGGTGAGTTTTATTCACTTAGAACTCAAAGAAGGTTGGAGAACATGATTAGATCTTTTGAACAAGATGATGGAGAAGATGTTTTTGAGGCTTGGATTCGTTTCAAGGAAATGTTGAGAAGTTGTCCAGGTCACGATTTGACTAGGGAAAAATATGTGGAGCTTTTCTTTGATGGGTTAGATAAAAAGTCTAAACGAGAATTGGGATATGCTTTCGGGGGTAGTTTCAATAACATTACACCCAATGAAGGTTATCAAATCTTGGAAGACATGGCGAAGGATAGCTCAACTTTGGATGATGAAAGGTTTTTGAAGAATGAGAGAAAGATGAAGAGAGGTACTAACCAAGGGAGAGTTGCTAAGGTTGAAGCTAGCAATGACCCAGGGGTTATTGGAGAGATTAGGGCGCTATCTGAGCGCATGGAAAAGGGGTTAGCTACTCAAGAGAATAGGTTTGGAGCAATTGAGAGGGATGTTAAGGTAGTAGCCGATGGGTGTGATCATTGTGGTGATATGCACTATTCTGATGAGTGTCCAAATCGGGCACCCGAAGATGTGAGTTATGTTCAAAGTCAACCCCAAGGGAATTTCTACCGCAACACCGGTTTCCAGAACCGGCCTTCAGGTAATACTTCTTATAACTCTTCTTTTCAGTCTAATAATTCTCGTTTTTCAGGTAATAGGTGGCAAAGAGATAATTATCAGAATCAGCCACAACAGCAGACTCAGCAAGGACAAGGATCAGGTTCTTCTTCTTCTAATGCCGATCCTAATGCCGAGTTGAGAGAGATGATGAAGCAGTTGGCTAGTAATCAGGTTGAAACAAATACTAGCATTCAAATGATCAGGGAAGATACTAAGACTTTGAGTGAGAGGTTGGATCAGTTAAGTGGGAAGGTGGAGATCAACATGAAAAACCAGGGAGTTAATTTCAAGGATCTCGAAAGTAGGATGGCCGTTCTTGCTAGGCCCACGGGGACTCTTCCTAGCAACACACAGCAGAATCCTAGACCTCAGTTTAGTCTTGGACAGAATCAAGGACAGAAATACACTCCACCTCCAGTCCGCAATGAGCAAGCCAAAGCCATCACCACTCGTACTGGTAGGTCTTATGACTCACCTCCTATGCCTAATGTTGTTGTTTCAGATGTGCAGGATAAAGGGTGTGATGATGATGAGGTTGATGAAGAGATTGAAATGGAGGAAGATTCAACCGTGAAGACTCCGGTCACTCCACCAAAATCGGATGTGGTTCCAGAGGTTAAACCATACAAGCCAAAGATACCATTTCCACAGAGGTTCAAAAAGGCAAAGCTGAAGGAGCAATATAACAAGTTTGTGGAGATGATACAAATGTTCACATTAATGTGCCTTTAGTTGATCTTATTCAGGGGATGCCCCATTATGCCAAGTTCATTATGTGACTGACAAAGGAAAGATGGATGAGGTGAAAGCTACTTATCTTAATGCCGAGTGTTCTGCTATCTTGCAGAACCGCATCCCACCTAAGCTTGAAGATCCAGGGAGTTTCCTTATTACTTGTTCTATTCGTACTCTTACTTGTAAGGCACTTGCTGATTTAGGTGCTAGCATTAATTTGATGCCTTACTCAGTTTGGAGTAAGTTGGCTCTAGGAGTTTTGAGACCTACCCACATGAGTATTAGATTAGCTGACCATTCTTTTCAGTATCCCATTAGGATTGCTGAAAACATGACTGTCCGGGTAGGCCATATTGTGTTTCTAGTTGACTTCGTTATCCTCGAGATGGAGGAAGATACGAAGGTACCCCTTATTCTTGGACGACCATTCCTTAATACCGCGGATGCTATCATCCGTGTGAAGGATAAGGAAATTTCTTTGGGTGTGGTACGGATAGAATTGTGTTTAATGTTGAAAAGTCTATCAAGCATTCATATTCTAATGATGAGTCTTGTTCAGGATTGACGTTATTGATGATGCTTTAGACCGAGAGTTTCAGGAACTAATGGAGACCGACACTGGAGATGAGGAGATTGCTAATTTAGGATCGGGAGACCTCCCGAGGATGATTTTTTTGCAGAGGTTATGAGGAGGTTGTTGCTGATGGAAGTTCGAGGGTACCGAATTCTGTTGATGTACCACCCACTGAATTGGAGCTTAAGCCATTACCTTCCCATTTGGAGTATGCTTATTTGTCAGGTGAATCTTCTTTACCCGTGGTTATCTCGTCCTCACTCTCGAGTGACGAGAAGGATTGTCTTTTGTCTGTGCTTCGAGCCCATAAGCGGGCTTTTGCTTGGAAGACCACCGATATTCCAGGTATTAGTACTAACTTTTGCCAGCATAAAATAGATTTTGTTGATGATGTTAAGCCCGTTGTCCAGAGACAAAGGAGGCTTAATCGAACATGAAAGAAGTTGTTAAGAAAGAGGTCATTAAGTTGTTAGATGCTGGGATCATTTTTCCTATTGCCGATAGTCCTTGGGTTAGTCCTGTTCATTGTGTGCCCAAAAAGGGGGGCATGACAGTTATTGAGAATGAGAATAAGGAACTCTTGGCCACTAGGACTATAACGGGTTGGCGGGTTTGTATTGATTACCGTAAGCTTAATGATGCCACCCGTAAGGATCACTTTACCCTTCCTTTCATTGATCAGATGTTAGAAAGACTTGCAGGTAATGAATATTTTTGTTTCTTAGATGGGTTTTCCGGGTACTTCCAAATACCTATTGATCCCAAGGACCAAGAAAAGACCACCTTCACATGCCCATTTGGTACTTTTGCTTATCGGCGAATGCCGTTTGGTTTGTGTAATGCCCAGGCACCTTTCAAAGGTGCATGATAGCTATTTTCCAGGACATGCTTGAAACCTCCATGGAGGTTTTCATGGATGATTTCTCGGTTTTTGGGGACTCTTTTCATACTTGCTTGCATAATTTGGAAAGGATGTTAGAACGGTGTGAGAGGGCACACCTTGTTTTGAATTGGGAAAAGTGCCATTTTACGGTGACCGAGGGAATTGTTTTAGGGCATAAAGTGTCTAAGGCCGGGATTGAAGTTGATAGGGCTAAGATAGATGTTATAGCCAAATTAACCCCGCCTTCCAATGTGAAAGGGGTAAGGAGTTTTCTTGGACATGCCGGCTTTTACCGCCGTTTTATTAAGGATTTTTCTAAGATTACTCGTCCTATGACCCACTTGTTGGAGAAGGACGTCCCTTTTGTGTTTGATGATGCTTGTTTGAGTGCATTTCAGGTTTTAAAGGAGAAGTTGACTAATTCTCCTATCATGGTTGGACCGGATTGGGAATTGCCATTTGAATTGATGTGTGATGCAAGTGACTATGCTGTGGGAGTCGTGCTTGGGCAAAGGGTTGATAAGCATTTCAAGCCAATTTACTTTGCTAGTAAAACCTTGAACCCCACTCAGCATAATTACACCACTACTGAGAAGGAGTTGCTTGCCGTGGTCTTTGCCTTTGATAAGTTTAGATCTTATTTGGTATTGAGTAAGACCATTGTTTTCACCGACCATTCAGCCCTTAAGTACTTGTTCTCGAAGCAAGACGCTAAACCTAGGCTTATCCGATGGATTTTGTTGTTACAAGAGTTTGATATAGAGATTAAGGATAAGAAAGGTGCTGAAAACTTGGCGACCGACCATTTGAGTCGTTTGGAAGATCCTCACCGGGAGGAACTTCGAGATGGGGAGATTAATGATCACTTCTCCGATAGTCTTTAATGTTTATTTCTAACTCTGATGATGCTCCTTGGTTTGCAGATATTGCTAATTATTTGGTTGTAGGTGAGATACCGAATGATTTCACGTCCCAGCAAAAGAAGAAGCTCATATCGGATGCTAAGCACTATTTTTGGGATAGTCCATACTTGTTTCGTGTTTGTGCAGATGGTATGGTAAGGAGATGTGTAGCTGGAGCTGAGACGAGGGAGATTCTTGATGCTTGTCACTATGGTCCAACTAGAGGTCATTACGGTCCTTCAGTTACTGGTAAGAAAGTTTTTGATGCAGGTTTCTATTGGCTACAATTTTCAAGGAGGCCCAGACTTTGGTAGAGACTTGTGACATTTGTCAAAGACAAGGGAGCATTACTAAGCGGGATGAGATGCCTCAACAAAGCATTCAGGTATGCGAGGTATTTGATATTTGGGGTATAGACTTCATGGGACCATTCCCACCGTCTAATAAGTTTCAATATATTCTTGTCGCCGTTGACTACGTGTCTAAATGGGTCGAAGCCAAGGCTTTGCCCACGAATGACGCGAGGGTAGTCATTGATTTCTTGAAACAATTATTCTGTCGATTTGGTTGCCCTAGAGCTTTGATTAGTGACCGAGGAACCCATTTTGCAAATCATCAATTAGCTAAGGTCATGAAGAGGTATGGTGTTGTGCATTATTTTTCTACTTTTTATCATCCACAAACTAGTGGACAAGTAGAAAACACCAATAGGGCTTTGAAAAGGATTTTAGAGAAAACTGTTGGAGATAACCCCAAGGTTTGGTCGAAGAAGTTGGATGACGCCTTGTGGGCGTTTAGGACGTCTTTTAAGACGCCGATTGGCACCACGCCATACCGGTTGCTCTATGGCAAAACTTGCCATCTTCCTATTGAGATAGAGCATAAGGCGTATTGGGCGTTGAGGAATCTGAATTTGGATATGATGGAAGCTAGTGAACTTAGAATGTTGCAACTTCATGAGCTTGATGAGCTTAGGCTAGGTGCTTATGAGAATTCTAGGCTTTACAAGGAAAGGACCAAAGTTTGGCATGATAAGAGGATCCGTAGGAAGGAGTTTAAGGTTGGAGCTAAGGTTTTGTTATTCTTGTCTAAATTTAAGATTAAGCAACCTAAACTCACTTCTAGATGGATTGGACCGTTTGTGATTAAGCATGTGTATCCGTCGGGTTATGTAGAGTTGTTTAAGCGTAATGGTGATGGGTCATTCATTGTCAATGGTCATAGGCTTAAGTTGTATTTGGAAGAAGAGCAAGTTGAGGGATAATCGAGGAGATCCCCATTTTTGAATTGGAAACTTGAAAGTTGGTCGAGTCTAGCTAAAGTCTCGTTAATAACTTAAGCGCTTCTCGGGAGGCAACCCGTGTTATTTTATCGCATTTTATTTTCTTTTTATTAGTTAGATTTGATTTTGATTTGTCAAGAAAGTGCAGGTGCAGATTTGGTGTGAAGCGGATTGAGGTAAGTTGTTTTTAGTTTGTCATACAAAAAATTTTTCTAAGGCAAAATGAGGGAATTCGGAACAGTGAATCCCCACTGCGCCGCAGTGGGGATGTAACTTGGTCACTGCGTCGCAGCCAAAATGTTCTGTCCATCGGGAGCAAAATAGCCCCACTGCGCAGCAGTGGGGGAGGCCGAAGCCCACTACGCCGCAGTGGGCACGTTGACTGGTCAATCAGGGGAGCGGGGTAATAAGTTAGTCAAGGGAGGATTTAATTCTTTTTCACCTCAAAATTCTTATCTTCTTTCTCTCTTGTCTCTTGAAACCGAAAAAGCTTCACAAAACCCCCCAAGCACCCGAATTTACCCATAAATTCACATCAATCTTGCATTTTCTTCCTCTTTTCTCCTAGATTATCATCTATCTATCATCATCATGGGAAGAGGAGTAAGTTTTCTTGATTATTTTCTTTATTTTACTTAATTTTTGATTTTTAATTTCTAGGGTTTTCAATTCCGAATTAATTCGTGGGTTTTGTTGTTTTAGGGCCATTGATGCTAATGGGGTGGTTAATTTCTCAATTCAAACACTTGTTCTTCCGAATTTGACTTTGAAATTGAAGTTAGGGTTTTGAAAAATTTGGGGATTTATGGATGAATAAGTGTGGGGGGGAAGTAATGTTTGATTATGTGGTGATTATTGCTTGTTGTTGCTGATGGAATGATTAATTGCCCCTAATTTTTGGCTGCCTGTCGTAATGAAAACAAGAACCTACCCAGATTTCTTAGCCCACTGCGCCGCAGTGGTGTTGTGTGTTGGCCACTGCGCCGCAGTGGCCGCACCTGACCTGCACGTGTTACTTGCCTCACTGCGCCGCAGTGAGGACCAGCCAGTCCCACTGCGCTGCAGTGGGAATCTTCTGACCCGCAGTTGAGTTTGATGTTGAATGAGGTTTCAAGTTTTGCATTCCACATTTAACGTATTTGTTTGCTTTAATGTTTGTGATTGCAGACTGCTACTACTGATAAGAGGAAGCAAGCGGAGGTGGGACAATCTAGCGGGACTGCCGATGTCCCCGCTAAGACGGCTAGGAGAGAACCAGCGGTACCTCCTCTTAATTATTGGCCGGGTGAATTGAACGAGAAGCATGCATGGTTAGAGTTTGATGGGGCTAGGCAACCCCACAAGAACAATTATTTGAACAAGCTTTACACGCTTCATAAGCAAGTTGTTTGCCCACCCAGGTATCTTGCTCAATCTGATGCTCGGTTTTTTGGGGTTCAGGGTGATATTGGAAGGTGGTTTAGTATGGTAGCGAGGGTTGGTGATAGGACAGTTAATAGTGATATGTGGCAACAGATTTTTCTTAACAGGGAACCTGTCTATCGTGAGTTATGCCTTTAGTTTTATTCTAGTTTGAAATTGACTAAGGAATTGAATAAGATCAAGGATATTTTTAAAGAAAGGGTTGTTTTGTTTTACTGTGGGGGACAGCAGAGGAAGCTGTCTATAGCTGAGTTTGGGTTTTATGCTGGTATGTATTCTAGGCAAGAGTTGGATAACCAGGACTTCAGGCAACTTTTGAGACAGGGTTTTTATGTCAAAGGTGATTTGGGTGATGGTGAGTCCATTCCACAGTATTGGGGTCGGATTTCTGGAGGAGAGGCTTGGCCTTCTGGTGGGACGGTTAGTGTGTCTAAGATCCACAGTGTTAAGCTTCGGTTGCTTCACAGGATGATAGTTACGTTTTTGGTCCAGAGGTCTACTCATTGGGACAAGGCATACCAGACTGATTTGTGGTTGCTAATGCTGTTTTCAGAGGGGGCTCCTAGGAAGTTTGCATTGGCCCCGATGGTTGTGATTGATCGCATGTGTAATCATTCTGACTCAGAGTTGGTTTTGGGACATTTCATCACCCGGATTTACAAGAGGATGGGTGTATTTGATTCTGAGGAGTGCCAGACCCATCTGTCTCCACAAGTTAATCAGGAGGATTTCCATGTTAAAGAGTTGATTCGGGGGAAGATAGTGAAGAAGAAGCAGGGGAGCCAGCCTGCTAGATTGTTGGATGACACTGGTATTGTTGAGGAACCACCTCCAGACTTGGAGGCTGCTGATGTAGAGATGGGTGATGCTTCCCAGGAGCCACCTAGGATGCATGGTCGTAGCATCCCTGTCCCGAGCTCCTTTGATCTTACGCTTTTGGGACAGACTGTTCAGAATATATATGATGATCAACAGGCTAGCCGTCGGGCTTTTGATGACTACCAGCGGAGGATGGATCAGGACATCACCTGGATTGGATCACAGCAGGCCCACACTAACTATAGCCTTGATTATTATCAGCCTATGTGGGATGCTCAGTATCATGGCCGGGAGTTTGTTCGATCTGACCCGATTCCTCCATTCTCTCCACCGCCTATTTATGTCCCTGATTATCGTCAGGGGGGTCAGCCTTTTTTCTCTCAGACGACTGTTCCGGGGAACATGTCACCACGACCCCATGATTTAGGAGGTTCTCCTCGTGGTCCAGTACAGTTTGGGGTTTTTCAGGGTGGACATGATGCTGGTGGATCCGGAGGTTTTGCCGGTGGTTCATCTTCCTTTGTTCCTGGTTTTGTTGCAGGTTCGAGTTCGGGTTTAGGCGGTGGACAGTATGGAGGAGATGCTGGAGGCTCAGGTTCAGGTCAAGAAGAGGAGCGCAATTGGATTACTGACCTTTTTGGTCCACCCGGTCTTCCATATGGTTATCATGGACAACAGCAGTGAGTGGAGATGATTCCCATCCGGTACCGTGGGATGGAATCATTTGGTGATTGATATTGTTGGTATTCTGATGACTGTATTTTTCTTATCTTTGTCTGGTATCCACCCTACGGGGTGATAAACATTTGTACTCTTTTTTTTTTCTTTTGTTCCTTTAATTTTCTGCATAAAACTTTAGATTAGTTTGAATTTTTGTATGGATATTTGGTTGTGTTTGTTATTTGAAGTTGGGCAGGTTCTATCCGTTTGATGGCAATACCTAGTGGAACCCAACTGTGGGGGGGACCGTTGGATTCTCTTTCTCACCTACATTCTGTGGCATCCATTGATTTGATTGTGTGATCGTGTGCATATGCTGGCAGTAAGTTCAGCGCTTTATTGTTTATTGGTATGTTTACTGCCATTGTTTCACACGCAGCTCTCGCACCTTCCGTTTTGGGGCTAGTTTGTTTCTCCCGTCAAGCAAAGTGTTCTTCTTTTTTAGGAAGCGCCATTTGTGACGCGGGGTCGACTTACTTGTTTTGAAACGGAGTGTGTCCTTAATCCGGTATGTGTTCTCATTCTTTATGTCTATCTTGCTTACCCCTATTTACCTTTGTTTTGACCGAATATGGACATTGAGGGCATTGTCCATCTTAAGTGTGGGGGGTGGCAAATAGGTTTAAGCAACCGGATATATCTCTTTTGTTGTTTTGCCATTGAGATTTAGCCGTTCTTGTGGATGTGTCCCTCTGGTAGGCTTTTGGGTTTTATCCAAGAGTAAGGGTTCTATCTTGAACTCTGAACTCTGAACTTGTGTTGAGCTTGTCCTTGTGGTAAATTGCTTTTGTCACTTAATTCATAACAACTTAATGAGCAATTTTACTACAAAATTTTTCCTTGGCACAATTTTAATCGGCGAAATGTGTTCTGAACGGTTATTGGGCTGATCCTTGTGGATTGATAACATTACTTGCATACTCAAATTTCCCAAACACCTAAAGTTGTGAGATTTATCATTCATTTATAGATGTGCTAGGTGTTTACGGTTTTGGTTTGATTGCCTTGTAATTTGTCCCTCTCTTAGGCTCTTGGATTTATTCGGGAGTAAGGGTTCCATTTCGAACTCTGAACTAAGATGTGCGAATTTGAGGTTTATTTATTCCATTTCTGGGTTCATTTCTTTGATATGAGTGTGCCGGTGATGTGTTGAGCTAGAACTTGGCCTGGTGATCGTTACGACACCGCAATGAGATCACTTTTGTGATATAAGTACATTGGATGACGAATTGGCATATTAAGTTTGACCCGTATTTTCTTTCTTTCTTTGCACCTTTGCTTTTGTATATTTTTACCTTTACTATACATACACTTTCTTTCCTTCCTTTGTAAACCTTTGTTGCACTCATCCTTAGTGCAAAGTACACTTATACATCCTTTTTAACTTAGCCTTTTCCTTTGTATATATCCACTTATATATGTAAACTTTACCTAATTATACCTTACTATACCGATAGTCTAATCTGGGGGGCCATTGATTGTCATTGGTTTGTTTGGATGGTTTGGGAGAGCTTCAGTGGATTGTCTAGTGGAATATTCTTGTCTATGAGAATACGTCAATTGGTCAAGTTATTGAGGATTATCTTGGATTGTTCAAAGGAAGTAAGTGTTATAGACATGTTCATCATTGTAAGAGGGTGCCTACTAGTAGAGTAAAAGTACTTCAATTAAAAAAATAAAAAAAAAAAAAACTTGGGCTACTAGTGGGTACTTCTCATTTTTAGATGTCTAAAGTTTTGTTGTATCATTAAGAATGGAAGACTTGGTTGAATTTAAGTTGTTTGAAGTTGATACACCACAATGGTGTCGGGTTTTGCTTGGTATTTTTTAGGTGTCTTAGCGGGATAACATCTTAGGGGTTGGTAGTTTGTTGGCAATCAATGGTACGGGTTTTGATTAGACTATTTTGTACATATTTCATACATACCCTATACTTTGATTGTTTCCTGTCATTTCTAACCTACACTCCCATACTCCATTGTAAATATCCATTATATATACCTTACCCTAACTATACAACCGTCATATATGCCTATTTTGATGATGTACTTGGTGCTTACGCCACGTCGGTGGAGCTATGATCCTTGTTCAAGCCTATGGTAAGATATGCATCACGACCGAGCAATGAGTGGTTATTCATATATATATTCAACCCCAATAGTAAGTTCGTTGGAGTAGGATGATTTTGATAGGCTCATTTGTTTCACTTTTGCTTAGTCGTGTTATTGAGGCTTGTGGACAGTTCAGATATTGTCAAACATTTCGGGTTTTCATTTAAGATTAAAATTGCTTCACCCAACTTTTTGTCATTGACATGCTTGGTGTGGCTTCTTTTTGATACTCATAATTTGTTTCTATAGCTTCATTGCCAAGGAATACTTTACTTTAATTCCGGATTTGCTTGAGGACAAGCAATGCTCAAGTGTGGGGGGATTTGATGTGACCAATTTATACATATCGCCCACATCATTATTGGCCATTTTATTAAGTGTTTTAAGTCGATTTTGTGTGCATTTGGCGTGTTTATGTTGTTTGTTAGTGTTTTCAGGCTCTAAACAGGTTACGTGTCCATTTGGTGCAATTTCGGATGATTTCTGAGGCCAAGAAGTTGATTTGTGAGTTCGAGAGTTGTTTAAAGTTGAGAAGATAGAAAATTTCAGCAAGTTCATAGTGAAAAGGTTGTCTTCGGATCAGCAGGATTGGACTGCGCCGCAGTGGGAGCATCACCAGCCCACTGCGCCGCAGTCGGCTAGTGGAAAAGTGAGAACTCGGTCAGCAGTTTTAGACTGCGCCGCAGTGGGGTGACCAAGGCCCACTGCGCCGCAGTGGGGGTGAAGGCCCACTGCGCCGCAGTCAGACAAGGTGGAAAACGAGCACCTAGATCAGTTAATATCCACTGCGCCGCAGTGGGGGCATCACTCGCCCACTGCGCCGCAGTGGGACGACAGGGCTGAAGGGCTTTTGGCCGATGTTTGCATCAGATTTCCAAGGGGTATAAATAGAAAAAAAAACCTAATTCCCAATTTATCCAAATTATTTCTAAGAGCTGCTCTCCAAGGGATTCCTTCAAGGATCAAGGGTAGATTTCTTCGTCCGATTCATTGAAGATTCACGGGCACCCACTTAGATCGTATCTATTTTATTGTCTTGCAATTTCAATTTCAAGAACGATTGGTACATCATGTTCTTCTTTTATTTTGATTGTTATTTTAAATTAATCATGAGTGGCTAAACATTCAATCATCCACCTTGAGGAAACTAGACGAATGATGTGATTGCTATATGTTTTAATCCAAAGAGTTGATTTCAATTATCGTTGTGTCGAGATCTTGATGATTTAATTCCTTTTTATATATTATTATGATATTGGTGGCATGTGTGTTCTTCGTTAGTGGTACTAGTTGGATGCATATGTGATTTTCAAATGGTTGTTTGTCTATGAGCAATTATCACTAGTTCATGGTATGATAGTGAATATCATTTTAATAAAAGGAGTCATTTTGTCAACGTGTTTTATAACGGTTGGTGGTACCACGTGAGCACCTTAATCCTTTTACGGTTATCTTTTCAACTCAATGAATTTGGTCTTAATTGAATGCAATCATGTTTGAAGTCTAGCGAATTCAAGGTGGATGATCTTTATTAATATTGTCTAAAGCTTTTCTTTACTTTTATGCGTTTTGTCTTTTAAATTTATTTTAATTTAATTGTCAAAGTGAGACTCGAAGCAACACCCTGTTTTCCAAACCATTTTATTAAAAAACTAGTTCAAACCAATCCCCGAGAACGAACACGGACTTACCTCTTAACTATATTGCATACGAACGGGTCCACTGCCCGATAGTGTGTAGTAGTGAGTTTCTAGGTATTTCTAGTTTATAATTTTTAAACTCGATTTAGCACATCACCAAATGTGATTATATTTTGTAAATTTTAAAATTTATCTCTACGAAAATGAAATAAAAAAATTCGTATAAAATATATGTCGAGGACCATTGTGGTAAAAGAGATGAATATGAGGATCACTACGATATAATTAATTTCATCTAACTAAATTACGATTTATGAGACAATTTAATCTTAAAAAATAGGTAGGAAAAACTGTTTCTTTAATGATTTCAAATTATTAGATTAAAATGAATTAATAATTTCAACCATTATCTAGAGTAGTCGTTTTGTTTATTTCTAGATTACGTTGTATTTGTACTTTTAGCTATTAGCATTTTGCTAGTTTGCTTTATTAATTCCAATTGTCGTTCTAAAAAAAGATTAAAATGAAAAGAAAGACTAGGAGGCTGCTTAAAACTTAGATTCAAATATACAATTATTATTATTATTATTATTAACTAAAATATATTATAAAAAAATAGTCTTCCTTGTTGAAAGTTACATGAATGAATTGTCTAAAATGTCCTTAATGGTTAAATTACACCATCAGTTATTTATCTTTTAAAATATCTCCATTAACTTTTACATCAATTATCTACATCACTCGACACCGCCTCTATCATCAACAGTCGCCCCCATCACCACACTGTTGCCGCCATGACTACAGTCGCACTATACGGGTACAATGCTAGTTATAACTAAAATATATTATAAAAAAATAGTCTTCCTTGTTGAAAGTTACATGAATGAATTGTCTAAAATGTCCTTAATGGTTAAATTACACCATCAATTATTTATCTTAAAAAATAGGTAGGAAAAACTGTTTCTTTAATGATTTCAAATTATTAGATTAAAATGAATTAATAATTTCAACCATTATCTAGAGTAGTCGTTTTGTTTATTTCTAGATTACGTTGTATTTGTACTTTTAGCTATTAGCATTTTGCTAGTTTGCTTTATTAATTCCAATTGTCGTTCTAAAAAAAATTAAAATAAAATGAAAGACTGGGAGGCTGCTTAAAACTTAGATTCAAATATACAATTATTATTATTATTATTATAACTAAAATATATTATAAAAAAATAGTCTTCCTTGTTGAAAGTTACATGAATGAATTGTCTAAAATGTCCTTAATGGTTAAATTACACCATCAGTTATTTATCTTTTAAAATATCTCCATTAACTTTTACATCAATTATCTACATCACTCGACACCGCCTCTATCATCAACAGTCGCCCCCATCACCACACTGTTGCCGCCATGACTACAGTCGCACTATACGGGTACAATGCTAGTTATAACTAAAATATTTCCAGGACGAATGATAGTTTTATTTTCGAACCGATGACAAATGATCTAAGATAATACATTATAAATTACCAAAAAGTCAAATACGATAAGAATCAAAGAAAAGAAGAAGTCAGACGTGATTTGTATGTTAATATATGTATTTTTTTGTCAGTATATGTATATGTTAAGTGTGAATGCATGTATTTATTTTAGGTATAGAGATGGAGATTTATTTTGGTTTACAAGGGATTGTAAAGATCGAGATCTGTGAACGTGGATGTTTGGTTGTTTAGATGTTTGGATTTAGATACAGATATATTGGGGAAGATAATAGGTAAAATGACCAAAATACCATTATGTGCAATACCATTATGATGGATCTACCACATCATACAAGTTGTACAACTAACTATACAAGTTAGTACTGTACAGTTGTGGTAAATATATCAAAATAAGTGGTAGGAATATCACTTCCTATATATAAGGGGGTTTTTCCATTGGAAGCAACAAAAGAAAAAAAAAGTCAAAGTCAACATATTACGATTTTGCAAAATCGCATTACGATTCTTCAAAATTTCGTTGCGATTTTGATGTTCTCATTGCGATTTTGAAGATCTTATTGCGATTTTGTCGGTGTATTGCGATTTTGTTGGCTATTTTGTGAAAATCAAAAAAAACTTCATACAATATAGGTTATTCGAAAAGAGAATAAATTCTCATGTTAAACATGGAATAAACATAATAGAAAGATGAAAAATAAACAAAATTAATATAACTTTAAAAAAACACACAAATCAATTACTTTATGCTAATATGAATAATCGACCGCAATACATGAAACCCAGGAAAAACTAAATATAAAAAAAGTTTGATTTCATTCTTATATTTTCTCACCATTTAAAAAAAAATGATGAGAATGAAATTATTCTCTTTAATCTCTCTATTTCAAAACATAAAAATGGTTTTTTGGAACAATAAAGTCTTTATCTAATTAATACATCAAACAATACACTAAATTGTAAATTGCTCTTAGGCCGCTCCTTATAGGGTTCTAACATTCGCGTCCGACGCCGCCGGACCGGCTGAAAACACTAGTAGCACGACCGATGTCCACCCTCGCGTCCGGACCGTTTGTTCCAAATATGGACGCGCGTTCTTGCTTGCTAGTGGGTTCTAAAATCGAATTTGTTGGCCTTTAAAGTAAAAATGTAACACCCCAACAAGGCGGAATCATGAGGGTTACACGAATTCGAATCACATCGTTAATCAAACAAGACAAAAATCACGGTTGTTACATCATTCCCCAGTTAAAGGAATTTCGTCCCGAAATTCTAATCTAACTAGACTCGTTAAATGAATGGGGATACTTAGCTTTTATAGAATCTTACGTTTCCAAGTAAATTCGGGTCTATGTCTCGCTTGCCACCTCACTTTAACAACCATATACCAAGTATTCTTTAGCTTTTTAGTTTGCCGGTCTAAGACCTCTATCGGCTTTTCCACGACTTTCAATGTTTTATCGACACGAATTTCTTCAAGAGGCACGGGAAGTGTTGGATCCGCCAAGCACTTCCGGAGATTACAAATAAGAAGCATTATGAACTCTACTCAAACCTTGAGGGAGCTCCAATCGACACGCCACTAGGCCAATTCGTTTAAGAATCTTAAATGGGCCAATATACCTTGGCCCTAACTTGCCATGTTTTACAAATCGAACTACGCCTTTCCACGGGGACACGTTAAGCGTCACAAAATCGTCCACTTCAAATTTGAGAGGTCGTCGTCTAACATTTGCATACTTCAATTGTCGTGTCCGGGCCATTCTCAACTTTTCTTTGATTTGTGAGATCACCTTGGTCGTTTCAACAATAAATTTTGGGTCCAATGAGTTGACTCTCGCCAAATCTCCGCCCAAGCTAGTGGTGATCTACATTTTCTCCCATATAAAGTTTTAAGCAGCGCCATTTGGATGCTAGCATGATAACTATTGTTATAGGATAATTCGACTAATGGTAGGTGCACATCCCATTTGCCACCAAACTCGCTGGCACAAGCTCGTAACATGTCTTCAAGCGTTTGAATCGTTCTTTCACTTTGACCATCGGTGTGTGTATGGAACGCCATACTCATATCGAGTTGAGTACTCATCGCTTCTTGGAACGCCTTCCAAAACTTGGAAGTGAATCGGGTATCCCGATCGGTTATTACGGAAATCAGCACTCCATGTTTGGATACTACTTCTTTGATGTACAACGTGCCATGGTGTCAAATTTATCGTCTTCCCGGATGGCTAAGAAGTGAGCCGACTTAGTCAACCGGTCAACTATCACCCAAATGGTGTCCCGACCACTACTCATTCTAGGTAACTTCGTGATGAAGTTCATGGCAATTCGTCCCCAATTCCACTCCGGTGTTACCGATCGAACTAGTAAACCGGGTGGTCTCTTGTGGTCGGCTTTTACTTGCAAGCACGTGATGCATTCACTAATGTATCTTGTAATGTCTTTCTTTATTCCCGGCCATCAATACAAGTCTCTCATGTCAAAATACATCTTGTCGGACCCCGGGTGAACCGAGTAGGCCGACTTGTGAGCTTCATTTCATCAGTTTCATCCGAAGCCCACCAAAAACGGGGATCCACAATCGTTCAAAAAAGTATAAACCGTCATCGTCTTTTCTATCAAATTTGTTCTTCTAAGCCGTGCAACGCTTCCTTGATGAACTTTTCCGGCCTAACTGTCAACCTTTGTGCTCCAACGATGGAGTCCCAAACACTCCTTTGCACGGTAGGGCTCATGGCTCTATTTCGTCTCGGTTTTACACGTTCCTTTCGGCTTAATGCATTGGCTACAACATTTGTTTTACCCGGGTGGTACCGGATAACACAATCATAATCATCGACTCCATCGGGAAAGCGTAAAATTGGAAACAGCAGGAGCTGCCAGCGCCGCTGGAGCCCATCCAGCGCCGCTGGGAAGCCCAGTTCAGCAAACCGACTTATGTCCCTATTTAAGCCGAAGTAGCCCTCAAAACCCTAATAGAGAGCCGATTCAGCAGCCCTAGCCGCCCACATTCAACCCTAGGTCGACTTTGCAGATTCCAATGAGGTTTTGGAGCTTCTAACACCTTCCGATCTTCATCCTCAACCTAGATCTACTCTTTTAATTTACTTTTAGTTGGTAAACAATGTCTTTCATCTTTTCAGACTTTGTTATTCCTTTAATAATGGTAAGCTAGTTGGGTTGAATACTTGTTTGGATCGATGTGATCATGTAGACGTTTATTTATTTTACTTTATTTGTTAGATCTGTTGGTGTGTGTTTTACTGTTTATCGTAGATCCATGTTTTACTAGTTCTTCATATTAATATCGGTTCTATATCTGCATGTATTGATTTAATTCTGATGATCGATCTATAATCATACACTAGGATTAATACATAAAGATGGAAAACACTAGTCGGTCTATAACTAGATGTAAAAGGTGATTCACTTATAACTGAGGGGTCCAGAACCATAGTAATTAGGATGAATAGAACATGACGCTTAACAATGTCAGACGCGATCCAGTGACATGGAAACGTGCACTATGGTCACCGGAGGGAATTATTATCTGGTCATGGCTTAAGATCCGGGTAACTTAAAGATGAATTAGTAACACAAACTTTAGGTCATTAATGCTTAAACAATGAATCTAACGAGAATTTGTTTATAGAATAGTGTGAGTCTAGGGACAGCACTAGTTACTTAGGCAAAGTGAATCTAACGAGAATCTGAGCCGTGATTAAGTTTCCAACAGTCTAGCAAGTAGGTAGAATAATATCTGATCGTACCATGAGATCTGAGATGCCAAACAAGTATTTTAATTTAATTACTGTTATTTGCTTTTTCAAACTATTTTCAGACTAAGCCTCTCGCTGAATAAGCGGTTGCGACTTCTATTTACTTTTCAGTATTTTTAATTAGTTTAATAGGAAATCGTGACAACCCCACAACCGCTAGAATTACACGTATTACTAGATTAGGTAAAGCAACGCGTCCCTGCGAGCGATCATGTACTTATCACTTAACTATACTATATCTGATCGGGTCCCCTGTCCGTTAAGGTGTGTGTGTGTTTTGAGATAATTACTTGTACAACATTTTTATAAATTTAAACACTAAACAAAACCACCCATCAAGTGTTTTGGCGCCGCTGCCGGGGACGCGACGCATTCTTAGTTTAGTAGTGTATTTCGATCCTTTCTTGTGTTTCGGAACGAGGAAGTTACTTTTCAGTTTTTAGGTTTAAGTCATTTTAGGGTTTAGTAGTCAAATTAGGTTTAGGTCAAAATTAAGGTTTAGTAGTATTTTCATTTTCATAAAATTTCAAAAATCCAAAAATATTTTTTTATTTTATCGTTTTTAGTTATTTAGTTTAGATTGTTTGCATTTAGGTTTATTTTATTTCGTTCTTGAAGTTACAAATCGTTTTCGTGTTTTGTGTTTGTTTTCGTTCTTGTTTTTCTTTTTCTTTCATTTTCATTTAGTGTGTTTCAGCTAAGATAGGTACAATGCATTGGAAAGGACTTGAGGAACCTGTCTCGGGAATGGAAGAAGACGTTAAGGAGGCGAAAAGCGATAACATGATCTGTCTAGGAGGCTCCAGCGCCGCTGGGATGTGTCCAGCACCGTTGGGGAGGTATGTTCCACTCGCAAAACCTAATTTCGATTTCACTACCTCTTTTAGGTCATTGGATTACAGATCTGGAATGGAAAACTTCGATCAAAGCACCTCAATACGCTTCGTCCCGGGAGATAAAGGAGCAGCGCCGCTGGGGGCATCTGTCAGATTCAGTCCTTCCGACAATCTTCACTGCAACTCAAGACCGAAGCTTCTGGAGATATTTATTGGTCAGGAAAGGCTGATGGATGAAGTTAAGGCATTCAACCAACTTAACTATTTAAGTTGGGAAGAGGCATGGGAGAAAATAATGAGACTACATTGGCAATTCATCGGTTCTTTGAGAGAGATGGTAGATCACCTAAAAAAGGGCCGTCAGAGGAGAAGGGGTACGAGAAGAATGTTTATGACCACTTCTTTGTAAGGGCCGAAAGGCACAGGCCCTGTTGCATCAAAAAGCCGACGGAGTTTGGAAAAGGATCGAAGAAAAATTGGGAAGAGTGATTGACACTTTGACAGATCTGAGGTTGAAACATGTGAAAGAACATGGAGGTGATATCAAAAGAGAACTACCAGAGGAGGTCGAGTTACATACGACTTTAACTCGAGTCAAATGGGCATTGGAAAGTTTCAGAAGGGTGAAAAACAAAGCACAAGATCTCCAACGCATGATTCCTGACTTGATCAGATTCTACCAGCGCCGCTGGGAACCATCCAGCGACACTGGGAGTACCGGGCAGCCTGGCTTCACCCCAGTTTTACACGGATCGAGAAGAGGAACAGAGCACTTATCAAAACCAAAGCTAAAGCAGGAAAGGAACAACATCAGAGACATAAACTTTGGAAAGTTTGTCATTCCATGTCGCATAAATCAGTCGGAGAACATGCTCGCTGTTGCAGATTATGGATCAAACACTAACGTGATGCCGAGAGTCTTATTCAACCAATTAGGACTTGCAAGAATCAGACCAGAAGGGATAAGGTTGGAAGTGGTGAATGGAATTTCGACTTGTCAAGGAGGAGAGGTCGAAAGTGTAGTTGTAACGGTGAAGGAATTAAGCTTCGAGACGACCTTTATGGTGCTAGACCTACCGCCTTGTCAAAGAGTTCCACTGATTTTAGGAAGACCGTTCTTATACTCGGCAAGGGAAACAATAGACTTCGACAAAGGAGAGATGTTATTAAGACAAGGGTCTGATTGTGTATTCCTAAGAGCAAATGTCGATGATGAAGAATCAAATGTGACTTGTTACCGAGTTGAAGCGGAGAATGACACCTTAAGAAGCTTGGAGGAATTGGTCGAAACCAGAAGTGATATATGGATTTTGGAAGATGAGAGTGAAGACGAATGCACAGAGGAGGAAAATGAATTCGATGAGCTTAGCATGGACACCTCGATTATCTTCGATTTCAAGCAGAAAGACGATGAGACCTTAGAGGAAGCATGGAACCGCATCAATGTATTGGTAGAAAGTTTCCCGCCAGAGACATTTTGGGATGACGATGTTATCGACTCATTCTACTACAGGAGTCGGGGATGTTGAGAAGCACATCTTGGACGAAGCAGCAAAAGGGGACTTCCTAGTCATATCCTTAATCGAACAATGTCGAATTTTGATGGAGAAGGATTATAAGAAGGTAAACTTGGAAGAAAAGAAGGAGTTGGCTAGGAAGTTGCAACCTATATTGGATGTAAAGAGGTTTGAACAGAAGGAGGAAGAAGGAATAGGGGATGCGTGGAGAAGAATGGAGAGCCTAGTAGGGAGTTGCCCAGAAGGTGCAATAGATGATGAGACACGTCTTGAAGCCTTTTACCTTGGATTGAATGCGGAAAAGAAGCAAGAACTAAAGAAGATTGAGGTGGACATCTTTTCTTCACCACCACAAGAGTGTATAGCAGCTATATTCAGGATAGAAATTGAGGAGAAAGCTGCCCGAGAGAAAGAAGAAGCCGAATCGTGCAAAATCGGAAAATCGGCTACTGCCACGGAGCCACCAGCACCGCTGGCCACTCAGTCCAGCGCCGCTGGGCAAGCCCAGCGCCGCTGGCAACCCCTGCAGTCCCGATATTCGCGAAATTTGAGTACCTTTGTTTGGTGGCAACCGAGAGCTAGTGCTTGAGGAGGCCCATAGGTCCTGATATTCTATTCATCCAGGTGGTACAAAGATGTATGCTGATATGAAACCCATCTATTGATGGCCAAATATCAAGAATGATTTGATAAGGCATGTGCAAAAATGTGTGACTTGTGATCAAGTCAAACCTGAGCGCAAAACGTTATATGGAAAGATGCAACGATTGGTTATTCCGAAGCAGAAATGTACTTATATGACTATGGTTATGTGACGAAGTTGCTTATAATCCCTAAGAGGCAATGATGTGATATGAGTCGTTGTAGACTATTTGACAAAAATGCTCCTTTCTTCTCGTTACTCGTGAGCATGTGCACGTGGTGAAGCTTGCCACTTGTATATAGGTGAAGTAAGCATGGAGTTCCGTTAAATATTGTGTTTGATTTTCATAAAAAGGGTTAACTCTAGAAGATATATGGTAGGTGCTTGTGTATTGCTTTTAGATGACATCAATGGTACTTTCGTGAGTGTTATTGAACGTATGCCTTGATAATGAAACCAATGTAACTCCATTAGAAGATGTGAGTATTGGTGCTAAGAAATGATTGTAGATGTTCCAGTTGAGATTCTTGGCCAGAAGTAAAAGAAGCTTCGTAGGAAGTTAATTGAGCTTGTGATAGTGAGATGGAATCATATTAACGGTTGAAGTTGATTCGGAACTATCCTCACCTATTTAATGCTAACGTGATTTCGAGAACGGAATCCTCTTAAGGGAGAGGTAATTGTAACATCCGAACTTTTAATTAACGGTTGACTTGTGTCGTTAAGTCAACACCTTGTGTCCGTTAAGTCTCTAGGAGATTTAATGCTTATATGTGGTTAATGTGCTATATGTGTGAGGCTTCAATGCCTTAATGATGTATATGTTAATGTGTTTAAGATGTCAAAGATGATTAAATGTGTTTAATATGTCGAGAAGTATTCCCGTTAGGTTGTTTAAGCCTTAGATGTAAAGATGTGAAGTGGAGGGACTTAATTGTGAACCTTTGAAAGATGTATCCAGGTTTTAGGGGTCAATTAGGCTAACCTAATTGACATTAATCAGATCCTAAACCTTCTTGTGCCTCCCCAAAACCGTCCCCTCCTTTTCCATTCGATTTCCATTGCAAACCTTCTTCAAACGTGTTGATTCGGGTGTCATTGATCAAGCCTTTTGCATCCTTATTGTAATCTCCAGGTGTTAAAGGTATAATAACATTGATTTTATGTCTTTTCAATCATATAATTCGTTCCATAACTGATCTAGATCTTTAGAGGATCAATTGATGTCAAAATCGTGAGTTTTAATCGATTCGGTAACCTAAAACGTTTGTTATTGTGATGCAAATCAAGTAGGGGTTAATCAACGATTTCATTGCATCATTATGGTCTTAAAATGATGAATTTTGAGGTACAAAAGTCGTTCATAAGGTTTGGGGTCGTTTGGGGTGTGTTTGGTTAAGTTTTGGAGGTTAAACAATGAGGTTTGTGCAGAATCGGGGCTAGTTGCGGCGCAACTCCTTAGTTGAGGCGCAACAAAAATGCAGTGACTTAAGTTGCGACGCAATTATCCCATTGCGACGCAATAGCGACAGAATTTTCAAAAGGACATAACTTTTGAATCGTAACTCCGTTTTTGACAAATAAGCTATCCACGGAATCGTGAGAGAGTCTACTTTCTAATGGTAATGCTTTTAAAAGATGATTATGATGTCAAGTTTTCAGAAAGGTTAATTTAGTGAGTGAATGGCGAGTTCCGTCGAGTTATGTAAGCTCTAAAGTATTAATCGAATGTCCGATGCATCAAGCCTTATCATGGGTCATGTTTATAGATATTTAGGCTTGATTCATGAATATAAGTAAGTAGGTACTTGTTTAGCTCATTATGGTCGTTCAATGCTTATAGGTAGTCGGGAATACTTGCAAAGCATGGTAACTTACGTTATCATTTGTTGTACGCTTCTACGAGGTAAGATACACTACTTTGACACGCTGAGGGTTCAACAAAAACATGGTTTTCATATAATAACTTCCCAATTGATATCTTGATTGCTTATGGGTATTCGGGGTTACATGGGAGGTGATATGGGCTATGTAAATGACTATTGAGGCCTGAAATGCAGTCCCTATGATATGAAATGTAATGATATGCTATGAAATGCTATGTAATGTCTTGAGATGAAATGAAATGTGATTATATGTTGATGATATGTGAAATGTGCATGAATGTATGGCTTGTTCATCTAGCTCACTAGACTGATTAAGTTGCCATGACACGTGCACGTTTAAGGGCCCAAACGTTAAGATGTATATGTGATAATGTTTAGGTAATACGAATACCTAAACTATATGAGATGTGAAATCGAGCTCGTAATTTAGATGAAAGTGTTAAGCTTAACCCGTACATGCCCTTGCCCGGCGGGTGCATAGATGTGGTTGCTCGGGTAGCTCCTTGCAACGTGGTCAAAGATGTGAAGAGTAATACGGGAGGTCTGACCCGCCCCATTTGTCTTGAACATACGGATTACTCAGGGATTGGCTTGCCATTCCTTAACGACATTGATGTACAGCCGTAAGGTTTGTCCATCTAGTCGGGTGTGACTTATGTCACCCTTACAAAGATGTATATGTGATAATGTTTAGGTAATACGAATACCTAAACTATATGAGATGTGAAATCGAGCTCGTAATTTAGATGAAAGTGTTAAGCTTAACCCGTACATGCCCTTGCCCGGCGGGTGCGTAGATGTGGTTGCTCGGGTAGCTCCTTGCAACGTGGTCAAAGATGTGAAGAGTAATACGGGAGGTCTGACCCGCCCCATTTGTCTTGAACATACGGATTACTCAGGGATTGGCTTGCCATTCCTTAACGACATTGATGTACAGCCGTAAGGTTTGTCCATCTAGTCGGGTGTGACTTATGTCACCCTTACAAAGATGTATATGTTATATGAGATGCGTGACTTATGTCACAAATACAAAGATGTTAGATGTCATATGTGAAGATGCAAAAGATGACTAGGCACATTTAGGATGACCCATCCTATATGAAGATGTTTGATGTGATGATTTGTTATGTGAGATGTAATGTATGATGTGATTTGTGCCTTAACGATTCAAAGGACTTTTCCATAATGTTAAATGGACAAATGTTTTATTAATGATATGTTATCTTACTTAGCTAATTCGTTAGCTAACACTTGTTCTTTTAAAACGTGTTGTGCCCTCAGGTCCAACATTAGAGAGCAGGTAGATGTGAGAAGTGCGAGGCATGGGTAGATTGCAATGAGGATGGCTATAGTTACCCATAGTGGCTGCTCGCTTTAGATGATTGCTTTATGATTAGACATTTATGATTTGCGTTTACTATGTTGTCGGTTGTTTAATGTTGGGCAACCGATGGGTTTCCATTTGAACTTGTTTTGATGATATAGCTAGTAACACCAGTTAATAAATGAACCACACAGTTTTTGTTGGTTTGGTCTTTTAAAGTTTACTTCCGCTTTCTTTGACGCCGTTAGGCAAAATTTTTTGGAAATCCATATTTTTAAACGACGGGTGTTACACCGAGTCCGGCTGAAGACTCGTTAAACTTAGCGCTTCTTGGGAGGCAACCCAAGCAGTATTTTTATTTTTATTTTTATTTTTAGGAATATGTGACTAATTGCAATTAAGTAAATTGTTTTGAATTTTATCATTTGTGACCTATTTTATATGAGTTATATCTTAGAATCACAGATGCAAGCTTTCAATGGATCAAGGAAACAAGTAACTTATTGCAATCGTATTTCGTTTTTATTTTTATTTTTATGTTTTAGCTTGTTATTTTCCATTTTTATATTTTGATTGAAGTGTGCAGGAGTATCTAGCTTTGTATTCTGAAGAAAACCATGCACTTGGTCAAAAGCTAAGTGTGGGGGAATGCCGGAAGCAATTCGTGGAGGAAAATCAGACGTCGAAGCATGTACAGGACTTCAAAGCGCCGCTAGAAGATCTCCAGCGCCGCTGGGAAAGCATCTGGGCTTACCAGCGCCGCTCCCTTACTTCCAGCGCCGCTGGACCTGCACCTGTGCAAGTCCAGCGCCGCTCAGGCTATGCCAGCGCCGCTCCCGTGTGTCCAGCGCCGCTCCCAGGTCCAGCCCGCACACCAGATCACGAAAAATCCAAAAAAATCAAAAAATACCAAAAAGAAAAAGAGATGGAGAAGCATCAATGGATCGCCATCAAATGGAGCCGACTCAAGTCTTTGAAGTTCAACATCATTCAAGTCGCTCCACAAATGCCATCTTCAACAGCAATTCATGCAATTTAAGCCCGAGAAGTTTCGTTAATCCTTTATTTTATCGTGTTTTTCCTATTACCCTTTATGTTATGTCATGTTTAGTACAACGAGGACGTTGTACAATTTAAGTGTGGGGGGATGGAATAGGAAAAACCCGTGGTTTAATTGTTTGAATAATCATAAGTTTTCTACTACTTAATTCATGCAAAATTAAAATTTTTCTTGTGTCTGAAAAATCATTTTGAGAATATAAGCTTTGCAAGTAGACAAAATATGACGATAACTAAGCAATATTAGCTTTGGTAGATGAACGGTTAGTTAGAACTGTTAGTTTAACTATAGATTTGTGGCTGTTCATTTTTCCAAATGGATTAGAGCTTAGACTGAAACTGAATGCGATTATTTTTTGCCATAGCACATTTAACCGGACTTTAATATGCCTAGCAATTAGAACTATCTAGTCATTAGTATAGGTGTATTAATTGGACTTAATTATACGTGCTTGTGTAGGAACTAGTTTAGACGTATGGTTCGCCTTAATTCTTACACTATTAATTGTGAACTAGTTGCATGCGGAGTAAGTGTATGAGTCATCTGGGGTCTCTGATAATGTCTATTGCATGAATAATGTAGTAATCTTAAGAAAAGGCAATCAGTAGATTAATTAAAAGAGTTCAAAGAACTATTAACGAGTAAAATCTATACACATCAAGTTATGTCGCTTTGCGTGTGGGGAACCACCGATCTGTCACCGCTGTCTTGATGTAAGGTAGGGCTCATGGCTTTATTTCGTCTCGGTTTTACACGTTCCTTTCGGCTTAATGCATCGGCTACAACATTTATTTTACCGGGTGGTACCGGATAACACAATCATAATCATCGGCTCCATCGGACAAGCGTAAAATTGGTGCATCACACAACTTGTCTTTCAACAATTGGAAGGCTTGTTCTTGTTTCTCACCCCAATCAAATCGTCTTTCTCGTTAAGTCAACAAAGTCAAAGGTTGGGCAATCTTCGAAAAACCCTCAGTGAATCGTCTATAATAACTCGCCAAACCAAGAGATTGGTGAATCTCGGTTGGTGTCTCGGGTCGTCTCTAAGTCTTTACCACTTCGATTCCACTTGGGTCCACCTAAATTCCTTCCTTGCTCACCATGTGACCAAGAAAGTGGACCTTTGATGAGCGTTCATTTTGTGATAAAAACCCCTATCGAAAGGCCTCATTTCAATGTCTTAAATGAGTTAATATTCCGGAACTATCGGTACTTAATGAATTCTATGTTTATGCAGGTTCACGGAAGATGCGAGTGAGGGTAAATGGCATCAAGTGACTCAAGATGAAGGCCTATGAAGTTACAAGACACAAGAAGGTGATTCGAGAAACAGCAGGAGCTGCCAGCGCCGCTGGAGCCCATCCAGCGCCGCTGGGAAGCCCAGTTCAGCAAACCGACTTATGTCCCTATTTAAGCCGAAGCAGTCCTCAAAACCCTAAGAGAGAGCCGATTCAGCAGCCCTAGCCGCTCACATTCAACCCTAGGTCGACTTTGCAGATTCCAAGGAGGTTTTGGAGCTTCTAACACCTTCCGATCTTCATCCTCAACCTAGATCTACTCTTTTATTTTACTTTCAGTTGGTAAACAATGTCTTTCATCTTTTCAGACTTTGTTATTCCTTTAATAATGGTAGGCTAGTAGGTTGAATACTTGTTTGGATCGATGTGATCATGTAGACGTTTATCTATTTTACTTTATTTGTTAGATCTATTGGAGTGTGTTTTACTGTTTATCGTAGATCCATGTTTTACTAGTTCTTCATATTAATATCGGTTCTATATTTGCATGTATTGATTTAATTCTGATGATCGGTCTATAATCATACACTAGGATTAATACATAAAGATGGAAAACAATAGTCGGTCTATAACTAGATGTAAAAGGTGATTCATTATAACTGAGGGATCCAAAACCATAGTAATTAGGATGAATAGAACATGATGCTTAACAATGTCAGACGCGATCCAGTGACATGGAAACGTGCACTGTGGTCACCAGAGGGAATTATTATCTGGTCATGGCTTAAGAGCCGGGTAACTTAAAGATGAATTAGTAACACAAACTTTAGGTCATTAATGCTTAAACAATGAATCTAACGAGAATTTGTTTATAGAATAGTGTGAGTCTAGGGACAACACTAGTTACTTAGGCAAAGTGAATCTAACGAGAATCTGAGCCGTGATTAAGTTTCCAACAGTCTATCAAGTAGGTAGAATAATATCTGGTCGTACCATGAGATCTGAGATGCCAAACAAGTATTTTAATTTAATTACTGTTATTTGCTTTTTCAAACTATTTTCAGACTAAGCCTCTCACTGAATAAGCGGTTGCGGCTTCTATTTACTTTTCAGTATTTTTAATTAGTTTAATAGGAAATCATGACAACCCCACAACCGCTAGAATTACACGTATTACTTGATTAGGTAAAGCAACGCGTCCCTGCGAACGATCATGTACTTATCACTTAATTATACTACATCTAATCGGGTCCCCTGTCCGTTAAGGTGTGTGTGTGTGTGTGTTTTGAGATAATTACTTGTACAACATTTTTATAAATTTAAACACTAAACAAAAACCACCCATCAACCTTTTCGAGCCAAAATTCACATCTGGGAGAACTTGCATATAAATTCTCTTCCCGGAGTAACTCTAAAATTTTCCTCAAGTGTTCTGAATGGTCTTCCTTCGTCTTGAAATGAATAAGGATGTCATCAATGAAAACAGTGACAAATTTATCTAAGTAGGGCCGACACACCTGATTCATCTAAACCCTGAACACCGCCGGTGCATTGGTCAACTCAAAGGGCATAATCCGTAAATTCAAAGTGCCCATAACGTGTTTGAAAGGCCGTATTGGGGATATCATCTTCATGGACACCGCAAATCAATCTTGAAAAAGAAATGAGCACCTTGGAGTTGGTCAAATAAATCATCGATTCTTGGAAGAGGATAACGATTTTTCACCTTGAGTTTATTTAGTTCTCTATAATCGATACACATTCGGAATGAGCCGTCTTTCTTCTTGACAATTAAAACCGGTGCGTCCCACGGTGACTGGCTAGGACGGATAAAACCCTTTTTCTTGAAGTTCGTTGGGTTGGGCGGCCAACTCTTGCGCATTTCGGTTATGACTAAGCGATAGGGTTCTTTGGCCACGGGATAAGCATTAGGAATAAGATCAATACGGAAATTGAGTTGACGAGGTGGAGGCAAACCCGGTAGGTCATCCGGAAATACATCCATGAATTCATTAACAATGGGCACGATCTTCAATTCAACTTTCGTGACGTTAACACTATATATATTTTCCCATCCCATGGCTCGGTCGTCTCGCCTTGAAATACTAATTCTTCACCATTTTCTAATGGAATCCTCACCACCTTACTACCGCAATCTATAACCGCATACATTGCCGACATCCAATCCATTCTCACAATCACGTCAAAACTACCAATATCAAAAGGAATTAGGTCTATGAGAAACAGGTGATCACACTATTCTAAAGTACAATCACGGACAACTTGGTCAATTTTCGTTAACCCGCCACTTACCATTTCAAGTTCAAAGTAATACGACAACGGGCTATGGCTAGCATCAATCAACGGTATGAAGTCATTGGAAGCAAGACTAAAATCAACCCCGGAGTCAAATAATACGGTGGCATATTGGTTGTTGAGAGGAAATGTACCTACAACGACGTTAGGATTAGCACAAGTCTCGGTCAAAATCACGGCAAAAGTTCTTCCACGGGGAGCAAGTTGTCGTTGAGTTTGTTGTTGTTGGCCGATAAGATTTGGAGCACTTATTTCGGTGGTGATCTTGACTACCACACTCATGACAAGTACCTCGGGCCATCGGGGGATTTCGAGCATTGATCGGGATGGCATGCAAAGAAAGGCACGACGATTGGTGGGACACATTTTTGATATTTAACCCACTCTATTCTCTCACGTCCTTCACGATTACCACGGCCTCCACGATTACCTCTACCGCCTCTACTTCTTTGATTTCCTTGATCAACCGGCTCCTCTTACTCGTCTTGGCGCCTATAATTCATGTTAGCTCTCCATGGTCTAACCATCTTTCCTCGAACACACGTGTTGGATTACCAAGTTAATCTTCACAATTCACACACGAGCATTCGCAATTAACCGTCATATAACCAACAATCCAACATTAGGCTATCCTAAGCCATTACAAGGACATGCATTTCTACGGGGATATTATCATGGCAGTAAACTATGTTATCAACATCTTATTCGCATTCTAACTAATTACATAGTTTCAATTCAACCATAACCGAATTTATTCAACTCAACCTTCAAATTCAATTATAACAAGGCAAAGCATCATCGTTTCATTCAATTCTCAATCAATTCCACAATTTCAAACCATTTCATACAAATATAAAGGGGTCAAGTCATAACAAGGTGGGTAAAGCATTGTCCGAATCTAACTTCAACATTCAATACATTAAAGGTGTTTGTATACAGGTGATACCAGCGGCTTTCCCTCCACACCGTTAATATAATGAATGGATGTCGGGACTCGGTTCCGTTATGCCCTCTAAGTATTGGTTGGGTATGTATACAGGGTGTACCAGCGGCTAACCCTCCACCCAACCAACACTCATTAAACATACCGGGTTACCTACTATACTTTATCCACAATGCGCAATCCACGAGATCATTAGCTTTCATATGACATAGGGTAACCATAGAATCGTTGATCAGGCTCTTCTAGGTTTACCGAGTGTCATACTCCGCCAATGCCATCATTTCACTTTGCTAGGGTTAAACAATTCAAAGAGATTACAAAAATATACGTCAACGTCAATTCGACAAGACACAGTGATATCCCGACACTAACACATACGTCAATCACGTCATCACATATCAATCAAGTCAACAAGTCATGTAAACCCTACGAACTCCGTTTAAACAAGTTTCATGTTTCATACAATTCACGTTGCACACAAAATTTCCTATCATGAATGCTAAATATGAAGTGTGGGTACAATGGCTATAGGCTAGGTCAATCCACCTAATTCTCTACAACCACGGCTCTGATACCATTCTGTAACACCCCAACAAGGCGGAATCATGAGGGTTACACAAATAGCACAGCACGACATGGAAATTATGTAGAATAAACTAAATGCATAAATAGGATTCAACAATCCATACTAACCATTCAAGAATGCAAGTATCGGATCACACATAAGCATAACCCTCAATCGGGAATAATGAATCACGGATCCATGGAAAAGTCCAAGTCCAATCCTAGCATGCAATGAAACATCCAATACGTCTTTTGATTCACCTGTTCACCTGAAAAGTGTACTAAAACGCGTCAACATAAAGTTGGTGAGTTCGTAGGGGTAAGTAATAGGAATCAAGTGTCGGGATATCAACCGTTAGCGATATACGAGGATTAGAATACCTAATCATGTCAAAGAAAACCCTAAAAGGGTATACGTTAGCACAAGTAAATACAATAACGTCAACGTCTCAATAATCATCAATATAAATATAACAACGTCAATACAATAATGTCAACGTCTCAATAATCGTCCATATATATATAATAACGTCATAATATGGGTTCAACAACCCGTATCCCGAGTATGATCATGCCGGGTGTGGATTCGTCAATCCACCGTCACGTCTTACATAATAATATATATAATAAATATAACGTCTTTCGTCTCATAAGTATATAATATGGATTAAACAATCCATAACGTCTCGTCATAAACACGTGCAAACACGTAAATACAAGCAATCATCTAGTTATTTAACGTCTCGAATCATATCATAACGTATCTAGTTAACGACAACACAATGCACATACACTTCATACGACTCTACCTTCAAGTAATCATAGATGCTTATATATAGGGTCACCCGCAGCCTTCCCACCACATCTACAACTCATTGAAGGCATAATCGTCTTCCATGTATGTACAACTATCCAAACCACAACATGTATTCATAATCGAAAGCATAATCAATCGAGCATTAAGTCAAAGCGTCAATCGAACAATCAATCAGTCAATTAATCAAGTATGTACACTTTTCAGCCCGAATCTCAATTGAGTAGGGAGCTACGGAACTCACCTTGATCGGCAATAGCAATTTAAGAATGATTATAAGCATTCAACCCTAATTAGGTTTTTAAACGTGATTTAAAGCTTTGACCGACTCCCGAGACTCGACACGGTCATTAGAGTGGTCAATAAACAGTTTGGATCGAAATAAACCAGTCCCAAAGTCGTCTCATGTATGAAACCTATTATTATACAAATATATAATTTTTGGTTAAGGTTCCATTTCGAGTTTTAGATTGACCATCTTTGGACGGTGAGTACGACTCGAATTCGTGACCATAGAAGCTGAGAAAGGATCCATTTGAAAGCTCGACACGATCCAAGGACGATGGTACACCAGCAAGGACGAAACAGAAACTAAATAAAGCAGGCCACCGTCTTGGACGGTGGCACCACCGTCTTGGACGGTGGGCTGCATCTTCTTTACGCTGGTTCCACACTGTCTTACGGTGGGTTTGGGGAGTGAGACGCTGGAAGGGGCTTAACCAGACCACCGTCTGGGACGGTGGTGGCTGGCGTCTGGGACAGTGGTGGCTGGCAGAACGAGCAGCAGCAGCAAAGTCACACAAAACCGGCCCATTTCAAGACCAAAACACAACCTTGACTTATAACCCGGTTAAGGAAGCTTCAAAACGTAATTTATGGCTTAGGTGAACATATTTGAACATGTTTAAACATAACCCATCAACTAATTTTGATCTATAACACCCAAGGAGTACCAAATCGGCCAAGATTCATCAACAAAACCCCAAACCCTAGTTTTTGACCTAGAACCCGATTTTGACTCAAATTTCGATCAAGATTTCGTTTCACTTGATTAAGAAGCATAAGCAATTATACAAAATGATGAATTTAAGGAGCTTTCACTTACCGAGCTTTCCACGAGTTGAAAAATCCGAATTTAGCTAGACCAAGAGAAATCTTGCACCTTGGAACCCAAATTTTCGGTATGATGTTAAATTGTTGGTGAAGATGATGAATCTAGTACGAATCTAGCTTGAGACACATTCAAAGATCTAAGAATTTAGAGATAGGGAGAGAAAGAGATGTAAGAGTGTGTGTGTGTGTGTTCTTGGACTTAAAGAGAGAAAGAGAGGCAGAGAATGAGTGGATGGTGAAAATAGGTGGAAGGTTTTTGTGAGAAAAGATAAGATTGGGTATGGATCAATGGGTCATGGGTCATGGGTCGCCCGTCTACACAATTTACTAGTTCATTTAATCGTTACTTCGTATCATTTAGTATTGTATCTCCAAATAAGTGGTCAAATGACCCGTTAAGCATAATATTCGTCATTAAATCAAGAAGTGCATTTAATTACGTCATTTATTGAGGTCGTTAGTCAAATCACATCGTTAATCAAACAAGACAAAAATCACGGTTGTTACAAAGAAAACAGCTTTTTGAAATTTGTATGTAGTGTGTGTACGCGCGTGCAGTATATAGATATACATATACATCTATATATATATTGAATACACAGATTATTGAAGAAGATGATATATATAATTTAATGTTAATTTTCGTAACCTCTAGACTTTTTTGCATTTACGATTTAACCCCTGGACTTTTCATATTTACGAAATAATATTGTAGTTTTAAAAATCTACTTCTAACCCCCAAAACTTATATATAGATTTTTATTAAAATAGTATAATATTTATAAATTACTTAAATTTTTAAGTTAGTTTAATTTTGTATAAAAAAATAGAAAGAGATAAAATAAGAAGGGGGTGTTCTTGGGGTGTTCTAAGAGAGAGAAAAACTGATGTGACATAATGCATAGGGGGAGAATAAAAGAGAATATGGGGTTATAAGAAGTGTCCTTATGGAGACTTATAAGTTCTAACCGCTTGAAAAAAGAAAAAAAACGGGTGGAGATTCCTTCAAGTTAACTTGAGGGGTCAAGTTAAAGAAATTTTGGCCATTGAATTATAATGAAAGGTTAAGATTCAAAGTAGATTTTTGAATTTTGACCTTTGATTAAAATTCAATGGTCAAGATCTCCCCAACTTGAATAGTCAAATTGGAAACCTTTAAGGGAACCTCCAAAAAAAAAAGACGGGTTAGTTTTTTCCAATATTAACCATTTCAACCTGACCTTTAAGTGGTAGGGGCCTCCAAAAGTTTGAGCCTTCAAAACTCATAAAAGATTTGGGAGCATACAGGATACTGGTGAAGAGTGTTGAAGAAAAAACCTAATTTGTTATCACATTCACATAAATCTAAACAACCATCTTTCACAAGTCTTGGTCCAGTTTTTGCTTCAAATCATATTCATTGTAAGTTTACCTTATCTCCTTTCACTATGTATTATTATTATTATTATTATTATTGTTATTATTATTATTATTATTATTATTATTATTGTTATTATTATATTATAAGATTTGGTGATTGTCGATTAGCTAAAGTAAGTATTCTTATTTCTTGAAATAGGAGCGTTCTTTTATACTGTATATGTTTAACGATTTTACAAACAGAACATTACTATGGTGAATTGTTTTGTAAATTAAATTTCCGAATATTAGTTTTAGTCTTTTAGATAGTAATAATATACTAATAAAGAATTGAGTTGCTTAAATTTGTTGTATCATTTTATGAAATTTCTGATTCTATCATTGATTGTAAAGCTGAATTGTAATAATTTTTTCTTTCTTTTGCTTTAGGATCTATTGTCGACTTGTATATATATTAACTACAAATGTTTCTTAGTTCTTGAGTCTATATAGAAATATTTTTTTTGTTTGTACAAATTGAACCCCCCGAAACAAGTGTTCAAGTTATGCCACTGCTTGGATGTCTTCAAAATTATAAAGTTAAAGACACTAGCTCTTTCATTACTAATTGTTTAGTTATCATATTTTGTGTTGCCCTGGAAAAAGAAATAATCATAAACATCTAGGATTTGATTCAATGTAATTGGTGTTTGGGGACAGCTTCCCTCTCTTTATATTGAGCAAAGCTAAACCACCCATATTTGAAGTGAAAGAAAAATAGCAGAAACATCGAGTTTAATAGGAAGTTGGTCTTTCGTACATCAGGTAAATCACTCCCTAACTTTGAACTTTTTCCCAAAAATGGGCGTATATGCGCCAACATCTGCAAAACAAGTTTTTGTCTTCAAAAGTTTGCAAAACAAGTACTCAAGTATAGCATTAGCGGGCACTTCAAGTGCTGGATTCATCCCTTTTTCACTTCAACCCCACAATTAGAAAGCCGGATTATGCCTACGTGTAAGTCCTTTCGATTGCTCGATTAGCCATGTTGTTGCCACGTTTAGTAGCCGGCAATGGCATTACCGGATTCTGACAAAAAGTATGTACCTGGCACTTGAGTTGCCGGTTTTAGTCCGCCACTTTCCTTTCCTTTATTATAAATTCTTTTAAATGTATCATCAGTGTGTGATATGGTTGTTTACGGATAGAAAGAAAGAAAGTAAGTAAAAAGAAGTTCAAGCAAGAAAATGATGGAAAGAAAAATGGTTGAAAGATGCTATAAATTTAACGAAATGGCTCATTCATGCAGTTGTTTAACAAACCAGTAGTGGATATGGACAGAACTGGACAGATGTATGTGACGAAAGTTGAAACCAGCAGTTCAAGTGCCTCCAGCAATGCCATTGCCGGCTACTAAACGTGGCAACAACATGGCTAATCGAGCAATCGAAAGGACTTACACGTAGGCATAATCCGGCTTTCTAACTGCCGGGTTGAAGTGAAAAGTATGAACCCGGCACTTGAAGTGCCGGCTATACTTTTTTTGCAAAATTTTAAAGACGAAAACTTGTTTTGCAAATGGGGCATATACGCCCATTTTGGAAAATTTATTTCCCTAACTTTGCTTTAATTGAATAATATTATATATTTATATGTAGATGAGTTAATTGGTAGGATAAACGTAACAAAGATATTAATATTATGATGAAATCGCCGTTTAGGTTACCAGATCCATGGACCTAGGCCGGAACATGTTGGTTGGTACTATATCTTAATAATTTCGGTTATTATAAAATTTGATTATATTCTTCTTCTAACTATATAGAAATAGAAACTCATGATAAATTTATTAAATTTCTAAAAGGCAAAATATATCGATTTATTACTATTATATTTACTTGTTACTATCAATCCTAGGATATTCATCTGGCATTGAAAGAGGATTTAAGGTACCCTGGTATGGAGATACAAACAAGTGGCCTGACAAAATTTGTTCCAGTTAAAGTGAAGAGAAGAAAAATAAGCGGCGCAGCAAAATTACAAAATTTTCCGGAGTTGATCCACCATATACAATCATTGTTGCCGCTACGAGATGCCGCCCGCACATGCATCTTGTCCCGATCATGGGCACACGCTTGGTCTACCAACCCTTTTCTCAGGTTTTTTCAACCGTTTGTTAGTTCTCCAAAATTAGAAAAACAATACTACTATCAGATGCACCGTACTCTGCTAAGGTATCACCAGGATAACATACCCATCCAAAGTTTTTTTCTTCGATACAAGGTTATGAACATGAAGTTGGCTTGTCCTGCTGAAAAGTGGATTCAGCTTGTATCTCCCAAAACTTGTCTCAAAGATCTTTCTTTTGTGATTGATGTTGGGATTGACTCGTTTACATTGCCAGACGAGATATTATATGGTCAACACCTAAATACGTTAACTGTTACAAAGCGTTGTGATTCCACCAATTCCCTTTGGATCTGTAATAGCAATGATCCGTTGATCAAATGTGTGTCCCTTCGTGTGCTAGACTTGACGCGTGTGAACATAAGTGAACAAGTACTTAATAACTTATTGTCCACTTGTTGCTTGCTTGAGAAAATTAAGCTTTTCTTGTAGGGGCTTCAAAACCATCAAGTTTTAAAATCCTTGTTTTCTTCGGGAATTGGAAATATTTACAAGTGAAGAGGACAATTTTTTGGAAATCGACGATGTCCCCTGTCTTGAGTTGTTTCATTACAGCAGCTCAGCATCCTTATCTTGGAGTAGGGATAGGCCTCTGCTCTTCAACTTGGATGCAATAGGAGCATGCGTGACACACTTGTACGTAACTGGTGTTTTCATGGACGATTCTTTCTTCAACACTATCAACTTGAAATTCCCTTTTCTCGAGAAATTGACCATTGGAATTTCTTTTCCGGGTAAGGAGAGTTTCGTTATCACAAGTGCTTCGTTGAAGAGGTTGACCATACGAGTGTGTGTGGAAAGGTCGATGGACATACAAGTTTATGCTCCAAAATTACTCGCTGTCAATTTTGAACGTTTGAAGAGAATACCTCGTAATAAGGTTAGTATCTCGTATCCCATCTGATAGGATCGTTCCTACCCGAAAATGTCAAAAGTATCAAATAACAACGAAAAACTCGAGTTACAGACACACCCCTCGAATCTGTTCGTTGAGCAATTCCAGTTTGCAATCACGATACAGTTACACCACGTGACTACAAAACTAGACTCCAAAGTTCACCACCCAAATCTGCCACAATTTAGGCTAGCATTGGAAAATTACTCCCTAACAGTTTTGTTTGAAAGAGAATAATGAATAAACTTAAGCCAAAAGAATCTGCCACTTTCATTCCATCGTGCATACAAATACCAGAAAAATAAAACTGCTTGCTAAATAATAGGCAATATGCTGAATTGACAAATTCAAACAACTAAAGAACTAAAACAAACTTCTAAATTAAAAGCAAACTTCACTTGTGGCATTTTCTTCACTTTTGGGCTTGGGCTTGTTTTGTTGACATAACAAATAACACTAAACTGATATTAATTGAAGTGACCCAATTAACATCACTTGGGCTGCATATTGAACACCGAATTGATCTGCTACAAGGTTTGATGTGTCTGAGCTCAATTGGATAACATCCTCCCCTTCTTCAGAAAAGTTTGTCCTCAAAATTGGAAAGGGATCATCTGTATCGAAAGAGGATTGAACTAGGGGACTATGTACTACCTCAGGCTTCTCAAAGTTGGTAACATCACAACCCATGTGGTTGAATGCTTTTATTGACTGAAATTCATGACGGTCAGCCTTGAGTATGGTGCTCGATGCAGCAAGAGGGGGTGAGGGTTGGATATATTGTTGCATTGGGGTGAGGGTGACCTTGTGATCATTGTGGGTAAATGAGTAGGTATTGTTATACCCATCGTGAAGGACACGGTGATCAAATTGCCACCGGCGTCCAAGCAATAGATGGCAAGCATCCATAGGTAGTATGTCACACCAAATCTCATCAGAATAAGACTTGCCGATGCTAAAAGCTACAAGAACTCGATGATTTACCTGAATACCCTTTCCTGGATTAAGCCACTGAATTACATACGGTGACGGGTGAGGTTCGGTGTTGAGGTTGAGTTTGGTTACTAAGGTTTGAGAAGCAACATTGGTGCAACTGCCACCATCAATTATCACAGTACAAACCTTGTTCCCAATGGTACATCTTGTATGGAATATCACTTCTCGTTGTGAATTTTCCTCTAGAGTTGGTGTAGAGTGAAGGGCTCGACGGATGACCAAGCAATCACCATCATCCGGGCCGACCAACTCTTCAATGATGGTGTCATCCGCCGGTTCAGGTAGACTGCCACCATTAATTTCAGAACCGTTAGAAATCTCGAAATCGGCCAGAGTAACAATTCGTTTATTTGGACACTCAGAGGCGATGTGACCTAACCCTTGGCAACGGAAACATCGACGTGGGGCTTTTGGGTTGTCTGATGTAGAGGCGATTGAAGGGGATGGATGAGCAATGGTATTGGCAGGGGAAACTAGATGGTTGTAATTAGAAATCGATCTAAAATTACTACTGGACTTATTATCAGTCTTCCCCTTTGAACGTTGTTGAGCCTCCACTTTATGTGCCAATATTGTAAATATTGTAAGTTCTGCTAGTGTATGATAAGGTTGTAATTCAACGACTTGGGCTATGTGAGGATCAAGACCACCCAGATATCGTACAAGGGTTTGAGGATCATCTTCATTCAATCCACACTTCATGAGAAGATGTTCAAACTCTTGGGAATACTCCTCTGAAGGTCGGTTATTTTGCCTTAAAAAGTGCAACTTAGAGAAACTCTCTTGAAGATGATAAGCAGGTAAAAACTTCTCCTTTAATAACTTTTTCATCTTTCTCCATTCTCGAATTTTCTGTTTACCCTGCCCTTCACGTTTGGAACATACATTGGCCCACCATGTAGATGCATAATTTCTCAATTTTAAGGCTACGAGTTTTACCTTCTTTTCACCAGAAATCTGTTTGTAATCAAATACTCGTTCGACAGTTCTTAACCACTCGATGAAAGTGTCGGGATCCATCTTCCCTTCAAATTCTGGAATGTCAACCTTAATGTCATTATTATGTTGTCGACGATCAGGGGTGCGTCGCCCATAAGGATTAACATCCTCTTCGTCGGAATTCTCGTGCTCAAATCTTTCAGCATGAAACCGTGGTGGTGAACGGTCTCTTTGTTGATGGTTTAAGGCAAGGGTCAGTTGTTGAAGTTGTTCTTGTAATGCTAGGACCTGTTGTTCAAGAGTTTTCTGATCACCCATGTTGGACTGGAACTTTTAGGATTGGATTTTGATTGGAAGGAATAGTTACTGGAACCTTTTTTTAGGATTGGATTTGATTGGAAGGAATCGGTTTCGAGCTCTGATACCAGATGATAGGATCGTTCCTACCCGAAAATGTCAAAAGTATCAAATAACAACGAAAAACTCGAGTTACAGACACACCCCTCGAATCTGTTCGTTGAGCAATTCCAGTTTGCAATCACGATACAGTTACACCACGTGACTACAAAACTAGACTCCAAAGTTCACCACCCAAATCTGCCACAATTTAGGCTAGCATTGGAAAATTACTCCCTAACAGTTTTGTTTGAAAGAGAATAATGAATAAACTTAAGCCAAAAAAATCTGCCACTTTCATTCCACCGTGCATACAAATACCATAAAAATAAAACTGCCCACTACTTGCTAAATAATAGGCAATATGCTGAATTGACAAATTCAAACAACTAAAAAACTAAAACAAACTTCTAAATTAAAAGCAAACTTCACGTGTGGCATTTTCTTCACTTTTGGGCTTGGGCTTGTTTTGTTGACATAACAAATAACACTAAACTGATATTAATTGAAGTGACCCAATTAACATCACTTGGGCTGCATATTGAACACCGAATTGATCTACTACAAGGTTTGATGTGTCTGAGCTCAATTGGATAACACCATCACTCCCCCTGGTCAAGTTAAGCTTACAGTAAAGTGATAGACATTCCGCTTTGTCAAGTTATTGAAAAGGTACTCCAGAAATTGGCTGATCACTTTATTAAATTTGACTCATCTTTGGTTCTATGTATTGATTAGTAATTTTAAACTCGTTGTTTGTTCATCTAAACTTGTTTTATGTACTTTTCTCCTATCTATTTATTCATAGCTATATTTAATGTCAAAGTTTGTGTTGAGAGTCTACAATTATCATAAAGTAGTATATAGATTTAAATATTCGGAGTATTTTATAAATGAAGGCACTAAATGTTATGTGGTGATCGCCAACTGGTACAACCGACAATTAGTTGTGTTTGTTGTTGTATGTCCTGATGGGTGTGGAGAACCTGATGCAGAAGGAAATATAAGCTTAAGGAGTTTCTACAATGCATGGTGTGACAACTCGTAATTAATTAGCAACGGGTTAGTCTTAATCTCGTTTAAGCTAAGTCATTATCATAATCTCGTCTAATTTAGACGGTCTTTGACGTGGAAATTGTTAAACTTTTGGACTTTTGACTTAGTCAAATTAGACGTATCTTGATGACGTAGACTATTAGCTATCTAGACGAATGCCGAGTCTTAAAAATAACTTTAAATGAATATTTAAAGGTTATGTCTTGTACAAAATAAATAGACTGTCTAGACTTAATATTTTAAAAGTTCACTTTGACGAAACTTTATTGACTTGTCTTAATTTAAATAACACGAGGGAAAATACATTTACTTTAAATTATAACCTTTTAGTCATACGGTATTTAATCGTAAGCATTTTACCAATTTAAGGGTATTAAAATACCAAAAATTAGGCCACATGGGCAGCCCCTCCCTTTTTGTGGACGGCAACAAGACACCAAGCACCCCATCTCCTTTTCTTTCTTTTTTTTTTTGATCGACATTACCAAAACACATCACCACCAAAATCCTCTCTTATCTTCTTCTAAATTGGGTTCGGCTAGGAGGAATCAAAAGGAGAACATTTTTAATTGTTCTAATAATAATAATCAATTAACAAGAATCATTCAAGTATCATCGTCTTCTTTCATTTCTTTTTCAAGATCATCTTTTGGTAAGTAAGTTTTCTCCAAACTTTTGACTTTCTAAACTTAATCATATGGTTTAGTTTCATTTATATTAGATTGAAATTTGTTAGTAAAGATGATGAAATGAATTGGTATAAGTGGTTTAGATGGACTTTTGTAGAAATAAGAAATTGGAATCAAAAAGTGTTGAAATTGTGAAATGATTAGTGAAATGGATTGTTTTCGGGTTCTTGGACCATGTTTCTAGTCGTTATATTGAAAAGACTTGATTATAAAACGATTTGGTTTACGGAAAATGGTCGAAAAATGAGTTTTTACTCGTTCAGGTCATGTCTCGCGCCGCGATGGTTCCGAGTCGCGCCGCGATGTAGTGTAAAATGGGTATCGCGCCGCGATGATCCATGATCACGTCGCGATATTTTGAGCTGTATGACATTTTCAAAAGACGATAACTTATTCGCTCGAACTTTGTTTATATGGACTAGTACTTGAGACTACATTATAATGACAATGTCAATGACATTAGAAACTAAAGTCAAATAAAATGGACATTTAATCACATTCTTGGTCGTGGCATTCTAGGGTCGATAGCTAAGTAGTTTTACGTAGGATACTTGACGGCGTGAGATTTGATCCTCACCATTCGTACTCATATCCTAGGTTTTGGATAGACGTGGAGACTAGATTTGCTCATTCTCAAGTTGCTCGCCCTTTTAGCTCTTTGATCGCTAAGGTGAGTTTATGGCGCCCTTTTTCCTTTTACTTTGGGCCTGAAAAGCATGTACTACTGTATACACGACTACTTTATAAATGATTTGTCTTTGTCTATGACATGAGATTTGGTAAATGAAATCATTTGTCTTATAATTTCCATGTTGACGGCTGTCTGAAAATGTGTATACATGTCTTATGAAATTTTGATCTATATGTCTTGACTTGCCATGTTGTCGGCTGACTAAATTGTTCTTTGTGTTTGACGAACTAAAATGATCCCCCTTATGTAGTTATTACCATTAAGAGATCCTAATGGTTGTCTTGTCAGTTTTTGTGCCTGACTGTCTTGGTTTTGGTCCGCACCCCATTGTAGACGGGAGACCTATGCGAGGTATATCGGTCTGCACCCCATTGTAGACGGGAGACCTGTGCGAGGGAAATTGGTCTTATTGTCGGACTTCGGTCTGGACTGTCATTATATATTGTCGGACCTTGATCCCGGCTGTCTTGTCTTAAATAACTACATGTCATTGTGTGCTCTCAATGACGACTGGTCTTTTAGTCAAACACACTGTAAACTCACCAACTATTTCGATAGTTGATCCTTTCAAATTTCATGCTTTTCAGGTGACCAACAGTAAGTCTTGGAATCGTATTTGGCATTATAGGGCCATTCTTTTGACTTGGACGTACAATTAGCATCAGACATTGAGGACTCTCATGTTTTTAGCTTTAATTGTAATAGACTGTCCAGATATTGAACTCGTATTTAGTGGGCCCAGTTCCAAATGAGGATGACGTGTATCTGTATTTTGGGGTCCACATTCTAAAACGATTGTACTTGTATTAGACTTGTATTTTGGTATTAATGGATGTAATTTCTATTTAACTACGGTTAGTACGCAATTATTTGTTAACCATGTATTTCCGTTACAACGGGGTGTGACACATGGTTATTCTTTTACTGATTATTACTATTTCTTTTCTTAACTCAATATAATTGGGTAATTTTCCGACTGGAGATCTGACTTGGTTTGTTACTTAGAATTTAATACATCATCTTTTATGACTACGCTTAGGGAATTGTCATACGTTAAAATGGTTTGGTAACTAATATGAATATATTTTGGTCAATCGTCTTGGTGAGTCTTTGATTCTAAAGAATCTATTTGGGTTCGAGTACTACTCTTCATGTTCGTGCAAGTGGATTGTTGTAGATTTTTTTTGAAAGTCTTCGTGTAATGCATATTGCATAGCATAGTGGCCAAAAACAATTGTTCACTGTATATTGGGCCTAATAAAAGAAGCCCAGATGGATATATAATCTGCCATCCTGACGACCTGACCCAGGTCAATGCATGATCTGGAAATTTTGAGAAATCACTGCTCTGTTCAAGCTTTATCAAGACAAGCCTAGAAACTACAATTCATTTCTTTCCATTCTATAAATGCCCACTCTCTCATCAAATTTGTTTCATCACAAAACAAATATATAGTCTCAACTTTGAAAACGATCAAGTGTAAAACATAATTCTACAAACATGTCGATCATTCCGAGTTTCTTAAGCGGCAGAAGGAGCAATGTGTTCGACCCATTCTCCCTTGACACCTGGGACCCCTTTCAGGGCATTTCCAGCACCCTCAGTAACCTTCCTGAGTTTTCGCAAGAAACCTCAGCGATTGCAAACGCCAAAATTGACTGGAAAGAGACGCCAGAAGCTCATGTGTTCAAGGCGGACGTACCCGGGCTGAAGAAGGAAGAAGTGAAGGTGGAGGTTGAGGAAGGAAGGGTGTTGCAGATCAGCGGTGAGAGAAACAAAGAAAGCGAAGAGAAGAATGACAAGTGGCACCGGGTCGAGAGGAGCTCTGGCAAGTTTTTCAGGAGGTTCAGGCTGCCCGAGAATGCAAAAATGGATCAAGTCAAGGCTACCATGGAGAATGGCGTGCTGACGGTCACCGTGCCCAAGGAGGAGGTCAAGAAGCCAGAAATCAAGTTCATTGATATCTCCGGCTAATCAGTCTTTGGAAAATGTGGTTTGTAATGAGGTAATGTACTGGTTTGTTGATGTGTGTATTGTAAGCTTATTTCTTGTACGCTATTTGTGGTTTTGGTTTGAATAAAAGAAAGCTTCTTACGTTTAAATTACACGAGCTAATCAACCCCTTGTTACGTGGGCAGATTAAATACATTTGATTTTCATGGTACAAATAGGCGACGTTGATCAATAGTAATGTATCATCTCTAGTGGTTATACTAGTAAACAATTAATAACAATCCAACTCAACTCCTAAGTAGTTTTAAATAAGCAGACATCATCTTCAAGATAGAAATTTTTTAGACTATGGAGTGCTGAGCATCCAATAAAAAAAACTAGCGCAATCCACTGATCCTTAACCAAAAAATGCAACTTGTACCATTCATTCATAGCTGATTTACAATAGCTCAAATTTAGTCTTGCAAGTTGCAACATAGGTAAATTAATTACATCAATTCATTCTTTTGGGGGAAAAACACCAAACTAACAGTTGTGATCAGATTTCCGTTGTGCATAACAATGGCTAAACCCACCCAAAATTAGTAGTCTTTGCACTTCATATATATGAAAGTAAAAATATACCAATCTAAACACCAACGAAAACATAACTCAAATCATCAAAACGGATGGTCTCTAAAATGCATTTGGAGAAAAAAAAGTAGTAACGAGAAAACCCACACCTCATGTTGTGTGCGTTGTGCAACTTATCATTAAGAAACTTGAGGCTTTAATCTGCACAAAGTATAAACTAGCATCGACATGAATTTTAAATTTAAAAATCAAATATAATGATTATTCAGAAAAAGAAAATACATGTTTTGGTTTTATCAATTACAGAAATCTTTTTATTTTTTCTAATATCTAGAATTCAATTGAAAATTATCCAAATTAAAAGTCAATCAGATATTCACAGAATTTTATAACTGATAAAATAGTGATATTTTCATTGGTGGCACAATTGGGGTGAAATTCAGGTTAACTTTATTATATACTAGTGCTCAGGCCCGTCCAATGGACGGGTAGTCTCAAAATATATTAATCAAAAGCTAAAAAATTGGAATTCAAGTATATTAAATCTCTATGACCAATATCACAATTTAATCAATACGAAAACTAAAAAAGAAACATATGAAAATTAACTCCATATAAATATTGATTCCAGTTTACCCTTTTTTTTCAACTTTAGTTAAATAAAAAATTTGCAGTTTGTTATATCTAAACTTACTACAAACACAAACAACAATTTTAGACTAAACGATTTAGAGTTAAGCTCAACAAAAAGAGAAACAAAAAGTGTACAGTATATAATTTGAAAAATACATATCAATTCATCAACAAAGACCATCTCGAACGTTTTGATTTTCTTCGAGTTGTTCCACTCCGAAACAGTCCATACATGCACAACACGGAGTCGTAGATGATGGTTAACATGTGTTGGCTTAAGATCTTCAAGATGAACTAATGTGGTCTTATTTTTTGTTGTTGAAGAAGAAGTCATAATGAACCTATAATGGACAACAAACTAAATTAAAAGAGATATAATAATAATAATAATAACAATACTATTAATAATAATATTAATAATGATAATAATAATTTAAGTTCATAATATATTGAATTTCATAAAAGTGATGATCTTTAAAAATTAAAAACATGTTACCTGGTATAGGAGGAGGTCGAACCTTTTGGTAGTCGACTTTTTTTTTTTGGTTTGGTCGTAGGTTTTTGTTTTTGGTTGAGGATATGTGAGTGTTTTTTCCTAGGTTGTATATATATAGATATAATATACTTTTTGGGAGACTTTTAAAGATAAAAAGATTGTTTTATTAATAATAAAGTCGCCCTTTAGATTTAATAATTAGAAAAATAAAGGATTAATGAGGAGGAAGTTTTAAGGTAAAAGAGGGGGATTAAGGTGCTTTTTAGTTATATTATATAGATTACCCGGTTGGCATATTCATCCCTAACCTAAAACATGTCAACCCAAACATAACCTACCATTTAGAAAAAACGGGCCAAACATATCGACGGGTTGTTTTTCAGGCGATGACTAGTTTCCAGGCAATGGGGTTATCAACAAAGCATTTTAAGAATACACAAGACATGGATAACACAATGCCAAGAAATACCGATTGGATAGATTTAATTGTATCTTAATGTAGACTCATGTGCGTTTTCTTACTACCAAATGAATCAAGTAAAAACAGGATAATAATGCAAAACAGAAATACTTAGACAAATTTCTAGATCTAAGATCTGAATTTGTGATCTGGAGAGTGGGATTGAGATTGAGATTGAGATTGAGATTGAGATTGAGATTGAGATTGAGAGTTTGAGATTGAGATTGAGATTGAGATTGAGAGTTTGAGATTGAGATTGAGATTGAGATTGAGATTGAGATTGAGATTGAGATTGAGATTGAGAGTTTGAGATCGAGATTATCCCTATACTGAGACTGAGACTGAGACTGAGATTGAGATTGAGATTGAGATTGAGATTGAGATTGAGGTTGAGATTGAGATTAAGATTTTGTTGAGATTGAGATTGAGACCGAGACCGAGATTGAGACTGAGATTGAGATTGAGATTGAGACTGAGACTGAGACTGAGACTGAGACTGAGATTGAGATTGAGATTGAGATTGAGATTGAGATTGAGACTTGAGTGAGACTGAGACTGAGACTGAGATTGAGATTGAGATTGAGGTTGAGATTGAGATTAAGATTTTGTTGAGATTGAGATTGAGACTGAGACTGAGACTGAGACTGAGACTGAGACTGAGACTGAGATTGAGATTGAGATTGAGGTTGAGATTGAGATTAAGATTTTGTTGAGATTGAGATTGAGATTGAGATTGAGATTGAGATTGAGATTGAGATTGAGATTGAGATTGAGATTGAGATTGAGATTGAGATTGAGATTGAGATTGAGATTGAGATTGAGATTGAGATTGAGATTGAGATTGAGATTGAGATTGAGATTGAGATTGAGATTGAGATTGAGATTGAGATTGAGATTGAGATTGAGACTGAGACTGAGACTAGACTGAGACTGAGACTGAGACTGAGATTGAGATTGAGATTGAGGTTGAGATTGAGATTAAGATTTTGTTGAGATTGAGATTGAGACTGAGACTGAGACTGAGACTGAGACTGAGACTGAGACTGAGATTGAGATTGAGATTGAGGTTGAGATTGAGATTGAGACTTGAGTGAGACTGAGACTGAGACTGAGATTGAGACTGAGATTGAGATTGAGATTGAGTTGAGATTGAGATTGAGACTTGAGTGAGACTGAGATTGAGATTGAGATTGAGACCGAGACCGAGATTGAGACTGAGATTGAGATTGAGATTGAGACTGAGACTGAGATTGAGATTGAGATTGAGTTGAGATTGAGATTGAGATTGAGACCGAGACCGAGATTGAGACTGAGATTGAGATTGAGATTGAGACTGAGACTGAGACTGAGATTGAGATTGAGATTGAGATTGAGATTGAGATTGAGATTGTTGAGATTGAGACTGAGATTGAGATTGAGATTGAGACTGAGACTGAGACTGAGACTGAGATTGAGATTGAGATTGAGATTGAGATTGAGATTGAGATTGAGATTGAGACTGAGACTGAGACTGAGACTGAGACTGAGACTGAGATTGAGATTGAGACTGAGATTGAGATTGAGATTGAGACTGAGATTGAGATTGAGATTGAGATTGAGATTGAGACTGAGACTGAGACTGAGACTGAGATTGAGATTGAGATTGAGATTGAGATTGAGATTGAGGTTGAGATTGAGATTAAGATTTTGTTGAGATTGAGATTGAGATTGAGATTGAGACCGAGACCGAGACCGAGATTGAGACTGAGATTGAGATTGAGATTGAGACTGAGACTGAGACTGAGACTGAGACTGAGACTGAGATTGAGATTGAGATTGAGATTGAGATTGAGGTTGAGATTGAGATTAAGATTGAGATTGAGACTTGAGTGAGACTGAGACTGAGACTGAGACTGAGATTGAGATTGAGATTGAGATTGAGACTGAGATTGAGATTGAGATTGAGGTTGAGATTGAGATTAAGATTTTGTTGAGATTGAGATTGAGATTGAGATTGAGATTGAGATTGAGATTGAGATCAACCAGAAATCTGAATAGACTTGACATCACGTTTCTTAACTTCGAGTTTGGGCACAGTAACAGTCAACACACCATTCTCCATAGCAGCCTTAACATCATCCACTTTCGCATTCTCCGGCAACTTAAACCTCCTCATAAACTTGCCACTGCTTCTCTCAACCCTATGCCACGTGTCACCCTTTTCTTCTCTCTCCTTGTTCCTCTCTCCACTGATCTGCAGCACTCGATCATCTTCCACTTGGACTTTCACTTCTTCCTTTTTGAGCCCTGGCACGTCGGCCTTGAACACGTGTGCGTCAGGGGTTTCTTTCCAGTCGATGTTGGCGCTCGCGAATGATGAGGTTTCGGATGACCCGACCCGATTGGCAAGGGAATTGAAATTGTTGTTGGTTGGGAATGGGAAGCCGTCGAATGGGTCCCATACGTCGAGCGAGAATGGGTCGAAAACGTTTGATCGACGGTTACCGAAGAAGTTTGGAATGATCGACATTGTTTCGAGTGTGATCGTTGATTTGATATTTGGGATTTAGTAAAGTATTTTTTTATGATTGGAATTGGAATTTGTATGGTCTGATTAAAAAAGGGGTTCAGTGGTTTATATAACTGTTTTTGGATTATGTCCTGAAGGGTCTGGAGATATTTGGGGAGGTTTCTGGATTCTTCTTTTCTTCTTAGAGCTTGATAAAAGGCCATTGGGCTTTGCTAATGTCCTAAGCCCATTTATAATACAATTATAACTTACAATTTGAATGAATCAAGTCAATAACTATTGTTCGGGCAATAATTTTATGAAAGGTTTAAAGAGAAATTAAGACTTATGAATCACTAAACTAAGTAAAACAAGACTAAGGTAACAATATTCACAATATCCTTGACAAGTTAAACAATCAGTAACACCGTAATATCAAAGTAATCGATTCTAAATCAACATAACAGATATACATCGTCGTAGACTTGTAGCTGCCGTCGGCCATCAATTTGGATCTCATATTCTCGTACCAGAGTAGACGGATTTTAACATGTAAAATGACGATATAAAAGAGCTCCAGCCTTAAGACGACCATAACCTTTATCAAAGTTTGACTTACCATAGAATACATGAACGAATAAGAACCTCATTATAAAGATTACTAAACTATGTAAGCAAAAGACATTATCTAAAACTAAATCAACTGTGCTATTCAAATTACTTGCATTGAGTATTAACTTGGTTTTGCATCATCATTAGGCATTCTTATTTCCATGACAACTCAGAAGGGCTAACAACTAACATCCAACCCTGCTTGTTTAACTAACTCATCACATCATGGTAATCATATTGTAGCAAAATAAATGTTGCATATAAGTAGGTGACCATTTGGTTATGATATATGTAAACAAAAAATATCCGACTAATATCCTCTATAAGATCGTCTAAGAGCACATATAAGCTCAAACGATTCACTAACTAGAAATATTATACTACTTGTACGATATCATATGTACATAGGGTGACATTATTAGGCAGACTGTACGTCACAAGTCATTGGAATCAACTGCCACAATCTTAGGAGCACCAAACCTTGTAGAATTCCCTCGTATCTTGGAGGCCAACCTGGTGATTCCGGTAAACTTTTCACCTCCTTTAGAGTGAACCATTGGTTGATCTTCCTCTTTTTTTAAGTCACTTGGAGGCAAGAAACAGTCCATTGTAAGACCCTTGATATTGAAATCGACTTCTTCAATGGTCCAAACCTCCTCCATTTTCGTGTGTGAATGGCTTTCTGAGTCCTCGCCAAACCTAAACAATGAAACAGTTGTTTGACCACCATAAGCTATGTTAACCCCTTCGATGGTCCGATAGTCTTGGACTAGCGACTCCATGGTAGTCTCCCAAAACACACTATCACTTCCAGAGCTTCTAATTTTAATTAGGTGCGAGTCTTTAAGCTGGTACAAAAGACCGGTTCGTTGACTAAAATACCCCCAAATTGTATGCTTCATGATTTCCACATTGTTGCTGCTTCTCACTTTTAGAGCTGAAACATCTGCTTCAAGCTTTAGCACAAAGCAGTCTTCTCCATTAACATTCTTCTCTCCAATACAAATTGAATTTGTGAACAAATTTGCCGTTGACTTTGGATCCAGACCCTGTCAAAATCAAGAATTGACCTTTTTAGCCCAAATTGACTTTCATTAACCAAAAAAGTAAACAATTAGCAGCCAAGACATTTGAAGACGTGCTCCACTATTGGCATAGGTCCCACTATTGGAAAAATTAGACCCCCTTATTTTTCCTTGATAAAAAGTCAAAAAGTTTGACTAAGACTCAAATTTAAATTTACAAGTATAATCGTACCTGTAAAGAACGACGAAGAGGTCTAGGCGGCCCTCTAGAAGCATGAGAATGATGCCACGGTGTCTGGCGCCACGCCACCTTCCCGTCACTTCCAGCGCTGATCTTGAAACCGGAAACAACCAGTTCTAAAGACCATAGGTCTGGCCTTTTTTGCCATAGCACAAACCCGCCCATTTCACCACCACCATTTTTAACGCTCTTGGGTTTTATGGCTTTAGCACCACCGCAGCTCATGGTTATTCCGTCTCCGGTGGTGAATTCTGTCGCCACCATCTTCACCTTCCCTACGGCGTACATACTGTCAACTTTGTTTAAAGCCTTTTCACCACCCGCGGCTGCTATATATTGTTGCACGATGTATTTAGCCATTGAAGATTCCTATATAAGTCAAATTAATACTTCATCAACACCAATGAAAACACCCTACAAGATTATAAATTTATAATCTTAACTACTAGAAAAAAACCACAAAAAACCATAACAAAAGTACTTTATTTAACTACCGGGCCAAAACACATGTTGATATAACAAGAATGTTTTCTAACCACTATGTTATACACGAAACATATTAAAATTACTCTCTTTTTTTATTAACTAACAGGCCAAAACACATGATGATGTAACAAAATTGTTCTGTTTACAAATTACAACTAGGCCAAACACATTATTAGATGACAATTATGAACAAGATTTGTTCGTGATTATTATTAGTCATATTCAGAAACTGTTATTTATAGTTACCTAAATTACATAACTAATTTATGGTAAATATAATCACTAACAAATCTTTTTGATAATTTGGTGCAACAAAAATCTTTTTTGAACCACATGCCAAACACATATTCATGTAATTAAATAATAACTAACTATATGATTAAGAATTGTTTTAAGACAAGTAATCAGTAAAGAATAGAGACTTACAATAGGATTATCTTGAATGACTGGTTTGGTGATAGTGGAATGACCACCAGAAGAAATAGGAAGAGGGACAAGGGGAGCACCAACGACTCCAAGCAAAAGCTGAATTTCAGCGTCTCGGCCACCAAAATCAGGAAAAGAGTGGCGTTTTTGATGATCATTATTATTGGAATGTGGTTTCATCCAAGATTTCATGGTTTGCCAGGAATTGCTCATCTTATAATTATTATTAGTGTCATAGTTATGATCAAAGCTTTCTTCGGGTATTGGAACTTCGAGAACAGTTTCAAGTGCATCTTCATTGTCTAAATTTGGACATAAAGTTCTCATTGTTTGTTTTTGGAGAATGATTATTATTAGAGAATGAGAGAAAGCGAACGAAGGAAGTGGGAAACGAGGGAGGGAGAGTGAATTGTATTCAAAGGGAAAGATGGAATGGAAGGGGATATTATATGGGGAGAGAATGAATGGACCAACCGACCATGGGCCGTTTCATAACGTGCAAACTATTTCTTATGTGTCATGTCGTGTCCGCACGCTTGCTCTTTTTTCTTTCTCTTTCTTCTTTATTTGTCGTCTAAATTTGGACATAAAGTTCTCATTGTTTGTTCCACATATGTACAACACTACAAAGCATTGTTAATATTTTGGTATTCTGTTTTACCCTTTTCATCTATGTGAGTTTTCATTGTGTATTAAAGTATAAAAGTTAGCAAACTTTTAAAAAACATTAGAAATTCAGTAATGCTCATCTAGAGTTGGGATTAGCTTTTAATTTATGACTTTTGTTATTTCTAAATCCTGACCCCCGAGGATTATACGTAGTTAATATATTATACACTTATCTTAACAAAATCTTTACTTAACACTTACCTTATATATTTAATCAACCTTCACATTTTAAATATTAATTAATATTTTTTATATATATTTAGTAAAACTTTTCATTTCTCCAATTATTTTATAACAACGAGATTAACAACATATTCTTACACGACATTCGGGATTGTTTTAGTGTGTGGTACCCTCTAGTGGTTGTTTTTTTTTGAAGGACTTATTAAACACATGTATCAACTTTATCAGAAAAACGTACTTAAAAAGTCGGGTAATTAAAACCTTATACCCTGCATACGTGTATGTATCCTTGGCTCCTTGCTTTATCAATCAAACAAGTTTAGTCCAGGTAGATGACATCAAAGATATCCCTAACTACCCAAGTCCAATGTATATGTTCATGTTACTTTTCATTTAGTTATGTTGTCCTCAATCTCTTATCAAGATATACAATCCGTGATTTGAAGTGTATTAAAAAATATGTGAGTTATGAACAATTAACATAAAAGTTAAAAACGAATGATGTGTTTATGAAGCAATTAGTAGCAAACATATATGATGATCCAGCCAATTGTGTAAAGCAAGATTGGTGTTATATATCGGGTTGGGTGTGGGTCGAAAGACATTAGTATATCCGGTGTTGTTTTTATGTGGTTGTTAGTGATGGTGCAGCCGGCAATTGGTTTGGCGGTTTGTATGACTTAAAATAATATCCGATCCGATTAATTATGCAATGCACGTTCTCCTGATATTTTGTCGGGCTTAAGGTGGGGTTTTAAGCTAACACCCATACATCCACGACCAGGTGGAACTCCTCTTCAATCTCATGTCTTAGGCCTCTCACAATAGGAGTATCATCCACACCTCTTCCACACTGCAACATCAGCTTTTCTCTCTCCTCTTCCACCTCTTCCACACTCACTCACAATAACACCTCTTCCACACCTCTTTCACAACTTTTATTTATTTTATTTTATATTTATCCAAACAATAAATTAAACTTAATTTTATTTAAAATAAAACATTACAACTAAATTAAAAAGCATTACAATTAAACATTAACTATAAAAAAATACACCTAATACAATTAAAAATAAAACATTACAATGAAAAATAAAACATTACGATTAAAAATAAAACTACTCGTCGTCGGCCGTCTGGTCCTCCTCGTCGTCCTCCGGATCGTGGCTAAAGGCCGCCGGAGCCGCCGGTGCATAAAACATGCTACTGAATTCCTCTTCCAAGTATTGCCGATATCTCATATGTGCTTCCAAGTCCTTTGTCGACAAACCCGTCAGAATCGGTTTCGCCAAAAACTTCATGGCATCTCTAATCTCGGCCCGTCGCAAAGCATCTTGTTGCATTTGAACATAAGTACTAATCTTTTGAGCCGCTTCAGAACCCGATGATCGGCACGATGTTGCATCGGACGAACTAGACAACCTACGGCTAACGTTACGACCCCGTGGTCGCCTAACGGGGTCTTCCCCAAATAAGGCATCAAATGGGGTCGGGGTGGGGGTGGGGGTTGGGGTCACGCCTACTGGAACATCATCGACGGTCAAATCTACCGCCGGAGCCGGATCCGGTCGACTGCTCGTCGCGGCATTTTCATTCCAAAAGTTGGACAAACTTTTCAGAAGGTCATAGCAACTCTGGTAATGCCAATATTTCTCCCATGTTTGTTTCTTGTACAATTTCACAGCCGCATCAACCACCTGTTTCTCATCCGCCCCACTTTGTCGACCGTGCTCGCTAACCTTCTTCAACGCCGCGCCAAATTCCTTAACACCCTTTTTAATCTTGTTCCATTTGCCATGCATGTATTTGGCTCTTGGTACGCTTTGGGTATTTTGTTTCATTGTTGAACATCTCCACCACTTTACTCCAAAACATGCCATCCGTCTGATTATTACCCACCACCGGGTCCTGCGACCAATGCACCCAACACTGTGCCAACAATAGCGTATCCTCATTCTCCCAATTCCTTTTCTCTCTCGGTTTTGTGGCGCGCCTTTTCCCACGACCCACCTCTACAACTTCATCTTCATCTTCATCATCGGCGGACGCGACACTATCCTTGTCGGGAACATTTTCATTGATAATCAATGGCGGTTGTGGGGTTCTTGGTCTTTGTTGTTGTTGGTGGTGAAAATCAAACGCCATTTGAGCTTGCATTTGGGCTTGGGCTAACGCCATACGTTGAGCTCGTTCCAATTATGATCCATAATTGGATTGTAGTTAATCTGATTGTAGTACGGTGTCGATGGAACGAAAGAGGCGGACGAAAAGGCTCATCGACGAGCCACTCACAATAGGGCCATGGTCGACGAGCCCATCGAAGCTCGGTCGACGACCTTATTGTGAGAAGCCTTATCATCACAAAAACATACATTCTTTATTCTTTAATCATATATGACCACCTCAATGATTTCACTATTTTATACTTTTTTGAACGGTAAATATGTACACCGATATGACTCTCTATATATCCAACTTCAATTTCAGAGAAAACTCGTGTTAGACAAAGTTTGTATTTTTTTATAAAAGTATTTTGCTCATACTAAGATTTAAACCCAAAACCTTTTTAGTTTCAGAATTTCCGTGATAATTATTTTACTATTTAATATCCAAAAAGATCTCATACTAAAATATGAGTTATATATGTTCGAAGTAACAAATTTCATGTTAAATGGTAAAGGTGAACTACTCACTCTCACTTCAATAATTAAAAGATGAGTTCAAGTGTCAAATGTAACAGAAAATTTAAAGTTTTATGCATGTTAAATAAGAGGTTTTCTCCCAATTATGATGAATTTATTTATGCCGAGAATGGTCGATACTCAAATGGACTAATGATGAAATTAATAGCTATTATGTTTAGCCCATATTATAATAGATGATGTAATTGTTGTGTTTTGGTAAAGTTGGAACATTTAATTCAAGATGAAGTTAAAGTACAGTAATAAATTGAATTATTTGAAATAGAAAGTTATCTTCTTTTTTCTTTTCTTTTTTTGTAAAGTTAGTTTCGATTCAGACGTGCTGGGGGCAATTTTAACCAGCGATTTGTTGGACCTCCAACCCCCTCCTCATGGAAAATACCTTGAGATGAAAAACTCAAGACTCGTTTTGATTTTTCCGGCAAGTGTTGAATCTGAAATCTTTTGGTTAGGATTCGTGCGGAAATTAATTTTGAGAAGTTTGGTGGTGGTTTCGTGGTCTAATTCGAAGAAACGAGTGAGATATCGGCATTTTAAGTTTTCCGGTGAATTTTCCGGCCACTAAGCCGGAGAAGATGAAGATGATGACAATATATAATGTAAATTTCAGTTTTCGTCCCTGAACTAGTCACCTTTTGCACTTTTAGTCCCTCACGTGTTTTGCACGTGTGGGACTTAACGGCTGAAACTTAACGCCGTATGGCCAAAGGACGTCGATTGCAAAATTCTGCCAAGTTTAAGGTCAAAATTGTAATTTTTAAACTTTAGGGACGAAAAGTGAAAAACGTGCCAAGTTTAGGGACGAAAAGTGTAATTTACTCTAGATTAAAAGGACAAATTTGCCACTCTAAGTACATGGAAAAAAGTTATTTTACCACTTCTTTTTTTATAAGGGTTAAAATATTGCTCAAATCAAAAAAAGTAGTTATAATTTTTATTATTATCATTTTAAAACTAGTTGTCGTTGTAATGGAATTTACGAGAAACGTTGTAGTGGAATTTATTTTCAAAACGATTTTTTTGTTTTCTATTTTTTCGGGTTTCGGTTTGTTTCGATTTTGGTTTTTTCAGTTTCGGATCACGCGGTTCGGTCCGGTTTTTTGGTTTTCCGGTTCTTTTTATCACACCCCTATCACTAATGGCAAAATTACACTTATGTATTAGTTGTAGTGGCAAATAAGGTCTTATAAAAAAGGAGTGACAAAATAACTCTTTTCATGTATTTAGAATGACAAATTTGCCCTTTTAACCTATATTTCATAATTATTTACATATCAGGCCATATCAATATTGAACTCTTGGATTATATATGAAGATTGGATTATAACTTTTAGTTAACATGAAAAGATATTGGTTATTAAATTTGGGGAGTGATATCCACACAACATCCATTATCCATATACAATAATATATGCTTTATACAGTTGCATACTGTGTAATAAAACATGATTCATACAAAACAGTGATTAATTAATGAATCAATTTATGTTATCAAGGTATATGTTTATAGGTTAAAAATGACTAGAAAAAACCATTTTGGTATCTATTCATAACCCATTTTACTAATTGGTTACTTTATAATAGAAATTGAGAATATATAATCACGTAACACATGAAACGTTTTAGTAAATCTTATACTAGTCTAAAGTTTTGTCAGAAAATTTCTAATTCTATGTAAAAGTTAAAACTGGAGGTTCGATCCAGTTGGACATTCCATGTGATTAATATAAGGTAGGAAACGTGAGATGACTTAAGAGGTAAACAGGACAAATAGTCTGCCAAATTTCAACTCTTTTGAATTTCAGATAATTAATTAAATAAAAATCCATATTAGCTGTTCAAGAGTTAGATAGAGGTTTTTTCTCCGATGGATATCTTTAATTATTCATATTTTATTTTAAAAGATTATTATATAGTTATTTGAAATGAAAAGGTTTGAAAAATTAACGAAATATTTTGGTTAGGTTGTATATAGTTATTCAAATTGCCTTCTATTTGTTTATTTGTTTATATAGTTATTTGAATATGAAATTACATATTTTGAAATATACTCTAAAAACAATACAATATAAAGTTTATCAAGGAATGATTGCTTTTTTTTGGTATTAACTTCATAAGAAGAGATTTTCATACATATACCACACACCAAAAAAAAAAAATTAGGACGTAATCAAATACTTATTGTATTCATGTGAAAACATAAAATTTGGTGAAACCCAAGGGACTCATATGAGCCATTGGATCACCAATGATCTAAGGTAAGGGTTAGACATAAAAATAACTAAATAAAGGGTATTTTGGTCAATTAGACACTGGAACATTAGACTGATTGATATCTCTTATCTCACATCGTTCTTTCTCTCCCACTCTCTGAAAACTTAATCGGAACCACCAACACCAAATCAATCCGGAAACAGCCACCGCCGTCGTCAATATTTAATAAAAACAATCTCAATAATCATCTCCATCGTCCGCGCGATAAAATTTGTGTTTTTAGTATGGAGTCTAGCTGATATGAGGAATTTTGGAGGCTTTGATTTTTTAGTTTGAATTTACATCTCGCTATATAGATTGATATATCAGTTCCAATTAACAATCATGATCTTCTATTTGTTTAGAGGTTAACAACTTTGATTGCTTTTATTTGTGTTTGATTATTGAGTGGGAAAACATAGTTGTTTGATGATCTTAGCTTAAAATTCTTAAGATATAATCGGAATTGAGATTACAAGTGTTTGCTATATTTGAACTAGTAAATTAGACTTGATAGCTATTTGTTTGTGTGTAAGTGTTTGGATGAATTTTATATGAAATTTCTGAATGCATAGAAACTGTTTGTTGAAATGCCAACATGAAACTGTTTGACAAATGGCAGTTTGCTCGTTTTCTTTTGTGCTGGAATAAATCGTTAAGCATTTTTGTAGCATTTTTATGGTTATTCACTAGCTTGGTTAGGCATTTTGGTGGTATTTCAATAGTTATGCATTAGCATTTTGATATTTGATAAGTTGTCCAATATATATTTTGTGTCGTTTTTTGCTAGGTACTAGCATACTTAGCATTTGTCATAGCTGCTCAGTTTGTTAGTTTCACATTTGCTAGTTGTTTTGATAATTACTCGGTGTTTGATTCCCGGTTTCGTATTCATCTTAGTTTTTCTAGTGATTAGCTAGTTTCTTTAACTCCATTTGTTTGTGTAAATTTATAAATAAAATTAAATTTGATTTTGTATAGCTTTTTGAAATTGTACGTATACAATCAAATTTGATTGTGTATAGGTTTGTTGACATAAACTCCATTTGTTTGTGTAAATATCTCAACAAAAGCAAATTTGATTTTGTATAGCTTTTTGTAGCTGTATGTATACAATCAAATTTGATTTTGCATAGGTTTCTTGATATGGACTCCATTTGTTTTTCTAAATGTATGCATAAAATCAAATTTGATTTTGTATAGCTTTTTGACATTGTACGTATCAAATCAAATTTGATTTTGTATAGGTTTCTCATATGGACTCAAATTTGTTTGTATACATAATCAAATTTGATTTAATACAAAAAGCAAATTTGATTTCAAGATAAAGACAAGAGCGTGTTTTTATAGTTGGAAGAAATAAATACATCAAGGAATTTTGTAAAAATAACCCGACCCATTTAAGATAAGAAATCATTTTTATGCTTAAAATCAAATTTGATTATGTGTAGCTTTGTAGTTTTTAAGATATCTGTGTTTGTGTAGTTTTATGCTTAAAATCAAATTTGATTATGTATAGGTTTCTCATATGGACTCAAATTTGTTTGTATACAAAATCAAATTTGATTTTCTGCATACATTTATAAAAACAAATGGAGTCTATATCAAGAAACCTATACAAAATCAAATTTGATTTTGTACAGTTTCAATCGAATTTGATTATGTGCAGCTTTGTAGTTTTTAAGGTATCTGTGTTTGTGTAGTTTTATGCTTAAAATCAAATTTGATTTTGTACAGTTTCAATCGAATTTGATTATGTGCAGCTTTGTAGTTTTTAAGGTATCTGTGTTTGTGTAGTTTTATGCTTAAAATCAAATTTGATTATGTTGAGCTTTGAAGATTTTTAACTACATGTATGTGCGATACTTTATGTTTAGAATCAAATGTGATTATGTAAGCTTTACGTATCTATGTTTGTGTAGTTTTATGCTTAAAATCAAATTTGATTATGTGCAGCTTTGTAGTTTTTAAGGTATCTGTGTTTGTGTAGTTTTATGCTTAAAATCAAATTTGATTATGTATTGTTTTTACTAAATGTATGCATAAAATCAAATATGATTTTGTATAGCTTTTTGACATTGTATGCATAAAATCAAATTTGATTTTGTAAATGTTTTGATATCGTGTGCTGAAAGAAAAACACCTAAAACAAATGTTACACAAACATTTCAAACACCAGATGGATCGCAGTTTTTTGTGCCAATAGTTGATTATAAACGACAACCAGTGCTTGGAAAAAAGTATGGAACACTTGAAAATTGTCGGAGAAATTGTAGCACGTGCGGAGGTACGCGTCACAATAACAGGACATGTCGAAAGAAGAAACAAAAAGTAAATGAAAACATGGATACTGAAGGAGCTGCAAACAATTAGACAAACATTTGTTTTTCTAGATTATACATGTTTAGAAATAAATAATTTTTAGATGTTTACAAATTTTATACTTGGATGATAGTTTTCATTGGTTGATCATTTGTCTACAGATTGTGTTCTTGTTTGACAAATCAAATTTGGTTGTGAAATAGATCAATTGTGTTTAGTTCTGTTCCAGATTTAATGTTGTAAAGGTTTCTTGATATGGACTCAATTTGTTTTTCTAAATGTATGCATAAAATCAAATTTGATTTTGTATAGCTTTTTGACATTGTACGTATCAAATCAAATTTGATTTTGTATAGGTTTCTTGATATGGACTCAAATTTGTTTTTCTAAATGTATGCATAAAATCAAATATGATTTTGTATAGCTTTTTGACATTGTATGCATAAAATCAAATTTGATTTTGTAAATGAATCTTGATATGGACTCCATTTGTTTTTCTAAATGTATGCATAAAATCAAATATGATTTTGTGTAGCTTTTTGAATTTGTAAGTATAAAATCAAATTTATGTTGTAGGGGAGGGACGTGCAAAATCAAATTTGATTCGGAGGGGGAATCATGACAACGGGGCCTTCGGCCACCGCTCGGCTAACCCTCGACCTTCAAACCCTAAACCCTAGAGATTGTTATCGTCGGGGAGGGACACATTCTAAAATCCTAAAAATGACACCCTTTCGGGGGGAAGGACGCATTCTAAAACCCTAAAATCAAATTTGATTTTATATAGGTTTCTTGATATGGACTCCAATTGTTTTTCTAAATGTATGCATAAAATCAAATTTGATTTTGTATAGGTTTCTTGATATGGACTATATTTGTTTTTCTAAATGTATGCATAAAATCAAATTTGATTTTCAATAGCTTTTTCAAATTGTATGCATAAAATCAAATTTGATTTTGTATAGGTTTATTGATATGGACTCTATTTGTTATTCTAAATGTATGCATAAAATCAAATTTGATTTCGTATAGCTTATTTACACTGTCCGTATCAAATCAAATTTGATTTTGTTTAGGTTTCATGATATTGACTCTATTTGTTTTTCTAAATGTATGCATAAAATCAAATATGATTTTGTATAGCTTTTTGACATTGTATGCATAAAATCAAATTTGATTTTGTAAATATTTCTTGATATGGACTCCATTTGTTTTTCTAAATGTATGCATAAAATCAAATATGATTTTGTGTAGCCTTTTGAATTTGTAAGTGTAAAATCAAATTTATGTTGTAGGGGAGGGACGTGCAAAATCAAATTTGATTCGGAGGGGGAATCAGGACAACGGGGCCTTCGGCCACCGCTCTAGGGTTTAGGGTTTGAAGCCGAGGGTTAGCCTCGCTAACCCTCGACCTTCAAACCCTAAACCCTAGAGCTTGTTATCGTCGGGGAGGGACGCATTCTAAAACCCTAAAAAGGGCACCCTTTCGGGGGGAAGGACGCATTCTAAAACCCTAAAAAGGGCACCCTTTCGGGGGGAAGGACGCATTCTAAAACCCTAAAAAGGGTGAGGGTTCCCACTCTAGGGTTTAGGGTTTGAAGGCCGAGAGTTAGCCTATCGGCTAACCCTCGTATAAAATCAAATTTATGTTGTAGGGGAGGGACGTGCAAAATCAAATTTGATTCGGAGGGGGAATCATGACAACGGGGCCTTCGGCCACCGCTCTAGGGTTTAGGGTTTGAAGCCCGAGGGACGGCTAACCCTCGACCTTCAAACCCTAAACCCTAGAGCTTGTTATCATCGGGGAGGGACGCATTCTAAAACCCTAAAAAGGGCACCCTTTCGGGGGGAAGGACGCATTCTAAAACCCTAAAAAGGGTGAGGGTTCCCACTCTAGGGTTTAGGGTTTGAAGGCCGAGGTTAGCCTATAGGCTAACCCTCGTGCAAAATCAAATTTGATTCGGAGGGAGAATCATTACAACGGGGCCTTCGGCCACCACTCTAGGGTTTAGGGTTTGAAGCCCGCGGCTAACCCTCGACTTTTAAACCCTAGAGCTTGTTATCGTCGGGGAGGGACGCATTCTAAAACCCTAAAAAGGGCACCCTTTCGGGGGAAGGACGCATTCTAAAACCCTAAAAAGGGTGAGGGTTCCCACTCTAGGGTTTAGGGTTTGAAGGCCGAGGGTTAGCCTATCGGCTAACCCTCGACCTTCAAACCCTAAACCCTAGAGCTTGTTATCGTCGGGGAGGGACGCATTCTAAAACCCTAAAAAGGGCACCCTTTCGGGGGAAGGACGCATTCTAAAACCCTAAAAAGGGTGAGGGTTCCCACTCTAGGGTTTAGGGTTTGAAGTCGGAGGGACGGCTAACCCTCGTCAAAATCAAATTTGATTTTATTCATACATTTAAACAAACAAATGGAGTTTATATCAACAAACCTATACACAATCAAATTTGATTGTATACGTACAATTTCAAAAATTTATACAAAATCAAATTTGATTTTATTCATACATTTAAACAAACAAATGGAGTTTATATCAACAAACCTATACACAATCAAATTTGATTGTATATGTACAGTTTCAAAAATTATACAAAATCAAATTTGATTTTATTCATACATTTAAACAAACAAATGGAGTTTATATCAACAAACCTATACACAATCAAATTTGATTGTATACGTACAGTTTCAAAAATATATACAAAATCAAATTTGATTTTATTCATACATTTAAACAAACAAATGGAGTTTATATCAACAAACCTATACACAATCAAATTTGATTGTATGCTTGAATCTTTTGTATTTCCTATCATATGTGTTTGTCAAAACCTATCAAGTTTGATTGATTTGGCCAATCAAATTTGATTTTATTCAGAATCATAAAGGTGATTAAATCATATTATCAAACTTTGGTTTAGACATTTCATCAAGTACTTTGTATGCAATACTCAATTAAATGTGATTTAATTGTAAATCATATACTTTGGTTTAAACATTTCATCATACACCTTGTAGGCAATATTGTACCAAACAACAAAGTCAATTATTTAGCTAATAAAAGTTAACAAATTCGAATATTAGAATAGATCTAGGTACAATCAAGTATGATTGGATGTATAATCAGCAAATACGTATATAATCAAATTTGATTTAGTACATACACTTTGGTTTAGACATTTCATCAAACACTTTGTGGGCAAAAATTCTTTAAAATTTTTTTAAACAACAACAACCAATGATACAACTTCTTATCATATGAAAAAACAAAAATAATAGAAAAGAACTACAAATCATGGATAAAAATGGTTTGTTTATCTACTTTTTATATAAAAAACATTAACTACATAAAATCTCACTCTAATAATATCTAGAACATCATCATCCATTTGTTGTTGTTGTTGTTAATGGTTTGAGGTGGAGATCCAGACAGGAGGAAGAGCGCGAGATGATGGTGGCAGAGGTGGTGGTGGTGGTTACTGATGTGTGAAATCTAGCTTAAAAATTTATAACAAGATCCACCGTTTACTGACTACCACACACTCACGGGCAGTGTACCCGTTCGTATGTAATATAGTTAACTGGCAAGACCAGGATCGAACACAAGGAATGAATGTTGTACTAAAAGTTGTGAAAAATGTAAAACAAGGGAAAGTTTGGTATGTGACCGAGTTGTCACTGTGCGTTTCTTAAAGCTATTTAACCAACAAGTAAAATAAAGTACTCAACCGGTGTCAATCGAGAGTACGCAAAAATAGTTTGAGTTGTAACAAATAATTAAAAAGTCATCTATGTCGAATCCGCTACACAAAAAGTCTAGGTTGCATATGGGTTAAGCTCAAAATTCATATAAGTTGGTGATAATAATCGTGATAAGACAAGAACACATCCGGCGTGCACTCCGTTTGTAAAATCGACTCAATCACCTAATCAATCCAATTTCTTGCAACAAGTGGTACCACCAACCCTATTGCAATTCCTTGAACTAGCTAGTTTGTTTGACTATTTACGTAACAATTCTATCTTTGTGAAAGAAACGTGGTACCACCATCCGTTAAATCCACTTAACAAAGTAATTTCTATTAAACTTGTATCTTTACTATCATACCATGACCTAGCAAGAGTCGTTCATAGACAAACCACTAAAATAATACTTGTATTCAACTAGTACCACTATCGAAAAACACAAATATCACCAAGCACACAAGATTAAGTGTAAGAAATCACTTCATTAAGATCTTGACAAAATGTTAAGTAAAACCAACTTGAATTCAAAATATTACGCAACCATAACTAATTGTTTCACTTCATCTTCATAGATGTATAGAGATTTAGCTACTCATAATGAAAAGAACTAAATATCCAATTAGAGAAGAGAACATAGTGTACCAAATATGAAGTAGAAATCCAATTCGAGGGTACAATCGGGCTACAATAAGTAACAATAGCCAAAACTAATCTCCAAGTCTTCAAAATAGTTGGAATGATGAAAAACCTTTCAAAATCCCTTCAAAAATGGCTAGGAGTTAAGTATGGAGGCTCCAGTGTCCAACATTAGGTTTAGGGTAAAGTGGGGGTTTGTATTTATACCCCAGGAGAGAGAAATCTGACAGTTCAGCGTCTGGTCGCGCCGCGAATGGCCTTCTCGCGTCGCGAGTCGTGCCAACATTGGAGCCTTTCAAAACAGGGACTTTTGTCGCGTCGCGATTTTTCATGGTCGCGCCGCGAGGCCATTTTTGTTAAGGCTCGCGCCGCGAATGGTTCTGGTCGCGCCGCGAGTCTGTCCTCTTTTGGGCATTTCAGCTTCGTTCTTCATCCGTTAATGCATATGCACCATTTCTGAGCCGCTTTCTACCATTATGAGCGATGTACCTGCTGTAGTCCTGAAACCACTAGCAAATACCATAACGCACCACAAAACAAGTATAAACGGCTATAATTCGTATACAAAACGTCCAAATAAGATGTGGAAGATATGTATAAATTGAGCCACATCAAACCTCCCCACACTTAAACCTTGCTTGCCCTCAAGCAAGTATGCACTTTAAACCAATCTCAAGTTACCAAACAATCCAAATGTCAAAACAAAATTAGTTAAACTAGAAATTTCCGACCAAGCGGTGTTGAATACCAAAAGCAAATGCATTTAAAAACTAATGAGCAAAGTTTAAGACGAAATCAGAAAATTCGACTAATCTAGAGCAAAACCATCTTTTAGTTACGATTAGAATCCCACCTATGCTTGTGTTAACACCTCTTGAACATTTCTATCGTTCCAATTGACCTTAAGCTCGTTCTTACTAAGCTTATAATCCACTAGCAAGCTTCACAATTATTATTGGCAACATAAGCAATATTCCACAATGATTACCGGTATTTTTTTGTCCACTTAAGCACTCACGCCCTTGGTTTTCCATAAGGTTTTCATTACGTTATACTTATGAGTCCCTCGACACAACATACTCCTATGGTCTAGAATTGCAACTCTATCCACACATTAGGTGATCATACAAAAGTGCACTTTAAGCGTCCGGCCAGCGGTTCGCTACGGATACCTAAGTATCGTTAAGAGACATACGCCAGAACTCAAGGTTAGGTTGCATATCCAGAGACCATGCTCTAAACACTAACACATACGAGAACAAAATGTTTTATAATTTAATACCCGTGAGTTTCTATGAGACCCGCGTAACGAACTTTCGGACAACTCATCCCAAGTTGGAAGCTTTAGGTGAGTTAGGTAAAACGAAGTTACCCCAAGGACCTACTTATTCGAATCTCAAAGCCCACATTAGCACTAGACTATTGAAAAATGTTTTGTGCGCGTTCCCGCATGTGCCACCCGTTTGATGCCGAAGCACCCCAGACACCCCGATATAAAGACCCAACATAATGACTAGAGCCACAACCTATAACATAGGAATTAAGGACCGGACATCCGGTGTGCAAACCATATGTTAAGTCAAATTACCACAAGCATATTTAATATATTTCAAGCACTTTGTGCACACAATTTGCAAAATTCAAATGGAAAACCTCAAGCGGTGCCTACCAATACATCATCTAGTGAAACTATTATTCACATTTGCTTCATCATTAGGGTACAATTAGCAGGCAACCTAGATTATATTGAAGTTCGGAGCAAGCCTATGACCCCTTGGAACGATGAAATGTCACAAGCACTAGAAAAGGAAAGCTAAAGGTAACTAATCTCTAGTTTTATCCTAAATTAGCAAAATCCAAGGTCCTCATTTCTCGTCTTTGCATAAAACCTATAGCCTCAAAAATTTAAAAACATAACCAAAATGCTAGTAAAGGAAAGAAACTTCAAAAAATTTCATTTTTCCAATTTACCATCCCCCTCCCCACACTTAAGTTGTACATTGTCCTCAATGGACGAATAACTAAGGCGAATAATGGGAAAAAGGGAAAAATGCAAAATGTAGAAAGGAACAATGAAAAACCTCCGGGTGAAAGCGAGAAATCACCATTGCAAAGTTGAAGCCAAAATTCAAGTGGGTGCTGAACTGACTGCCAGCATAAACCCGCTTGCTTATTCAAAATTTCCAAAAGCAATCTTCCAGAATTCAACTTGCAAAACCCCAAAATTTTCACCTGACAATTACCATAAACAAAATACGAAGCTAGTGCATAGTAATAGTAAAGGAATTTCAAGAAACGAGCAACACATGTCTCATCGCCTACACGGCAGGATTACAACCACATCGAAAGTAAATAAAGTGTAATGTCTTGATAGTTTCAGAAAATAGCAAGAAAAATAGAAAAGATCAGTCATCCTCCATGTCATGGGAGGAAGGTACGCCATCTCCAGCATCAGGATCGGGTGGTCCGCCAAATATGCCCCTGTAAAAATCATAGCCAGGCCCTGAATAGCGCTCACCAGTGGTGTGCCTATATGACCCAAATTGGGGCGTATCCTGAGCGCCCCCGGTGCTACTACCGGCACCTGCTGTGCTTGAACTTGGACCTGCCCAACCGTGCTGTTGTGGTGGATGCTGTTGACCTGGGTGCGGGCTGAAGAACCCGAAAGTGGTGCTGGCTGGCATGAAGATGGAGGGAGGCCTATAAGCCTGAGTAGGTGGGGGAGGAGGTGGAGAGTCCGGTTGGATCCAATGGTTGATGTAGGGCGACCAATACTCATTTTGGTAGCCCAGGCGGTTCACTTGGCTCCACATTGTTCTCTGCCCATCCATCATCATATCTTGAGTGTCCTGGAACTGCCTCTGATTACCCAGGATCTCATCAAGCTTAGTTCCCCAACCTGAAAAATCATAAGAAGGGTAAGGGTCAGGTTGCTCCATCTGGGGTGGCGGCTCCACCCTCTGTCTCTGAGCCGGCGGCCCTTGCTCATCCTCAGTATCATCACCCAAATCACTCGGTGCTGTCATCAACCGTGCCTTCTTCAACTCTGTGGCATCAATGATAATGGTAGGCTCAATGTCTGACACTCTCCTCCCCTCACTGGTGTTTGCCATTCCCAACCTCTCCATGATCGAGGTCACGAAATGACCACATAATAATCTATGCTCCCGGTGCTTCTGCATGTGGCGAGCAAGGATATAAGGAGCACAACCATATCGGGTTGGGGTGAAGTCTTGGAACTGCCTCAGTAACCACAGATCATCGCTACACACTTTGTCGTTGGCATTTCCCCTATGGATGAAAGAGTATGTAATAAGTTTATGCAAAAGCCTAACTTTCTTGGACCGGATGTCCGACACCTTGCTCACCCCCGAGCTAAACGTAGGCTTCCCCGAAATCCTACTCCAATACTCATGAAAAGTAACCCCATCATCAAAGTGAGAGGTATCCAGAATGCTATCTTCCAAAAACGACTGAACCACACCATCATTGAACTCGTTCTTCTCAAACATGCCACAAAGATAACCAAACTCGGGTATAGTGCAATGGCGCTGCTTGCCGCCTAATCGGAAGTGGATCACCCGATCCTCACTGATATCATCGATAGGTAAGAATCCTACTCTAAGAGAGGAGTAGAATTCTAGGCACCATTCTAACTTAGCCGGTCTATTCAGCTCAAAAACTCTGCTCCACATTTTGATGTTTGCAACCCAACCCGTTTCCTCATCGGTATATGTTGTCCTAAATCTGTCCTCAAAGTAATTATCCAAAAGTGCATCACGAATAATCTGCCAGTCCATTGTACGAGGGGGACACAACTCATAATCCTGGATTTCCGCCAACCTATTCAAGAACACTTGGCGTTCCGCCTTAGGAACATCCTTGAATTGCAGCCAAGGATGTGTTTGTGTTCTGATGTGCCTAAATAGTTTGCTCGCTGGAGCAGTAGGGGGGGTGTAGCTATCGTCGACATAGTCGAATTGATAGTTGTTTGGCCACACCGATCCTTCATACTTTTGTCCAACGGGTTGTTTCCCTCTTGACATGATGATGAAAATGGAATGGAGAAGAAGATGAAGGCTTGAAGAGAAGAAGAAGAACAAAAAAAAAAAAAAAAAAAAAAAACTAGTGTGTGTGTGTGCTTGAGAGAAAGTAAGAAGAAGAGAGTGAGAGAGAAAGTGGATCGTGGTGTGTGTGTGTTTTTATTTAGATCCCCCCTTTTTTTCTTTTTTTTTTTAAAAGAAAAAGAAACTTACCTGTTCGCGACTAATCGCGCCGCGACCAAACACCATCGCGCCGCGATGCAGTTGTTTTTGACCATCGCGTCGCGAGAAGCCAATATCGCGCCGCGATAAAAACCTCTGACCAAACTTCTCGAAATTCTCCCAAATCTCGCGCCGCGAGTGGACTGATCGCGCCGCGATTGTTCTGCTCTTCCCAGAATTTTTGCATTTTAACGCACTTTTGCGCCTCCCGGTCCACACAAAGTCATTTCTCACCTGCGAATCTCAACTAAAAACATAAAAACAGAACAAAACTACGGAAAACAAATACAAATGATAAAAACACACGGGTTGCCTCCCGCGAAGCGCTTTGTTTATTTACGAGTCATGAGCCTGACTCGATCAAACCTCAATTTCAAGCAAAAAGTTGGAGCTTCTCAACCACGGCTCCCTCCGCAACTTCTTCTTCATGATAAAGCTTTAGCCGATGTCCGTTGACAATGAATGAGCTCCCATCCTCTCTAAACAACTCGACATATCCCGAAGAATATACATGCTTGATAACAAACGGTCCATTCCACCTAGACGTAAGCTTTGGTTGGTGGATCTTGAACTTAGAGAGAAACAACAAGACCTTATCTCCCACCTTGAAATCCTTTCTTTTGAGCTTCTTGTCGTGCCAAACTTTTGTCTTTTCTTTGTACAACAACGAATTGTCGTAAGCACCATGTCTAAGCTCATCAAGCTCATGGAGTTGAAGCATTCTCGTTTCTCCGGCTTCCACCAAGTCCATGTTGCAATGCTTTAAAGCCCAATATGCCTTATGCTCAATTTCCACCGGCAAATGGCAAGTCTTCCCATAGAGAAGTCGGTATGGAGTAGTACCGATGGGAGTCTTGAAAGCGGTTCGAAATGCCCATAGGGCATCATCTAACTTCTTGGACCATGACTTAGGGTTTCCATCAATGGTCTTCTCAAGTATCCTCTTCAAAGCACGGTTGGTGTTCTCAACTTGCCCACTAGTTTGTGGGTGATAGGAAGTTGAGAAACGATGGGTAACTCCATACCTTTTCAAGACTTTCGCCAATTGATGATTGGCAAAATGAGTGCCTCGGTCGCTTATCAAAGCTCTTGGCATTCCAAATCGGCTAAACAAAGCCTTTAAGAAATCAATCACAACCTTGCCATCATTGGTAGGCAAGGCTTTTGCTTCAGCCCATTTAGAGACATAATCCACCGCCACCAAAATATAGAGACACTTGTTGGACGGAGGAAATGGGCCCATGAAATCGATTCCCCACACGTCAAAGACCTCGCAAACTTGAATTGCTTGTTGGGGCATTTCGTCCCTTTTCGTGATATTACCTTGCCTTTGACATGCATCACATGTCTCCACAAGCGTTTGAGCTTCTTGTCGTGCCAAACTTTTGTCTTTTCTTTGTACAACAACGAATTGTCGTAAGCACCATGTCTAAGCTCATCAAGCTCATGGAGTTGAAGCATTCTCGTTTCTCCGGCTTCCACCAAGTCCATGTTGCAATGCTTTAAAGCCCAATATGCCTTATGCTCAATTTCCACCGGCAAATGGCAAGTCTTCCCATAGAGAAGTCGGTATGGAGTAGTACCGATGGGAGTCTTGAAAGCGGTTCGAAATGCCCATAGGGCATCATCTAACTTCTTGGACCATGACTTAGGGTTTCCATCAATGGTCTTCTCAAGTATCCTCTTCAAAGCACGGTTGGTGTTCTCAACTTGCCCACTAGTTTGTGGGTGATAGGAAGTTGAGAAACGATGGGTAACTCCATACCTTTTCAAGACTTTCGCCAATTGATGATTGGCAAAATGAGTGCCTCGGTCGCTTATCAAAGCTCTTGGCATTCCAAATCGGCTAAACAAAGCCTTTAAGAAATCAATCACAACCTTGCCATCATTGGTAGGCAAGGCTTTTGCTTCAGCCCATTTAGAGACATAATCCACCGCCACCAAAATATAGAGACACTTGTTGGACGGAGGAAATGGGCCCATGAAATCGATTCCCCACACGTCAAAGACCTCGCAAACTTGAATTGCTTGTTGGGGCATTTCGTCCCTTTTCGTGATATTACCTTGCCTTTGACATGCATCACATGTCTCCACAAGCGTTTGAGCTTCTTTGAAGATTGTGGGCCAATAGAAACCCGCATCGAAAACCTTCTTTCCCGTCACCGACGACCCATAATGCCCTCCGGTAGGACCGTAGTGACATTCATCCAAAATCTTCCTAGTCTCACCACCCCAAATGCATCTTCGGATCATACCATCCGCACACACCCTAAACAAATATGGCTCCTCCCAAAAGTAATGCTTGATTTCTGAAAAGAACCTTTTCCTTTGTTGGGAGGACCATCCCTTTGGCAAAATTCCTGCACACAAATAGTTAGCGATATCGGCGTACCATGGTGCCTCCTCATCCTCAACCTGCATTAAAAACTCATCGGGAAAAGAATCGTTAATTTCATGCTCTTTCAACTCCTCAAGGTGAGGGTTTTCGAGCCTACTCAAGTGGTCGGCGGCAACATTTTCAGCCCCACTTTTGTCCTTAATTTCGATATCAAATTCTTGCAAAAGCAAGACCCAACGAAGCAGGCGGGGTTTAGCATCTTGTTTGGAGAACAAGTACTTTAATGCCGAATGGTCGGTGAACACAATGGTTTTGTTCAACACCAAGTAAGGTCGAAACTTGTCAAAGGCATACACCACCGCCAACAACTCTTTTTCGGTCACGGTGTAGTTTTGTTGGGCGGGATTTAGGGTTTTGCTAGCAAAATAGATTGGACGAAAATGCTTCTCATCCCTTTGGCCAAGAACGGCCCCCAAAGCGAAATCGCTAGCATCACACATAAGTTCAAAGGGTAGAGACCAATTGGGTGAAGTCATGATTGGAGCATTCGTCAATTTATCTTTTAAAATAGAAAAAGCATTAAGACACTCATCATTAAACTCAAAAGGGACATCTTTTTCCAACAATCTAGTCATGGGTCTTGTGATTTTAGAAAAATCTTTGATAAAACGACGGTAAAAACCGGCATGACCTAGCAAACTTCTTACCGACTTCACATTGGTAGGTGGAGGTAATTTAGTCATGACATCAATTTTGGCTTTGTCAACCTCAAGACCCGCCCTTGAAACCTTGTGACCCAACACAATCCCCTCTTTGACCATAAAATGGCATTTTTCCCAATTAAGCACCAAATGTGCTTTCTCACATCTATCAAGCATTTTATCCAAATTTGTTAAACAACTTTCAAAAGAGTCACCAAATACCGAAAAATCATCCATGAAAACTTCCATGGAGGTCTCAATCATATCTTGAAAAATGGCCAACATGCATCTTTGAAAAGTTCCCGGTGCATTACATAAACCAAAAGGCATGCGGCAATAAGCATATGTTCCGAAAGGACAAGTAAAAGTTGTTTTCTCTTGATCATTAGGATCAATGGGTATTTGGAAGTACCCGGAAAAGCCATCAAGAAAACAGAAAAATTCATTACCCGCTAACCTTTCGAGCATTTGGTCCATGAAGGGTAAAGGAAAATGGTCCTTTTTGGTGGCCTCATTTAACTTGCGGTAATCTATACAAACTCTCCAACCGGTGACCGTCCGGGTTGGGACCAATTCATTATTCTCATTAGTAACAACGGTCATACCACCCTTCTTTGGTACACAATGTACCGGGCTAACCCATGGACTATCCGATATTGGAAAAATGATCCCCGCATCAAGTAATTTAACAATTTCCTTTTTCACAACATCCTTCATGTTAGGGTTAAGCCTTCTTTGCCTTTGAATAACTGGTTTCACATTTTCAATTAAATTGATTTTGTGTTTGCAAAAATCGGGGCTTATCCCGGGTATATCGGATGTCTTCCATGCAAAGGCCTTTTTATGGGCCTTTAGAATGGACATGAGTCTAGCCTTTTCCTCACCCGAAAGTGATGAGGAGATAACCACGGGAAGTAGAGATGTACCTTCCAAGAATGCATATTCTAGATGATCGGGCAATGGTTTGAGCTCTAAATCCGTAGGAGGATTATCGATGGAAGTGGGTAGCTTACTACTTGGAATTACCTCAATTTCTTCAAATCCCTCATCTTCCAATGGAGCATCACCCATGCTAAGTGCCAAAATCTCTTCAATCTCCTCAACTTGGTCACTAGCGACATCTCCCTCTCCAATACTAGCCAAGCCATCATTTTCTTCACCATCAATTCCAACAAGCTCCAATGTCTCTAATTCAACCGCATCATCTATAACATCAATCTTAAAACAAGTGTCATCGGAAGAATAAGAATGTTGTAAAGCTTTTTCAATTTTAAACACAATTCGGTCTCCCCCGACACCCAAGGAAATTTCCTTGTCCTTTACCCGAATGATAGCATCTGCGGTATATAGGAATGGTCGGCCCAAAATGAGAGGTACCTTGGTGTCCTCCTCCATTTCCAAAATGACAAAATCTACCGGAAAAACAAATTGGCCTACTTGCACTAGCAAGTTTTCGGCCACCCCCAACGGGTATTGAAAAGAGTGATCCGCTAGGCGGATGCTCATTTTGGTGGGTTTCAACTTACCCAAAGAAAGCTTTCTAAAAATTGAAAAAGGCATCAAGTTGATGCTTGCTCCTAGGTCGGCTAACGCTTTATAAGACAATTTCCTACTAAAAGTACAAGTGATGAGAAAACTTCCTGGATCCGAAAGCTTAGGTGGAAGCTTATTTTGGATTACCGCCGAGCATTCCTCATTGAAAAATGTTGCTTTTGCTTCCTCAAGCTTCTTCTTATCCGTCACTAGTTCTTTGATAAAACGACGGTAAAAACCGGCATGACCTAGCAAACTTCTTACCGACTTCACATTGGTAGGTGGAGGTAATTTAGTCATGACATCAATTTTGGCTTTGTCAACCTCAAGACCCGCCCTTGAAACCTTGTGACCCAACACAATCCCCTCTTTGACCATAAAATGGCATTTTTCCCAATTAAGCACCAAATGTGCTTTCTCACATCTATCAAGCATTTTATCCAAATTTGTTAAACAACTTTCAAAAGAGTCACCAAATACCGAAAAATCATCCATGAAAACTTCCATGGAGGTCTCAATCATATCTTGAAAAATGGCCAACATGCATCTTTGAAAAGTTCCCGGTGCATTACATAAACCAAAAGGCATGCGGCAATAAGCATATGTTCCGAAAGGACAAGTAAAAGTTGTTTTCTCTTGATCATTAGGATCAATGGGTATTTGGAAGTACCCGGAAAAGCCATCAAGAAAACAGAAAAATTCATTACCCGCTAACCTTTCGAGCATTTGGTCCATGAAGGGTAAAGGAAAATGGTCCTTTTTGGTGGCCTCATTTAACTTGCGGTAATCTATACAAACTCTCCAACCGGTGACCGTCCGGGTTGGGACCAATTCATTATTCTCATTAGTAACAACGGTCATACCACCCTTCTTTGGTACACAATGTACCGGGCTAACCCATGGACTATCCGATATTGGAAAAATGATCCCCGCATCAAGTAATTTAACAATTTCCTTTTTCACAACATCCTTCATGTTAGGGTTAAGCCTTCTTTGCCTTTGAATAACTGGTTTCACATTTTCAATTAAATTGATTTTGTGTTTGCAAAAATCGGGGCTTATCCCGGGTATATCGGATGTCTTCCATGCAAAGGCCTTTTTATGGGCCTTTAGAATGGACATGAGTCTAGCCTTTTCCTCACCCGAAAGTGATGAGGAGATAACCACGGGAAGTAGAGATGTACCTTCCAAGAATGCATATTCTAGATGATCGGGCAATGGTTTGAGCTCTAAATCCGTAGGAGGATTATCGATGGAAGTGGGTAGCTTACTACTTGGAATTACCTCAATTTCTTCAAATCCCTCATCTTCCAATGGAGCATCACCCATGCTAAGTGCCAAAATCTCTTCAATCTCCTCAACTTGGTCACTAGCGACATCTCCCTCTCCAATACTAGCCAAGCCATCATTTTCTTCACCATCAATTCCAACAAGCTCCAATGTCTCTAATTCAACCGCATCATCTATAACATCAATCTTAAAACAAGTGTCATCGGAAGAATAAGAATGTTGTAAAGCTTTTTCAATTTTAAACACAATTCGGTCTCCCCCGACACCCAAGGAAATTTCCTTGTCCTTTACCCGAATGATAGCATCTGCGGTATATAGGAATGGTCGGCCCAAAATGAGAGGTACCTTGGTGTCCTCCTCCATTTCCAAAATGACAAAATCTACCGGAAAAACAAATTGGCCTACTTGCACTAGCAAGTTTTCGGCCACCCCCAACGGGTATTGAAAAGAGTGATCCGCTAGGCGGATGCTCATTTTGGTGGGTTTCAACTTACCCAAAGAAAGCTTTCTAAAAATTGAAAAAGGCATCAAGTTGATGCTTGCTCCTAGGTCGGCTAACGCTTTATAAGACAATTTCCTACTAAAAGTACAAGTGATGAGAAAACTTCCTGGATCCGAAAGCTTAGGTGGAAGCTTATTTTGGATTACCGCCGAGCATTCCTCATTGAAAAATGTTGCTTTTGCTTCCTCAAGCTTCTTCTTATCCGTCACTAGTTCTTTGATAAACTTGGCATAATTGGGCATGCCCGAAATGAGATCAACTAACGGCACATTGATTGTCACCGTTTTGATCATGTCAAAGAACTTGTTGTATTGTTCTTGAATCTTTTCCTTCCTCAAGCGTTGAGGAAAAGGAATCTTGGGCTTGTAGGGCTTGACTTCGGGTTCCTTGATTGGTGTGGCTTTAGGAACCGAAGTAGTGACCACCGGTGGTGATTCCATCTCTACCTCTTCATCGTCTTCCTCATCAAACTGCCCAACTAAAGGAGAAACATTATAAATACGAGAATTATCAATAGGAGGCGTAGTTACCTTCCCGGACCGCGTGGTTATGGCATTAACGGTTTCATTCCGGTGTTGGGGTCCTTTGTACTTGTCATCCCCCTTTCTCCATTGACCTTTGTCTTGATTTGGGTTTTGTTGGGTATTGCTTGGAAGAGTACCCGGTTGCCTTTGTTGATTGCCCATTCTATCGATTCTCTTTTCCAAGTTAGAAATCAAAGCTTGGTTGTTGCTATTGCTAATGTCAATCTTGTCATGCAACCCCCCAATCTTTTCATTCAAAAGCTTGGAATAGTTTTCCATGGAAGCGTTTCGCTTCTCTTGAGCTTCCTCCCTCTTGTCTTGTTTATCAAGAAATTTGGCCATCATGGCCATGAGAGGCGAGCTTTCATCTTGATTTTCCTCCTTCCTTGGGGGTGAGGATGGTTGTTGTTGTTGAGGTGCTCCATGAGTATCATCTTTTGGCCACCTACCTTGAAAATTACCACCACGATTGTTAGAATAAAAATTAGAAGAATTTGAAGAGTTACCTTGGTAGCGGCCTTGGTAGTTGCCACCACGTTGGAAGAGAGATTGATAATTTCCTTGGCGTTGATTTTGCACAAAGTTCACATCTTCTTGTGTCATAGAATCACACTCATCAGGATGGTGTGGACCACCACAATGAACACATCCCCCCGCCATGATCTTCACATCACGCTCAAGCCCACCAAAGTTGTTCTCCACCATAGAGAACCTTTCATCCATTCGGTTTGAAAGTTTCCGAATTTCAGTGACTACCTCGGATGTTTCACCATCCTCCACCCGAGCTACTACCTTACGTGATCTCCTATCCCTATTCGACGGTCTAGAGACTTGAGCTTTTGCCATATCCTCAAACATCTTCCAAAGCTCACTTGAGGTCTTGTAGCTAATACTACCCCCACAAGTCATTACCATCTTCTCGTAGTTCTCCCTATTCATTCCATCCAAAAATATCCCCACAACTTCGGTGTCACTCACCCCATGCCCGGGACATTCCCACAAGAGATCCTTCATCCTTAACCAAGCTTCAACTATCGACTCATCCTCGTCTTGTCTAAAAGAACGGATAACAAGCCTAAGCTCTCTTTCCCGATTAGCCGGAAAGAATCTATCTATAAACGCTTCCTTAACCGCCCCCCAAGTAGTCAAACTATCCGGCGCTAATCCTTTCAACCATTTGTGAGCCTCTCCCGTGAGAGACATAGGAAAAAGCGTCATCTTAACATTGTTGGTTTGGTTTTCCCCATAGTTGAATAGATTGCAAATCATCTCGAACTTGTCAAGATGCTCATGAGGGTCTCTTTTATGCCATCCATCAAAGCACAAATCCTTAACCATCTGTAAATGGTTACCTTTCACCGCGAAAGTTTCGATCTCGGGTGCACGGATGGCCGATCGGCGAGTTGTAGGTATGGTTCGAGGAAGGTCCTCGATTTTCATGTTGAAGAGATCGGGCGGATTATTTTGTTGACCGGCCATGTTGATGTCCGGTTTTGGCGATTCGGGTGGAGTTGGTGTCTTATCGGAAATGGGTTCTTCTTTTTCGGAAAAATAACCCCACTCGTTACTTCCCGACTCGTAGTAAGTCTCGTTAAGTATGTGGGTTTGGTAAGGAGTGGTGTTTATGAAAAATGGTTCGGATGATGATGGTTGTGACGTTTGTGTTTTGGTGCGCTTTTTAAGTTTTTCGGGGTTAGATGTGGTCTTGGCTAGTGGTTTCCCAGAAGCTCGAGTGTTCATCCACTACCTGTAAATAATCTGCGAACACAACACAACAAACGAAACCTTAAGAGCACCTGGGGTACAATAAAAGCAAAATATAATAAAATAAAGCAAGTAACTTCTCCGTGCAAAGCACGAAAAAGGATCGATTCACAGAATCTCAACCAAAAGTACTTAAAATCACTCCCCGGCAGCGGCGCCAAAAACTTGATGTGTGAAATCTAGCTTAAAAATTTATAACAAGATCCACCGTTTACTGACTACCACACACTCACGGGCAGTGTACCCGTTCGTATGTAATATAGTTAACTGGCAAGACCAGGATCGAACACAAGGAATGAATGTTGTACTAAAAGTTGTGAAAAATGTAAAACAAGGGAAAGTTTGGTATGTGACCGAGTTGTCACTGTGCGTTTCTTAAAGCTATTTAACCAACAAGTAAAATAAAGTACTCAACCGGTGTCAATCGAGAGTACGCAAAAATAGTTTGAGTTGTAACAAATAATTAAAAAGTCATCTATGTCGAATCCGCTACACAAAAAGTCTAGGTTGCATATGGGTTAAGCTCAAAATTCATATAAGTTGGTGATAATAATCGTGATAAGACAAGAACACATCCGGCGTGCACTCCGTTTGTAAAATCGACTCAATCACCTAATCAATCCAATTTCTTGCAACAAGTGGTACCACCAACCCTATTGCAATTCCTTGAACTAGCTAGTTTGTTTGACTATTTACGTAACAATTCTATCTTTGTGAAAGAAACGTGGTACCACCATCCGTTAAATCCACTTAACAAAGTAATTTCTATTAAACTTGTATCTTTACTATCATACCATGACCTAGCAAGAGTCGTTCATAGACAAACCACTAAAATAATACTTGTATTCAACTAGTACCACTATCGAAAAACACAAATATCACCAAGCACACAAGATTAAGTGTAAGAAATCACTTCATTAAGATCTTGACAAAATGTTAAGTAAAACCAACTTGAATTCAAAATATTACGCAACCATAACTAATTGTTTCACTTCATCTTCATAGATGTATAGAGATTTAGCTACTCATAATGAAAAGAACTAAATATCCAATTAGAGAAGAGAACATAGTGTACCAAATATGAAGTAGAAATCCAATTCGAGGGTACAATCGGGCTACAATAAGTAACAATAGCCAAAACTAATCTCCAAGTCTTCAAAATAGTTGGAATGATGAAAAACCTTTTGAAATCCCTTCAAAAATGGCTAGGAGTTAAGTATGGAGGCTCCAGTGTCCAACATTAGGTTTAGGGTAAAGTGGGGGTTTGTATTTATACCCCAGGAGAGAGAAATCTGACAGTTCAGCGTCTGGTCGCGCCGCGAATGGCCTTCTCGCGTCGCGAGTCGTGCCAACATTGGAGCCTTTCAAAACAGGGACTTTTGTCGCGTCGCGATTTTTCATGGTCGCGCCGCGAGGCCATTTTTGTTAAGGCTCGCGCCGCGAATGGTTCTGGTCGCGCCGCGAGTCTGTCCTCTTTTGGGCATTTCAGCTTCGTTCTTCATCCGTTAATGCATATGCACCATTTCTGAGCCGCTTTCTACCATTATGAGCGATGTACCTGCTGTAGTCCTGAAACCACTAGCAAATACCATAACGCACCACAAAACAAGTATAAACGGCTATAATTCGTATACAAAACGTCCAAATAAGATGTGGAAGATATGTATAAATTGAGCCACATCAGTTAGCCTTGCCGGAGTAGAGGAGAAGGAGAGAGAGGGAGAGTGTGTGTTTGTGTGTGTGTGTTTTTCCATCAGGAGGAGGAAAGGGAAAGGAGAGTTTTTTTTTTTTTTTTTTTTTTTTTTTTTTTTTTTTTTTTTTTTTTTTTTTTTTTTTTTTTTTTTTTTTTTTTTTTTTTTTTTTTTTTTTTTTTTTTTTTTTTTTTTTTTTTTTTTTTTTTTTTTTTTTTTTTTTTTTTTTTTTTTTTTTTTTTTTTTTTTTTTTTTTTTTTTTTTTTTTTTTTTTTTTTTTTTTTTTTTTTTTTTTTTTTTTTTTTTTTTTTTTTTTTTTTTTTTTTTTTTTTTTTTTTTTTTTTTTTTTTTTTTTTTTTTTTTTTTTTTTTTTTTTTTTTTTTTTTTTTTTTTTTTTTTTTTTTTTTTTTTTTTTTTTTTTTTTTTTTTTTTTTTTTTTTTTTTTTTTTTTTTTTTTTTTTTTTTTTTTTTTTTTTTTTTTTTTTTTTTTTTTTTTTTTTTTTTTTTTTTTTTTTTTTTTTTTTTTTTTTTTTTTTTTTTTTTTTTTTTTTTTTTTTTTTTTTTTTTTTTTTTTTTTTTTTTTTTTTTTTTTTTTTTTTTTTTTTTTTTTTTTTTTTTTTTTTTTTTTTTTTTTTTTTTTTTTTTTTTTTTTTTTTTTTTTTTTTTTTTTTTTTTTTTTTTTTTTTTTTTTTTTTTTTTTTTTTTTTTTTTTTTTTTTTTTTTTTTTTTTTTTTTTTTTTTTTTTTTTTTTTTTTTTTTTTTTTTTTTTTTTTTTTTTTTTTTTTTTTTTTTTTTTTTTTTTTTTTTTTTTTTTTTTTTTTTTTTTTTTTTTTTTTTTTTTTTTTTTTTTTTTTTTTTTTTTTTTTTTTTTTTTTTTTTTTTTTTTTTTTTTTTTTTTTTTTTTTTTTTTTTTTTTTTTTTTTTTTTTTATATGTCCAAATAAGATGTGGAAGATATGTATAAATTGAGCCACATCAGTTAGCCTCGCCGGAGTAGAGGAGAGGGAGAGAGGGGAGATTGTGTGTTTGTGTGTGTGTGTGTGTGTGTGTGTGTGTGTGTGTGTGTGTGTGTGTGTGTGTGTGTGTGTGTGTGTGTGTGTGTGTGTGTGTGTGTGTGTGTGTGTATGTGTGTGTGTGTGTGTGTGTGTGTGTGTGTGTGTGTGTGTGTGTGTGTGTGTGTGTGTGTGTGTGTGTGTGTGTGTGTGTGTGTGTGTGTGTGTGTGTGTGTGTGTGTGTGTGTGTGTGTGTGTGTGTGTGTGTGTGTGTGTGTGTGTGTGTGTGTGTGTGTGTGTGTGTGTGTGTGTGTGTGTGTGTGTGTGTGTGTGTGTGTGTGTGTGTGTGTGTGTGTGTGTGTGTGTGTGTGTGTGTGTGTGTGTGTGTGTGTGTGTGTGTGTGTGTGTGTGTGTGTGTGTGTGTGTGTGTGTGTGTGTGTGTGTGTGTGTGTGTGTGTGTGTGTGTGTGTGTGTGTGTGTGTGTGTGTGTGTGTGTGTGTGTGTGTGTGTGTGTGTGTGTGTGTGTGTGTGTGTGTGTGTGTGTGTGTGTGTGTGTGTGTGTGTGTGTGTGTGTGTGTGTGTGTGTGTGTGTGTGTGTGTGTGTGTGTGTGTGTGTGTGTGTGTGTGTGTGTGTGTGTGTGTGTGTGTGTGTGTGTGTGTGTGTGTGTGTGTGTGTGTGTGTGTGTGTGTGTGTGTGTGTGTGTGTGTGTGTGTGTGTGTGTGTGTGTGTGTGTGTGTGTGTGTGTGTGTGTGTGTGTGTGTGTGTGTGTGTGTGTGTGTGTGTGTGTGTGTGTGTGTGTGTGTGTGTGTGTGTGTGTGTGTGTGTGTGTGTGTGTGTGTGTGTGTGTGTGTGTGTGTGTGTGTGTGTGTGTGTGTGTGTGTGTGTGTGTGTGTGTGTGTGTGTGTGTGTGTGTGTGTGTGTGTGTGTGTGTGTGTGTGTGTGTGTGTGTGTGTGTGTGTGTGTGTGTGTGTGTGTGTGTGTGTGTGTGTGTGTGTGTGTGTGTGTGTGTGTGTGTGTGTGTGTGTGTGTGTGTGTGTGTGTGTGTGTGTGTGTGTGTGTGTGTGTGTGTGTGTGTGTGTGTGTGTGTGTGTGTGTGTGTGTGTGTGTGTGTGTGTGTGTGTGTGTGTGTGTGTGTGTGTGTGTGTGTGTGTGTGTGTGTGTGTGTGTGTGTGTGTGTGTGTGTGTGTGTGTGTGTGTGTGTGTGTGTGTGTGTGTGTGTGTGTGTGTGTGTGTGTGTGTGTGTGTGTGTGTGTGTGTGTGTGTGTGTGTGTGTGTGTGTGTGTGTGTGTGTGTGTGTGTGTGTGTGTGTGTGTGTGTGTGTGTGTGTGTGTGTGTGTGTGTGTGTGTGTGTGTGTGTGTGTGTGTGTGTGTGTGTGTGTGTGTGTGTGTGTGTGTGTGTGTGTGTGTGTGTGTGTGTGTGTGTGTGTGTGTGTGTGTGTGTGTGTGTGTGTGTGTGTGTGTGTGTGTGTGTGTGTGTGTGTGTGTGTGTGTGTGTGTGTGTGTGTGTGTGTGTGTGTGTGTGTGTGTGTGTGTGTGTGTGTGTGTGTGTGTGTGTGTGTGTGTGTGTGTGTGTGTGTGTGTGTGTGTGTGTGTGTGTGTGTGTGTGTGTGTGTGTGTGTGTGTGTGTGTGTGTGTGTGTGTGTGTGTGTGTGTGTGTGTGTGTGTGTGTGTGTGTGTGTGTGTGTGTGTGTGTGTGTGTGTGTGTGTGTGTGTGTGTGTGTGTGTGTGTGTGTGTGTGTGTGTGTGTGTGTGTGTGTGTGTGTGTGTGTGTGTGTGTGTGTGTGTGTGTGTGTGTGTGTGTGTGTGTGTGTGTGTGTGTGTGTGTGTGTGTGTGTGTGTGTGTGTGTGTGTGTGTGTGTGTGTGTGTGTGTGTGTGTGTGTGTGTGTGTGTGTGTGTGTGTGTGTGTGTGTGTGTGTGTGTGTGTGTGTGTGTGTGTGTGTGTGTGTGTGTGTGTGTGTGTGTGTGTGTGTGTGTGTGTGTGTGTGTGTGTGTGTGTGTGTGTGTGTGTGTGTGTGTGTGTGTTTCCATTACATCAACATTGATATCTTATACATATAACCTAAAATTTTTTAAATTTCAACTTGAAAGAACTGAACTCGATAAACGAAAACACAAGATTTTTTTTTTTTTTTTTTTTTTTTTTTTTTTTTTTATATACCCCACTGCGCCGCAGTGGGTCTAATACACTCTCCCACTGCGCCGCAGTGGGAACTCTCGGACTCGTCTAGAAAAGCCCCACTGCGCCGCAGTGGGTTTTACACTCTCCCACTGCGCCGCAGTGGGAGGAAAAACTATTATGGCCGTGGGATTCCACTGCGCCGCAGTGGGCAAAACCACCCCCACTGCGCCGCAGTGAGCAGCCGCACAGCAAACCTAAGACCACTTCAACACTTGAACAAACTTGTAACCTTCAAATTTCAAAACAACATCTTAGAACACATTCCAGAGATTGACATCAACTTCATGGACGCCTTTTAAACATAATATACAACATCAACTTGTTTCAAAACCCATGAACACCATCAAATGGGTCATTTACCCATTTTGACACTATTTTCGACCAAATACACAAATTCACAAACTTCCCAAAAGCTTTACACCTGATCGTTTACATAATTTTTAACAAAAGTGTGACCATCAAATCAAAATGTACCAAGAGCCATGAGGAGGGAATTTCTAAGCCTCTAAACCAAAAAGTGTCATTCTTCCACGAATGACCTAATACCTTCAAGTCTTCCAAAAACACTTCAAGCTCTAAACCAAGGCTTTCAATTCAACGACACTAGTTCCTTCTTCCGGAACTACCTATAAAATGGTAAACAACTAAAATATAAGCAAAGGCTTAGCGAATATACTTGCATACATTTACGAATACGAAGGAGGGCAACGCACAAAGGACTATTACATGTAACCCATGACACCGTCGTGCCATACCTACATGCTCACCTTTGCACAATAAACAACATATATGGATCCATTAGAGAATATCGGGGTTCTTAGGCCCCGGAGGTTCTTAGGCCTTTTCTCAACAACAATAGGGGTTCTTAGGCCCCGGAGGTTCTTAGGCCTCATAACAATTGACCCCACCCGGGTCTAGCCAAATCAATTACCACACATGAGAAACACATTACAACATGATGTGGCCAATTGACCCAACGTAAACATAAAGGTATGCAAATATACTCACCTCCTCCGCAAATAGATCAACAAAGCTAAAACGATTAAGCACAAACAAGCTTCAACCTATAATCATGTCATAAAATGCATAAGCTTATAATCACAACTTGACTAGCTTAACCTAGCCATACTCAAACACTAGCCTCTCTAAACCCAAAACCCAACCCATTTGTCATTGAGTCTCCATTTTACTTCCACCATATCATAGGTAGTTCAACCTACCATTTTCATCAACATTTCAATTACTTGTAAAAACTCATCTTTTCTCATAAACCAACATTATCACATAAGCTTATCAATTTCATAATCAAACTCCACACATAACTCAATGACAACTAGGTTAACTAAGGAATTGGGAAAATTAGCCACAAATCACTTTCTAGCAAAAACCCCCAAATTTGGTTCATCCATGAACCCTAATTTTGAAAGAAGGATAAAAACTAAATTAGGGGAATTCAATACCTCAACAACGACAATCCAATGCAAGACTTTTAGTTTGAGAATCCTTCTTTCTCCCTTTCTCTTAAAAACGGCCACCACCACCCCACTTACAATCCCTAACTTTAATTTCTTGAATGAAGATTACTTGGTGGTGATTGTTATTATTATTATGATTTCTATTCTTGAACTTGAGAGAGTTACTCTTTGTTTTGAAGAAATGTGTGAAGGAATGCATGAAAGGAAATGGAAAGAAATGAAGAAGAAATGAGAAGAATAGGTGGGTGTGGAGGAAAATGGTGAATCATCAACAAAGGGTGGCTGGCACACTATGGGGCTGCCACGCCCCATTCACTTTTTGGGTAATAAAATACCCGCTATCCGCTAAAGTTCCAACTAAATTAACCCCATTTCTAAAAATAAAATACTAGGAAATTAATTTAATGTCGAAACTATAAAAAGGGTTAAATTCTTTTTACCTTAAATCTCAGGGGTGTTACAACTCTCCCCCACTTGGAACGGATCACGGCCTCGTGATCCAAGCCATATGCAAAGACGGATAGTAAACTAGGACGTCACGCTCGGACTCCCACGTACAATCGGACATCTTACCATGCTTCCACAAAATCTTATAAGTCCTCACCGTCTTATTTTGTACCCTTCTAAGTTCTTCTTCAACTATGGCAGTCGGCTCTTCAATGTAGTTCAACTTGTTATCAATCTCTATTTCATTTAATGGCACATAAGAAGACTCATCGGCAAGGCATTTTCTAAGATGTGACACGTGAAAAGTAGGGTGAATTCCCGATAACTCTTCTGGTAGTTCCAAACGGTAAGCAACCTTGCCAACCTTAGCCAAAATTTTAAACGGGCCGATGAAACGAGGACTTAACTTTCCACGCTTCCGAAAGCGTAGAACACCTTTCCATGGGGAGACTTTCAACAAGACACGGTCACCTTCACAGAATTCAATCGGCCTCCTTCTTTTATCCGCATAAGACTTTTGTCGATCTTGAGCCGCTTTTAGCCTCTCTTTGATCACATCTATCTTTTCGATGGTCTTTAACACTACTTCCGTGCCACCTATTTCTCTTTGACCTACTTCTCCCCAACAAATTGGAGATCGACATTTCCTCCCATACAACATTTCATAGGGCGGCATTTGGATGCTAGAATGGTAGCTATTGTTGTAGGAGAATTCCACCAAAGGCAAGTGAAGATCCCAAGTGCCTCCAAAATCGATTATACATGCCCGAAGCATGTCTTCAAGCGTTTGAATGGTTCTCTCACTTTGCCCATCCGTTTGTGGGTGATAGGCGGTGCTAAGCTTGAGCTTGGTACCCATATCTTCATGAAATTTCCGCCAAAAGTGAGAAGTGAATCGAGTGTCCCTATCCGAAACAATGGAGACGGGCACACCATGTCTTGCTACAACTTCCTTTACATAAATCTTTGCCAATACCTCGGATGAAGATGCTTCACGAATGGGAAGAAATAAGGCACTTTTAGTCAATCTATCCACTATTACCCAGATTGTATCAAATTGATTTCTAGGCGTTTTGGGCAACTTGGTGACAAAATCCATAGTAATATCTTCCCACTTCCATTTGGGAATTTCCAACGGTTGCATCATACCATAGGGCTTTTGATGTTCCGCCTTCACTTGTGCACACGTCAAACACTTTTCAACATATTTCACCACATCACGTTTCATTCCGGGCCACCAATATTCTACTTTCAAGTCATGGTACATCTTTGTAGCACCGGGGTGGATGGAGTACTTGGATTTGTGAGCCTCATCAAGAAGAACTTGTTTCAACTCACAAGAAAATGGGATCCAAATCCTCCCAAAACGTACGGTAAGGTCACGGGAATCCTTAGTGAAATATTGAATTTGACCTTGTATTCTTTCCTTCTTAGGATCTCGTTGCAAGGCCCTCTCTTGAGCTTCCCTAATTTGATCAAAGAAGTCATTGGTGATCAAAACCCAAAGGGGTGAAACGACTAAGGCATGATGAGAACTCTTCCGACTCAAGGCGTCCGCTACCACATTAGCCTTCCCGGGATGATACAAAATCTCGCAATCATAATCTTTCAAAAGATCTAGCCATCTTCGTTGGCGATTGTTGAGGTCTCTTTGCTCAAAGAAGTATTTGAGGCTTTTATGATCGGAATAGATAGTAAACTTGACTCCATAGAGATAATGGCGCCAAATCTTCAAAGCAAATACCACCGCCGCTAGCTCCAAATCATGAGTAGGGTATCGTTTTTCATGATCTTTCAATTGCCTTGAAGCGTAGGCGATGACTTTACCCCGTTGCATAAGAACACAACCTAGGCCATTAGACGACGCATCACAATATACCACCATATCTTCAAGTCCATCCGGTAAAACAAGGACCGGTGCTTGACTTAGCCTTTCTCGAAGTTGTTGAAAAGCCAACTCTTGCTCGCTTTTCCATTCGAACTTGATATTCTTTCGAGTCAACTTGGTCAATGGGGAAGCTATTTTAGAGAAGTCTTGAATAAAACGACGGTAATAGCCCACTAGACCAAGAAAACTCCTAATCTCCGACGGATTCTTTGGTTGCTCCCACTTCATCACCGCATTAATCTTGGCCGGGTCCACCATAATTCCCTCACTATTAACAACATGTCCAAGAAATTGCACTTCTCTTAACCAAAATTCGCATTTGGAGAATTTGGCATAGAGCTTCTCCTTGCGTAATGCTTCCAACACCTCACGTACATGAACTCCATGATCGGTTGAGCTTTTAGAGTAAATAAGAATATCATCAATGAATACGATTACGGATTTATCAAGCATAGGGCGACAAACACGGTTCATGAGATCCATGAAAGCCGCGGGAGCATTTGTAAGACCAAAAGGCATGACAACAAACTCAAAATGACCATAACGAGTACGGAAGGCGGTTTTAGGAATGTCTTCACCACGTACTTTGAGTTGATGGTAACCCGAACGAAGATCTATTTTTGAGAAATATGACGCTCCTTGAAGTTGATCGAATAAGTCGTCGATTCTAGGCAAAGGATACTTGTTCTTTACGGTGACTTTGTTGAGCTCTCGATAGTCGATACACATACGCATGCTTCCATCCTTCTTCTTGACAAAAAGTACCGGTGCGCCCCATGGAGAGTTACTAGGTCGGATAAAACCCTTATCAAGTAATTCTTGTAGTTGCTTCATCATCTCTTGCATTTCCGATGGAGCCAAACGGTAAGGAGTTTTTGCAATGGGGTTAGCCCCCGGAATGAGATCAATGGAAAACTCAACTTGCCGTTCGGGAGGAATGCCCGGCAAATCTTCGGGAAAAACATCGGCGAATTCACTAACAATAGGGATGTCTTCGATAGATAGAGGTTTCTTTTCAACATCAACGATATGAGCAAGATAAGCATGACATCCATGAGAAATGTAACGTTTGGCACGAGCAAAGGTACATACGGAAATAGAACGTTCCTTCCTATCACCATACACCACCAAGTCTTCGCCTTTAGAAGTCTTCAAATATATCGCCTTTTCATCACACGCGATCTTGGCGTTACAAGAGCTTAACCAATCCATACCCAAAATTATATCAAACTCTCCCATCGGAAAAGGAATTAAATTGGCTTGAAAGAGTTCCGAAGAAATTTTAATTTCACATCCCCTATACACCTCCTTCACTAATTCCATTCTACCATTACCAACCTCAACTTGCAAAGTATTTTCTAGACACGACTTTGACACGGGAATAACATGAATTACTCTAGTTGCAACGAATGATCTATTCGCCCCCGAATCAAAGAGAATTCGCATAGGCACATTATAAACAAGGAATGTACCTGTGACGACATCATTCGTGTTCCTTGCTTGATCCACGGTGAGTTGAAAGGACCTTCCTCGTTGGTTCCCATGAATTTGGGCGCTTTTCCTTTCCGCTTCCCTCCTCTTTTCCTCGAGTCTCTCCTCTTGGGTCAACTTAGGGCATGAGCTTCTCATGTGGCCCTCCTCAAAGCACTTGTAGCATATGATGGCCTTTTGTGGCTTGGACTTGCACTCCTGGCTTGAATGCCCCGGTTTCCCACAAGTAAAACAACCTTTCCCCGCCACCTTACATACCCCCCAATGATTCCTCTTGCACGGTCGGCACCAAGGGATATTCTTGCTAGTAGAGTGGTTGCCGGAACTACCCTCTCGTCTAAACCGTTTGTTCGGAGAGTTGGTCCCCTCATACTTCCTCTTCAACTCACCATCATCATCTGTTCTTGATTGTTCAATTTCATGGTCTCTAGCCACATCCGCCAACATGGAAAAAGACTCCATTTGACGTAGGCTTATCCTTTCCCTCAAGCTCTTCTTCAACTTCATATAAAATTGCTCCTTCAACAATTGGTCGTTCTCAAGAAATTCTGGACAAAATTGAGCCTTGTCCAAGAAGTGGGTTCGAAATTCGTTCAAACTCATACTACCTTGACAATCACTGAGAAATTCACTTCTCAACTTGGTCACTTCAGCTTCTGATCTAAACTCCTTGAAAAACATTGTCTTGAATTCGGGCCATTCCACATGATCTAATGCTTCCTTCTTTATTGCCAACAAACTATCCCACCATCTCTTTCCACTATTCCTTAGCATACCAACCGCAAAAATGACCTTCAGGTGCGAGGGGCATTGACTGGTGCGGAATGCCCCTTCAATCTCCGATATCCATCGTGTACAAACGATGGGATCACGATCACCGTGATACTCCGGTGGGTGACACACTTCAAAGTCTCGAAAGGTGAACTTCTTCTTGTAACCCCTTTCTCCCGTCACTTCTACTTCTTTCTCTTCTACATTCTTTTTGTCCTTACCCTTGCCATCCCTCTTCTCAAACTCTAGTTGCACATTCAAAGCCACTTCCTCTCTGATCATTTGGGCTATGTGATCATTCACAGCCCCTTCCATAGTCTCGTTCAATTTCTTAAGTAGTAGGGGTGTATATTTCTCTAATGCTCTCCCTATTTGATCCGAGATATCCATGCTACCTTCGGCAAATAAAGGTTCTTCTTCTTCGTTCTGTTTGTGGTGCTCTTCTTCCTCATTATGATCGTCAGCCATACTTCAATAAGAGTAGATAAAACGAATTTAATCACGCAACCTATCTAACTCTATGACTAGGAGTCAAAACTTATAACTTGATACTACACCGTCCTAAGGTTTGATGCCGCTAGTTTATAAATTTATTAGTATTTCAACCGCAATAAGGCCGGCTTCTTATTGTGCTTTAAATACTAACAAATAGATAATCTAACATTATCAAACACATATTTCAGTCCCATAAAAGTTTCGGTTACCTAAGGTCGAGTCTCAACTAAGGTTTAAGTCTAGGCACTCTCTATACAAGGGAATACCTAAATCCCTTAAACCTCGGCTTTGATACCAACTTGAAAGAACTGAACTCGATAAACCGAAAACACAAGATTTTTTTTTTTTATATACCCCACTGCGCCGCAGTGGGTGGAGAACTCTCCCACTGCGCCGCAGTGGGAAATCTCGGACTCAAGTCCAGAAAAGCCCCACTGCGCCGCAGTGGGTTTTACACTCTCCCACTGCGCCGCAGTGGGAGGAAAAACTATTATGGCCGTGGGATTCCACTGCGCCGCAGTGGGCAAAACCACCCCCACTGCGCCGCAGTGAGCAGCCGCACAGCAAACCTAAGACCACTTCAACACTTGAACAAACTTGTAACCTTCAAATTTCAAAACAACATCTTAGAACACATTCCAGAGATTGACATCAACTTCATGGACGCCTTTTAAACATAATATACAACATCAACTTGTTTCAAAACCCATGAACACCATCAAATGGGTCATTTACCCATTTTGACACTATTTTCGACCAAATACACAAATTCACAAACTTCCCAAAAGCTTTACACCTGATCGTTTACATAATTTTTAACAAAAGTGTGACCATCAAATCAAAATGTACCAAGAGCCATGAGGAGGGAATTTCTAAGCCTCTAAACCAAAAAGTGTCATTCTTCCACGAATGACCTAATACCTTCAAGTCTTCCAAAAACACTTCAAGCTCTAAACCAAGGCTTTCAATTCAACGACACTAGTTCCTTCTTCCGGAACTACCTATAAAATGGTAAACAACTAAAATATAAGCAAAGGCTTAGCGAATATACTTGCATACATTTACGAATACGAAGGAGGGCAACGCACAAAGGACTATTACATGTAACCCATGACACCGTCGTGCCATACCTACATGCTCACCTTTGCACAATAAACAACATATATGGATCCATTAGAGAATATCGGGGTTCTTAGGCCCCGGAGGTTCTTAGGCCTTTTCTCAACAACAATAGGGGTTCTTAGGCCCCGAGAAGGTTCTTAGGCCTTTTCTCAACAACAATAGGGGTTCTTAGGCCCCGGAGGTTCTTAGGCCTCATAACAATTGACCCCACCCGGGTCTAGCCAAATCAATTACCACACATGAGAAACACATTACAACATGATGTGGCCAATTGACCCAACGTAAACATAAAGGTATGCAAATATACTCACCTCCTCCGCAAATAGATCAACAAAGCTAAAACGATTAAGCACAAACAAGCTTCAACCTATAATCATGTCATAAAATGCATAAGCTTATAATCACAACTTGACTAGCTTAACCTAGCCATACTCAAACACTAGCCTCTCTAAACCCAAAACCCAACCCATTTGTCATTGAGTCTCCATTTTACTTCCACCATATCATAGGTAGTTCAACCTACCATTTTCATCAACATTTCAATTACTTGTAAAAACTCATCTTTTCTCATAAACCAACATTATCACATAAGCTTATCAATTTCATAATCAAACTCCACACATAACTCAATGACAACTAGGTTAACTAAGGAATTGGGAAAATTAGCCACAAATCACTTTCTAGCAAAAACCCCCAAATTTGGTTCATCCATGAACCCTAATTTTGAAAGAAGGATAAAAACTAAATTAGGGGAATTCAATACCTCAACAACGACAATCCAATGCAAGACTTTTAGTTTGAGAATCCTTCTTTCTCCCTTTCTCTTAAAAACGGCCACCACCACCCCACTTACAATCCCTAACTTTAATTTCTTGAATGAAGATTACTTGGTGGTGATTGTTATTATTATTATGATTTCTATTCTTGAACTTGAGAGAGTTACTCTTTGTTTTGAAGAAATGTGTGAAGGAATGCATGAAAGGAAATGGAAAGAAATGAAGAAGAAATGAGAAGAATAGGTGGGTGTGGAGGAAAATGGTGAATCATCAACAAAGGGTGGCTGGCACACTATGGGGCTGCCACGCCCCATTCACTTTTTGGGTAATAAAATACCCGCTATCCGCTAAAGTTCCAACTAAATTAACCCCATTTCTAAAAATAAAATACTAGGAAATTAATTTAATGTCGAAACTATAAAAAGGGTTAAATTCTTTTTACCTTAAATCTCAGGGGTGTTACAACGCTAAATCTATAATTTTATTGTAAGAAAAGAATCATTAGTGTCAAATCATCATCAACGGAAAAAAATACGTCGTTTGAAACAAAATCGAAATAATATATAAAAAGATGCATATTTTGTTAATGTACATCTTCTATACATTTGCAAAATATAAAATGGAAGAGACAGAGAGAGACATGAGGAACAGGGAAGGATAGAAAGTTTGCAAAGTAAAGTAAAAGTGAGAAGATAATAGTTTCCAGGATACAAAAATTATAGCCCACATATATGGTTGTGGTTTTGTTTTTTAGCATCTTATTCTTTTTTATACTTTCTGTATTATTTTATAATAAAATTAAAATAAGGTAGGTCCACATCAAGAAATTGTCACACGTAAAGATTTTTTTTCGAAAAATAATGACACGTTACTTTTGATACATTACATAGTCCAAATTTTTTAACTTCTTTTTATGACATAGTATTAGTTTTGATTTTGTTTCATCTAAAACCAATTTTAAATACTCGTAGTACATATATTTTTAACTAGCTAATATAATTTGAAGATATTCTTGTACGGCAATATATCCGTTTTACAATAAATCTATTAAATTATTGTTATTAAAAATTCTATGTAGAATAATGTTTATAATCACATTAATTGAAGATAATACATCATATGATGCCTAACAATAACTAATTACGCTCCACATGCAAATTAAGTACGGGTACGTATCTAAAACGAAATTATGGTTATTTTACGCCAAACTGGACAAACACTATACTTACAGCTCCATTTAGGTGAACATGGTGTAGAACAATGATTCGCCATTTTACGCCTCAAAATCGTTAAACAACTTATCGCCTTGGAATCGTTTGTTATGTGATTATTTGGTGAAGGTAACCTCTCTTTTATGAATGTGAGCTTGGAGAGTTTCTTGGAGTCAAAATGAGAAATAAGAGTTTCAATCCTTACTCTCCAACTAAAATGTTTTTTTTTTTTACCTGCATATTTGACATTTTTATGAGATATATATAAATATCTGATTTATATGAGAAGAGATAAACACGGATTATGAAGGTGTCAGGCTGCATTTTGATGACTTAGGTTGGGGCTGCATAAGTATTACTTTTTGTATGGATGGAAGGATATCAAAACTTGTAGTAAAAATGTTTTATGTTGATGATTTATGCAAATAAAAAATAAGTCGTTCCCGCAACAACGCACGCGGGGATATAAATTCTAGTTATGATTATTACGAGTATGTATGTTTTGTTATTTTTGTTTGCAACGGCGTGAATGGCGAAAATAAACATTTGCCCGACGTCCCTTCTTGGGCCCCACATTAATAAAGTACAGTATAATTCATTCTAGTTTCATATGTGTCACGAATATGGATTTTATGAGTACGTTGGTGTGTCCCATTTGCAACATGCGTTTAGGGATGGCAAAAAAAAACCCTCGCCTGACGGGGAAACCCAATACCCGACGAGAATACCCGATACTTAAACTCGTTTCGGGGTAGGGACTGGGGCATGTCTATTCCGACCTGATATCATTACCTACATCTATATACTTACAAGTGATTAGTTTTAAATCTATATTTTCACTATTGTATATACAATGTTTCACACTAATATCAACTAATTTGTATCTATATTCCACAACTTGCACTTTCATTTCTCAAAATATCAAGAGCATGTAGTATCATTTCTCAAATCAAACAAGTTTTGGTAATTATTCTTGAAAACTAGCTATCCTTATCGGGTCGGGTTTCGGGTTTTGGGGCATTATTTTACCCCCGACGGGTCCCCGATAAGGTACCCGATGGGTATCGGGTCGGGTTTGGGTAGCATATCTCTTATCGGGTTCGGGTTTAACACTACTCGCCCTGAACCCGACCAATTGCCAATCCTACATGCGTTAATGTAAAAGGTTCATTTGATAGGAAAAATAAAATATTATGTTATAATCTTAAAAATTTTAACAAAGGAATGAGAATATGTGGTTGTTAAATACTTAAATTTGGATATAGAACTAGTCACATTTTAATATTTTAATCTATAAAAACATGAGATCTCTTTTTATTTATTCATTGTATAATAAATATTAAAAAGTTAGCATGTGAGAATATCTACACTATGCTTATATTCACTTTTTCCATTCTACAATTATAATGTATTTATATCATATACCGATAGATTTCATTTATTAATATGCATATGTATGAAAATAATAAGAAAACAATCTAAAACAAGTAAAATCATATTTATTTGATATGTTCAAATTCAAATTTTTTCAAATATGAACAAATTAAATCATATGTAAAAAATAAAAATCAAAATCAATTTTTCTAATTTTAAATTTTTTTTTCTTTTTCTTTTTTTCTCTCTCATTTTGAACATGTGACCCTTTCCATATGTGAGTGCACTAAGTTATACGTGATATTCATATCAGAGGGGTACTCACACAATGAAATGACAGAAATGTTGCTATTGTGGTAATGGTGGCGTCGCCAATTAGTGTAGGTAATTGATGTTAAGAGGGTAATTTAGATATTTTAGACGATATATGATAAATTGCCTATATATGTGAGAATAATAATATGGATATTTGCACAAAGGTTTGAAGGGGCTATGTATGTATGTACCAATACAAAACATGGGATTATAGTGTTCTAATTAGTCTATCCTTTTTTAGTGATATTGATATTTTAAAATTTGAATAACATTTTAAAAATAAAAATCAAAATCAATTTTTCTAATTTTAATTTTTTTTTTCTTTTTCTTTTTTTCTCTCTCATTTTGAACATGTGACCCTTTCCATATGTGAGTGCACTAAGTTATACGTGATATTCATATCAGAGGGGTACTCACACAATGAAATGACAGAAATGTTGCTATTGTGGTAATGGTGGCGTCGCCAATTAGTGTAGGTAATTGATGTTAAGAGGGTAATTTAGATATTTTAGACGATATATGATAAATTGCCTATATATGTGAGAATAATAATATGGATATTTGCACAAAGGTTTGAAGGGGCTATGTATGTATGTACCAATACAAAACATGGGATTATAGTGTTCTAATTAGTCTATCCTTTTTTTAGTGATATTGATATTTTAAAATTTGAATAACATTTTAAAAATCAAAAATCAAAATGATCAATTGTATAATTAGTTATAGATACAGATAACATGATTAACATCTAATTTACAAATTTTTGAAAACAACGTTTTAAATATACTTAATTAATCAATGCATTAACCAATTTCACTTAGGTGAGTTGGCCAGAGGTATCTTCTAAATCCACTATGTGGGCCCCGGAGGTGAGTTTTTCCCAAGGTCTCGGGTTCGAGTCTTGGGTTTCTCATCTCAAGGTATTTTCCATGAGGAGGGGGTTGGAAGTCCAGCAAATCGCTGGTTAAAATTGCCTCCAACACGTCTGAATCGAAACTAACTTTACAAAAAAAAATTAATCAATGCATTAGCCAAACCTAAAACCTTTTTTAACATGTTTGATTTGGAATTAACCTGTGAACACAAAATCAAACTACCAACCCATGAATCCAACAACTCTACATGTTTGACCTGAAATCAACTCGTGAACCTGTTATCCCATTTGACATGCTTTTAATTAGATTGATAGGTTGGATTCAAATTGACGAGTTATGAGTAAAGTTCAGTCATTCAGCCCGACTTTAAAATTAAATCAGGTTAGGATTGATTATTTTCAACCCGTCAATCTGAACCTGACCCAATTGTCACCTTTGATTTCCGATTTGCGGTTTCTTTTTGTTGCCTCAAAATTCAAACTTTATAAAAATTGATTATTCGTCTGTTTCCTTTTAATGCTTTTATAACCTTTGATGCTCTCTTTATATCGTAAGGTCCAAAAAAATAAAAGAAAGAAACACACTCTCTCCGCTTTACCAAACTTTATATGTTTCGATTCAGACTTATTTCCAGTTTATTTATAAAAAGGTTATCGTTTTATCGTCCAACTGCAATACATACATACCTTACCTTGTATAATGACACATAACGGAATCCTGACTTTACACAAATCATCCAATTGTATAGAGAAACAATTCTCTTTCTATTCATAACACCCAGGCGAAAACACTTCCACATTATAGGTTCACAAACAATGTCACGAGATGTATAAAATCCACATACTCTTAAGGAAAAGGCTTTTATAAATCTCATCTCTAGTAATTTGAAACTTTCTAGGCATCTAGCACAAGACATGATTGGCCACAATTGTTTTGCTTTTGCATTGCTGCTATCTCTTTGTCAAGTGTCAACAAATAATTACTAGTTTTTCTGATAATGAAGAGATGCACGATTTCTTCTTCTTCTTTTTTTTTTTTTTTTATAATTTTTTTTATAGTTTTTTTCTTATTTATATATAAAAAACTTAATAGCAACTTTATCCTGAAAATTCTCAAACTCATCTCAAGATCTCCGAATCTAACAAGATTGTATTATTATCATTACGAATTTAATCTACGGGGAATAAAATATCATATGTTATTTATGTAATCATGAGTTTAGGGGGGATGCTTAAATCTCCAAGAGAACCAAATTATGGTGGGAACGTGCATGATAATGATAATGACTATGATTAAAAGTTGCAAAAAAAATAGTTTTATGTAATTATTTGTTTCCTTCTATATATACATCTTAGGGGCAACCATAGAAAGACCCCCCCAAGGTGAACCATCCATTTACCCATATTACATTGATAATAATTTCAAGTTATATGTAAGCACAAAAATCCATTCCTTTAGAAAATCAACATCAGTATATATAAGTTCATGTGTATCCAGATTAATCTGGGTAAAGAGTAATAATATATTTCAATTCATTGAAACTGTGTTTAATTAATCTACAAGAATTTGGTGTAAGCTTATACGTGAAGTGGCCATGATTCATTGATTTGTCACAACCCAAATGTGCAATGGTATTTTCTAATACCGTGTCCTAATTAAGCTTAATTACATATCAACATTACCAACAAGTTTGATGATCATATTTGACATATACAATTGCAATTCAAGCAGACCGATAATGGTCAAATTAACAACAATCTATATAAACATTTGAAATTTAATCGAATGTAAAGGTGTTATGGTTTGTAATACTAAAAAATTATTATATTATTACTTCAGTAGTTCTGTGAAAACCTCCTCCAGTGTGCAATGTAGTGATGTACTCTTTGGCAATAGCCTTGGGCCCATGGCCCAACTTCTTGGGCTTTTTAATGAAATGCCTTGCTTATTACTTATCAAGTTACCAGTTCAGGGAAAAAAGAGCCTTATGAAGCAGCAAGATAGAAACAAAAGAAAAAAAAAGTCTATGATAATCTCTGCGAAGACTATATCATTTGACCATGGGGATTAAAATCAATGCTACTGAGTTCAAATCACACACTCCATTCAGCTGTCGCAAACCGGTCCATTATCTTAAATCGCCAGTCAGCAGAGTTTCAAGGTTTCACAATTATACAAATCATCCAGGAGGGGTGTCACAGGGCCTGTAATTCCTCCATAAGACGCCCCTGCCAGCCAGTCAGGGATTAGACTCATCAGGGTCATGACTTCTCGGTGATAGAAAGCGAAAACTCCAGCTATTCATGAGTCAACCCTTTTCCCTTTGACATTTCAATAACTTAGTGCAAGGTGATTGCCAATTCTATCAATTTCTTTGCCATCAGATCGTTTGTGACGCACTGACGCCCCATATGAGCGTTAAACAGGTAGATATATTTTCATTTTTTATAAGCAGACATGAGTCTATTATACAGGATGAATTTAGATAAACCAAGACTCAAATCCAAATTCTGTGACATGTTCAGATCCAAGGATTCCTTTTAAGTTTTTTCTACTGAGGTAATATTCTTTTGCCTAAACACAAGTCACAATCACAACTCCTACAATTTGTAAGAGTTGTTACACAATAATACAAAATTCATACTTCAGCTTATCATGTGCTAAATGACGGGGATTAAACATAATGTGTCAATATAGAAGATAGAAACATGGTGTAATAAACAAGTGACTGTATGTCTGTATTTTGTTTGATGTTATACCAGTTGTCTGCATTCCTGGTGGATTCGGGTTGTTGCATTCTAAGTATTACTACTTGTTATTCAAGACAGTAAGTTAAATTATAATATACATACACTTCCTCTTCCATGAAGGCAACTTTAATCCGATCTTATAATTTTACGCCGCTGTACCTTATAGTTCAAGCAAGTAAATTCAGTTACAACCAACCAAACGCCCCCTAAAGGGAAATCATCCAAAACATCGGTCTAAATTCAAAGAAGCACAAGCTAATTAGATATTATTGAGGCAATCACAAAACCAAGAAAGATTTTTATTGCTAATCACCTTCCACTGTCAAGCTATATCAAACAACAATAATAGATGGTACAACATTATATAAAATTACAAAGTGTATATTTGCATCTTAATACACACACTAACCTCCGAGTTGTCCACGAACAAAAACTCAAGGGATTATATGTTATATTCCTATGAGAAGAACAATCAACAAAAACTCAATTTCGTTTGCTTATTCGTGATCAATGTGTAACTCATTCCCAGTCCTCTATTTCCATTTCATTCTCATCGTCTTCCTTTGGAGGCCTAACAACTATAACCACACTCCCTAAACTTTCTGTTACGCCTTTCTCCTTCAATGTCGATCCTCTTTCAACTTTCAACTCGTCTTCACTCAGAATCAAATAAAATCCGTTATCAGTTTCCACCTCTTTTCGCCCTCTATCAGCCACAACCAAAATCGCTTCCTCCTTATACCACCTATTAACCCTCCAAGGCAACGCCCTTGCGTCAGAAAACGCCACAACCACTCCCCCTCTCTTCAAGTTCATGACGGGGTCCCACGCTGGCAACACGACCCATTTCGTCCATCCTTTCTCGGCCTCAACGATACCAAAATCTCCTTTACTCCCACATTCCCACGGCGCTTCCTCCACTTCTTTACCCCTGTCATTTGAACGACAAACAGGCAAAACCGACACCACGGTAGCCTCAGCAATCTCACCAAGGTTCAACCTAACAACCGGAACTTTAACACCGTCAACAAGGCCTCCACCTCGTCCTTGTCCTTCTCCATCTTCGTCAGTTCCGTCTAGTTCCTTTAACACCCAGGCTCTTGCATCCTCAGAAACCGCGACATCCAAAGCCTTTTGTAATGCTGTTAATCTCGGCTCGGTTTCCCTATACTCAAGGGCCTGTCTATAATACATAAAAGCTAAACAATCAGCAGGAATGTTGTAATCAAACCATTCCCAACCGCGGTCTCCACGTCTACGTGGATAATCTTTAATTGCTCTAGCTAACTCCTCTGCATCACCTGGTTCAAATCTGTTCTCAGAAAGATATGTGGCAACAGCCGGTCGTTGGCTAACACTAACTGTTCTTATCTCATACAACAATTCAGCACCACCCTTATCGAAAAACTCGAGTATTTGGGGATCAAGACCAGCTTGAACTAATGATTCCCTAACTTGGGCTGCAACAACAAGCCGGTTTTGTTCGATACCAGAGATACCAGTGATCTCTTCTATAGTTGGAGGGGTAAAACCTTCTGAGATCAAAGGAGGGATAAGAGGGGCATACTCGTACCATTGGCCAAGCCGATTAGTGAGTACATCGAGGCGGGCTTCGGTGTCGAGGTTTCGGAATTGGGGTGGGATTGGTGCTTGTGATGGTGGTGGTCTAAAAGGTTGGTAAACTTTTTGAGGTGGTTTTGAAGAGGATGATGATGAGGGTTGGATAAGTGTGGCTGAAATGAGTTGTTTCTTGTGTTGGTGTTTGGTTATGGGTTTAAGATTGGAATGGGAATGGAAATGAAGTGGAGAAGATAGGAATGGGGAATGGATGGAAGTGGTGGTGGTTGTAGATTTTGAAGGATTTAGAGTAAAAGAGAGCATTTTGAGGTATGATATGATGGTTTTGAATGTATTGGACTATTGGTATATGGAGGGAGGGAGGGAGGTTGAAGAAAACCTTATCCTGTGTGTGATAGTGTTTGTGTATTGTATATCATCAGAAATATCTCCCAGTTTCATTTGGCCAAGTTGCAGGATCATATTGGCCTTTAGATGTGAAAATGACTATATTACCCTTAAGTCAAATGATTTTTGATTCTATATATCTATCATTCTATGTGAAATGACTAATTATTTAAAGCATGGGCCAACTACACTCACATAAAGAGTAGTAATAAGAATGGGCCTTCCCAACCCATTTAACTACTTTAATTTCTTGCTGATTTTTCCAGGAGTCACTTCAATAAAAGAGTAAAAGACTCCAAAGAGGACATACATCATCTACCCTAAAAATGATCTCTATATGTCATGTTTACCTTTTTCAAATCTCACTTCGAAGTTCGAACACCGATCAACAAGAGAGCGGAAATCCCCGTGCTTTTCTCTATCTGGCACTTAACAGGCCAAACAGAATATTAATCCATGAGAATCGTTGTACAACATGATACTGGAAAAGTAACACGAAAAAGATGAGCTATATACGAAACCAACATTTTCATACACATCTTGAAGTTACACTCGATACAAGCTCTGATGGAGCACATGAATACTACATAATCAACAACAACAACGAAAAGAACAAGTATCATACAACAAAGAGAGATGCAGTGGCAGCATAAAAGAACGATTCAATTAATAAGTTGCTGAATTTAATAACATCTACTTGTTTTCATGAGGGGACGTTGAAATGAAACAGCCAGGAGATGACAAAGGCAAAAACCATACAAGCTAGTAAGAAGTTGAGGAACCGATGACCTTGCCAGAATTTTCGTGTATCTGATGTGGTGGTGGTAGTCCCCCCAGGTGCGGTAGCAGTTGACATGGCATCATTAGCTTCGTTCCACTGTTCCATTAGTTCAGCCTCATTTGCACCGGCAACATTTTGTGCAATTGATCCACAAATCTCACATGTTCTGCAGTTTAGGTTGTATCAAAGTCAAGTTAGTATAGTAATTCATCTGCAAGAAAAAAAATCCCTATTTCAAGAACATAAGGATGTATCAGAAATTATCATCATATATCAAATTTATACTCCACCGACTCTAGGGTTAGGACCCGCAACATTGAGGACGTCTGGTTTTTCTGTAACTAACAGAGTTATAAGTTATTAGAAGCTCAGTAAACTATCTTTTTTGCAATAAGCAAAAAGGAAAACAAATTAAGAATCAAACAATTTGAAAATTACTCGTATCTGACTAGTGAGATACAAACTAAGACATCGTGAAGTTAAGTACTAGAAAAAAAGTGCACCATTATGATAATTACTTGTTGAAAGATGTTCATTTGAGTAAGTTGGAACTATCCAAGATTTCAATAAACTTCATAGGATCCAAAACTCCAAACATGTAAAATTCATACACAATTGTGCCTGCCCATTTCACTCTCGTGATACACTTCAAGCCAATCTTTCTAAAGTTCAACCAAAAAGTAGCCGATAGGAATATCAATAAAAGGAATAAAAGTGACATTTCTCAAATTAAAGAATAGAAAAAGTATGTATTTATAGAAACTAAGAAATTGTGTGCCATACACTGATGATTGATTTTAATATGTAAAGTGCTAAATAGCACCTGATGCAAAGAATTTACGTAAAAGTTTTCAAGATTGCAACCAACCATCAAAAAGATCGATGGAGGTGAATTTGTCCATGAATCAGGGATCCCAACACTAGTAAAGATGTCGCCTTTAAGGATAATACAGGAATCATACGTATATCATATGAACAAGTGTACTACACAAGAGTGTTTGAGCTTTTAAAAGTGCTTATGTTAAATTGAGTCAAAAGGCCACTTGCTGATAACAAAAGAGAAAGCAAAAAGGAAAGAAAGAAAGCAAATTCCAACACGATTAAAAGGCGAATAATCCAATTCAAAGTTCTGCATACTTAATACACACATTGGATTATTTGTTGCCGACTTCTTTTGTAGGTACTTGAATTCAGAATCTTTTTCATTTCATATAAACTACTTTTGTCAACTTTATTTCTTACATTATTCCCTTTCTAAAGTGTTGACTCCCCTTCTGGAGTATTCACTCTTCTTTCTTTTTTTTTCCACCAAAATTGGTCAGTGTTTGGTTGTTAGTTGTTACATTGTACCTAGGCTTCTCCCTTGGCTGCATACTGTTTATAATTACTAACATTTAGCCCTTAATTACCTCAATAATTGAAATGATATAAAGATTAAAGTTTTTGGACTGAAAAGGTCAACTATTTATCAATATCCAACAAGGCAACAACCAAGCACCACCAAACAAATATACAAGAAAACATAACTTTTAACATAAAAGAAAGACCCAAATCAATTTTAAAAGGAATTTGACACTACAAACATATGAATCTTGACTGGTCAACAAAAACTGAATCTTGATATGTTGTTTTCTTTCTTTTACCCTTGAAACATGAGTTTTGATGGTAAAAGATGGAAAAATGCATATGGGCATGTGAAAAAGTAACAAAAATTTAAATTTGAAATGATTATTCCTACTTTTTACCATAGCAACAACAATAACCAATCCTAACTTTTACCCTTGGAATAATAAATGGAAAAATGCTAATGGGTATGTAAAAAGACAAATAAAAATTGAATCTTGATATAAATTATGTTATCTTTTACCCTTGGAATAATAAATGGAAAAATGCTAATGGGTATGTAAAAAGACAAATAAAAATTGAATCTTGATATAAATTATGTTATCTTTTACCCTTGAAACATAAGTTTAGATCATGAAAGAACAAATGGGTATGTGAAAAAATACTGTCAGGCATCCCACCTCCCCATGTTGCAGCCATGGCAGGATTGGGTATCGTTGTTATGTAAGAAAAAAGTAATAAAATAAGAATCTTGGAAAACTTACTTATTGCCCTTAATCTTGAACCAAGCTTCAGCACAATGTTTATGAGCAGCAGCTAAATCATCTTTACAAGAACAACCTAACTCAATGGGAATCCCATTCTGAGCACCCAAATCATCATCATCGTCATCTTCCTCATTTTCATTATCATTATTATGAGTTAAATCAAGACTTAAATGACAAATTCTACAATCCCTTTGAATTCTTGACAAATGCACCTCCTTAGTACTACCACTTTCCAGACCCACTACTGAAAAATCTGACACATTGGATTCCCTGCCTTTTTCCACCCCAACAATCTCTGTTGTTGCTATAATACTGTCTTCAGTTGCATCAGATGACCGTGAACCACCGTCTCCGCCACCGCCCCGGCCACCACCGGCTTCCAAATCGAGATGGGGTTCTTGTAAAGTTGCCATTTTTGGGGATAAATAGAACAGAAATTGTTTTTCATGAAATGGATTTGAAAAGCTGAGACCATGAATGCTTAAGAGCACTCTTGATCTCGTTTTTTTGGTTTTTTATTCTGTGAAGATAATAAATAAATCAGGGGATAGCCATGGTTGGGTTGGGAAGAGAGAGAGCTTGAAAAAACTGAATGAAATGTAAGAATTAAATAGTAGCACTACTATACTACTATACTACACAGCACAGGAAGGAGAGGGGGAAAAATAAAAAAGATTTTAGATATAATATACGATTATATTGTGATTTTGCCTTCTTCAAGTATTTTCTTTTTCCTTTTTTCTCAATTTAATCTATATCTATACTATATTATAAAGCAAATAAGGTTTCAACTTTCAATTTCAACAATGTACACATGATAATGCATGATGTACCATACATCAATGTCTCACAACTTTCAACTTTCAACTTTCATTTTCACCTCTCATCAAATCTCAACCACTCATTTTTTCTCCCTACTCCATAAATCATTTTATTTCTCTAATTCATTCAAAATCTTTTATCTCAAAAACCGTACATCGATAAATTATAAAAATTATATGGTGTTCTTAAAATTTCATTCTCTTTCATTAGAGATGTCATTCGATATACTTTTGACGAATTTTTAAATCCGATGGCGGAGCCCGTACAGCTAAAGCATTTGGCTATCACACTCTATGACCTATTACACTTTATGACCTATCCCCCCATCATCTCACCGCCACAACACCCATGTACTTGCTCTCGTATCCACTAAAATATAAGATTTGATTCTCTCATTTTCTAAAATATTTAGATTTTTTCTCAACCATATTAAAAACTAGAGAAAATTTCATTACATACCCCTGGGGTATGTCATATTATTAAGTTTCGCCCCTCTCGTTTTGTTGTATCATTACATACCCCTATGGTGATTTTTCGTATCATTACATACCCCTCACCCTAACGTCCGTTTGTGAGTCTCCGTCAACCACCTCATGTGCATACCACGTGAGGGTATTTTAGTCTTTTTGACTTCTATAACACTCCTTCTTCTTCATCTTGTTGTCCAGATCTAACAACAAATCATCATAAATCTCATCGAGATACAATACCAAATAACAATAAAATACAATCAAAACCACCATATGCCACATCCCTCGGGTACAACCACCAATCGTTATTACAACCATTTACTTTCACAAATCAAATCCAAAAACAAGTAATTACTTTCACCCATAAACCAATTTCATAGCTAAAAGTGAAGATCGATTATGCAAAAAATCTCCAAGTAAAAAAAAAAGAGTTGATCTAATCTTTTTGTGTGATTTATATTTGAAATTACTAAATCTATATACCTTTTTCTAATAGCCGTGATTATGCAAAAGACTTTGGAACCACCACTACCGATCAAAACATCATCGCCCATGGTGGCTGGGTTGGGTCGGGTGGTGAGCTTCGTATTATGCGGCCGCCGGATAAAAAGACATCTACTTCTTTATATATATATATATCACCCAAGATCTGAAATCAAGAACCGACATCACGATCCAGAAACTTAAACAGTTGCGTTCCTGTGATTTGATATTTGTATTCGAAAACACCAACACCATATACATGGGTATGGTTGTGAATGTGAAATAAAATAACCAGAAGAAGCATATGAATAATATATGTATTTGTATCTAATGGTAGAAGTACTATATGTTGTTTAGATGTTTAGTTTGGTGAGCTACTCAGATCGGATAGGATTTGCATTCCTATTTTGCTAGTTATAACTTTTTATTTGATGGAGATACGTTATTATTATTTTAATTTGTTAGGTTTCTGAGAAAATAATAAGAGAGAAAAAAAGAAATGGGTGAGGTTAGAAGATGACAAAAAAGGATGAAGTAAGAGTCTAAAATACCCTCATGTGCATTGCACATGAGGGGGTTAACAGAGACACATTAACGGACGTTAGGATGATGGATATATAATGATACAAAAAATCACCATATGGGTATGTAATGATACAAAAAAACGAGATGGGCGAAACTTAATAATATGACATACCCTAAAGGCATGTAATGATAAATAAAAGAAAAAGATAAACAATGATAAATTGTCGCATGATATTCGGTGTAAGAAAAAAAAAATAGAAACACCTAAGCATTATCACTTATATGTTGACCATGCATAATAACACGAAGGTTTGACATACAATTTATGAACAATGTTGAATCGTAATTTTAATACATCAACTAGTCATGCCTAAAACCAAGTTTTGCCCAAACCGAACTCGAACCGAACAAACTTTTGGTCAACAGAACCAAAACTGGGTTTGACCATATCCACATCGATTTCTAACCCGTTTTTGATAACGTGGACCGGTGTTTTTATCGTTTTTTATAATTAATATCCGATCCAAAAATAGGGTTTCCAAACCGATTCAAAACCCGAACCGGTCGGGTTTGATCGGGTAGAAAACTGTTTTTCTTTAACCGGATTTTCAAAAACCGTTTTTTGCACCTCGAACTACTTATTTGAAATGAAAAGAGTATATGTTTTATAATGTAGGTTACAGCCATAAGGGTGTCGTTAGTGTGTCTAAAAGAAATTGTACTTTTCATATCAAAAGTTCACCCGTAAATTTGACGGTGATAATATAATTATTTTATGTATAAGATTGTCATTAGCAAAAACAATAATGTATTATAAATTAACATTGTGATTATGCTATCTTATTGTCTTTTTTTTTTCTAAATGTAAAATCCATTATTCTTTCTTCTTTTTTGAAAATATTTTAGATATTTTTCTTACTATATTAAAAAGAAAGAAGATAAATGTACGATAAAAATTTTCAATTTTTCTTTTATAAACACAGTTGGCAGAATAAAAAATGAATTTCAGGAATTTTATCATGCTAACACTGCATTCTTGAGTTATTTTTAGATTAGAAATGATAAGAAAAGAAAAAAAACAAAAATGACATTCTTGAGTTTTTTTTATAAATGAAAATAAAGGAGATGATGGAAAAAACGCCTTTTTGGATCCCAAATTTTCCAGCCAAAAGTGGGCTGATTTGGGAGGAAAAGTTTATAGTCTTTATGAAATTACTTATTGGCCCTCTCAATTAAACCAACCTTTCTTCTCCAATTAAGGATATAATTGTAAAATTTTATTTCTCTCTCTTTCTTTTCCTTTCTTATAAACTCAAGAATATAATTAAATTTCTATTTTCTTTTCTTTTCTTTAATTTTCATTTCAACTCAAGAATGCATTTTTTTTATATAATTTCTTATCCTTTCTTTCTATGTTCAATCCTCTCCTTTCTTTTCTTTTAAAAAAACCTGAAGAATGTAGTGAAAATGCTAACCAAACAATACATAAAATTCAATTCAGATTTTAATTTCATTAAAAAAAATTTTGAACGTTCGTGTCACGGGACAGCTAGCCGTTACATCCATTCGGGCAGGCAGTCACTAGCGACCGATCCACGAAGTCAGGGACCACAGGGGAGGGAAAACCCACCAATTTAACCGCTATAGAAGGCACGACGTTAAATTGGAGGTAAAACCTCGCCTGCTCAGACTCGAACCCTGGTCTCCCAGGATCCAAGCATCATTGCAGGACTTCGGAATGCCGCTGGGGTTTAAACCCAAAGTTCTATAAACCAAACCACCTAATTTATGGTGAAAAAATAAGTATTCATTTATGCTTGTAAAAGTGATGGAGTTAGGCATTGTATGCCGCTGTCTCCTCTATTTTCATACAATGTAAAATTTTCTAATTTAATAAATAACTTAATCATTTTCTTAAAATTATATATATATATATAGGGGTGGGTTATTTATAGTACAAGCATTTAAAAAAGTACAAAAAGTACAAGGTTTTTCCTCCTTTTCTTCCTTCTTCCTTCCATCTCCGACCACCACCACCACCACCATGATCATCTCCGACCACCACCATGATCCTCCGGCGACGACGACCATCTCCGGCGAGACTTACACATGTGTAAGTCAACTTACACATGTGTAAGTTAACTTTCCGGCGAGAATCAGGTTCGTTTTCGGGTGGATACTCTAAACTGACCGTCAAGGGACGCATATGGGAATCGTATGGATTTGATGGGCGGCGATCCAAGAGATGGTGACGGTTTGCTACGGTACGGGCGAAGCCCTTGCTGCCGGCGCCGACGCCGTGGTTGGGGTGGTCGGAGATGATGGTGGTTGTCTCGCGAAGGAAAAAACCTAGAAATTTAAAACCCTAAAATGCTAAAAAAGTTGTACTTACACATGTGTAAGTCTCGCCGGAGATGGTCGCCGTCGCCGGAGGATCATGGTGGTGGTCGGAGATGATCATGGTGGTGGTGGTGGTGGTCGGAGATGGAAGGAAGAAGGAAGAAGAAGGAGGAAAAACCTTGTACTTTTTGTACTTTTTTAAATGTTTGTACTACAAATAACTTTCCTCTATATATATATATATAGAGTTGAGTTATTGCGAGAACCAATAAATTGTCGAAAAATGTGAGAACTAATCAAGACCACTAGATTAATTAAATCAAGGTGGCATTTATGTACTAACTTTGAATACAAATTAATTTATTAATAAATAATAATTGATAAAGGGCATAATAGGAATATGAAATTAAAAGTAATGAAATGAAAACGGAACACGTTCATTCGAAAATTATGGAACTTACATTTTAAAAATTTGTCAACTTCTTCTTATCTTAATATTAATTAATAAGATAATAACTGATGCATATATCTTTTTTCAAATTTACTTTTAATTGTTTTACAAATTATTAATTAAATTAATAAACAAAAGAAAAGTTTACATCTAAACATTTATTAGTAATATAAATATTATTTTTAAATTTATTAATTTTCTAGTATATGGTTATGAAATATGAAAATGTGATTATATTTAACTTATAAACATGTGAAATAAAAAATAAATAAAAATTTAAAAACATATATTTTTGGATGGTACACATGTGAATGATCCTGCATACAAGTGTATTAATATTCTTTTTATTATAACAAATATATCATTTAAAAGGTACACATGTGAACGTTAGCTTGTACACATGTGAATGATCCATATTCAACAAGTGTATAAATATATTTTTTTAATATATAAAAAATATCTTTTAGATTGGTACACATGTGAACGTTAGCTTGTACACATGTGAATGATCATATTCACAAGTATATAAATATATTTTTTTAATATAGTAAAAAATATTTTTTAGCTAGTACACATGTAAAAGACCCTAGTGTATAAATATCTTTTTTTTTAATTATAACAAAGTATATTTTTTAGCTTGTACACATGTGAATGGCTCTGTTCACAAGCGTATACATATTTTTTTATATTATAACAAAGTATACACATGTGAATGACACTATTCATATATGAAAATGAAAATTTTAAAATAACTTGTGACTTATTAGATTTCACATATATTAGATCTTGATTTAGATAGATGTATACATAATAATTATGCTAAATAATTATTTAGATAATTGCTTAAATATTTCGTAGAAAAATATATGAAAGAGAATGAGAATGTGGATTACTTTTAAACTTATGCAAGCTGATTAAAATAAACAATATTTTATTCTAATAACTAATGAATATAAAAATAATTTAACTAATGGAAAAAAAATTGATAACCATCTGTATAGATTTGTAACGAAAAGATAAACATAAGATTTCTATTTTGATTCTTTTTGAAACTTATTCAAATAAAAATGTAACAGCTAAAGTGAAAATAACTACATTGAGATATTTAAGGGGTATTTTTATTTAAATTGTTTGATATTTAAATTTGTTTTACAAAATTACAATACTAACCCCCTATATATTAATGATAGAAAAGTTCTCATGGTTCTCGACAAAAATTTAGTTCTCATTTTATCTTTTTAATATATATATATATATATATAGGGAGGCACTCAAATGAGAACCAAATTAAAATAAGAACAAGTGAGAACCAATCATGAATACCCACATCATTAGCATTTTAAGAGGATAATATTGGAATTTAAGATCGACAGTTGTTTTTTCTCTAAAACGGTTATGGAACAAGTTTTTTATTTTATCAAAATTAATTTAATCAAACTTTCCAGAATACGTATAGTGCATGTTGCTGAAAGATATCTACATATTCATTTTGAAAATTTGACTTGATATTTTATATATGTCAGATGGAGAATAGTGACAACCAATAAAGCAGTAAATTTTTTGTTTTTGTTTTTGGATGCACAAATACAACATCAATTAATGTAGGATGCACAATTATATCTAAGGATGCACAATTATATCAGATGGAGATAACGACAGCCAATAAAGTAGTAATTTTGTTTTTGGATGCACAAATACAACATCAATTGATTTAGGATGCACAATTATATCTAAGGATGCACAATTATATCAGATGGAGATAACGACAGCCAATAAAGTAGTAATTTTGTTTTTGGATGCACATCTCGGTAATATGATGCACACGTAGACAGTAACCAACCATTCAAGTTGAAAACTTCCACAGAAAATGAAACTGCCATGTACGTGTTATGTTTAAGTACTTTTCTTTTTTCTTTTTGGATTTTTTAATTACCATATTGTCCTTAAACATTACATGCAAATAGACATTTTTGCCATTAATTAAAAGTCTTCTTACAAAAATACCACTCATCATCTCAGACGTTCATTTTTTTCATCTAAAGGACCAAAATTGTTCTCACTGTTCTTATTTTAAACCTGTTCTCACTAGAAAGTCACCCTATATATATATATATATATATATATATATTATATATATATATATATATAATATTAAATATATACAAAGCGTAAAACTATTGTTATATATTTGTCACCTTTAGCTAGATAAATGTTATGGCTCCGCTGCTTGGAAGGAATGTCATTCACATTATACGAAGAAGTAAATTTTTATATGTAGGTTTGCAGAAGATGACAACTCTATTGACCTTTAATTTCACCAGCATTGAAAATTGTCCTGCATAGCCGACTTTAAAGACACTAATAAAATGAATTGATTATACGAGAAAGGCCTTAGCTGACACCAAACATCTCACATTAACACAAATTATGAATGCTTGTGTGTTGGACGTACTGTAGATAGCTTAGATGATAATGATTAAAAAATAAAAATGCTTGATAAGCTATATTCTAATTGGTAATAAGCGTTAATGATGGTCCGTCCAGCTGGTGAGAGACACTCTCGGTTTTACCTAAAATCTTGAGTTTGATCCAATGATTCTTCATTATACGGTGAGGTTTCCCTGATTTCGTTTCTTGATGTCGTGTTCCGACTAAATATTCGGGGGGGAAAATTGCTAATTACCCTAACCTGGATGTCCTAAGCTAATTTTGTGAAGCACGTATTATTCAGATAAAATATAACTGCTTATTCAATTCCCCTTGATTTTTGGAATGGCTTATTGCCTTATTCTATCACTTCATATTCTATTTTATCAGTATCTATTTTCAATTGATCATAATTTTTAGCATAACCAAACATTATTTGGATTCAAGATTACATCGAGTTATATATTTCTACACTTTGTATGATTGTATCTCCGGACTCTTTTCCAAATATTACAGATTAAATCCTTATGTTACACCATCTATTTAGTAACAAAAATGAATTTGGCAGATGTTTATTATTTTTAATTTTTTTTTTATTTGTTATGTATCCCAAATGAACTATAGAGTTGTTGTATGGTGCAACAACTCTCACAGTCCCATCATCATCATCACTTGATCAAATGAAAAAAAATAAAAATAATTTCTTTGCTGTGAGGGTAGCAACATGATGATCCGTACTCTTTCAGTACCAATTAATCCTTAAATATATATAGATATACTAGCATATTTCATGTATTAATCTATCTAATGAGAAGATAGTTTATGATTAGGTTGATGGTCTTTTAGGTCGATGGGTATGTCGGATTGTTAATAATATTGCTTCATTCATAGCTGCAACTTGGTGTACTATATTTTGTGAGCTTATATGTGAATTATGTGATGGTAATACATCAATGCAGTGTCGTAACACCATTTGAATAGTTGGTAGGCTCATAATATGTCGGGTTATGAACTGTTTCTCTTTGTCCATTTGTATTTCCATAGAAACATCAGTCTTGGGCAAATATCCTATCATGTAAGGTATATATGTTAGACTATTCTTAGCATTAGTACTCATAACACGTCTTCAAAGTTATCCTACTTCAGCAAAATACATATATCCAAAACAATAACTTTGGATCTGGTATAAAGATCACAAAGGCATTCATGAAGACAGGGAAGGTTTAACCGGTAAACTTGTACTCATATGTATAGTACCACAAACTTATTATTTTTAAAGCCCGTTCATTACATTCTTAACCATCTAATATTTACACCAATTGTCTCGAACGAGACTTGAACTTGCAGACCCTTGTTTGGTGGGTCACGCTTAATGTCGGGACCAAAGTCACCAAAGGACCTTTGGTCCAGTATTGTATAATTTTCTCTAGACAAAACTTATAATCAGTTTGTATAACTTCGCTTTCTTATATTTCCGCATTGGTATGATCCACAAAAGGACATCCATGTGCCATCAATCAATATGTAGACGAGTGAGCTAGGTTTGTCATGATATACATTTGTAATTTGTAACAATTAAGCGAAGTTGTAATGAGGTTGATTGATCATGTAGAAACAACTTAGATACTGTTCGGGCAACTAGTCTTTCAGAACCCGTTTGACAGATCCACTACTGTTAGTTCACTCGTAGCAACTCGCTAAAATTATTATATAGATTCGGTAATTATGTAACAGAATCTGTATGGAACAAACAGAAATAAAAGTTTTAGGCATAAAAAGTATTCCATACTGGCATACTGTATCCTGTAATATATTGTAGCCAAGAAAGTGATATCTCTATATATAGATAGTAAAATAGATAAATAATAATAATAATCTTGTGATTAGTTGTTGGGTCATATGTCTAAGCAAACTTCACGTGTAGGTTAAACTTAAGTGTGCAACTTTACTCCAGAATGGAAGAAAATATCCCTTAAATCTTAATCTAATTAACAAAGCAGATGTGCATATCAATTTCAGCAACGACGCTAATGTGACAATATGTATTCAACGACTGAGGTTATTCCCTGTCCACTATTGTTCTCACTTGGCAATTTATCTTTCCGAAGTTTTTATCATAATTCAATTTGCCAGCGAGGATTGTAGTTCAGTCTTTATTTTCATGTTTGATTCAGTTTGTTTATGCTAAATATATGTTCTTAGCTTTTGCTGACAAAAGTCTTTTGGACCAAAATAAGGAGGTGATTTCCCACATCATAATGGCATTTTATAGAATAGAAAAGAAATACATAAAGGGAGTACATGTATCTCTTCCTATAATTATTACATTGCATTTACAGTAAAAACTGATGAGAATAGAGCCAAAGAAGTTACCCACCACTAGCCAATAATTAGATGCAACCAATTTCAAAGTGTAAGGAAGTATCATGTCCTTTTCCCCCTTCTGTAACCATTACCTTTGATTCTGTCCAGAATACACTATCCCAACAACCTTCTGTTTTTGTATTACTGCTACTAGTAGTACCATATTTCAAATCTCAAGACAGATATTTTACTTGCAATCACAAACTTCAGCCATACAACCTAATAATGCATGTTACTTCTGACCAGTTCAAAATCATTTCACATATTTCATTTCATAACCAAAATGGACCAAAAAGAAATCTATAGATCATTTATAAAGACTCAAGGTATTAACTTTAACTAGAACATCATCTAGCAATATAAGGTCGCGTTTTATTCACATAATTTGATGGAATCTGATGGAATTGGAATTGAATTCCATTCCTTAGCGTGTTTGGTTGGTTAAAGATGAAGGAATCACATTCCGTTGGAATGTAAACATTCCCTCATTTGATGGAATCTCCATTCCTTAGGGATGGGGGAAGGAATTTCATTCCGTCCCTCACTTGAATCTTTAAAAAATCAAAAACATTCCGTCAAATTCCATTCCTTCATATTCCAATTCCTTTGACAGATTCTATTCCTTCCTAAAACATTCTGTGAACCAAACGCGCCCTTAAGAGAAAATGCCAAAACTCAGGGCGCGTTTGGTTCGCAGAATGTTTTTGGAAGGAATGGAATTTGTTAAAGGAATTGGAATCTGAAGGAATGGAATTTGACGGAATGTTTTTGATTTTTTGAAGATTCAAGTGAGGGACGGAATGGAATTCCTTCCTCCATCCCCAAGGAATGGAGATTCCATCAAATGAGGGAATGTTTACATTCCAACGGAATGTGATTCCTCCATCTTTAACCAACCAAACACGCCAAGGAATGGAATTCGATTTCAATTCCATCAGATTCCATCAAATTCTGTGAACCAAACGCGACCTCAGGGTTTTGTAAAATCCTATAACTATGACTATATTTTGTAATGCACAAGACCAAAAGCTTAAATTCACAAGTCAAATGTTTCAACTCATTCCTTCGACTGGGAAGAAGATATGAGTTTGTGTTTGGGTTTGGGTTGCGGTTGCTCCTCCAGGTTTTTCAAGCCCACTTTTGATCCAAGCAATGGTGTTTAAATCTGCAGCAATGGTGGCTAAATCCAGGTTAGACAAAGGTGGAAGTTCTTCATATTCAACAAAGTCAGGTCCCAATAATGAGGTTTGAGATTTATGACCATGACCATAACCAGAACAGCAACCATGACCACACCTTGATGGAACCAAAGACTCGGCAGAATACCCTTTAAGAAATTTACACCCAATACTTTCGGGTTTACACGCCTGTATTATAGGTCCCTGTGTGGGACGCACCATCATTGGTTGGCCATTTTGAATTCTATTTGAAGATTCATATTCAGTAAATGCTCCGAAACGTGGGGCTGGGCGATAAACGGCCTGGTGCGTCAAAGGTGAATCTTTAAAGATATGATCATTTGTGACTTCAATTACGGTGACATCTTCAGTTTCTGAAGGTTTTGGTGGACTCAATTTCTCGTTTGAAAAAGTGTCCTCGGAGGATGCTCTTGTGGTGTCAAGTTGGTTGTGATTGTAGTGGTACTTGACGTCCGTATTAGTGGTAGATCGATAGGTGTATCCCCTGCGCCTCAGGGTGGAATTCCAGTGATTCTTGATTGCGTTATCTGTTCTACCTTGCAAGAGTTTTGCAATTACTGACCATTTGTTTCCATGGATTGCATGAGCTTCAATTATAATCCGATCCTCTGCATCTGCACAAATATAGAAAACTGTTTTATATATCAAGTCTGGAAATTTAGCATTCAAACAATAGGTTCACTTTCAGAAAGACAGTTTCCGACAGTAGCTGGTTTGTGTCACATACACAACAAATTTTTTAACTAATTAGTTAATTTTCAGAAAAACAAAGTTCCGCCTTCTAGAACTTCAAATGGGACAGAAAAATGGCAACGGGATTAGATTTTTAGCATCAACAATAACAAGTAGTAAAAAAAATCATCAGGAGAGACAGAGAGGTCATGAGCAAAATCATGATTTATGTTTTATCATTTAATTGCAAATCAATGATTCTTTCACTTTTAAAGTTGCATATGTATGCATTCAAAATCGTAAGATGCTGTTCAGCAACAAGTTTTTTTTTTGTTTGTTTTTTCTTAAAGGCATTTTGCCTGTTATTTGATAAATCCAAAAACCTCATTACACAGCATCAAAAAAAAAAAAAAAAAAACACTTGGACATCCCCAAGTAATACAATACATACATTCACTATCACTATTAATCCACTACTATCCTATCCTATCAATCTATATACCCACAATCAGAACTTCTATGTATATAAAATTTATCATCCTCGATAGAACACGGCACAGCTAGATATTCCATCTTTGTTCAGAAACAAGTTGTAATACATATAGTCAAGTAGCCGCAAAAGTATAAAATGTGTAGAAACCACATTCGATTCAAGTATTTATCTGAGACGGACCCAACAGCTAACAGCTATAATTACATTAGACGTAGATTTTAGATGTCAAGGCACATAATTACTCGAAACATTACACATGTGATCTATCACACTCCGAGCAAATCTGGTAATGGAACCGTTTTGACAATATATATAGTTTAATAAGCAAAGTGACAACATTATCAACACTGACTGACATATGAACTAATTTAAAGACTCTCTTTTATTCTCAACTTTGCAATTACTCCACCATAAAGCTAAAATTGAATAGCTTCAAGAGGGGAATAGGAATAGTGCATACTTTCACAAGATAATGAAGGGAAGGAGTCATAAAAGTAGAATTGTATCTAAATGTAATGAGAAGGGGAATCAGTTTGATGGTAACAATGTGGCTAAACAGTTTGTTTAACACTTCTAAAGTTTTTTAGGGAATGCAATAGAAATTATGGATGTGAAAGAACCTGAAAAGATTTTTCAAAAAAAGTTTAGTTCAACTGATAGTGAATGGATGATTAAAGAGATCACTATAGAGGAAATAAGAAGTGATTTGAATGATATTGATGATAATAAGGCACCTGGTCCAAATGGATACACGGCTAAATTTTTTAAAGTAGGATGGAATATCGTTTAGGATGACTTGTTTGAAGCTGTTAGAGTGTTTTTCACAGTGAAGGGGAGTTGGGGGGGTTTAAATGCAACTGTTATAGCTCTTGTACCCAAAATTGATCCTCCTACTGAGTTTAGACCAATTGCGTGCTGCAATGTTGTGTATAAGATCATTAGCAAAAGTGTTCTTGGTAAGCTGGTTGATGAGAATCAAAGTGCATTCATTCCTGGGAAGAATATAACTGATAACATATTGTTAACTCAGGAGTTGCTTAGGAATTTTAATTGGAATAGTGGGGTGGCGAAGTGTGCAATGAAAATTGATCTACAAAAAGCGTATGACACTATAAACTGGAAGTTTTTGAGTAATGTTCTGAATTGGTTTGGTTTCCCGACTGAAATGTGTGGGCGGATTATGAGATGTGTGACCACTACAAAGTTTTCTATCAATGTTAATGGGGAAATCAAGGGGTATTTCAATGGTGCCAGAGGTCTTAAACAAGGGGATCCAATTTCCCCTTATCTATTTACTCTTGTGATGGAAGCTTTTACACTCATGGTTGGACGAAATACCAGGGAGAATAAAGGGTTTAGATATCATTGGGCTTGTAAGAAAATGGAAATAACTCATATGTGTTTTGCTGATGATCTACTTGCTGTGTGCAATGGTGATATGAAATCTGCCAACTGCATTAAGGAAGCTCTTGAGGAGTTTAGCAGATGTTCTGGTTTGTCCCTGAATGTTGTCAAAAGCTCTATATTTTTTGGAAATGTTAAACGAGAAGTCAAACCAGATAATAAGGCTGATGCAGTTGAAAGAAGAAAAACTCCCCGTGAGATACCTTGGAGTTCCCCTTATTGCTATGTGTCTTGGCATGAGAGCTTGCCAAGAATTGATTGATAAAGTGAAGAGAAGAGTGCTAGATTGGAAAACTAAAAGTCTATCATATGCAGGTAGACTACAGTTAGTTGAATCTGTATTATCTTCCAAGCAAGTGTGTACTGGGCATCTGTATTTTTACTACCTAAAACTGTTATCAAGGATATTGAAAGGTGTTTGAAGGGTTTTTTGTGGTGTGGAGGGGAATTGACCAAAGGAAAGGCCAAGATAGCATGGAAGGAGGTATGTAAACCAAAGGATCTTGGGGGACTTGGTTTTAAATCACTGGCTAAGTGGAATGAAGTATTATTGACTAGACACGTATGGAGCATTTATGCTAGGAAACGGTCAATATGGGTGAGATGGATTAATAGTGTGAAATTAAAAGGAGAATCAATATGGGAGATTAGGTATAAGGGTAATGAAGCATGGAGTTGGAAAGGTATATTGAAGGTGAGAGATCTGATGAGGAACAATTGTTTTAATAAATAGGGAAATGGTGCAAGTACTAATGTCTGGTATGATAAATGGGTAAAGAAAGGTCCATTAAATAAAGTTGTAATAGTCGAGATGATTGATGAGGCAAGACTAAGTCATAAAGCGAAAGTGGCTGATATGATTGAAGATGGTAAATGGAGATGGCCTAGAAAATGGTATGGGAAGATTGATGTTCCTGATCTTGATAATACCAAAGAAGACAGAATTGTATGGATGACTAATAATGATGAGGATGTCAATTCTTCTGTTAGCACTGTTTGGCTAGATACAAGTCATGCGTCTATCTTATGGCTAGCATTAAAAGGTAGATTAAACACACAAGACAAACTTGCAATTGGTACCCAATGAAGAAATATGAGTGTATATTCTGCAAGAAACAAGAAGATTTTGTGCATCATTTATACTTTGATTGTGAATACGCAAAATGGGTTTGGCAGGAAATTTTGATCAAGGTAAATGGAAATGGGATTCCTAGTACGTGGGAGGATGTGGTGAAATGGTTTGTTGAGACTAAGTGTCCTAAAACTGTATGGAATATAGTGCAAAGGATTGCTTTGGCAGCTGCTGTATATTGGATGTCAAAGGAAAGAAAAAATAGGATATTTAACAAGATAGAAATGCCAAAGGAGAAACTGAAAGACCAAATAATAGAAGGCATAAAGTTGAGACTGATTAGCTTAAAGTTTAAAAAATTCCAAGGCTTATGAAGAAATGAAGGCCAAATGGGAAATGTAAAAAAAAAAAAAAAAAAAACTTTATTTCCTTTTACATTCAAATAACAACTTATAAGTATTACTCCCAAAAGAGTTTTGTATGGTAAAATTTACCAAGATTATGTAAGAGTGAAGATCCAATAATGATTTATATGGATAAAAGAGAATACTAGAAAGTTTATTGCCTAACATATAGTCATATACCAAAACACTAATTTGTGGCAATTCTTTTTTTAACAGGTGCAAGTCAAGTGTGGAGAGTAAATTCTAAAAATTTCTTTTTTAGAAGATGCAAGTCATGAGCGGAGAAAGGGCACGTGCTTCATCTCTTGAGCATATCTTAAAATGAATTCAGGTACTTTTAGTAGATCCCTATATACCTATAGATGTAATTCATGAAGCTACTACACAATGACGTTTACCTAAATCGTAAGTCTGCAGTGCACAAGTTGTTCTCATTTGCTGCCTTGCTTGAGTTCTTATATTGGCAAACCGAGAAAATGCATATCTACCTTCCATTCTAACTCAATTTAGCATCGCATTCATCCCAAATGAGTTCTGCTAGTTTCCCCAATCCAGTTATTGCACAATATGTATATTGTTGCAATTAAAGAGCTCAAGAGTGAGAATGTATATAACTAACTGCTTCCATACGGTAAGGGTTGAAAAATGAAAACTCAGAAATGCTTTAAATCAACATAACCCAAGATTATTAAGATTGTTATCGACCATTTACTACAAGTGTAACGAGTAACTTATGACAATTTAGTTTAAAGAATAAAGACCTCATGTGTGTAGATGAATATCAATTCTCAGTCATCAGTCACGTTTCATTCAATGAAATCCATGTAGCTTGGTTGTTGCTGTTATAGCCACTATATATACTATTGAATGGATATCCTACATGAAGACACTACTCTACACCATATGCTTAAAGTTAAGTCTAAAGATAATGACTTCATGAAAGGGTTGCTTAAAAGTTGTCAGATTAGCAAGACGAGAAACTGCAAAGTTTCATACAATATATCAAAGCAATCATAGAGAGGGAGTGAATCCCCTATGTACCAAGTTAGGAAGTAGTACAAGACATGCTACTTCATAATGGTCAATGAATGAAGTCACCATTAACGTCAAGACTAAGTCAGTGCAATTCCCAATGTAGATGGTTTGAGTGTGAGTGTGGATGGACGTCAAGAGAATATATTCATATCAACTATCGTCCATCGCCGGAAAAGAAAAATGAGATACGTTTAGCGATTCCCATATAGGTTTCATTATAGCAACGATATATAGTCTAATTAATCCTACAGGCATACAACAGAAAGCTGAACAAGGCTTACATTTTAATCAAGAAACTTTTACCAGCCTTCATAAAATAACATATGAATTTTCATGTTTGCAGGACACGGAAAGGTCCTAGTTACTTTATAGTGCCTTGAGCTTGTATCTATCTAACAATCAGTTTGGTTTTGTCTCCTAAGTTTTTCTTTCTTTTTTGCCATTACTTACAAGCCATTGCCCCGTTTTAGAGCAACGAAGATGACGTTGGAAAAGACAGTATCCTGAAAGTAACTGCATTTTCAAATAGTTGATTTTCCAGCAACCAAAACTGGACCATGACAGATCGTCGCAACTGTTGGGTGCAAACCATCTCCCACATTGATCAGTCAAAGAATCAAGACTCTAATATTTAAGTTTATGAGCTACTCCCTCTAACACAACTAGTTGTTTGGCCATTAGAATCGGTCAAGTATCAATCCTATAACTAGTCCCATCACCCGACATATAAAACTCACAGCCAACTAATCCAACTTCACCATTTCAAATATATAAAGTTCCTTTTAGGCTCCAATGGAGATCAAACCCGAGATACTTTAAAATGCCCCTGTCCTCCTTAGACCAATAACACCACAATGTATGATAATGTCATTCCTTTCTTAAGCCACCAATATACACTCTGTTCTTAATACCTATAATATTGCAAATTGACTTCTTTCATATCTTATAAACCCCCCAAATACCAAAATTCTCACATTCAGTGATCACCATAACCTCAACCAATTAACTCACCCAAGATAATACAAAATACACACATATAATATATATATATATAATATATATATATATATTATATATATATATATATATATATTATATATATATATATATATAATGATACAATAAATTAGTAAGAGTGAGTGAGTTAAGATAGATAGATAGATACCTGAAAAGGGGTTGCGTTGAAGGGAAGGATCCAACTGATTACACCAACGTAATCGGCACGACTTACCGGAACGCCCTGGTATTCCTCTCGCGATCATCCCCCAATTCCTCGGCCCAAACCTACTCACCAGTTCACTCAACGCCACGTCTTCTTCCCCCGACCACGCCCCGCTCCTTTTATCTCCCCCACACCCCTTTCCGCCCACCATCGCCGTATCTTCTTTCTCTTTCTCAACATCGGCAGCGTCGGCGTCGGTTGTCGTCTTCATTTCTTCAGCCACCGCCACTTGGGCTTCTTCCTGATTGTTCATCTTTTTGTTATTTCTCTCTCTATAACCGTACCAACCCAACACTAACTAACTGCAAATTTTGTTTTGTTTTTTTTTTATCTTTCCTACTCTCGTACTATTTAAATTTAAATTAAATACGTGTAAATCAACAAATTATTTGTCCTTATATTGATTTCGGTCCCTATACTATATGTAAACTACAGGAAAGTCCTTTAGGTGTCATGTTTTTTCATAAAAAGACATAAACTCTTTCTTAATGAACATTCTCGAAACGTCAAAAGAACTCGGAGACAAAACCCTCGTCTCCTATTATTATGTTATTATTATTAATAATAGTTAATATACTAGATTTTAGACCCGTGTCCAACACTGGACACGGGGTTTACGATATTATCAATATTAGGTTTTCATACATTTAAGTCATAAAAGCTTATAATTTTGAAGATATATACGGTTCCAAGTGTTATACTTTGCAAGTTGTAGTACAATAATCACATGTTCGTCACTGTCATTATTAGATGAGACATATTGATGAAATTGTTTGCCGTAGTCATTTCACAAGACACATGCTATAATAATTTCTCTATTATTGATTTTTTTGAACCAGTTGTACTCATAATGTGATATTATTATAAAAAATAATTAAGAATTAATAAATAAACATACTTGTGATCTTGTACTTGACATTCAAGTATATGTTTATTTTCAATCACCTGTCCTATGATAATTAGATAACAATTAGGATTGTTTTCATATTCTTTGATAATAATTATAACTCTAGATTTGAGTGACATTTGTAACTTTAAACATTAATACGCAAAACTAATATATAAAAAAGGAGAAAATTATGTACCTTTTTTATTGAAAAATAGAATGAATCTTAAATGGAGTTCATATTGATTTGGATTGAATATTTAAGTAACCCTCTGTTGATTAAAAATTTAAATATAAGTAAAAAAAATTAAAAGAATATACTTCTAGAACATTGAACACATATATTGTATTTCATCTTTTGAATAATTTTTTTAGACAATATTTCATATGTTGAAATATTTTTTAATTAATTAAATGATTGAAAATTTTAAAAAAATCCTCTCAAGTTGATGGCTAAAAATAAATATAAATTAAGTATTCAGGGCTAAAAAGTATAAATTATTGATGGAAAACAAAAAAGTGTAAATTAATGAGACTTTTTCTACAAATTAATATAAATACTAATATAATAATATATTTGGATAATGATTATTAGGATTTTTAATTTATAGTTAATCTAAATGATGACATAAGCGAGAATCAATTTGATGAAATTGAGCGATTTGATTGGTTAATAAATCATGAGTTCAACTGTCTTATAGTATATATTAAGATTATAGATAACACATGCTGGTGATATATTACACTTCCATAGTATAAAAATAAAACAACTAGTTGAATACAATTTATAATACAGAATTTGATACTTTTATTTAAATAACAAAATTTTCATAACAACCATATCATTAAGATACCTCTTGACCTAATCATGATAATCCATATTTAGCTAATTGTATTAATATGTAACAAAATGCAATGGGGTTGGTGACGTAATTCATTTGAGTTCGAGTCTCACTTTTCACATTTGTGTAAGTAAATTATTAAGGGATTTTCGGAATATCCTTAAGTGTAGGTGAAATGAGAAGGTAGTATGTAACACCCGACATTTAAAAATATGGATTTTCAAAAACTTTCACCTAACGGTGTCAAATTGCGGAAGAAAAGATTTTAAAAGTCAAAACTGATGAAAACTGTTCGGTTTATACGTTTAGTTGGTGTTACATGCAATACCATCAAATAGTTTAAAATGAAAACCCAACGGTTGCCCAACACAAAACAACCGTTCAACAATACTACATAAATTCGACATCAAGTACGAAATGTAAATAAATGTCTAAAGAGACAATCGTCTATGGGTGGCTAAGTCCTCCTGCATGCATCTACCCCATTCTCACTCTTATTCCTGCATCAACTAGTCCTTCAAGCTAAACCTGAGGGAACAACCACGTTTAAGAAACAAGTGTTAGCTAACGAATTAGCTAAGTAAGATAACACTATGTTATTAAAGCATTTGTCCAATTAAAACAATCTTCATTATTAGACAAGTTTATTCAGGCACAACACACATCACACGTTCACACATAACTGCATATCAACTTCATATCAATTAGGGTGAATCCCCTAAATGTGCCTATCCTTCATTTTATCCACACATTATCACACATATCTTCGTTAACTGTATATAAGTGTAACATAAGTCACACCCGACTAGATGCTTCACCAAAAGGCTAGTCATACTTCGTCATTAAGGAATGGCAAGCCAATCCAAGAGTAATCCGTATGTGAAGGTTGGTCAAACCCCTCGTATTACTCGCCCTGCATTATAAAGACCATGTTGCAAGGAGCCACCCAAGCAACAACTACGTCAACGCACTCGTCCGGCTAAGACTAGTACGGGTTAAGCTTAACACTTTCCCTGCATTATATTTACGAGCTCGGTTTCACACATATGGTTTAGGTAACACACATTCCTAAACCGTCACACACATATAGTCTAGGTAACACACATCCCTAGACATTCACACACTTTATCTTCATTACGTTCGTATCCTTAAACGTGCAAGTGACATGGCAACCTACTAAGTCTAGTGAGCTAGGTGTACAAGCCATGTAAGCATGCATATATCACACATCAACTTCATTTCTACATTTCATGCATAATGAGATACTTCATAATACTACATAAACTGCATAACAATAAACTACATTAAACAATACTTCATTTCACTACATTAGGGACTGCATTTCAGGTCTCATGGTCAACTACATAACCCATATTACCTTCCGTGTAACCCCATATGCCCACATGCAATATAAAGATACCAAATGGAAGTATTTATGATTTAAAACCAGCTTTTCGTTGAATCCCCCAGCGTGTCAAAGTAGTGTATCTTACCTCGGCGTAGTTCACAACAATCAACAACTAGTCACTGTGTAAAGCAACTATGCTCGTCTACCTATAATTAGTAAACGATCATTAGACAACTACATACTCACGTCATTAAGGTCATTAACTAGACCCACACACGTTAACGACTCACTTTTGTTTCAGGTCTAATCTACATGACAAACGACGTTACGGTTCAAAACTAACTTTTCTGAAAATTGGTGAGTTGCGCCGCAGCTCAAGCCTCCAGTTGCGCCGCAACACAATAAGTTGCGCCGCAACTTATCTTTCTGGAATTGAGTTGCGCCGCAACTCGATGCGATTCTGCACAAAGTTGGTCGATTACACCCCAAACCAGATCCAAATGCCTCTAAATCAATTACATGACTTTCACACATCAAAATCCTTCATATACAAATCATTATAAATCAATTCAACCATTACTTACACCATACATGAATTTAATCCATCAAAACCACCATTAATCTTCGTTAAACGATTCCCCCATAATCCAATAATTAATCCTAATGACTCATAACATCAAAAGGACTTGAAAACAATGAAATATTACCTTCTATACACGAAGATCACACTAGAGATGCAAAACACTTGATTAAACGCACCCGAATCACACGTTGGAAGGCTTTTCGGCTTGCAATTAGATGGAGGAATGCTATGGGGCGGCTAGGGCTTGTTTAGGAGGAAGAAAATCTGCAATTGACAAGCTAATGACACCCCCTAACTCCCTAAACCCGTTTTTGACTTAACCCCTATGTCAAAACTAGCCCCTAAGCTTCCTAATGCTTCATTATTGGTCACAAACTACTTTATTGACCATATACATCATTAATCCTTCATTAAATGTCACTACATGAACATTAATCTTCATATTACACACATTAATACTACATTAACATTTAGGCTTTCAAGCCTCACGCATAACACACATTAACTACACATATGCATAAAATCTAAAATAGACTTAACGACACACACGATATTGACTTAACGGCATTAGTCAACTAGTAAAGAAAAGTTTGGGATGTTACATAGTATACTTTCATGTAGTTTAGAAATAATAGTGAGATAAATTGCCGTTAAAAAATGTAACAAAAATCAAAATTAACTAAATTTGTTTTAGAAAAAACATAATACTTGTGTGATCCCTTAGAACATCTTTCTTAGAAAATCTTTAAAAGTTAGTGAAATGAAAAATGAAAAAATATAAATAAAATAAATGCGGGCTAATGATTTCACCTAAAGGTGAAATGGGATATATCACAAATTTGTTTTATATAATTTTTTTTTATTTTTATGTGGTATATTGTTGAGTAGTGAATTAAATTTAAAGGTGAAAGATAAATAAAAATAAAGAAAGTAATGGTGGTAATAAGTTGATGATGATAATGTGTTAGAAAAAAGTGTGTAGATGAAAGATGGGGAAAATTAAAACTAATGTTAAAGAATTTTCAAATTATACATGGTTTTGTGTTTATAGACGTGGAGAGAATAAGAATTTTGGAGGGTCAAAGAAAAGACTTCCGAAAATTCAATAAACAGATATGGGCCTATGGGCTACGAATTTAAATTCATATGCATTTTACATCATGTGGGTTCTTGTATTGGAAGGGCCTTTTGAGATCATTGGGCTAGAAGGCTCCAAAAGGTCCATTCAAATCCAATTAAAACAAATAAATATACTATGTTTTAGAGCAGCTTGAAGATTTCAAATAACTAGGGACTGACATCATTTTATTTTATCATAGACGAGAGCAAGTACCCGCGCTTTGCGGCGGTAAAATAGTGAGGGTGATAGGTCATAAAGTGTGATAGGTCATAGAGTGTGATATGTTATAGGAAGTGATATGTCATAGAGTGTCATAACCAAATGCCTTAGCCGTACGGGCTCCGCCCTCGGATTTAAAAATTCGTCGAAAGTATGTCGAATGACATCTCTAATGAAAGAGCATAAAATTTTAAGAACACCCATATAATTTTTATAATTTATCGATGTACGATTTTTGAGATAAAAGATTTTGAATGAGTTAGATGAATAAAATGATTTATGGAGGAGAGAGAAAAATAAGTGGTTGAGATTTGAGGAGAGAGAAAAAAATGAGTGGTTGAGATGAATGTTGAATGTTGAAAAGTTGAAAGTTCAAAAGTGAATTTGATTTATAATATAGTATAGATATATATTAACAGTATCTTAACAGTATAATAAATGTACTTCCCATTATAGCTCAGTGGTTGAGCACCAGCTTTACATGCTGGAGGTCTCGAGTTCGAGACATGGGAAAGACATTTAAAAGAATTTCACAAATAAAGTCCTCCAGTGAAGCAGGTTTGAGTCCTGCAGAGGGGGCAAGGTTTTATCCCAACTAAATGTCGTGCCTTCGGGCGGTTTAGTTGGGGGTTTCTCCTCCTACTAGGTATTGAGGGTGAAGGGGCTCTCTAGCGCGGACCCGGTTAAGACAACGTAAGCTAGATCCCCTGTTGCGAGCAAATGATCCACACCTTTCAAAAAAAAAAAAAATGAATTAGAAAACCATTCTAGTGACCATATACTATTATATACGAGTTGATAGAATGTAAATGGTTTGAAAGATTTATTCAAACTCAACTCTTTATTAAACGTGTTATTTGTGTTAAAACATAAACTCACAAGTCACAAGTCACAACCCTAAATCTGCTTAAATAAATTATGGGTTCATGACGTGTCTTGGATAGTCTCAGAAATTGTCTCCTTGGGAAGTTTATTAGCTCTATATACTTTTATATAAAATATAAAATCGAGGAGCGTAAGCCCACCAGGCCAAAAAAGTCAAACCCCGACCAGACAGCATTAGCGGCGACGTCGCCGCTAATACTGCAGGCCCCCATGTCAGTAACGGCTAATCTGACAGAATATTAGCGGGCCCCCCGTCAGTAACAGAGTATTAGCGGCGACGTCGCCGCTAATGCCCCTGGTCGGGTTGACCTTTTCCTGGTCGTGTTACCCTATGCCTATAAAATACGATAACTTTTGTGATGTGATTTTTCCTAGCAAAGCCCTTATGTAACCTTGTCACATAGCATTATACAATTCAAAGGTCAATTTATTACTCATGTACTATTTTATTAATTAGATAGAAATCATAAATTTTCTATTTTTACTTGTATGATGATAATATTTTAAACAAAAATAAACCATTTACAAGAGTGTCTCGAAGTTTTGATTTGAGACTATCATCATACACTGAAAGTGGAAGGTGGACAAAATATAAAACACATAGTTGAAAGTCCCATGTGGTGCATTGAAAACTTAGGTTGTGCAAATATCCTCATCCCCACCCTTGGATAAACCGGATGAATCCATCGCACGCACGCACGCTCTCCTCCTCCCATGGCCAACCTGCTAGCTGTAACTGAGGTTGGTTGTGGACCGTCGGGGACCATGCCATCCATCTCCCACGCATCTTCGTCCTTTCTAATTATCACCCCTCTCCTCAATTTGCCATTAATTTTACTCAGGTTTCTATCTCTATCTCTATATTTATATCTATCCATATCACTCCAGCCTTTCTTGATCAATCACACATGCCCCCTTTGATTACAATACTAATGAACCAACTTCCAAACACAATATAAATTCCCATATATATGTATATAAACATACAATACAATAATACTAGTACGTGTATTTTCTCATTATTGTCTTTTTTTCGTCTTTCCTACTAAACGACATTAACAATTGTCTTTTTCATCCATCTGTTTGTTTAAAGTTGCCCATTTTCGTTTGTCTCTCTTTGATGCTTTCTCTTAAATCTCCATCCAAACTGTCATTATCTTCTTTAAATTCTACAAGTTATATATTACAATTAATTAATACTTCGTGCGTTGTCAGTTTTCATTCTCGAATGTGAAGTTATGTTTCGTTTTCTTCATTTTAATATTGGGCTTGCGTGTTTTTAAATGGATCCAACTTTACACAATATGCCATCGTAAATACTACAACTGTATTCGTGCATGCCTTTTCTTTGATACACTCGTATATACCACAACGGTACATTATTGGCTTGCAGCCTTGCACACTCAACTAAACAACTCATACATCGTGTTACATCACATAAAATATAGTTGTACAAATATCACTTTCCGTTTTAAAATGTATCCAACTTTAATTTACACAAAACAATACAGAACATGTTTTCAACGTATTTGAACTTTACATAAAACGTATAGTATGTACCATGCTTTACAACTTTCTTTTGTACCATAGTTTTAATTCATTGCTATTTATTTTTTTTTTTTGAAAAGTAAACTTCATTCACAAAAACCCCGGCAAGTCGCCGGCGGCCAATATATACAAATATTTACACAAAATTGAAATTACACCAATCATTCCAAGTTAAACTCCTATATTTCGTTCTACTCTTAAACCATAAATAACCGAGGGTCTTTATACTTTGAATAATTCCGGTGATGTTCACTTCAACATTGTCAAAAATCTTCTTTCCTTGTTTTCCAAATAATCCAACAGCTTATCATAATAATACCTTTGATTGCCGACGTTTCCGTTTTACCTCTTCCTTGTTGTTTGTGAAATTCCAGAATGTCGATCATATTAAACACAAAGAAAGGAGCAGAATTACTCCATTCACTGATGAAATGCCAAACCCGAGCCGAAACCTCACACTCACAAAACAGGTGTTGCGTGGTCTCCTGTCCCTCCCCGCACAGCGCACAGTAGGTGTCCCCATTCCAGCACATTCGAGTCTTCAATGCTTCTTTCATAGGAATTCGGTTCATCACGGCTCTCCATACGAAAACATTACACTTTTTTGGTGCCCAACTGCACCAATCCATGATGTATCTGCTGCTATAATCAATCTTTCTGCTATAATTCATTGCTATTTAATGTATGATTTATCAGGTAATTGGTATATTTTGGTATCCGTTAACGTTGTAATTGGTATATTTTGTAACGTTGTAATATATAATAGGTTATACCTCAAACAATGAAAATCGAAACAAAAGCATGTTTTGCACTAGGATACTTTCTCTGTAAAGTTGGGTACATTAAACATAGACCAGCAACGTACAACAAACGATACCCAATCTTGTGGTAGGTCGGCATGATGCAAGCAGTCTTTTTTTATTTTATTTTATTGAAGTAAGCAGTCTTACCTCTACATTAAACATACTTAACCATAAACCTAGTTTATGAAGTTGAGGTTTCGGGTCAAACTCAAATTGAGTTGTGATGAGTTAGTGAAGGTTTGAATTCGACTTGATTAGGACGGGTATGAGTTGATTGGTTTAAGTGGATAGCGATCCAAAGCCACACAAATTAACTTGATAAACAGGGCAAAACATTGGGTTCCATGATTGACCATAAAAGGATGTATGGATTTATATAGTCAAGACAACTGTTAAAGGAAGATTAATATTGATATGGGTGGATATGATATTTCATAAGAGAATGAATTTAAAGTTAGAAACCAGAAAACAGGAATGGGACTCTCTCTAGTGGTAGACCAAAGTGAAACATATAGACAGAATCTTGCGTCTTTTCTGTCTCTTGAACGTTTTTCTTCTTCTTAGTTTTTACATTAAGTCCATGATTCTAACAGCTACGTGGGTTCCGATATTTTGTTTTTCTGAATCTATGTCTGCCTTTGTTGCTGAGCAACTTTCAAAGTAGTAAGTTACTAGTGAATCGTGTAGGCTTCACCCAATGTAGTATTAACATGCTTAACAATAAATTTAGGCGTGTTTCCTAATCAAACGTACTCCAAGTTGGTTATATGTAATTTTAGTGGAATCCTACTTTGTTCATAAGGACAAAGAGGCACAAAGAAAGTACATTTAGCATATTAATTCTTATCGAATAGCTTGAGTAGACAACCTATTACGGAGTACTTGTAATGCTTTCAACCGAATACATTCCATTTCGAATAAACATAGTAATATTATGAACACAAATTCTTATAATGACAGACATCAAGTAGTATCAAGGAGATGGTCATTCAACAAATAATTTTGTTACCATACATAATTATAGTAGTAACTTTCGTCTATTCATAAATCCTGGTTGTCATCATTGAGCTGCATTTCGAATTATTAAATACAACCTGGGCAGTTAGTTAGAATCTCAAATCCACATAAAGTGCTTGAAACATGCCTTTGGTAAGAAAGATAAGTGGGACTGATCGATTTCATTTCATTTCTACACATGAGATTTCTGGTCCCTCGGTCCCTCCTGGATTATCTATCCTATCATTTCAGCTTAAGAATGCAAGGAATGAGTGATCCCCCATTTTAATGTAGCTAGAGTTTATTGTTAAACTTTGCCTCACTAACGTCAACATAATGGGAATCGGTATTTGCCATGATTCAAATCTGATGATTCTTTGGTTAGATTACGAGAAGACAAAATCAAAAGGAAAAAGATAGTCGTCCTTAATAAGGCAATTCGATGTAACTAGAACTGCTTTTGAAAAAAAATAGGAGCTCCACTTGAAGATTCTTAAAATGTATCTGGTTCCATATATGCAGAAAGAAAGGTTTCTATCGCTTTCGCATAAATGGGGAGCATATATCTTGTAAAAAAAAGCAAAGGAATACAAGTATGGCTAACAAAAGAGAAGCAGTGATAAAACAATCTTTATCAAAGCCGACCTGAATGGACCATCGTTCTTTAATTCGATATTACGAAATTTATATTAAAGTCTGGAAGCTAAAAGAATTAGGACCACTAACAGACAAAGTTAAGTGCATAATAAGTTCAAGGTATCACTACTCTTATCCCCACTTCTCCATCGACATACCTTTATTCCCACTAATCCACTTCATGTAGATAATGAACTAGACTTAAGGGTTTCATTTAACGCTTTTCTTGTTATCCTTTTAGCCTCGCCTATGATACGTCTAATTAAGAGAAATTTTGAAGAGTCTATTATTATATAACTAATTTCACTATAATTACATATAACCAACAACTGTGAAGAAATTTAAACAAAGTTGTCATATAGCTAGCTAAGTCCCTATATATTTAATCCTGTTATATGATTCAATTGATAAAAGTCAGAAGAGTACTGCAGTTACAGCTCATGGTAGAGCTAGAGTCTCTATCACTATAACTCCTTGGTCATTTTAGAAGGCACAATGCATATGCAAAAAAGTTGAAAAATCTTAAATACAGTAAAATGTCATTTGGTGCTCTCTGTATAGTATTGTATCATTACTGCTCAAGCCCTAATGGTGGGCTGGTGACATGACTCAATGAGACAATCACTGAATAGCCAGAGTGAAAGCAATGGACTTTTATACCAATAATAACAAGTTGGTAGTGTAGACTGTATAGAAGGGGCTTCTCTCCTTGTGATTGTTGTGTTATATAACAAATTATCAAATTAAATCACAAAGCACGCAGCGGAAGATTTAAACTATGCAACTAATTAATTAACCAAGGAAGAAAACATGTACCTTTATTTGTAGATGATAAAGTAAGAAACTTTATAATAAGGTTTAAAATAAAACCTCTCTACGATCGCACACACGACACGTCAAACAATACCCGAAGATTGCTAGATCTTGAATCACCAAAGCCAAAAGCTCAAAGCTTGCTTTTCTATTAATTTACGATTAAACACAAGTGTGAAACAAAAATTGTTTCTGTCGAACACCAATATCACAATCAATGAAAGCTACTATTGTTATTACTGTTAGTCATGATTCACGTACAAGACAAAAGTAATATTTAGGTTTCTTGTTTTGGTTTTTGTTCGACCGAGAGAGAACCGAAAGTGATATTAGAGTTATATTATATGTTAGGGTTTTATTATTAGGATATATATAGGGTATAAATATATTTCTAATAACTTAACCTTCAAGCTAACACATTTTGACTTGGACTAGGGTTTAATTAATAATTACATTAATTATTAATTAATATTTAATAATTAATAATTCATATTTATTAATTAATATTTAATAATTAATAATTCATATTTATTAATTAATAAATAATTCTAATTAACATATCTAGTTAATAATGTCCAATTATCATTTCTCTCAACTTGGTGATTATAAATATGTAGATACAATATATACATATTACCGGATATCTAAGTGTCAACGCGTGTGACCCCGTAGGCTTAAATACTTTCCGGACATACGTTCATTTTCACGTGATCATATACTAACAGCTCCCACTTGAGCTCGTAACAAATGAAGGTAATAACATTGGTTAGCGTCTAGCAACACGCCAATGCTCCCAGAAATATTCAAGTATAGTTTCTTAAAGTATATTTAAATGGTTGAGGCATTTATTATCCCTTTGTTCAGATATCGTGTTAAACATGAATATGGATCAATGTCATTTCATGATTTAACGATTCTGTTTCTCATTCCATAACTAATTAATGATTACCAAATATAATCGAGAACCATCTGGATTTATTTGGGCACGGCCATGCAAACATCTTAATTAGTCCTAATGAGGGCGCCAATGGTATCATACTTCAACTTTTAAGTCGAAGGAACAAATCCTATATTGACTACACGTGTCCAGTCATATACTTCTCTACACTTACTGAAAATAGCCCTTTTGTACTACCTTATTCAGGATAGTTAGAACTATATCAAGCAAATGCAATTCATACATGCATGACCTGCTTGTATCTCAAGTCTAAGGATAGATAAAGTAACCATTTACGAATTTTACTTAATGACGTCGATCCATAAAGTAATAATTCGTTAGTGGGGTAGTCCGATATGCATCAACTATGGATATCATGTGAGTTTGGTGGGACCATCCATTATATATTCCAAGAATATAACCAATCGCTCAGATTTGTCTTAGTTTAACTATACTCCCGTATAGTTAATCGACAATGGACAATTTAGAATATTATAAAATATTCAAGGATTAAACATGCAAATATAGGATACAATTAATATTAAATGAAATCAAACATATCAAGTACTTTATTTCATTATGAAAAATATAAATTGTTTAACATCCCTTATCCAAATACCGAAACAACAGATTTACATGAAATAACTAGCTAATTTAAGTCATATGCCCTCGGCATGCCTTTCAAGCTTGGGCCTAGCCAAAGCTTTTGTGAAAGGATCAGCTAAGTTAAAATCTGTGTGAACTTTGAGTAATTTGATCTCTCCTAGTTCGATCTGCTCACGAACATAGTGATATCTTCTAGCATAATGTCTGGCACCTTTCTGAGCTCCGGGCTCGTTGGCAATGATTAATGCACCAGTGTTATCACAGTACATATCAGTGGGTAAGTCACTCGAGGGGATCACGTCAAGCCCGCTAACGAACTTCCTTATCCAGACTGCTTCCATTGCAGCTTCTGAGGCGGCAATGTACTCAGACTCTGTTGCAGACATGGCAACTGTGGTTTGCTTTTAGCTCATAGCATTCCACCGTGCCTTCATTTAAATAATGAAGACGTATCCCGACTGATATTTTGAATCATCTTTATCAGTCTGAAATCCACCATCACAGTATCTATTCACTTTGAATTCTGGATCAGAATTTCTTCCATACACCAAGAATAATTCTTTAGTAGCGCACATGTACTTAAGAATATTCTTTACAGCAATCCAATGATCCTCTCCAGGATTTTGTTGATAATGGTTAACTATATTTTGCGCGAACGCAATATTAGGTCTAGTGCATCTTACCGCATACATGATAGATCCCACCGTCGAAGCATAAGGAACTCTTTGCATACGCTCCACCTCATTAGGTGTAGAAGCACCGTTCTTGCTAGATAAATTAAGTCCTTGCATGAGTGACCTTATCAATATAAGCACTTTGACTTAGTCCAATTAACCGCTTTGATCTATCTCGGTAGATCTTGATTCCAAGAATAAATGCCGCTTCTCCCAAATCTTTCATGGCAAAACACTTTCCAAGATGGGGTTTAACATCTTGCAACATTGGAATGTGTTTTCCTATGATGACATCAACATATAAGACAAGGAAAGTAACATTACTCCCACTAGCTTTGCGATATACACATGGCTCATCGGGATTTTGAACGAAACCAAACTTTTTGATTTCTTCATCAAACCGCTTGTTCCAACTTCTTGATGCTTGTTTTAGTCCATAAATGGACCTTTGAGGCTTGCATACTTTGTTGGGATGTTTTGGATCAATAAAACCTTCAGGTTGATCCATATAGACTTCTTCATCCAAGTAACCATTTAAGAAGGCAGTCTTAACATCCATTTGCCATATCTCAAAGTCATAGTACGCAGCTATGGCTAAGAGAATCCTAATAGCTCTAATGTCCACAACTGGAGAAAAGGTCTCATCATAGTCAACACCGAAACGTTGAGTATAACCTTTCGTCACGAGACGAGCTTTATAGGTGTGTACATTTCCATCCATGTCCGTCTTCTTCTTGAAGATCCACTTACACCCAACAGTTTGAGCATTTGGTGGAAGATCAACCAAGCTCCAGACTTGATTGTCTTTCATGGATTTCATTTCCACCTTCGTAGCTTCAAGCCATTTTTCAGATTCCGGATCTGATAATGCAGCTTTGAAATTCGGAGGCTCATCGAGATCTCCTAAAACGTTTTCTTCTACCATCAGACATAATCTGTCAGTAGGACGTCTTGTCCTTTCGGACCTACGAAGTGGAATCTCTTCATCATCATCGACTTGAGGTTCATCACTTTGAACATTTTCCCCCCCAAGTTGATGATTGCTAGGAGCTTCAGAAGGTGACACATCTACCTCTTGAGTCTCATCAAGTTCTACAACCCTCCCACTGTTCTCTAGAACTAATTTCTTTTCAAAGAATTCAGCATATCGAGCAACGCGAACAGTGTTTTTGACGGGATCATAGAAGTCGTAACCCATCGTTTCCTTAGGGTATCCGACAAAGATGCACTTAGTAGTTCTGGGTTCAAGTTTGTCAGGCGTATCGCGCTTCACAAGTGCCTCACATCCCCAGACTCTTAAGTAAGACAGATTAGGAATATTTCCATGCCATAATTCATATGGTGTCTTGTCAACCTTCTTGGTTGGAACCATATTGAGAATGCGTACAGCAGTCTCAAGAGCATAATCCCAAAATGAAAATGGGAGAGTCGTAAGGCTCATCATAGATCTCACCATGTCTAGCAAGGTTCGATTTCTCCTTTCAGACACTCCATTATGTTGAGGAGTGTATAGAGGAGTAAGCTGTTGGACAATTCCACATGCTTTCAGATAATCCTTAAACTCTTGGCTTAAGTATTCACCACCTCGATCCGAACGAAGAATCTTGATGGTTTTGCCGAGTTGATTTTCTACTTCATTTTTAAACTCTTTGAATGTTTCAAACACTTCATGTTTATGTTTAAGCAAGTAAACATAACCATAAAGACTGAAATCATTCATAAAAATGATAAAGTAGCTAGCATCTTTCCTTGACTCATGTCTAAATCGGCTACATACATCCGAATGTATTAGTCAAAGTAGTTCCTTAGCCTTTTTTGATTTTATGCGAAAAAGGTATTCTTGTCATCTTGCCGAAAACACAAGATATGCATTTTTCAAATGATTCATCATTTGATTGTAAGATCCCTTTACGTTGAAGTCTTTCAATGCTTTTCTTGCTAACGACAATTCAAAAGACACGCATTTATCAAATGATTCATCATTTGATTTGTAAGATTTTTTCACATTGAAGACTTTTAATGCGTTTCTTGTCAAAATTAAACAAGATGACAATGTCAAAGATAGATAGAGTCCAAGTTAACTTGACTCTTTTGCTATTGAATCATCATTTGATTTGTAAGATTTTTTTCACATTGAAGACTTTTAATGCGTTTCTTGTCAAAACCACGCATTTTTCAAATGATTCATCATTTGATTTGTAAGAATTCTTCACATTTAAGACTTTTAATGCGTTTCTTGTCAAAATTAAACAAGATGACAATGTCAAAGATAGATAGAGTCCAAGTTAACTTGACTCTTTTGCTATTGAATTATCATTTGAATCTCATCAACACTTATAATTCAGTTAAGAAGATACTTGAAGAACTGGTTAAACCAACTTGCTTCTTCTTCTTGTTCAACTCAGCTAGATACTTAGGACAATTCCTTTTCCAGTGTCTCACTTTAGCATAGTGATGACAAGACTGGTCTTTAGCCGTATGCTCCTTTTTCCAAGGGGTCTTTTAAGGTTTTGAGACTAAATACTTTGTTTTCTCTTACCAAAGTTCTTGCCCTTAGCTTTACGGTTGTTTTGCTTTCTAAACCATTCCCCCCTTAATCATAAGAACTTGGGGTATCTCAGATTTCTTAGGAAGGTTTTCCTCATACTCAATCAACTTGATTATGAAGTCCAACTTATGCTATGCAAATTGTAATTGTGCACAAACTTCTCAAAATCTCTTATGCCAATAACAATCGGCAGAAGATACGCATAGTTTAACCTTTCCAAAATGCTCAAAGTAACTCTTCATATTGAGTACACGAGCATTCACCGGTTTCCCATACTCGTGTTCAAGTTATGGAGTGACTCAATTAGCTCAAGTAATTTCAACTCCAACTTGTTTTCCGTACATAGACTTGAGTTATTTGATCATATCACACGGATTTTGCAATCCGAATTGCTTTTTGAAGCTCGGGAGACATGCTTCTAGCATCAAATAAGCAACCTCAATGTCTATAGTACTGAGTATTTTATGCTTCCAACTGCAAAGCAGTGGCATTCGCATTAGGAATAGCGATATCTGAGTTTCAATGACACGGGTTTTCTTTTCAACTTTTAGAACAATTCTCTATTGACAAAACAGCCATTGAAATTGGTTTTAGAAAGTTTTCTCTTTCTAGCATCGACCTAAAAGCCGATTGGTGTATGTTTTGTGAAGGATTTGTTGCCTTTTACAAAACAGATTCAAGTTCAATTATCGGTATTTTCGATAATTAATCCTTAAGAAATCAATTACCCAATGTTTATAAAATAAACAATTAATTTCATTAAGGCTAGGATCCAATTGACATACACTCATTTCATCAGTTGATCTGCTAGAAATGATTGTACTCAAAAGGTAAGTGACGAGCAGTAATTGCATTACATGTGCAATTCCCAGTAAGAATGGGACCTACAAATTACATTTGATTCATCAAGTGATTTGTAGTCATGTTTTGTCCCATCTTTTGCCAGGGGTTAAGGTCTCACCGCTTAACTCGCTTTAAGTCGTCCAACCAAGAACGCGCAAATTTGTCCACCACTGTGTACCAGTGAGTGGGATTTGCCATGCAACTGCCATTTCACCACTGTGTACCAGTGAGTAAAACAACAGCCACAAGTGTCCTTTACGAGTTGGATGGCAATGACTTAAGTTTATTGGGTCAATCAATTTGATGTGTGATCAAAAGGTTATGTTTTGAAGATTCATGCATATCTTCTAAACATAATATGTTTATAAAACTCATTTTTATTGCCTTTAAATACAAAAGAGCTCGGTAGCTCCATTTGAACGCACAAAGAAGCGCAAGGGCAAAGGTATGCGATGAACGCAATTTAAAAACCCGCCCTTTTAGAAGGCTAGCGCACTCCGGCTTATACCTCTCTTAGAGTTTGTTCAAATGGGTGAGCCGGTGTATCTTTTGATTTTAGGGCACCAATTTTATAAACAAAATCTTATTTCGATATAATTTAGTCAAGTTTATTTTTTTCAAAAACAATTTTGCACACAATTTTCATAAAAAAAGGCAAAATTTAAACTTACTAAATTTACAACTTAACAATTAAGGTAATCAACCTAATTTTGGTCACTATGGTATAAGATTGGCTCCTCTTTCATATGGAAAGAGACCACATTCATCAAGTTGCCTTGATTGCGTAAGCCAAAATTTCTATAACAAATTATCTACCATAAATAACAAGATGCTGATCTGGAAAATCCAGCAGCTTCACGACCAAATCTGGCCCTGAAGAAGGCCGAACTGGGCTTAGCACAAAACATAAAAGTTGTAGCCCTATGAGTCAAGCATCTACTGTAAAGATTTCAGCTTCTAACTTCTTACGGTTGATTAGTTATGATTTTTTTAGTGAACTGGTGTCAAACAGGAACTTTCACAAAACATAATCACATTGTCACACAATTAGTTATTCAATTATCTAGCATAATTAACCCTAATGATCAAGATTTCATATCAATATATCTAAGTAATAATCATGAATAATTTGCATGAAAAATTCATGATTTTTACTTCTATTTAACAATTAAATAATTAAAAGTACACCATAAACGCATGCAATTATCATATAATAATGCTTAAAGATCAAAACTTGGAATTAGGGTTTTAAAAAAAAATAATTTATTTTAGATCTGATTTTCGAAACATATATAAATAAATAAAATTAATTTTGTTTCCATTTAATTTAATATTAACCATTATAAACTAACAAAAATTAATCTAAAATTTATACATATATTTCGATCCACATGAACCCTAACCCCCCTTCAAATTTTGATCTTTTTGGTAATTAATCATCACATAGTAGGCTCGTGATACCACTATTGTGTTATATAACAAATTATCAAATTAAATCACAAAGCACGCAGCGGAAGATTTAAACTATGCAACTAATTAATTAACCAAGGAAGAAAACATGTACCTTTATTTGTAGATGATAAAGTAAGAAACTTTATAATAAGGTTTAAAATAAAACCTCTCTACGATCGCACACACGACACGTCAAACAATACCCGAAGATTGCTAGATCTTGAATCACCAAAGCCAAAAGCTCAAAGCTTGCTTTTCTATTAATTTACGATTAAACACAAGTGTGAAACAAAAATTGTTTTTGTCGAACACCAATATCACAATCAATGAAAGCTACTATTGTTATTACTGTTAGTCATGATTCACGTACAAGACAAAAGTAATATTTAGGTTTCTTGTTTTGGTTTTTGTTCGACCGAGAGAGAACCGAAAGTGATATTAGAGTTATATTATATGTTAGGGTTTTATTATTAGGATATATATAGGGTATAAATATATTTCTAATAACTTAACCTTCAAGCTAACACATTTTGACTTGGACTAGGGTTTAATTAATAATTACATTAATTATTAATTAATATTTAATAATTAATAACTCATATTTATTAATTAATAAATAATTCTAATTAACATATCTAGTTAATAATGTCCAATTATCATTTCTCTCAACTTGGTGATTATAAATATGTAGATACAATATATACATATTACCGGATATCTAAGTGTCAACGCGTGTGACCCCGTAGGCTTAAATACTTTCCGGACATACGTTCATTTTTACGTGATCATATACTAACAGTGATGACACTAATTGATTCGTCCTTTCTGATGTTAAGGCCCTTTAACTTGAATCATGTGGGCATTAAAAGTTCATTTTCTAGCTATTGAGAGAAAACAACAGGTGAGATACTCCATGTTAATTAGTTGCTAGCTACTTCGTATTGTACATATCTAGTATTTCGTATACTACAGTCTTATGAATCGTGTTCCACCGTTTATTATTACAGTGATAAACAAAAATACATAGCAACGGGTAACTTTAGCCTACAAAATATAAGTTCTTAGAAATTGGTCGTTCTACCCATATAAGGTCTTGGAGAAAGAGAGGACTTTATCGCTCTTTATGCCTTTACTTTAATTATATAATTTTTATTAGTTAGACTCTAATGTCAGATGTCTTTCTAGAGATAGTCTTCTACCCTTGGATAATGGGATTGAGTGTCACGAGTCTCTAAAGTCTAATCCCACAGGTCTAATTACAAACTTTCTCGGCAAAGTTTATGACAAGGATTATATTTTACTTTTTCTGATATTTTGAGTGTGATAAAATAACGCCCCGCGTGCCCCGACCATGGAATAAGGGGTAAGCCGACCAGAAACTTTCCGCGGCGATATCGCCGCGGAAAGTCGAATAAGACAAAACTTTCCGCAAGTGCGGGCCCCCATGTCATTAATGGTTACTCTGACAGAAATTTAGCGGGCCCCCCTCTTTCCGCGGCGATATCGCCGCGGAAAGTCTGGTCCGGTTACCCTTTATTTGGTCGGACTACCTGGCGCCTAAATAATAAAAAAAATGAAAAATAATAGTGATGAAATGGCAGCATTCTTGAATAGTAGTAGTGCTCCAATAGTTGGGTAACAGAACCTGAGTGGATATAATATTCATGTACAATAAAGACGAGACAATTGTACCCTTGGTAGGGTGGTGCATTTCTTGTGATGGCCATAAAACCATTACAAAACAAACCTTCTTTCTTTTTACACCAGACACTAGTACATAAACCACAATTGTCTGCCCCACTTAATGGGATTGTTTCATTTTATTTTTATTTTGTATGTACATTTTCATACTTAATTAATCACCACATTTTTTTTTTTGAAAATTTAAAAATACTTGTATGAGTTTTGAGTAGATGGCCTACTGAGCACCATTCAAGGCTTGCATAGTTGATTGTGGTCCATTCATGTTTCACTGCTGTGGACAAAATCTAGCATCATTCATAATGATCAATTGATCATCATTAGAAAGTCAACTAACTCTGATCCTGTGGCTCACATTGTTGTTTTTCTAGATGCTTTCCTACTCTTGCATATTAGATTATTAGACTATTAAGTTTTTTCAGTTTATTCTGAAATTCAATCAAATGCTTGTGCTAATGTGCTTGAGATTAAGGAAACTGAATGGCGCAATGGGTTGATTGTATATATCAAAAGTCCCTTCTATGGGCCAACCCGTATTAGGATGCAAATGAACACACAAGGACCACAATATCTTTCAGCAATTTGCTTAATCTGCGGTCATTGTTAAGGTCCTTATTATGTAATTTGGGTACTCGGTTATAAATTTACTACGGTTTTATCTATCTTTGAACATTTGGGTGGCCTAAAATATTCTACATTTTTACTAGTCATTGAAGTTCCGCGATCTCCATTTTGAAGCTAGCTCCTAGTTTCTTACTAGCATTTTTTAAATTGCTACTTCTATATGAAAAAAATGGTAAAATATGTTGTTTTCACCTCTTAATATGTAAGGTAACTTTTCAACTTTTGCAGAAGGAGAGGAATTCTATAGCCCAGATCTGATCAAGGGAATTTTCAGAGGCAAAGTTATTAGGTGGACTTATATAGTCAATTATTTGTCATAGTCCAGGCTCCATTTATAGACTGTTAATTACAAGGGCAGAGATGCCTTTACTGTTTGATTTGCAGGTTCTTTTATTTTGGCTTGTCCCTTTCCCATCTTCCAAACCCGGCAATTGCTTCTACAGTAACTTGTAGATGTATCAAAATGGGCGGGTCAGATGGGTAGGATCCGGGTCAAAACCGACGTTGCGACTTAAAACACACAACTTTTTTGTTATTTCATTAGTTTCCTTTCGTGTAAAGCATTAGTTTGTCATTTCAATGGTAATATGACATTATATTATAGGTTGATGAGGTTTTACACACTTTAAATTTGAAGTGCTTATGGCTTAAATGAGTAAATCTCATGTTAAAAATAATTGAGTGTATCGTTTAAAAAAGATTGAAACACACATTAGTTAATCACTTATAAATTCGTTCTGAACTTCCAAAAAACATAACAAACAATACCTACTTGAAACACACACGCTCTTTACTTGAAGCACGAGGGTTGGTGTCCGCGCGTTGCGGCGGTTAAACGGTGATGATAATACAAAACAGTGGGGAGGAATTGATATACGTGTGTGTAAATAGGAAAGAGAGAAAGAAGTGACTGTGTGTTAGATCTTGGTAAGGTGTTTGTCTGATTGTGTTTAGAGATATAAAATTAGAGGTAATGTGTGAATTAGGGGCAATATGAGGATATTGAAAAAATTGCTTAAATTTCTTAAAATAGATTTCTAGTTTGTATTATAAGAGGGTATAGATAGGACAAGTAATCTATGATTTTATTTTATGTGTGAAATTTCCAGGGCTAAACATTTCTTGGGTGATGCACTGATGCCTGTAGGTTGTAGCAAAATGCACTTTGTGGTGTTGTGGTATAAGTTATCTATACAATATTATAAAACATTTTGTTCTTTTCATTTTTTCAACTAAGTTGTTTATTTTTATTCATTATTTTAAAATTTCTACTTAAAATACTTATAATATCTATTTGAAATACTCAACACCTTTAATGAATTTAATTTACAACATTTACATTTAACTCTCAAATAACTACACTAATCCCTTGTATATTAATTAGTTTTACATTAATAATCACATCGCTATCGCCGTCACTGTCACCACCGTCGCTACCGTCACCCATCATTGTCACTACACCGCCGCATTACACGAGGATATAACTAGTATGGTAATAATATGTAGTTTTGTTTTGTGTTATTTTAATTTTTTAGTTTAACTCGCTTTCTTGTGTGGTAATAATATGATTCCCTCTAAAATCAAAGTAATATTCCTTCTTATCACAAAGAAATATGTATTGATCTAGATTTATATAAAGCTAACCACTTTAATCCTTAGCTCTAGAAGTCAAAAACAGTTTCTTGTTTCAGATAAAAAGTAGTAACTGAACAAAAAGATTTTACTTTACGCATTTGTAACATTCTCTTTTTATTTTATTGTCAACTATTAATCATCAATCATCAACTATGTAAATTATATAAATTATAGGTTATGTAAATTATATACGGCTTTTATTAAACTGCCGTTAAAAGTTATAGCTCAACATTTTTTTAGATTGAGTTAAAAAACAGCTAGTTCCAAATTGATCAAAATAAGAATCCTCTTTGAAAATTAATTTGTTTTTAATGAATTAATTTATGCACATCCGTTATTTGTTTTTTAAAATATTTTCACTGTCCCTTTTAGATTAATTGCATCTACATCAATAATCTACAGTACAACTCGCCGCCGCCACCACACCGTCGCCGCATTACATGGATACTGTGTTAGTATAGATATATAAAATCATGGTAAAGTTTAAAATTTAAATTGACATATTTATCCAGAAAATATTAAATGAATTATAAAACTTATTTTGTTTATAAATTCTAAATCTATTTGCTATTTTCTTCGTCTCAAATGACTTTTTGAGTCTTTTTCTTCAAAGTTTGATCGTAAATATTTTTTTTATGTTATATAACACTTGATATAACATATATGAATTGATTGAGTAGTTTTATATGTTTTTCATTAAGTATTATATATAAAAAAATTATCTACGGTTTAAGTTTGACAAAGAAAACTCCATTAGTTAACTTAGGCCTTTTAAATTGTGACAGATGAAGTATTGTTTTGACTATTTTTGTTGTATTGTAATAAATTTGGTATCAATTTTAAAAAAAATAACATAAAGTTTTTTTTTTAACAGTCAGTCGGTATTTGACATCAGGAGACACCTCACCGTATAATGATGAAACCCTGCACGTACTCTAGACTATGAGATGTAAACCATACCGGTTCCACAAGTCCGAATAAACACGAAAAAATTTCCGATTGGTTAAAAACCAGTTTTTAAAACATTGAAATTTATTGCAATTACATTGCGGAAAAGTCTAAAAGGTGGACTCTAGAACTTCACGACCATCAGCAATAATGTAATTGTTATATCAGCCCTTTAACTTTGATAACATTATCACTGGGGTCCCATCGACTAAATTCACTACTCTTTAATATCTCAACTTTGCTTCTAAACTACTACAAGGTGATAAAAGGAAAACGCTTTAGCATTCACCAACTAATAAATATTTAACTGAATTTTCATATATATATATATATATATTATATATATATATATATATATAATATATATATTTTTTAAATAACATACTTGAATAAGGTGATTAAAGGGCTGAACAATGATTAAAATCTAATGGTGGTTGTAACACCCTGAGCTAGGCCCCGAAATATTACTAAAATTATATAACACACAGTGGAATTATCGTAGAACATAAACTATATGAAATAAAAGGATTCAGTGAACCCAACCAACAATTAAGGTACAAGATGCAAAGTAAACAAGAAGTCATCAACAGGATTCAAGACGAGATAATACAACTAAATTCCCAATAGTTCTAAGCATAAACCCAAAAAGGGAAAACGGATCACGGATCCATAAAAGTCCCAGTCCAAGCCCTAGCAAGATCAACAAATAGCCATCAAGTCTCCAATTTCACACGAATACCTAAAAAGTGCACTAAACAAAGTCAACACTAGGTTGGTGAGTTCGTAGTGATGGACCCCAAAGGAACCATCGTCAATAATCGCGATAAGTATAAAGAAAAGTAAGTAATGTCTTACAAGTGGACTTTATAAGTCACAATGTCAACCAAGATAGATAAACTTATAGTAACCTCGCACATAACAAGCCGATAATGTGTCAACAATAATGAGGGATGCGTGTCATAATATGCATAAGTGATGTCAATATCAAAGAATATGCGAAACAATAAGGATGTATGAAGTAAACGTGCATGAGATATGACCAAGCAATGTATGAGTGCATAACATGTGTGTCTCCCAACATCATCAAATGCAAGTATGTGTGACTACATACTTGGGGTCTGTGTGCGTCCCGCACAATGCAACGATACTCACATGTCATCCCAATGACCAATGTGGCATCTCAAAAACATCGATGTATATACGTCATATACACGGGGTCGGTGTACGTCCCGCACAAATATCAAGTACTTGAAAGCACAAGGCTCCCCAACGGGGTGATAGTGTATATGCGTGTGTCTAACTCAATCTCACCAAACAGTTTACCAACCGACTCCCATAAATCGGTCTCCCCAATTCAAACCACAAGTCAAGCATCCAACCGACTCCCATAGATCGGTTTCCCCAAATCCAACCACAAGTCAAACATTCAACCGACAACCGAAACAATATGTACATACACTTCGGAGGATTCTACTTTCATCGAATCATAGATGCTTATATATAGGGTCACTCGCAGCCTTCCCACCACATCTATAACCCTTTGAAGGCATAATCGACTTCCATGTATGCACAACTATCCTAATCACAATATATAATCATAAACGAATGCATAATAAATCAAACAATCCAATCAAACCACCAATAAATCAATCAAACAATCCAATCAAACCACCAATAAATCAATCAAACAATCAAACACGTATGTGTGCACTTTCCAGCCCGAATTTCAATCGAGTAGGGAGCTACGAAACTCACCTTGATCGGCAATAGTAAGCTAATATCGAGTTAGAATTGAGTTAAAGACGTTCAACGACCGTCACGTGTCCACAAGCTATCAATGTATGTCACAACACAAGCCATGATCAACACTCGTTATGCTATACCATAATTTCCCCAAAGGTGTTTTAGAAGTGATTCGAGAACGTTTAAACGACAAATGAAGAGTTTTGGTTAAACACGGGTCAATGACTTAGCACCAAAAATTGAAGTAAAAATCAAAGTGTTTAGAAGTGATTCGAGAACGTTTAAACGACAAATGAAGAGTTTTGGTTAAACACGGGTCAATGACTTAGCACCAAAAATTGAAGTAAAAATCAAAGTGTTTAGAAATGTGTTTAATCAATTTTATTGACCTTAGGATGATGATATAAGACTAATAAACAAGTTTTAGATCATTGAAAGTCGACATATAACCGAACGAAAACGCTACGGAAAAGACAACGATTGGCGGATGATGTAACGGATGATCTGGCGGCTGATGTGATGAACACGGATCATCCGCCAATTCCTGAAGATCGTCCACAATTTTTTTTAAGAACAATAAACGGGTTTTGACCACAAAATCGACAACCTTAGAAGCCAAATCCGGTTACCAAACTTTATCACAATCAAATACAAGTATAATCAACACTAGAAAATATCTTGTTTCACAAACCCACTTCCAAAATCATTAGATCCATCTTTCAAAACCTAGTTTTGACCTTTTTGCTCAAGAACACACAATTTGGCCAAGATCTTGCAACACACTAACAATCCAAGACTTGTAACACTAATAACAAGTAATTTGAGAAAGAAAAACACTTACCAAAACTCTTTGAACTACAAATTTCGGATTTGGAGCTAGGAGGAGAAGAACACTTGCAACCAAAAAGGAAAGCTTGAACCTTTGAATATTATTATTATGATTTCACAAGTTTCTAACAATTTTGCTTACAAAAATGATGTATAATCCGAAAATCTAAGAAGAAAAAGAAGAAAAAGAAGATAGATATGAAGAGGATAATGTTTGTGTGTGTGTTCTTGTGTTTAGAGAGAAAAAGAGAGAAAGAAAGAGATAGTGAGAAAGTAAGTGTGTGAGAAATGAGTGGATGGGAGGGGGTTAGGCACTACCACACACACACAAGGCCCACACAGTGTAAACAACTAGCTAGTTACCACCTTACGGATACCACACAAAGGCATAAAAGTTTATTAAATACCGTATGTCCTCCCATGACTAACTAAAATTACCAATTGACCTCGAATAGCCACATTGCATACAAATCACCTCCAAAATGACATCAATTAATATTACTAACTAAATTGCTAGTTAAATTGTACGAATAGTCAACGGGTCAAAGTGGTCCATACTCTTTTGTGCATATATAGTTTCTACTTTGTATGTGTAGACAAATATGATTTAAATATTTTTCTCTTGATTTTCTAGTTAAATCCTTTTAATGATAGACAAACTGTAAATATTCTCTAATTATATGGCAGGCCAATTGTAAACATATATGATTATAAATGTGTATAATTTGTATGTGTGTTCTTGTGTTTAGAGAGAAAAGGGAGAAAAGAAAGAGATAGTGAGAGAGTGAGTGTGTGAGAAATGAGTGGATGGGAGGGGGTTAGGCACTACCACACACACACAAGGCCCACACAGTGTAAACAACTAGCTAGTTACCACCTTACGGATACCACACAAAGGCATAAAAGTTTATTAAATACCGTATGTCCTCCCATGACTAACTAAAATTACCAATTGACCTCGAATAGCCACATTGCATACAAATCACCTCCAAAATGACATCAATTAATATTACTAACTAAATTGCTAGTTAAATTGTACGAATAGTCAACGGGTCAAAGTGGTCCATACTCTTTTGTGCATATATAGTTTCTACTTTGTATGTGTAGACAAATATGATTTAAATATTTTTCTCTTGATTTTCTAGTTAAATCCTTTTAATGATAGACAAACTGTAAATATTCTCTAATTATATGGCAGGCCAATTGTAAACATATATGATTATAAATGTGTATAAGTTTGTTGTTTTTTGTCAAACAGGGAAGGAAATGTGTATCTATTTTTAAAAAAACATTTTTTCAATGAATCAATATTTTTCTAAACTAAAAAGATGCTTGCGCGATGCAGCGGTGATGACAGACGCGGTGTGCCAACGGCGGCGGCGATGGGTGGTGATGGCGAAGACAATGGTGCGGTTATTAATGTAAAAGTAATTGTTGTAAAAATGATAGTGAATTAATCTTTAAGTTGTAGGTTTTTTTTTTTTTGAAAAAAAGAGTGGAGTTACCAATTTAACTAATAGTTAGATAATGAGTATATATTAATTACCATCAAATTACTCAAAAATACAAAGCTAGCTCTGACCGAAGTTTGGAACCTAAACTTATTTTACTTTAAAAACAACTATAACCCGAAATTATTTTTTAATGATAAAACTGTATATATTATAGCTATGACCAATACAAATCTCCCGATTTTCCTCTTCGTTTTTTTTTGAACGTTCGCTTTTTGGTCAGAGCCTGTTCACCCCATATGTGGTCTCTACATCCACCGAGCAGGATGCCATCACGGTAGTTCACAAGGAAAACCCTCAGATAGATCGCCCAACGGCACGACATCTACGGCATTGAATGCCATTTGGGGTAAAACTTACGCCTCCTTGGATTCGAACCCTGGTTACCCAAGGAACAAACCTTCATTGGAGGTCTAGGATGCCACTGGGCTATCAACCCATTAAGCTCCTCTTCGGTTATAATTGGTTTTACCTTCCTGTCGAGATTATTTTTTTAAGGTAAAATCTTAGGCCGGAGGTACACGAAAGAATCTCTCTATCTTTGAATAATGATAAAACTGTATATATTATGGCTCCCCTATAAGGCCGGCCACAATAGTGTCGTCGACCGGCCTTCGAAGGCCTCGTCGATGAGGACTCTATTGTGAGCATCTCGTCGATGGGGCTCTTCGTCGGCTGCCTTCGACCTATCGACACAGGTTGACGAGAAGAGAGAGAGAGAGAGGAGCGTATGAGAGAGAGAGAGATAACGGCTAAAATAAAATTAAAAATTTGTTTTCTTCAAAATTTGAAACCAACAGATACTTTGTTTGTTTTTTTGTTGTTTCTTTTAATTTTCCATCTTTATATAAACACTCTTTACAAACCCATTTTACAACCCATTATTCACTAAAAAAAACACACGCTATCAAAAACTCTTTCACAAACTTCTCCAACTAAAATCATGTCAAACAACGAAAACCAAAATCAAATTAACGATCTTTGGAATGCCTTTCTTGAAAACCCGATCCTCGGCTATGTCATCAACTAATCAAAGCCAAACAAGCCATGCATCAAGCTCCTCCAACCCGCCCCCAATGGGTCCTCCACCATCTTGCCTCGTTAACCCATTTTCAACACCGTATTACAATCAAATTAACTACAATCCAATTATGGGTCATAATTGGAACGAGGCTCAACGTATGGCGTTAGCCCAAGCACAAATACAAGCTCAAATGGCGTTTGATTTTCACCACCACCAACAACAACAAAGACCAAGAACCCCACAACCGCCATTGATTATCAATGAAAATGTTCCCGGCGGATAGTGTCGCGTCCGCCGATGATGAAGATGAAGATGAAGTTGTAGATGGATGAAGATGAAGATGAAGATGAAGATGAAGATGGATGAAGATGAAGATGAAGATGAAGATGAAGACGATGATGATGATGAAGATGAAGATGAAGTTGTAGAGGTGAGTCGTGGGAAAAGGCACGACACAAAACCGAGAGAGAAAAGGAATTGGGAGAATGAGGATACGCTTTTGTTGGCACAGTGTTGGGTGCATTGGTCGCAGGACCCGGTCGTGGGTAATAATCAGACGGATGACATTTTTTTGGCTAAAGTGGTGATGTTCAACAAAGAAACAAAATACCCAAAGCGTACCAAGAGCCAAATACATGGCAAATGGAACAAGATTAAAAATGGTGTTAAGGAATTTGGCGCGGCGTTGAAGAAGGTTAGCGAGCACGGTCGACAAAGCGGGACAGATGAGAAACAGGTGGTTGAAGCGGCTGTGAAATTGTACAAGAAACAAACAGGGGAGAAATATTGGCATCACCAGGGTTACAAGAAACAAACTTTTGGAATGAAAATACCGCGAGGAGCAGTCGACCGGATCCGGCTCTGGCGGTAGATTTGATCGCCGATGATGTTCCAGTAGGCGCGACCCCAACCCCCATCCCGACCCCATTTGATGCCTTATTTGGGGAAGACCCCGTTAGGCGACCACGGGGTCGTAACGTTAGCCGTAGGTTGTCTAGTTCGTCCGATGCAACATCGGGCCGATCATCGGGTTCGGAAGCGGCTCAACATATTAGTACTTATATTCAAATGCAACAAGATGATTTGCGACGGGCCGAGATTAGAGATGCCATGAAGTTTTTGGCGAAACCGATTCCGACGGGTTTGTCGAGAAAGGACTTGAACGCACATATGAGATATCGACAATACTTGCAAGAGGAATTCGGTAGCAAGTTTTATGCGGAGGCGGCGCCTAGCCAGGAGGCGGAGGACGACGAGGAGGACCAGACGGCCGACGACGAGTAGTTTTATTTTTAATCGTAATGTTTTATTTTTAATTGTAATGTTTTATTTTTAATTGTATTAGGTGTACTTTTTTTTAATTTTAGTTAATGTTTAATTGTAATGTTTTAAATTTAGTTGTAATGTTTTATTTTAAATAAAATTAAGTTTAATTTATTGTTTGGATAAATATAAAATAAAATAAATAAAAGTTGTGGAAGAGGCAGATGAGGAGAGAGAAAAGCTGATGTGCAGTATGGAAGAGGTGTGGATGAAGGCCCTATTGTATTAGGCCTAACCCGTTTATGCCAAGATTAAATACCTTTTTCGGATGAAGGCCCTATTGTATTAGGCCTAATCCGTTTATGCCAAGATTAAATACCTTTTTCGTTGTCCTATTTCCCTTAGTTCTAACTAAATTGTTTGTTCTTCCCTGAAGGTCCCAGTACCCATATTAACCCACTATAACTGTAAGTCTATAATCAGCACTCATGAGGTTTGACCTTCCTTATCCAACTTTCAACCTCTAAATTGACATAAATTTTAGGATTGAGATTCTCTACATTTACTCCAACTTCATAGGTGAAGTTGGAGTAAATGTAACCATTGGATTAAATCCAATGGTCAAGATTAAAAGTTGATGTTTTAATCTTGACCATTGGATTTAATCCAATGGTTACATTTACTCCAACTTCACCTATGAAGTTGGAGTAAATGTAGAGAATCCTCATCCAAATTAGCTTTAAAACACACTGATTGATTTTAAGAACTCTAAAAAAGAATACCTCATTGAGTCAAGATTGTTCAAGATACTTCTCTATGTCAATACTCAAATATAAACTTATAAAGTGATGTAACGCATCATTTATGACACGTCATTCAAAAATAACACTTGACAAAAGTATTATTTTGTAGGCTTACCAAGATACAACACATTGTTACATTGTTTTTATAAAACTATCAAAATATATGTGATCATAATATCACAGTATACAAGATGCTCAAATACACGATGTCCTAAATGTTTTTGACACATAAATACGAGTACATTATAATCAACATTTTTTGTGTGATGCATGAAAATAAATTACTTGCAGTCATTGCACGTCTATCTAAATAGTAAAATCTAAAAGTAAATTATAACGATGATGATGGTATTATATGAAACAATAATTATAATTATCAATAAATAATGTGTTTTACTACTAAACAAAGCCTAATGTTGTATACTTGTTACTCCGTCCGTCCCACTAAATGTGTTCTATTTTGAATTTTCAAAGTCTTATTTTATAAACTTTGACTTTAAATATTTTGATTTGTGTTATATAATATTTGATGAAACTTATATGAATTGATTGAGTTTTAAATGTATATTTTATAGGTATAAGTTTTATCAAATATTATATAACACAAATCAAAATATTTAAGGTCAAAGTTTATAAAGTAAGACTTTGAAAAATCAAAATAAGACACATTAGTGGGACGGAGGGAGTATAAAATTTAATGGGCTTTTAATGTATAAAAGATATAACTTTTGGATGCACTTTGCATGTAGTCCTATGCATTTAACATTTTTCATAAATATATGATAATTATGTGTGCTGGCTTAATGAAGACATGTGCCCAAGAGAAGCACCTTAAATCACGTATCTTTGACCATGAAGATCTGAATATATTTCTGGACTGATTTTGTTGGATTACATAATAATTAATCACACTCTGTAATATAATAATATAATCATTTTTATACATATAATAATAAACACCCACATGCTATACACTATCATGGTGAAAATAAAAGGGTGCATTTGCTTCCAAAACAAGCATATTTAGAATTCAAGTTATTACTAAGATACAATTAAAATTTTCTTATTAGCTTAATACCACACATATCATCACATGCTTAGCCAATACGAGTAATTAATAATTTACACAAGCTTAGTTAAGTTTGTATTGTATATACAGTTACATACATATCAAAGATATCATATATGCTTTTTTAATATAAATATAACATATGCATCGATCATTAAATGTGTAACAAAAAGTTCATTTTATGAATCCAAAAGAATTTTAGTGTTTCATAAATGATTTTTTTATCCCTAAAAACATGAACATGGATGGGACCATATCCTTTGAAAATAAATTATGCGAATACTTAAAATAATGAAGAAAAGAAAATGATAACAATATATTAATATGCACCCCAAATTGGTGGGAATTTCTTATGAAGAATAGGATGACCCACAATTTTGGTGAGACCTATACATAATACATGTGCTTGCTTGTTTAAACAACATGGGGTCTACTCGATTAATTAACAGATTTCCTTTCTCAGCATAATTTTTATAATCATATCGGATTAAGAAAAGTAATTATCCTTATTAGTTTCTTCTTATTGGAGGAAAAAGTTCCACGTCTATGAGTTTTACTGTGTTAAACAAGTTTAATCTTGATTGCACGATTTTTTGACACACAAATAGCATTAAAGTCAAAAGGAAAAAAATATAAATAATCAATTAATTTTGAGTAAATAGATAGTTGTCTTTTATAGATATATATATATATATATCACACTTTCACAATCTCTTATATTGAGCCTCCCTTCTTCCATTTTTCTCAGCTATTTCTTGTTCTTCTTTCTTTTATTTTTTTCTTTCTCCCCTCTCTATCTATCTCTCTATCTATATTGTGTGTGTGATCGCGTGTACGAGGACCATGACGGTAGCTGAAGTAGGGATCCAAAGGGATCGCATTGATCCCAAATACCGTTTGTTTGTGTATCTATATATATATATACCGAGTTGGGATCATGCTATCCCTTTGGATTCATTCTTCGGTTGCTTGTAACGTAAACATCCCCCCCAAGCTAGCTAGAGATATCAAAGATATGATGGAAGCTAGAAAACATGAGTCGTGTTTTTCATTTTGTCAACAAAACCAGACAAATCAACTCACTATTTACAAACAACTCAAAGACAGGCCTCGATAAGGTGAGATGAGAATTTCTCCAAATACAAGTTAGTATAATTTCATTTACTCGATCTTATAAGTTACTTTCATCTTTTGCGTACCTACAATGCATTTTAATCTTTATACGGTAAATCCTAAATGTACTTGCATAATCATTAGTTTTTTTCTGTATGGCGTTCTTCTTGTATTTTTTCATGACTTCATTTCCAAGATCAAAATAGATATATATGTCAATTTTACATGGAGATTTTTTCTCAAAATAATAAGATAGTTTATGATTAGAGATGGAATACATGCTATATATGTATATGCAATGCGATATGGTAATATAGTAGCGGCTATACACTACCCTTACATGATAATGTAACTTACATATGTTGAATATATATTCTAATAAAATTATCGTTGACAAAAGCGTAGTCATGCTCATAAGAATTTTTATATCGAATTAAAGTTGCACGTAATACGGTCTAAGGATCAACTTACCTTTTGGTGAATATATGATAATTACCATTAATTATAATTAGCATGTTATCAGCAGAAAAGTGGTAATAATAAACAATTTTAATTTGGTCGAATAATTTTTGGATAGTTTCCAACGGTTGGTGATCGATATCCAAGGCTTTATAGTGCTTTTCCAATTAATCCGACGATGGTGTAATAAAAGGGATGTCAAATTCTTAGTTGGTAGACAATTAATGGAGCAAGGTATGGTGCATTTCTTAATTTTATACCTAGCTAGTTTTCTACTTTAAATTTTGTGGTTTTCAATTTTGAATTGTGGATGGGATTAATATTCGATTAATCTATTAAAGGTAACATACTAATTGAAATGTTATTAGTTGCTACACTTCGTGGTATTTTCTGAGTAATTTACATATTTAAAATAAAAAAATAATAATTGTCCTGCTAATTAGTGAGTTTTCAAATAATAAGTTCAATTTTTCTAAATCATATATATGGATGAATGTACTCTTTTGATAAGTATAATTAGTACCGTACCTAAATTTTATTTTATTAAAAATATATAACTTGTATGCAAATATCATTTGTTTTTAAAACTATGTAAGTATCTAAATGCACAAAAAGTATTATTTCATCAGTCCTATTAAAAATGTCCTATTTTAAATATTTAAATTCTTTATATTTAAACTTTCAGCTTAAATATATTTTATTGTGCTATATAAACTTTGATGAAATTTGTATCAATGAAAATATTTCTAAAACACAATCAATTGATGTAAGTTTTATCAAGTATTATCGATACACAGTTATTTAAGGTCAAAATTTAAAATGTTACACCTTTAAAATTCAAAACATGAGACTTATAATATAATTTAAAAAGAACAGTTTGAAGAAATACATTACACTTCCATGACTTAAAAACCCCTAAATGTTTTTCAGAAGAACGATGCATTGAAATATGTATTTTATGTTTTTTTTAATAACGAGTTATTAGTTAATAGTTAGCATTTGAGTCACCACAGTAACATCTAATTGAGCAGTATGCGGAGCTCGAACCACACATGTTTGAGATAAAACCAAGACTCTCGAAAACCCCCTAATAACCCACTCCTACAAATGTAAAAAGTGGTTATTGAACCCTAATGGATTTCTTATTTATTGAAGTAGGAATTTTACTTTCCTTGGCTCTTTTGGTTTTGTAGCTCTACTTTTTTGATTGATTATTTTCCTTCAACATCTTGCCTGAGTTTATTAATACTAGATGAATGTTGCGCGATGTGGCAGTATGACGGCAGCAAGTGGTGGTGGTGGCGTCGGCGGTGTGATTATTAGTGTAAAAATGATTGATGTAAAAGGGGTAATTTTGTTATTTTAAGGATTGATGTATGTATGTTATGTATAATTTCATTAAGGCTATTATATATATATATATATATATATATATGGTAAATGGGTGGGAACCCTCTGGTCCATGTACCATTTTGGTACTCAGAGCGCACACCGCATAAAACTCATGTCCGGTAAGTCACCATCCTCACACATGAATCACAAGATATAATTTCCCCACTTGTCTATGATAAGTTTTGAACCTGTGACCTCTAGCCTTTATTTGTGAGTCCTATGTGGTCACATGATGACGGTACTATTGGGGTTTCACTCCATTGATGATTTTATATGTATATACGGAGTTGTTTAATTATGCTCGTTCAAGCGCAGATGGTCTTGCCATGGATGACGACGTACACCTTAGCTTTGCTTCAGCTCAAACAACTTTGGATTTCTAAAACTACTACAAATTAATTCGCTGGGGAGATACGAAGTATGGATAGAGGGGATTCATAACCCTCAGACTTTCCTCATTGGTTAACTAATTAGTCTGACTGATTTCGTTATATTTTAGTTCTAATTTTAATTTTGGTGACGCTTCTTCTTGCTTATATCTGTAGGTTGTCGCGTAAATATTTCCATCCCCTATCTTGGGCATGAAATGGAATGAAGTTAGCTTTTCGAATCAAATTAAAGCTATCTTATGTTCAAGCTTTGGGTGGACATAGAAAGTCCCTTTATGATGACTTGACTTGGGTATACGCAGGTTCAAGTCTGAAGGGGCATGGTTTAGCCTTATTAATCGTCGTGCCTTAGGGCGGATTAGTAGGGAGTTTTCCCCCATTGAGTATTTGAAATATGCATTTCTACTTCGAAGAAGCTCTCTAGCGCGGACCCGATTAAGACAACGTATGCTAGACCTCCTGTTGTCGAATCGCGATACGAAGTTTCAAGCGAAATTCAACTTAAAAAAAAATGCTAGTTAATTAATTTCGTGTTGTTAATTGATTAAGTGGTTAGTAGTTATGGAGCTTCAAATGTTTGACAAGTTAATAGTAATATGTAGATAGATACGGTATAAGATAACATCATACCCTTTTTATATGATTCGTGTGATCGAAACATGAACTTTTAAATGTAAGCATGGGCATTTTTGAAAGAAATATCGATAAATAAATATGCAACCATCCCTAGAAGGCTAGAAGGGTAGCATAGGTCACAAAAATGGGAATTGGATAGATGATTATCTGGATTAAAAGAAAGGAAATCCAAACCATATTATTTAATTAGGGACTTCATTTGGAATCAAAAAGAGTAGTGTATGACAAAACATGGTCATGAACTCATGATATCATGCGGTGTCGTCATGGACACGAGGCCTTGAATATTTTTGATAAAAGATAATAAAACACCAGAAGTAACACTACATTCTTGGAGTTATATTTTTAATAGAAAGGGGAAAAAAGGATAAGAAATAAAGAGAAAAGTTTATTCTTGAGTTTTTTTCCAAGGAAAAAAAATGATAAGATAGGAAAAAGTAACTTCTTTTTTATCCCAAAATTTCCAGCCCAATTTGGGCGGATTCCACAGTAAAAGAAAACATTTTTGTGTCCAATTACCATTCTAGCCTTCAACCATAGCTTTCAACATAGTATTATAAAGAATATTTTTGTAAAAGTATATTTTTTTTCTTTCCTTTCCCATAAACTCAAGAATGCATTTTCTCTACTATTATTTTTTTCTTTTCTATCACTATCTAATTATCTACTTTCTTTTCTCTTTGTTTAAAACTTGAGAATGGAGCGTAAAAGTTTACTGGAGAGATTTCTTTGTTTGGTTGCTTCCATTTATTACTTTTCATAAATACAAGGTAAAATTTACTTAAAACAAAAAGACATTTAGAAATTTTATACAACTACTAGTCTCTCGGAGAAATCGGTTAAAATTGGAAACGATAAATTTATACAACTAGTGTTTTATTCGCTCAACGTGTCAACAACGAATAGCCAAAGATATACTCATAATTCTTGGTGGGCTAATATGTAAATCTTGTGGCCGAAGTTTACAAGCCCAGGTTCTCCTTTTGTTTTTTTGGACACCCAATTTCTTTATGTTTATTTGCTTGTGGCGTCTGGAAAACTACACGCACAACAAAAACAACCAAATTCACATTTTCATTTTTGGGTTTTGTGGAGAGGAGACACACCTTTATTTTTATTTTTCATTTCCAACCTCCTCAAATTAACAAAAACTCCAGATTCATATCCATCAAATCTTCATCCTCACCATCACGCACTTTTGTTAAAGATAAGTCACTTTTGGGGAAGATTTTGGGGCTTTGGATTATTGTGAGGTTGTAGTCTAAACTCCCTTTTCATTTTCATTGTCTTGTAAGTAATTATGTTGATTAATATAATGATTTGTTTTTATGTTGTTATCCAGTTGGTCTTGCTAGAGTAGACAACTTGAATTTCAATGCCAAGCTTAACTATGATTAGCGAAACTTAACCTTTTTAACTAATAATATAGGATAATACTAGAAATGCAATGTGTACATGTTTTATTGGGTTTTGTTTGATCAAAAAAAGAGGACACCCACCTTATGATTGAATGAACCAATATGAGTCGTTTTTAATGTCCATTTAATGAATTTAGGGAATCTTAGGCAACACTACAATTAACTTTCTAAATAGGAAAAGGAGATTGTGACTTATGGCACGTTCATGAGAAGTCAAAAGTCATAGGTCATAATTTGTCAATCCGGTTTGTTTTGTTATATCTTGTTCAACCGCTATCATTGCAAAAAAAGAGAGAGAAAAAAGCAAACAATTGTTTGAAACTGATGTTGTTGTGTTTTCATTTGCTCTGTTTAATTGTCATTTGCATTTTTAGGTTTTTCTTAGTTTATAATCAACGTTTAAAACCTTTTTCAATTAACAAAATTCACTTTCAAATGTTAAATAATTCATATAACTTTTCAATGCACCAATCTCTTTGTCGAACTTACTACTGTATGTTTGGCACAAAAGCTTCAGCTGGCCCCCCGCCAGGGGCTTGGAGCTGGAGCTTGTAGATGGGGCTAGGAGTCGGGGCTTCTGTTTCATCTCTTCTTACACAAACTTTTATATTAAAGACCTTTTGGGGTTTTTAAGAGCTTTTTGGGGCTTTTTATTTCAAAAGCTGCATATCTAAACAGAGCTATCATTTTAAAAGAGACTTATTTTTAAAAGCTCGGGGCTTTTAAGCTCCTAAAAGCCCCTTGCCTAACAGTCCTCTATTTAGAGTAGCTTTGTCCATTTTCATTTTCACGTCCATTGCATTCCATATCCCGCATCACCTTCATTGTGTGAGACCACTTGTGTTTTATGACACTCATTTGGCAATCCCGTCATATAGCATCCCGAAATATCAACTGTATTTATGGATTTTAAAAGCAGCAATGGAACCGGTGGTGGTCAAACTGAAGGCAATAGAAGCAACACCTGATACCTTCAAAGAGTTCGGACAAGTGGTTCAGGCTTCACCAGACGGTGAAGAATTCGGGCTTCATGATGCTCAACTCGACCTCTCCCAAGGCACTCCTAGGTTTTCTTTCCTTTCTTTCTTTTTATAACTTGGAATAATTGTTAGCATTTGGTAGGGTTGTGTTCGGATTAAGAATATCCGGGGTATGGGTAAAAATACCAAACTGGTTTTTACTAATCAGGCCGTGTTCAAGGTGGGACTATGGGAGATACCCTCCCGATTTTACTTTGTATATTTTACGATACCGATAATGTGTGACAAACTTTTAATTAGAGTTTTAGTTATTGAAGTGTGAGGATTATATTAGCCAGGAAGTATATTGAAAAGATGGTAACATGTTTTCTTGCTATGATTTTGCGTCAAGCTCAAGGGATAAAAAAGCTATGCACTATGAACATCGTCAATTAATGTAAGTTGCGGATGTCGTAAAGTTCAAACCATCTCCAAGGTGCCTATTGGTAAGGCATCAGAAGCTTCTCATTTGAGATCTTAATTCGAGCCTCGTTGGGTAAACATCTTCGGTTGGTGAGGAAAAAGTCTAGGAAACTGCCATGGAAATACCTGCTAGGCGTACATAATAGTTAAAGGCTCTACTTGCCCCCAGTAGCCTAAAGTTGTAAAGTTCACTTTTTTGCTCAATAACAGTGATTCTTGTGTTTATGCATTCTATTAGGTTTTATATCATGCACCTGCAAGATAGGGCTCTCACCTTTTCCAATATAACACATCATGCAAGTGTGACCCAGTGCCTTGGTTCAATTTCTGGTGGTGCTTGGTATCTTGGAGTTTCAAGGCCGTCCATAGTGGATTCAAATGCAAAAGACAAGGGAGGAAATGTTGTGCAATCACGCAGTGGTCACTTCTTTGTGCCTCCCGCTGTTGACAGTGTTCAAGTCTTTAAAATCACTGGTCCGAAATTTGTGAAGCTCAACCGAGGGACTTGGCATGCTGGACCGTTATTCAAGCCAGGGGACACAATGGATTTTTACAACCTTGAACTGAGTAATACTAATGTACGTATAACTTATCAGAACTTCACTAGCATTTCTTGTTCAATTCTAGTGGTAAAGTTTATCTTGTGTGATAGAATAATACGGAGTACTTGATGTTCACGTCGATACTAGTTAAAAAATTAGTATGCTTAGTTGATATTATTTTGGGGATGATTAATGTGAGTGCTCTTTAGTTCAGATTACCTTTTTTGTTTTTGGGTAAAATGACTCTCAAAAGTATTCTGGACACACAGTAATTACCAAAGATAATCTTTCTACCTTATAGCTCTAAAGTCGCATACTTCAGTAGTGTTTATTGCCATTGTATTATACTTGAAAGCAAGAAGCCTGGATCTGTTAAACTCAAGTTTAGTATATTTGATACGGGTCTTGTATATTATTTTAACTTCGATTAATCACAACCATGCACAATTACAAACCTGCAATGTGCAGCCTTTATCATCTTTATACTGGCATTCTATCTGTTCCATTTTCAAACTACATAGGATATCTACAATTGTCATGATATCTATTTGCTGCTTTTAATTTCATGTGGCTTTTAATTGCATGTGTGTTTGTTTTTGCAGGTGGTAGATCATACAACCCATGATTTTAACAAGGAAAATGCAACGGTGTTTGTTATAGATGAGTAGTTAAAGCTTCTTGTAAGTCGTATGCAGATAGCCAGATATTGTATGCAAAAGACTTTTGCCAACAATCCTGCACTTATATGATGCAAATGGGAACAGCTTTTTTATACCATCTTGTTTTTATGTGTAAGTGATATAAATGTACATATAGTAATGATAAAGAAAGGTATCTACGTGGTGTTTTTTTTTTTCTTTCCATCCTTGAATTTTAACTATGTTTCCATAATTCACGTATCATAAAGGTTTGTTGCTTGTTAGTTTTTTTTTGTTTTTTTTATGAAATTGAAAGGAGGCTTTTTTTTAAAAAGAAAAATAAATAAAAGGTGTTCTCTATTTATGAGGCGGAGAATATTTAAAAATTTTATAAAAATGAGTTGTCCCAGAGCTAGTTTTTAAGCTAGAAAAAAAAATTTATTTTTCAATTAATATTATTTTTGATAAATCATATTTGGGGATTGTATGTTATTCTTGAAAATTTTCCAAAATAAACTCTTTGTTTTTTACAATTAAAAACACCCATTATTAATTTATTATTACAATTCAGTTCTGAATAATTTTTGATGGAATTACATTCCTAAAGTAATGAATTATTAATTCAAGGAAGGCAAATACAAGTTTTTCTTTTTTCATTCCATACATCCAAACTTTCATTACTACTCCCTCCGTCCCATTTTGACTTTTCAAGTTTTTTTTTAAACTTTGACCGTAAATATTTTTGTTTGTGTTATATTAGTTGATGAAAATTATATCAATGAAAAGTATATTTAAAACTCGATCCATTTATATATTTTACTAGTCCTAATGCCCGTACGATGTATGGATTAATTAATCATATATATTATACAATTACCATACATTGATTTATATAATGGTAGCCAATATAACATAACTTTATCTTTTAAAAGTCTAAGATTAAATTCAAACTTTTTATTACATATATAAAAAATAAAAATATCCATTCCGATGATACCTAACATGGCAGGTTCTAATTTCTAAATATGAATTATAAGTTAATTCACATTGAATTGATAAGTTATAACTTTAAATTGTTTAAATTGGTAATTAGAAGCATTACGAACGGAAGATAAAGGAGGTATTCTTGGCATGTTTATATTTTTTATTATTATTATATTATGTTATTAATATTAATTAATATAATATAATATAATAATAAATTGTATTGGATTTTATTTAGAAACTTTTAATTATATCTCTCTATATAACTAAGAGATGATAGTTTTTTGATTAGGTGGCAATTATGAGAGAATGACATGTAAGATTTTTCATTATGTGTCATATTTACATTAATTTCCTAATTTTAAGCATTCCATATCATTTAAATTATTCCTAATCATTTATCCTAATCATCATTAACTAATAATAAAAAAAATAAAAAAAATAAACAATACATGATAAGAAGTCAATATATCTCTATCTCTACTCATTTATAAAGAAAATACAACTTGTTGAAAAAAGAGTTGCAAAATTACCAACATGCCCTTCATTTGCCACATTATATTTCCTTAAATTTTCTTCTGACCTATTATTCATTATTCTGCCGTATTTTTTTTTGTTTCTCTAACCCATATTAATTGTGTCTCCGGCCCTCCTCCATTCCCCCTCACGCCTTTCCCCTCACGCATGTCCATTCTTTGGAACTCTCAACCCAATTAATATGGAAAATATATGGTAGATATATGTAAGAGATCAACTCTTTATCTTCTACCCCTTTAAAAAGCACGTATCTACTTCTTCTTCCATACCAGATACCACAACCCCCATACCATATCCACTGCTTCTTCCATCATGGACATGAACTCTCATCATCGCCAATGCCAACTGCTGTCACATGTTCTCCGTTAGCGCCGCTCACGGTCACTGCCGCTCCTTCCATGGCTTCCCTCTTCGGTGATGAGGTAATATATAATTTGTTGTTTTTTAAAAAGCTTCAAATCTATATTAACAATCACCATGTGATTTTTTTTATAAAAAAAAGCTACTCCTTCCATGGCTCATGGCTGCCAACTGCTGTCACATGTTCTCCATCAACGAAGCTCACTGTCACTCCAAATCCTTCCATGTCTGCCCCCTTCGGTGATGAGGTAAGAGATAATTTGTTGCTGTTTTTCAAAAGCTGTCAAAATCGATAATTTGTTGAGGCTTTCTTTTAATCTGTTATATCTGCATAGATAGTAGATACGCAAATATAATGTGGTTGTAGGAACACCATTCAAGAAAATAACATTTTATTGATATACATTCGAATTACAACAGAAAAATTACAAGTAAATTAACTACTAACTAATCAATACAAGAAAATAAATGAAACAGAAACATAAAACAGAAAGAAGAAGGCAAAACGGGCTGAGGATATGGTTAAACCAAGGTCCCTTAAAACTGATTTCGGGCCACCCAAGTGAACCCGTCAGTTTCCCAGGGTACAACAGCCAAAGCAGTATGTACTGCCGGAGTTAACCAACAACTTAGAATTATACCTTCAAGAACAAAATGAAGAGATGAGAGGGAGAGAAAGTGGTCTGGTGAATCCAGATTGAAGTGTTGGTGTTGTTGTTGCTGAGCTACCTTGTTCCACTAGGTATAATTTATATACATATAAATCAGTTAGTGGAAGTTTGAGTGGGACAGATGTAAGCCTGCATGATCAATAACCAGGTGTCACACTTACTACTTAAGCAAGTGTTGTTCCAGGTGTTAAACCAGGAACAACATAACCCACTGAGCCATGAAGCCAAAAAACTGAGCCATAACAACTAAACACTTGAGCCATGTAAGCCATAATCGAGCTAGCCAAAAACATTACGCCTCATCGCCCACGACCCCGACCCCGGTCTCGGGCTCAGGCACGGGCGCGGGCGCGTCGGGTGCTTCGCACCCTCCTTGCCCACTTGGGGTGTAGCCCCTTATAAGGAATTATTATTCCTCCAACACTCCTCCTTATAAACACACTTAATGTTTATACTTCTACCAATATGGGACAAACCCACATTAGTTAAACACACTTTCAACTTCATTTTAACATATCTATTCACTTGTATATTTTATGTTATATTATTTAAACATATTAAATAACAAAATACATAAAATTTCCAACAATCCCCCACATGAATAGATATGGTTCTTAAAGATAAATTCTGACAGTCAAGTATTGCAGGAGAAGTAGGTTTTACCCTTTGAACTTTCCTTTGTGAGTGCACTTAGTCTCCTAGCAGTTAGTAGAACTTGATGTCTTTGAACTAACTCCTTTTTACGTAGACGTTATTACACATCACACAATACTTTCCCTAGTCTGGTTAACCCCTCACTTTCGTGTCCGTTATGGTCATGGAACACTATCCTGGTTCTGCGAGAGCTCTAGGAATTGCGCCCCACACACTTCCATTCGAAGCGACCACACTTCTCTCTAACATAGGTGATTGCTCACAATCATTAAAAGCTATAAGCTTAACCTCTATGATATCACTGATTTGATATAGGAATGGGCTAGGAAATTTGCAACTCACTTTATTGTGGTGGGTTCTCCCCCCACAGTGACTGCAAACTCCCTTGATTGTTTTGGGGTGCTCCCCCACAGTGACCTCCTCTATTCGTACAATTAGGTTGTCCTATTGAACCTAGATCATGGGATCTCCATTTACATCTAGGTTAGGTTTTCCTTTGTACAAATTTACTCAATGGGCTTTAGCCCCATTCCCCTTGACGACTTATAAACTGCCTCACTACTTAAACCTTTAGTTAGCGGATCCGCAATGTTATCTTTTGACCTCACATAGTCAATAGTGATAACCCCTGTTGTGAGCAGTTGTCGTATACTATTATGCCTACGACGAATATGTCTTGACTTGCCATTATACATTGTATTTTGAGCTCTACCAATAGCCGATTGACAATCACAATGTATACAAATAGCCGTCAAAGGCTTTGGCCATCTAGGAACATGTTCCAAGAAATGTCGTAGCCATTCTGCTTCTTCTCCAGCTTTATCCAATGCTATAAATTCAGATTCCATCGTGGATCTAGCAATGAGCGTTTGCTTGGATGATTTCCAAGCTATAGCTGCTCCTCCAATAGTAAACACATATCCACTTGTGGATTTGGAATCTTTTATATCGGATATCCAATTAGCATCACTATATCCTTCTAATACAGCTGGATCTCGACCAAAATGCAGCCCATAATTCCTTGTATATCTCAAGTATCTTAGTAACCTAGTCATAGCCTTCCAATGCTCCGAACTAGGATTACTAGTATATCTACTTAGCCTACTCACAGCATAGGCTAAGTCTGGCCTTGTACTTGTCATGAGATACATTAGGCTGCCAATTACCCTTGAGTACTCCAGTTGAGCAACACCTTCACCTCTATTCTTCGATAGATGTTGCGTGGTATCTATTGGAGATCGAGCTACTCTTAAGTCCTCGGGACTGAATTTCTCAAGGATCTTGTCCACATAGTGAGATTGACTTAACACTAGACCATCTTGGGTTCGAGTAATTTTCATTCCAAGAATGACATCTGCTAAACCCATATCCTTCATGTCAAATCTCGCTTTCAACATGTCTTTGGTAGATCTGATCATACTATCATCACTACCCACAATGAGTATGTCATCGACATATAGACAAAGTATCACATATCCCTTAGATATGTCTTTGACATAAACACATTTGTCACACTCATTGATCTTGAAACCATTGTCGAGCATAACTTGATCAAACTTTTGGTGCCATTGTTTGGGAGCTTGTTTCAGTCCATACAAAGACTTGACAAGTTTACAAACCTTGTCCTCCTGGCCAGGAGCGGAAAAACCCTCAGGTTGTTCCATGTATATTTCTTCATCTAGCTCACCATTGAGAAAGGCTGTTTTTACATCCATTTGATGTATTTCCAAATTTCTCAATGTTGCAATCGCAAGCACCAATCTGATCGAAGTTACTCGAGTTACAGGCGCATATGTATCAAAGTAATCAAGATCTTTCTTTTGTCTATATCCTTTTATTACAAGCCTTGCCTTGTACTTATCAATTGAGCCATCAGTTTTCATCTTTTTCTTGAATATCCAACGATGTTCAAGTGGTTTACAACCAGGTGGAAGATGAACTAGTTCCCAAGTATGATTCTGCAAAATAGAATCAATTTCACTCTTGATGGCTTCTTTCCATTGAGGCGCTTCTTGAGAAGAAACCGCTTCTTTATATGTTTGGGGTTCACCCATAACCATATAAGTTACAAAATCAGGCCCAAAAGATTTTTCAATCTTTTGCCTTTTGCTTCTTCGCGGTTCTACTTCTTCATCTTCTGATTGTTCTTGATGTTCATCTGGAACAATCTTATCAACCGGAGTTGATGTAGAAGCTTTTCCTCTGTCCAAACGAGGAAACACATCCTCAAAGAACGATGCATTCCTCGACTCAAGTATGTTGTTTTTGTGTATTTCTGGGTTCTTAGACTCGTGTACTAGAAACCGATATGCACTACTATGTTCAGCAAGATATGAGGATTCACAATCGCTACCATGCTGAGCATATCCAATGAATACACAATCAACAGTTTTTGGTCCTATCTTTTGAACTTTTGGTGGTGGAACTTCCACTTTTGCTAAACACCCCCACACTTTCAAGAATTTATAGGATGGTTTTCTATTAAACCATAACTCATAAGGTGTAACATCCTTATTCTTGAAAGGAACTTTGTTCAAAAGATAGTTCGCCGACAAAATGGCATCTCCCCACATGTCTTGGCCTAAACCCGAGCTTATTAGCATGGCATTCATCATCTCTTTAAGAGTTCGATTCTTTCTTTCAGCAATGCCATTTTGTTGTGGGGTATAAGGAGCTGTTTGCTCATGGATAATACCATTTTGAGCACAAATTTCAGCAAAAGGAGAAACATATTCACCTCCTCTATCACTCCTTATTCGTTTAATCTTTTTGTTGAGTTGATTCTCAACCTCATTTTTGTACAAGATAAACTTGTTTATTGCTTCATCCTTGATTTTTAGCAAGTATACATAGCAATATCTTGTACAATCATCAATAAAGGTGATGAAATATTTGTTACCACCACGAGTGGGAATCGTTCTAAAATCACATACATCGGTATGGATTAAATCAAGTGGCTCGGTGTTTCGTTCAATTGATTTGAAAGATTTCGTGGTTTGTTTTGATTCAACACAAGTTGGACATTTATATTTAGATTCAATGGTAAAAAATGGTATATAGTTTAACTTAATTAAACGACGCATTGAATTGAAATTCACATGACCAAGTCGAGCATGCCAAACATTAGAAGACTCAATCAAGTAAGCGGAAGTAGAAGCATTTTCATTCATGTTCTTCATGGCAATTACATTAAGTTTAAACATACCATTAAGGGCATAACCCTTACCAACATACAAACCACGTTTAGTTAACACAAACTTATCACTTTCAAACACTAAACGAAACCCATTTTTGTTGAGTAGCCATCCCGACACAAGACTCTTGCGCAATTCGGGAACATACAACACATTAGTCAACTTGAGCTCTCTCCCCGAAGTCCACTTGAGGATCACATCGCCTTCACCCTTGATCTCGGCAGTAGCGGCATTTCCCATATACAACTTGTCTTCACCGGATGCTTCTTTCAAAGTATGAAACATAGTCTTATCCGGACACACATGACAGGTTGCACCCGTATCAACCCACCATCCTTTGATTCCATCGGTGGTAAGATTGACCTCTTCCAACTTAGCAGTGAGGTCAGAAATCATAGCAACAAGAGGCATGTCATCATCGACCATGTTTGCCCTTTCCTTCCTTGGATTCTTGCATTGATCAGCTCAGTGACCAGATTCACCGCAATTGTAACACTTTCCTTTGAACATCCCAACCTTCTTTTTCACACCACCATTCTTAGGATTCAAATCCAACCTTTTTCCCTTGTTTCTCTTCTCAGGATGTTTCCCTTTGCCTTTGTAATTACCTTTTCCCTTGGAACTTTGGCCATGCTCAACAAAGTTGGCCTTAGCAAGTCCTTCAACATGACCACCATTTTGAGCAACTCTATTGTCTTCCTCAATTCGAAGACGAACAAGTTCTTCAACGGTCATTTGCTTTCGCTTATGCTTAAGGTAATTCTTGAAATCCAACCAACTTGGGGGCAACTTTTCAATTATGGAAGCAACTTGGAATGTTTCACCAAGAACCATTCCTTCTGATAGAATATCACTTATGATGATTTGTAATTCTTCAACTTGAGACACAACAGTTTTTTAATCAACCATCTTGAACTCTAGAAATCTTGCCACAATGAACTTCTTAGTTCCGGCATCTTCGGTTTTGTATTTTTTATCCAAAGATTCCCAGAGTTCTTTGGCCGTGGTTATCTTACAATACACATTGTAAAGTGAATCAACAAGGCCATTCAACACATAGTTTCGACAGAGATATTCAGAATGCTTCCAAGCATCAACAACACTCACTACTTGAACATCAGTACACCCTTCAGGAATTTCAGGGGCTGTTTCATACAAGAATCTCGCAAGATTCACAGTAGTGAGATAAAACAACATCTTTGGTTGCCATCTTTTAAAGTGCGAACCAGAAAATTTTTCTGGTTTTTCAGCATGGTTGGCCACAATTTGGGCAGCTTGGGTACCCACCAAAGGTCCCATGTTAGTAGTGACAGTATGTCCTACGGATTGAGAAACAGAAGCACCAACAGTGTTGGTAGTGGTAGAAACAGAAGTTCCATTTGTTGAGAAGTTCATATCAGTAGCCATTTCTGAAATGAAATAGGCAAAGTTTTACAAAAAAAAAACTTCTATGAACATAAAATAAACTAAAGAAGTAACTTTACAGAAAACTAAATTATAACAAAAGTTTTAAGAAAACAGTTTTGTAATTCGAATTAATAGAATGGTGAAGAAGCAGAATCAGTTTTAAGATTGTAAGAACACCATTCAAGAAAATAACATTTTATTGATATACATTCGAATTACAACAGGAAAAATTACAAGTAAATTAACTACTAACTAATCAATACAAGAAAATAAATGAAACAGAAACATAAAACAGAAAGAAGAAGGCAAAACGGGCTGAGGATATGGTTAAACCAAGGTCCCTTAAAACTGATTTCGGGCCACCCAAGTGAACCCGTCAGTTTCCCAGGGTACAACAGCCAAAGCAGTATGTACTGCCGGAGTTAACCAACAACTCAGAATTATACCTTCAAGAACAAAATGAAGAGATGAGAGGGAGAGAAAGTGGTCTGGTGAATCCAGATTGAAGTGTTGGTGTTGTTGTTGCTGAGCTACCTTGTTCCACTAGGTATAATTTATATACATATAAATCAGTTAGTGGAAGTTTGAGTGGGACAGATGTAAGCCTGCATGATCAATAACCAGGTGTCACACTTACTACTTAAGCAAGTGTTGTTCCAGGTGTTAAACCAGGAACAACATAACCCACTGAGCCATGAAGCCACTAAAACGCCACATTACGCCTCATCGCCCACGACCCCGACCCCGGTCCCGGTCGGGCACGGCGCGGGCGCGTCGGGTGCTTCGCACCCTCCTTGCCCACTTGGGGTGTAGCCCCTTATAAGGAATTATTATTCCTCCAACACTCTTCCTTATAAACACACTTAATGTTTATACTTCTACCAATGTGGGACAAACCCACATTAGTTAAACACACTTTCAACTTCATTTTAACATATCTATTCACTTGTATATTTTATGTTATATTATTTAAACATATTAAATAACAAAATACATAAAATTTCCAACAATCCCCCACATGAATAGATATGGTTCTTAAAGATAAATTCTGACAGTCAAGTATTGCAGGAGAAGTAGGTTTTACCCTTTGAACTTTCCTTTGTGAGTGCACTTAGTCTCCTAGCAGTTAGTAGAACTTGATGTCTTTGAACTAACTCCTTTTTACGTAGACGTTATTACACATCACACAATACTTTCCCTAGTCTGGTTAACCCCTCACTTTCGTGTCCGTTATGGTCATGGAACACTATCCTGGTTCTGCGAGAGCTCTAGGAATTGCGCCCCACACACTTCCATTCGAAGCGACCACACTTCTCTCTAACATAGGTGATTGCTCACAATCATTAAAAGCTATAAGCTTAACCTCTATGATATCACTGATTTGATATAGGAATGGGCTAGGAAATTTGCAACTCACTTTATTGTGGTGGGTTCTCCCCCACAGTGACTGCAAACTCCCTTGATTGTTTTGGGGTGCTCCCCCACAGTGACCTCCTCTATTCGTACAATTAGGTTGTCCTATTGAACCTAGATCATGGGATCTCCATTTACATCTAGGTTAGGTTTTCCTTCGTACAAATTTACTCAATGGGCTTTAGCCCCATTCCCCTTGACGACTTATAAACTGCCTCACTACTTAAACCTTTAGTTAGCGGATCCGCAATGTTATCCTTTGACCTCACATAGTCAATCGTGCGCCACTAAAACGCCACATTACGCCTCATCGCCCACGACCCCGACCCCGGTCCCGGTCTCGGGAGGCGCGGGCGCGTCGGGTGCTTCGCACCCTCCTTGCCCACTTGGGGTGTAGCCCCTTATAAGGAATTATTATTCCTCCAACACTCCTCCTTATAAACACACTTAATGTTTATACTTCTACCAATGTGGGACAAACCCACATTAGTTAAACACACTTTCAACTTCATTTTAACATATCTATTCACTTGTATATTTTATGTTATATTATTTAAACATATTAAATAACAAAATACATAAAATTTCCAACAATCCCCCACATGAATAGATATGGTTCTTAAAGATAAATTCTGACAGTCAAGTATTGCAGGAGAAGTAGGTTTTACCCTTTGAACTTTCCTTTGTGAGTGCACTTAGTCTCCTAGCAGTTAGTAGAACTTGATGTCTTTGAACTAACTCCTTTTTACGTAGACGTTATTACACATCACACAATACTTTCCCTAGTCTGGTTAACCCCTCACTTTCGTGTCCGTTATGGTCATGGAACACTATCCTGGTTCTGCGAGAGCTCTAGGAATTGCGCCCCACACACTTCCATTCGAAGCGACCACACTTCTCTCTAACATAGGTGATTGCTCACAATCATTAAAAGCTATAAGCTTAACCTCTATGATATCACTGATTTGATATAGGAATGGGCTAGGAAATTTGCAACTCACTTTATTGTGGTGGGTTCTCCCCCACAGTGACTGCAAACTCCCTTGATTGTTTTGGGGTGCTCCCCCACAGTGACTGCAAACTCCCTTGATTGTTTTGGGGTGCTCCCCCACAGTGACCTCCTCTATTCGTACAATTAGGTTGTCCTATTGAACCTAGATCATGGGATCTCCATTTACATCTAGGTTAGGTTTTCCTTCGTACAAATTTACTCAATGGGCTTTAGCCCCATTCCCCTTGACGACTTATAAACTGCCTCACTACTTAAACCTTTAGTTAGCGGATCCGCAATGTTATCCTTTGACCTCACATAGTCAATCGTGCGCCACTAAAACGCCACATTACGCCTCATCGCCCACGACCCCGACCCCGGTCCCGGGCGCGGGCGCGTCGGGTGCTTCGCACCCTCCTTGCCCACTTGGGGTGTAGCCCCTTATAAGGAATTATTATTCCTCCAACACTCCTCCTTATAAACACACTTAATGTTTATACTTCTACCAATGTGGGACAAACCCACATTAGTTAAACACACTTTCAACTTCATTTTAACATATCTATTCACTTGTATATTTTATGTTATATTATTTAAACATATTAAATAACAAAATACATAAAATTTCCAACAGTGGTTTCGACCTGTTAGTTACTTTTCGATTTACCTTCTACTGTTTATACCTGCCTTACCTTCTACTCATAATATCTTTCTTTAGTTGTTGCCTTTTCCATCGATCCTTCCAAAGAATATACAACCTGTTGAAAAAAGGATTAAGTCATTCTATTCTTTGGCAGCATTTACATTCTTGTTAATTAGATTGCTAGTCATAGATTCATTTGATAGATTCATGTGTTCTTGATATAGTTGGGTGATCTGAACCTGTCCAGTCACCTTGCTGGTTCATTTCCTGCATCATGGGTGTCCTTTATTTACTATGAGGGGGCCCATGAGGGCATTTTCTTTTGAATTGGTTGACACTCTGTCAATCCACTTGTACCTAAACTTCTTGTAATAATCCTTTTTGGGTGATTTATAAAAGCTTACCGGGGTTTAAATTCCCCTTTACCCAAAAAAAAAAACACAACCTCACCCTTAGAAAATCTAATGGAAAATGGCTGTCTAATTTGGCCCAACTCTTGGAAAAAGCTACAGACCTCTGTTTCGTTTCTTTTCATAGCCATAATGCAAGTCCAGGTTTTGACTATTCATACATGTGCTTAAGCTGCTGTTGGGACAAATGACACCTGCATATCTGTATAACATTATGGGTTGAGAGTCGTTTCAAATATAACTTTAATGCACACAACCACATGATTCTTTACTCAAAAAGTTTAAAAAATGGTGTTTTAAACAATTTTTGGTCATAATATTTAACACATAAATACTTATAAAAATAAAAGATATAAAGATGTAAATGAGGAAGCGTTTCCAGTTGAACCCGGGCGGATCTATTCAAAAATGACCAGGTTTGACCTTTAGTAAGAACATATGTCTGCATGAACCAGGACAATAATCTGGGACACTCTTAGACTTTAAATCGAACTAAAAATTAATTGCCATGATGTATATGTCTAATCCATATTTTTAGTTGAAAAGCCTTCTACTTTGAAATGATTTACTTACAGTGGTTTTTTAGGCTTTGTTTCTCTTTACTTAAAGCATTAGGTAGACATTTTGTTCATGGACATTTTAGGCTTTGAAATGAAAAGCCTTTAGGCTTTGTTCATGGACATTTTGTAAATTAGGTAGACAGTGGCGAAGCTAGAAATTTTTGAGTGGGGGGTCGGGATCTAAATTTTGTTTTTCCTAACGCTATTTTTTTCCTAACGCTATTAAAATGGGGGGTCGAAACTGAGTATATCGAAATTTTTCTACACGAAAACAATATACCCCTACATCGCAAAAAAAATTCCGGGGGGTCGGGCGCCCCCCCCGGCCCCTACCTAGCTACGCCCCTGTAGGTAGACATATATGTTCTGTACCTGGTATGAAGGTTGCAATATATGGTTTAAAAATATACAACCTGTTGAAATATTGAGTCCTTCAGTGCCCACGTAAATGGTACATGAGGGACATTTCACAAAAATAGTCTCTGTTGGTTGGAGAATGTCATGTTGTCATAAGTTCTATTTGGGTCTGAAACTTCATTACTAATGTTTGAAGTAACAACGGTGCAGTCAGATTTGCACATGTAGTGATTTCATTTCGTTCTTAATAGCTTGTAGATGTCTAGAAACGATCATTAAAGGACATACATTTTCACTTGTAAGTGACAGTACATCTAATCATGCAATCTATTTAGTTCTTCAGTTTTTTACACATGATAAGAAACGTAAATAGATAGCAAAACAGTTTTAAGTAGGAGGAAACTTTAGCATCGAGATATATATTGTAGCTTCTGTAACTAACATGTTAAAATGTATGTCCTTAAATATTTCCTGGGCAGTTGTAGTTTTCTTAGCTTATGTCAACTAAGATTTTCAAATCTTTTTAACAGAATGGCGATAAATGAGCAATCGGCCCGTAATGTGTTTTGCTGGAAGACACATCCATCAATGATCAAGAATTTCTTAAGTGGAGACATCCCTGACTCCTGACTAATGTACAACTATGACTATTAAAGTTAATCTTTATATGTAAATACATTCAAGACATTACGGGTCACCATAGAACTATTTTTTGGTGCCAATTGTATCCGCCGCAACGTGCGGGTACCATGCTAGTATTTCTTAATGATAATAATGATAGCAATACATATGGTGGATATGTATAAATGACTAAAGTTTTGTTTTATTATTATTTTAATTAATTAATTTTAATTAATTGTTATTAGATAGATAGTCTTTTTTATTTAAGTGATTTTTTATACACTCATCAAATTTAATCTACATGTTATTCTTAGTTGGCATTTTATTTTATTTTATTTTATATAAATGTAGGTCGTATTGTAATTGTAATCTTTCAATTTATGGCCTTTCTTAGATATATACGCAGGTTGGAATCTTACAATTTATTAAATTTAAGGTGTATCCGATATTTTAATGGCTTTAGTGTGCATCTATCACCATGATTTATATTTTAGATATGTATGTATTTTATTTAATCTTTTGTATATTTGATATTTTATCAGATGTTATCTTTTTCTATTAGCTTATAGATTATTTAACAATGATAAAAAAATTTTTAAAGATAGGTTGTAATTTTTCAATTTATCAATATGATTTATTTATTTTAAATATATACGTAACTTATTTAATCTCCTCTTTGTATTTAATGTTTATTTATCGCTATATAAATAAAGAGAGAATATATGTTTAAAAAAAAAAGAGAGAATATATGTTTTTTCCTAAGTGACATTTTTAGTTTTTGCCACATTTTTAATGAGTTGTCATTTTTTCCATTTATTTTGCTATATTTATGTGGTCATGTATGATCTTTATCATCAATTCTAATCCTAATCATCAATCATAATCCTAACATTAATATTTATTTTTCTATTTTTATATGAGTATAAAGATGTTTATATACATCATACTATTTTTTTTATTAGTTCAATGATAATTATCTTTTTTAAATGAGATTGTTTATTATATTATGTTTAATTTTTTGAAAAAATATTATATTAATATATATCATAATTTTTTTTTATGATTTATAAATATTTATACTTTCATTAGCCATGCTTTAACATATTTGACTATGCTTTAACATATTTGACGTATATCATATATTCATAAACTATAACTAGCATGGTACCCGCGCGTTGCGACGGATACCATTGACACCGCAAAATAATCCAATGTACACCTGCATCAATATCTCTAAAACTACTAACAAGTTATGATTCCAGTCTTGTATTATAAACATCAACCAAATATTTGAAGCTTGATGTGCATCATATATCGCTGCACCATAAGGGAAGGAGCACAGGTGCTTGATATAATAATTTGTCAACACATAAGATCACTAAAGTTAGGTGCTCCATTGTAAACATAATATCCCTACTGATGGTAACAAGTCACAGGAAGCATATACAAAAAAAATAGTGGATGTTGATGCTTAATTTTTGATATTTTTTTCTTCCTTGACTCAGAGAGCTTTGACGCCTTTGTCCGGAAATCTGAACATGGTTCAAGAATAAATATGAAGTTCATTCTCGCCATATTCATCAACAAAAAATGTTTTCCCCTTAAGAATCTCCGTTTAGATAGACGACATGTTTACTACAACTGGAATTATGTGCCATCGACATCATGTCACCTAGAAACAAAAGTCCCAGTGACACACACAATAAAACAAGGTCGAGGTGACCTTATATATATTGATGTTCGAGATAAAAAATACTAAATGTGGCAATATGACTCAGTACCTCACAATCAGCTTCACTGTCGTCACAAAATCATGGAATGAAGCCAAATGCTTCTCATAAAATGATTTAACCATCATATTGTCACATATTGAAATCAGGAAGATGAAGCCAAATACTCCCTTTTTCCATTCTTGATATTGAAATCAGGAAAGTGCCAGCCTGCCAGGTCAAAGTGTCAAACAAAATCAATATAGTGACACGTTATTAGATTTGACCCTAAACCTATATTACCTTCCATTTAAGCTCTACTAAGTACTAACCAGAAACATGTCAATCTTTATAGGGGAAAAAACAGAGTACCTTGCTTAAATGTAATTCCTCTTCCATCGTCGTTGTTCAATGAGTCACCATCAATCTTCATTCCTCTTCCATATCGCATTTCACCATCAAACTTTAAAAGTCCAAAATCAGGTGCCCTACTCTACAATACAACACCTTTCAGATATGATAAAACGAAAATGGATTAGAGTATAAAGATCGGCATTAACACACCTTTCGGTCTTTCACCCACTGGCCCAATACAAACAGTAATATCAGCGTCTCTAACAAATGCAAATCTGTTTGTAAATATCAATACGTTAGCGATAACACATTCAAAGTTATTTCATTTTAGTTCATGATATCAAAAACCGAAGTGTATGCATACCTTCAAAAGGTTAAAATAATCCTCAATATCCTTGTTTTTGGCATCCTACATTCCTACGAGAGCAAAAAAAGTCAGATATTATTGAAAGGGTGGTTTATGAATACGTCAATCAAAGAAATATTTGCTGTGAACCAATTCATTCCCGCTTCACCCGGTTTTTCCACCATTATCCATGAACAACCAAAAACTTGATAGGGATCTGATAAAAACATGTCAAGGAAATATTTGAAAAACTATTAAAAGATCCATAAGATAATTAAAAAAGTCAACATAGTCATAAGTATAGACACGTTACATGATTTGACCCTAAACGTATATGCAAGTATTTCCCTTTGTCAACGCAGCAAAGCAACCCTTTTTATGTAACAAAACATAATTAAAACTGTCATTATCCAAAGAGTACCTTGCTTAAATACCATTCCTCTTCCATGGTCGGTGTCCCAGGAGTCAGTGACGATGTTCACGGACTGATGCTCAAGAAAGTAACCTTGTGCGTTGCGCCTCATATCAGATTTCTCTATACATTTAGTACTTCTTATACGTGAATCAGTCAAACATTGCCCTGTAAGCATCATAGAGACATAGATTCAACATTTCGACATAAACACTAAAACAGCAGTTTAGTATCCTCTCTTAGATGAAAGTTCCTTTGAGATGGATTCAGGAAGTCAATAATTAGCTCAATAGAGAGATGAAAAAAATTGAACAAAAATTACAAGATTATGTTGGAATATAACATGATTCAATTCGTAATAAACACGTACCGGGGAATCCAGATCGTCTTGTGGAACCTGTAACAGCATAAAGCATGATTGCTATTGATTTCGGGTTCCCATAACAAGATGATTGATTTAGAATGGAATGATGAATTCTGAATTTATGAATTCAATAGAGGATTAAGGACGAATTGGGGTGTTTAGGGAGGCTGTGATTATGTGTGTGATTAACCTTAAATTAGGTTAATTACTCTCCATTTATATAAGGAGCATATTTTTACATTTAGTCCCTCTGGTGTTTAATTCGTGCCTCATTAGTCCTCTTAAGTCCAATCACCTAATGGGAAACCCTATAATACGTCTTTAAGAGTAAATACGTCCATCGAATATTTACTAGACATAGGGATTTCAGTTATCGTCAATTATCATATCAGGAAGGATAGATGATCAGTGACGGTCACACTAACGTGGTTCCAACAGATTATTCATATTCAGATATCACTAACTACTATGGGTATCCAATTGTGGTACCAGGGCTAGGGTTCCCCCATTACCCTTCTTTTTATTACCACCTGTCCATAAGAAAATTTGACATCGTTAAATCCAGCTTACTGATTCTTAACAAAGCAACAAACTGGATGAGAAACTATTTCTTTAGCACGAAACTATACACAAAAGATGTCAGCTTGACTGGGGTCATTTGCAACTTTCTCGGCAAGCTCAACAAATTTGTGAAAAATAAAAAGATAAAAAATGGAAATAAAAATTAAGGGTATTCGGTCATTAAAATCTAACAAAAATCCATAGGTTAGAACAGATTCTGGGCTGGTAAAACAAAATCTATTTGCAGTGGTTGAAAAAAACCCTAAATCTTCTATATCAACAAAACCCCTAAATCAATAACCAACAAAAAACCTAAATCTTTAAAATCCGGCCAGTGATTAAAAAAATAAAACATAAAAAAAATAAAAAAAAAAAAAATAAAATAAAAAAATAAAATAAAAAAAAAAAAATAAAAAGATAAAAAATGGAAATAAAAATTAAGGGTATTCGGTCATTAAAATCTAACAAAAATCCATAGGTTAGAACAGATTCTGGGCTGGTAAAACAAAATCTATTTGCAGTGGTTGAAAAAAACCCTAAATCTTCTATATCAACAAAACCCCTAAATCAATAACCAACAAAAAACCCAAAATCTTTAAAATCCAGTGATTAAAAAAATAAAACATAAAAAAAAAAGTGAAAAAAAAAAAAATAAAAAAAAAAAGAGAAAAAATGAAATAAGAAAAAAAAATAAAAAGATAAAAAATGGAAATAAAAATTAAGGGTATTCGGTCATTAAAATCTAACAAAAATCCATAGGTTAGAACAGATTCTGGGCTGGTAAAACAAAATCTATTTGCAGTGGTTGAAAAAAACCCTAAATCTTCTATATCAACAAAACCCCTAAATCAATAACCAACAAAAACCCAAAATCTTTAAAATCCAGTGATTAAAAAAATAAAACATATCTATTACCTAACCTTGACAGGATTTGCAGTAGCTTGAAGCCCTAGATGATAGCATTCGTTTGAAACCTAGAGGAAGGGATCCATAAGAGTTTTTTTTTAATTGGGTTGTTGAGTTATGAATTGAAAGTCATACAATGGAGAGTGAATTTTCTGGATTGGAAGTCCCGAGGGAGTGTGCGCTGAACGCTTTGAATACATTATGTATTGGCGAAATACCAAGGCTGATTAAATTGGCGATCCACAGGATGCTTTATTCAAATTAGAAAAGAGAAAAGGATGCTTTATTATAGCAGTGCCAAACCCATCATGCCCACTGTGCAACGCAAGTATTGAATCATCACACCATCTCTTCTTGGAATGCCCCTTTTCGGATGAGCTTTGGTTGTCATGGTGCAGGACCCCGTTAACAAAACCCTCTCATATCAGAGGCCTTTTTGAGATACACAAGGATCAGCCACTCAAAATCTTCAGCCTGATCATTCTTACTTATATTTGGAAGACCCGGAATGAAAAGATCTTTACCAACAAGAACCCGTCAATAAGATTTGCCGTTAAAATCTACCAGTTTCCTGTGGAGTAGTTTTCGCTTTTAAAATTTTCATTCTCCCTGTACTTGCTAGCTATCTACTTTTTAATAAAATAAAGTTGAATGTTCAAAAAAAAAAATTAAATTGGCGAAATACCAAGGCTACCCCTCCCTCAAGTATGCTTATTAGTAGATAATAGAAAAAGATAATTTAGTATTTTCCCATCTAACTATTTTATAACCCTTCTTAAAATAGGGGGTTAAGATTCATTATAAAGGAGTAGTAGATATTATTGTTTGCATCAGTTGTAATCTAACAGTTTTTATATTATCATAAATTATGAATAATAATGTAACTATCAATTATTTTATTTATGTTCTCGGGTAGCCCCGCACAACGTGCGAGTTTAATCTAGTTAACTCAAATAATAAAATATTAAAAGACACGTGTCAATCAGATAATGCACCACATGTCGTTTAAATAATACTTCAATCATGTTTTAGTATATTGGTAGATATATCAAATGTTATAAACACAAAAAAAAATATATTTACATTCAAAGTTAAAAGGAGAAGACTTGACAAGTCAAATTTGAACAATTAAAGAGTATTTATCAAATACAATCTTATACTACTTTATAATTGGATCATATGCTTTGTATTTTAGCTTTCTTCAACTTATTATATGATAAAGTCATTCTTTACCTTAATTAGTTAGATGAGACAGGTAAGAAGGGAACTAAAAATCTAAAATTATCAATTTTGAGTGTTCATTGAGTTCCTATAAAAAGTTTGATTTGTTTTAAATTATTTTTCTCAAATCAACATTTATAAACAATATCTTTCTGAATAAACATTCTTATAAAACCCTAATAATTTAATTTTGTTTTTCAAACATAGAAAAAAGAGAGGAAAGAATGTACGAGTAGTTAATATCACTCAACTAATGCGTTTACCTTCCCCAAAAAGCACACTTAACGAACACTAATCAAAGTACACCTCTTAGTTCTTAGAGTACAACACCCTCTTCCTTCTTCTCCAAACTCAAAACCCCATTTCCTCACTATACACTTTACCAAATTCCATCTCTAACACAAAATCACCATCAATAATGCCTTCGTTACAAGTTTTAGCCATCACTTTCATCGTCCTATCTCTATTCACAAACCCCACTTTCTCAATCTCAAACCAAATTTCCAATCCCACGGTTGCCGGAAACTCACTCTTAGCCGACGCCCACTTCGCCGGCGATCAACTCTCCGTAGAACTCAACCACCCAAACCCATCAAGCTACGGCATCATATTGCACAACCCACCTTTCAATTTCACTTATGCGACGTCGTTTTCATCAAATTTCACCTTCAAGATCGGAAATGGCATTTCCCTGGTAATTATCCCTTCTGGGTTTCCTTCTAATTTCGAAAAGTTTAAATCTTTTGAGGTTTTAGATGTTAATCGGATAATGGGTGTTGAGTTTCGTGTCAATGTGTGTAATATTTCGTTTCCTGGAGTTGATAATGTTTCAAAAAGTGATAATGTGTTAAAGGATGGAGTAAAGTTAACTGCTTGGATTAGTTACCGTGCGGTTTTTAGACGGTTAGATGTTATGGTAGGTAAGTTTGGTGATGATAAGCCTGTTAAGCCGTTGGTTTCGTATCGAGTTAATTTAGGGAAAATGTTGGAGGGGAAAGAGGTTTTGTTTGGTTTGGTGTCGGGTAATGGGAATAATGAGAAAATTAGTGTAACGAATGTGTATTCGTGGAGTTGTGAGGTTGAAGGTGTTCCCAAATGGATGCATTCTATGCCAGTTATACCAAAAGAGTATGTGAAGAAGAAGAAAGAAGATTGCTTTCTTTCGGGGTTTGTGTTTGCGACCGGTTGTGGTGCATTGGCTGCTTTGGTTTTGCTCTTTGTGTGGTCATATGTTGCTGATAAGAAGAAAGTTGAAGGGGATTGTGATGAGTGTGTGCGACCGGTTGAGTTTAAGTATGAAAAGATTGGCGTGGTTGAAGGAAAGAACTATGGAACTGGTATGAAGTAGAGAAATGGTTTGGTAATTGGTACGTTAATTTAACTCGTGTTTGATGATGTATTAGTTTCTAATGATGTAGAGCTTGAACTTGTAATTTGGAGTTTCCATTTTGATGTGGTATTTGTTGTGTTTTGCTGATATGAAATCAAATTCGCAAACATGTTTTGGCTGTTTCAAGCTTTTAAACATTTTATAAGTAATCGTTCGTCGTAATTTTAGCTGTGTTTCAGTTTAGCATTATGTGTTGTAGGAAATGTGTTCTTTAATGGTTAGAACTTGAAAGGATGCTAGATTATATGTGATTGAAAAATTGGATGCAAAAGAACCATTTGGTCCACTTTATTATGAAGAAATACTGATGCTACCATGGTCATTACCCCCTTGGTGCTACATATAGAAGTGATGATATACCCCTCCATCTACACAAAGGGTTATCATTGTTTGAGATCTCTGTAGGATAACTAACAGTTGTCTTTTTATAATTGTTTGAAGTAATTTGAAATTTTCAGTCTCATTGTTGGGGCAGATATAAGTTGTAATGTAGACAATGATGAATAACATGTTACACAACGGCGAGCAAACCTTAAAAATGTGTACGAACAGAAAATAACAACTTGGATGCGCGGTTGTAATCGTGCCAAACTAAACAACTTGTTATTCTAGTATTATTTGGAAAGAGAAATGATATATCCTCCTAAAAATTAGCCTAAACGAATAAAAAGGAATGCTAAATTGGTGTAATTAGAAAACTGTGATTCGATTAGAAAATTAAAATTTAGAATGCTTTTTCTATAATTATAGTAAGATAATAATGGGAACAAATAAATTATTAGTAGTATAAAAAAGGAAATACTACAAATTGCAATATGGACATTAGTTATTAGTTACAAAAAAAAGGTCGATAAGATGAATCGGGAAACAAGCATTTTCTGTTTCGAATTTTAAGGCGATCAGTAAGTGAAGCTACATCAGATCAGATTCCAATCTTTATATCACATGCGCCCAAATACATGCGATAGTAAGTCATTGGATATTACACAACGCTGTATTGTTTAACAACTATATACTCGTGTGTTCGTGATATTAATCTGTATATTATTTCACATAAGCAATGAGTTTGGAATGAACATAGGAGTGATATTTGAAGAAGAAATTTTCGTTGATTTTCGTTGTCATTAATCCGAAGAAGAAGAAAAAGAAAGGACGAGGTTTATATTTGATATCAATGGATATCGAAAAAGAAGACATGGTTCCTGGTGGTGGTACGTCGAGGATTTACAATGCTGAACAATTAGTCATTGAAATTCCTGAAACAGCTCATAAGATCAGCAGTGGTATTGTATTAAATTTTGGTCATTATTTCTTATGATTATATAAGACTAGCGAATCTGTTTTCCAAAAAGGGTATGAGCAAGTGTTTATTTCGGGTTATATCTTGTTATTTTCATGATGTAGACTCATGGTTTCAAGCGGGCTTTGTACTTACAACTGGTATCAACAGTGCATACGTGCTGGGATATTCTGGTGCAGTCATGGTTCCTCTCGGTTGGGTAGGTGGTGTTGTAGGTCTACTTTTAGCTACACTCATATCACTATATGCAAATGCCCTTATTGCTAAGCTCCATGAATTTGGTGGGAAGAGACATATCAGATACAGAGACCTTGCAGGCTTTGTGTACGGTAATTACAGAAGCACATTAGAGAAGATTTTGCACATCTATACATTTTTTGGAATAGAACTCCTGTAAATGACCGAGGTATTTGAAAAACTGCAGGACCAAGATCTTATTCTCTTACATGGGTGTTGCAATATGTGAATCTTTTCATGATTAACGTTGGTTATATCATATTGGCTGGTCAGGCTTTAAAGGTAGGGCGTAATTTCCTTGCTAGTTACTTATACCTATTTTATTAAGACCGTTGCCAACGGCTCGTCGGTTTCTTTGGTTGGGCGACACCATTGGCATGGTCTTTGGGGCTCGTTAGTGGTATAGTGCTGATGTGGCAAAACTGATGAAGGTAGGAAGAGGTTATTGTTGGGAAAAGCCTAATAGATTTTAAAGATTATATGATTTACTTTGCTTTCGATTACCACATATATAGATGTGCAAAAACCTCTCTGTGTGCGATGATCTTTGTACTATTTTCAATTATTGTTAATTATATAATGTTACAGGCTTGATTTTGTAGGCTATTTATATAATTTTCAGGGAGGACAACGCCATGAAGCTCCCATACTTTATCGCAATTGCAGGGTTCACTTGCGCTCTTTTTGCAATTTGTATCCCTCATCTGTCAGCTCTAAGAATTTGGCTGGGATTTTCAACGTTCTTCAGCCTAGTATATATTGTTACAGCAATTGTTTTGTCTCTTCGTGATGGTAAAGTCTCGTGTTTTCTGATCTTGCATATTACTTTCTCATGATCAAATGTCTTTGTAAATTGACATGTATCTTGTATTAAGCTCTTTGTGTAAAGGTGAAAGCTTACAATCATTGACGCCTTCTTTTACCTGAAGTTCTGATATACAACTTGTTTATAGCAATTAATGCTCCACCAAGAGATTATAGCATTCTGGGAACGCCTACAAGCAAGATCTTTTCAATCATCGGTGCCTCTGCAAGTCTCGTGTTCGCTTTCAACACAGGAATGCTCCCAGAGATACAGGTAAAATTCAGAAATGCATGAGTTTAATACAAATCTCAATGATGATTTCCGTGTTGTTAAGAATTCTTTTTAATTTAGGCTACAGTCAGACCTCCAGTTGTTACTAACATGATGAAAGCTCTCTACTTCCAGTTTTCAGTAGGGGTTTTGCCACTGTATGCTGTTGTCTTCATCGGCTACTGGGCTTATGGCAATGGTGCATCGTCCTATCTACTCAACAGTGTTCATGGTCCAGCTTGGGTGAAGACGTTCGCCAACATATCAGCTTTTTTCCAATCTGTTATTGCTCTGCATGTAATATTCTACATATTACCCACCCCCTTCGATCTTTCTTTCTTATCGTTGAAAGAACTCGGCCCTTCTATATAAGGTGGCAAGAACCGTTTACTTAGCAATGAATTGTTTTGAAATGTGTTTTATCTTTAGCATATCAAATTTAAAATGGGCTGAACAACGAACAAGTAAAAAAGTTCGAAAGGGTGTCTGAAATTTATTTCTAATCATACAACCTCCTAAATCGGTATTATTCCAGTTTTGTTATTGCTTTTGTGAAACAGAGTTTATGTATGGACCCTGAATGACCCGTTTGGATAAGTACCAAATTAACTGGGTTCAACCCAAACCCTTTTGGATATGTTACCTACTAACCTGACTTGCTCATCTTGCCACCTATAGTATCAAATCATTCACTGTCCAGATCCCTTTCCTCTGGTTTTATCCTATGCTAACTCAGTTTCTCATATGTTGGCTCTAGATATTCGCAAGCCCGATGTACGAGTATTTGGACACTAAATACGAAATAAAAGGAAGTGCATCGGCCCTTAGAAACTTGTCATTCCGAATCATGGTGAGAGGAGGCTACATTATAATGACCACTTTCGTATCAACTGCATTGCCATTCCTTGGAGACTTCATGAGCCTAACAGGGGCAGTCAGTACTTTCCCACTTACATTTATTCTTGCGAATCACATGTATCTAGTGGCCAAGAAGAAGAAGCTATCATATTTACAGAAGTCATGGCATTGGCTCAATGTTTGTTTCTTTAGTCTGATGGCTGTTGCAGCAGCCATTGCTGCCTTAAGGCTTATTGCTGAACACTCCAAAACTTATCACATTTTTGCCCATGTATAACTTTTGATTTCAAATGTAGCTCTAGTGGATTCTTTTAACATATTTAGATCAGACTAGTTTTTTTATACTTTATCATTTTAACCATATTTGTTTTGATCAGAATTATGCAATAGAAAATACAACATTGTGAAATTGTCTTGTTTCATCATCATCATGATATGATATATACATATATATTGTATATCAGAATTGGATCAATTGGATGATGAAGGTGAGAACCTGATGGTTTGATGAATGAAAAAGTGTCTGAGACATAGGCAGGATTTTAGATCCCAAATTGATATTGATAACCTAAACAAGGAGCTGCGATTAGCCGATTACAAGGGGAAAAACGACCCAGGCGAACTAGGATCCTACGACTCACAGATCATGTTGGTTATTGAATTTAACACATAATGTAGGTAAAATTATCATGGCCAAGAGTACAACAAATGCTATTGAATCTCACAAAAAATAAACGTGAAAAAATTCCACGCCATAACAATTCAATGTGAAAAAGAGATTACAAAAGAGAAAAAAGAAACCCTAATTCCAATTACACTCATAAGATTCGTGTAGCTTTTCCTATTGCATGATTTGATCATACTGACAAAAAAACAATAACAGACGAAAGTTACTATTAATCTTTTCCTTCTGTTTGAGATACAACTTCCTCAGATAATGTTGGTTATGAATTCCCACTATAAACATCCGTACCTCCATCTGAACCTCCCTCTAATCTACCATCATCTGCCTGGGCGTGCTCTATGGCTACCTTATCTTCCACTTCACTAAAGGTTACTGCATCACTTTCGGTTGTAGACGGTTGGACCGGTGGGGCTAAAACACCCAACCCTTTTGCAAGGCTAACATACTTCAACACAAGTTGCTTGTAACTATTTAGCAAATTTTCTACATCACCCACCGTCAAATCACCTGCTTGCGAGTACAGATATGGGAAGTTTTGAAATTCTTTAGCTGCAGTGTCTTCTTTAATGAGGATACTTGCCCCTTTATTCTCCAAATCGGAAACTGATGGGACTTTGTTCACTGGAGATACTGATTCCTGTTGTTGGTCTTTCGTGATTGTCTCTTCAATCGTAGATTGAACTGCAACACTACTTTCTAGACTCTTGATGTTTTTAGGTTCTGATAGGCTTTGACTTTGACCACCATCATAATCTCCCGATAAGCCATAGATAAGAGCTTGAGCAGATTCCATATTCTTCTGAAACTCTGCTTCATCCATTGACAATGATTCACCATTTATGTTTGTAACAAATGCCTCCGCGGATAGCATGTTTGTAAAGAAATAAGCTGCTTCTCCAACTAGTCTAGATTCTCGCCTGTAGCGTTGAATGTACAACAAATTTGAATGCAATTGAGGAGGGTTTGCTTTTATAGTAACATATATAAGAACCGGAAGAAACTCATCAGCCCCAGGAGGACTTTCATTCGCATCAACGGAAGCATTAAACAGCAAGTTACTGATGACCTTACAGCAACTGAGGATACACACAAGTTTGTCTCGTGGTGCCTTGTAGATATTGATTTTCTGCAGCTCCTTCTGAGCAAGTAACCATGAGGATTCATTTTGATACGTTGGTTGAATATCTAAGTGCTCGGGTCGAATGAATTGCTGAACCAAAGCTAACTTCTCATAGAGTTCGTCATCTACTTTCACATCATCTGGGTTTGAAGCAAAGACACGTGTAAACAATTTTGTCATTATGTACTTCTCGAGCCCTTCACCTGCACTATCTAACTCCTCTTCAGATCGACCCGCCCAAAGAGGATGCGCCCTGAAAGCGGCTTCCATATTGCTAAGGAACTCTTGTACGGATGCACTGTCTCTTTCGGGATCTGGTGCATTATTCAAGAAGGATACAATGAAACTTTTGATGGCTTTAACAAATTCTGATGCAGATGGATGCCTCATGCGCTCCAAAAAGTCATGCCATGTCAATGGTGCGGTTGAGGCACTAAATGGTTCAGCATTTTCCATGATACTGATCAAATCTGATTCGATCAATATGAACCAAAACCTTAACAGAATATTCTTTTCCCTGAAACGGGTCAAGAATTTGCCTCTACAGCCCCTGAACCTGACTTAGTTTATCAGACCATGGAATGAAGATACTTCAGACTGCACAAAAATTTCAATTAACTTGTTGTAAAAAGATTTCAAGTAGTCCGTAGCATATGATAAATATGAAGTTAGATAGCAATGATTATAGTCTATTTATTGGGATGCAAGCATTCAATATCTAATCTAGTAATCTGACACAGAAAATGTGGAATGAAAGAGAATTCTTTTTTAGTCTATAGTCTATACAACGAATCAACGTATTTGTATCACCATAATCACAGTGGCTAAACACAGTATAGCTAATGGGGAATAGAAAGAAACAAAAATCTCGTTACTTAAGTGATCCACCGATCCTATTAGACTGTTCGAGAATACTTAAATGGGGAAGACAGGGATACAAATTATAAGCTCATACTGAAGATCTCAACATGTTGCAGCTCATAATACATTCACGACGACCAATAATAAAAGAAACAAATCTGAACTGCGCTACCTACCTATATATATATATATATATACACATATACCACTTACCAGACAGTTATGAAAAACACTAACTTCGTAGCAGCTAAACTAATCTTCCTTATATTGATATACAACAACGAAAGAATAGGATAAATATCATAAACATACTGATTTCACGTTTCTACATAAACCCTAGGTTAACTATTAATAATAAGATAAGATTATCAGTGTCATTTGCTTAGATTTAATAATTAATACTAATAATAATAATATAAAAGAAATAAGAACCATGAGGATATATAGTCCTGAAATAGGAAGGAAAAAAAGTAACCTGATCTAATGAACTGGCAGATCAGAAGACAGTTGAATCGCAGGACTGCAGGAGAAAAGGAACGGATCGATGAAGAAGAAACCAAAATCTATGGTTAGTTGCATTTTAGTCCTTGTTATTCCGCTTTTCGCAATCTACTCCAAAATGGTTTTTATATTATTTAACTTTTTTTTTTAACGGATTCTATTCTACCCTCCTAAATTACACTATGTCTGGAAACCAGGACTCTCAAAAAACCCCCTATTAATCCACCCACAAATGTGGTAAATGAGACTCGTACCCAGGTGGATCATTCCAAAGTCAAAGACCTTACCAATAATGACTAAAATTTCCTATGAAGTTTTGAATCATCAGATATTTGGTATAGAAGGCGTTTTGCCTGGATTATTTTTAAAGTTTATAGCTTAAATGTGTAAAAAGCAAGGTTAAAAAGCAAGGTTAGGTAAGTAGTTAACATTTTGAAGACATAGGTTAAGGGTCTCATTCTCATGTCTTGTAAGACTGTATTTTAGATAGAACCTAGAACAGTCTCTCTACATCGTCGTGGTAAGGGTAAGGTATTGAGACACAAAATCTGTGAAAGACGGGCATTGGGTGCTTATTACTTTTCTAGCTTTTTTCCGTGTAGTTTATTCGTGATATAAGCTCAATGTTTATGGCTTATTTGTAGGTATACAAATTTATTATGACTAAAGATGAAAAAGAAGCTCATTCGTAAGAAAAAAAAACCTCAAAAAACTTTGCTTATAAAAAGGCACATGAAATTAAGCTATAGGTCAAACATCCCCTAAGAGGTCATTTAAGTTTAAATCTTTAATATTACATGTAGAGGTTCGAAAATGGGACATATTATGAGGACATCCTGTACATGGCTGTTAAATTACGTCAGAGTTGATTATATTTATTCTTTTAGAGCATCTTTAATATATGAACTAAAGGGTGTATCAAATTATATTATATTATATTATATTATATTATATACTTTAATAAAAGAAAAACATGTGAATACTAACCAAACAAACAAACTATAGATATCTAAAGAACCAGAATATGGAATAAAAGTAGATTTTGGTGGAGTGGTTGTTAGAACTCAAAGGTCACCAGGTCAAGTCATAGCTCCCTCATTTATTTATTTTTTGGATTTTGAATTTCAATATTACATTTAGGCCCCTCATTTTTTTTCTTTTGGATGATTAGTGCCACATTGTTTGAATTTTTTCTATTTTACACCCTCTAAGTTTTATGTTTTATATAAATAACATATATTTTGTAGTTTTTGGTTTTTAAGATAATTTTTTTTTAAAAAATTGTTATCTCATTACTTTTGTTGTATTCTTTTTTTTATTTATTGTTCTATTTATATTTTGTAACATTTTGTTTTTTTTACGTATTTGTTTTACATATAACTTTTTAAAACATTTTAATACTTTTCTTGAGTTTTTTTTTCAACTCTTTATTTTTTATAACTTTTGTGGCATTTTTACACTCAAGTTTTATACTTTATAGAATGACATGTTTTGCAGTTTTTGGTTTTTTAACATTTTGTTGTTTATTTAACGTTTTTTGTTTTATTTATAACTTTTATTGTATTCTTTCTTTTCATATTTATTTTTATATTGTAACTTTTTTGACTTTTTATGACTTCTGTAGCATTTTTGTTTTTTTACGTATTTGTTTTACATATAACTTTTAAAACATTTTAATACTTTTCTTGAGTTTTTTTTTCAACTCTTTATTTTTTATTTATTTTCTAGGAGTTTTTTTTAGATCTTATGTTTAACAAAATTATTAATATGAGGTTGAACGTTCCCTTAATCACCATCAACACATGTCGAACTTTTTTAGTTTTTTTTTTTTGTTTTATTTATAACTTTTATTGTATTCTTTCTTTTCATATTTATTTTTATATTGTAACTTTTTTGACTTTTTATGACTTCTGTAGCATTTTTGTTTTTTTACGTATTTGTTTTATATATAACTTTTAAAACATTTTAATACTTTTCTTGAGTTTTTTTTTCAACTCTTTATTTTTTATTTATTTTCTAGGAGTTTTTTTTAGATCTTATGTTTAACAAAATTATTAATATGAGGTTGAACGTTCCCTTAATCACCATCAACACATGTCGAACCTTTTTAGTTTTTTTTTTCAACTCTTTATTTTTTATTTATTTTCTAGGAGTTTTTTTTAGATCTTATGTTTAACAAAATTATTAATATGGGAGTAAACAATGTTACGATGTTGTATTTTTGATATTGTCTTTTAAAACCAAACGCACAAAAGTAGGAATTTAGTCCGCAACGCGGACTTTCGAACTACCTAGTTATTAATATTACAATTGCAGTCGCCTTATGAACAGTAGCGGCCGCTGACGTCATCATGGCGTCAGCTATTTTGTCTTATTCCTATTTCGTCTTTTTGTGTTTTTTTTATTATTTTATTTACGATTGTATACTTTTAGAGTTTCTTATTTTTACCACTTAACTTTTAGGTTTTATCACTTTAGTCTAACTTTTTGCATACAAAAACTCTTTTAAAAGAGAAAAATTATACTATTTTTTGCCCCGGTAATTAGACAAGTAACTAAAAGTCTAAAACAATTACACTATTTTTTTTTTGGTCTATTTTTTCCCCCTTTCTACAAAAACACTTTTAAAAGAGAAAAATAATTTTAGTTTTTGCCCCGGTAATTAGACAAGTAACTACAAAACCCTTTTAAAAGAGAAAAGTTACACTCTCTTTTGCCCTGGTAATTAGAGAAGCAACTGAAAGTCTAAAACAATTAGACTTTTTACCCTGGTCCGTAACGAAGCAACCATATATAGTGTTAAATATGATAATTATCGTTTTTCGCGGCAACGCGCGGGTAAAATTCTCGTTTGATATAAACTAACTGTTTTTCTGTATCAAGTTTGGTATCGCTCCAATCTGGGTGCAATAGCCTTTAGAAACTTGTCATTCCGAATCATGGTGAGAAGGGCTACATTATAATTACCACTTTCGTATCATCTGAGTTGCCGTTTCTTGGAGACTTCTTGAGCCTAACAGGGGCAATCAATACTTTTCAACTTACGTTTATTCTTGCAAATCACATGTATCTAGAAGCCACGAAGAAGAAGAAGAAGCTATCTTATTTACAGAAGTCATGGTATTGGCTCAATGGGTGTGTTTTTTTTTGGTCTGATGGCTGTTGCAGCAGCCATTGCTGCCTCAAGGCTTATTGCTGTACACTCCAAAACTTAATCACATTTTTGCCCATGTATAACTTTTGATTTCAAATGTAGCTCTAGTGGATTCTTTTAACATATTTAGATCAGACTAGTTTTTTTATACTTTATCATTTTAACCATATTTGTTTTGATCAGAAGTTTGCAATAGAAATACAACATTGTGAATTTGTCTTGTAACAAAATATGATAATATGGCAACTACAAAACTAGAACAGCTACACAACGCAACACAGCTTAATTCACTTACAAAAACATGTCCAAGCTAGATGAAAATATATAGCAATCAATCAACTCGCTATTAAATAAGATAAGTTCATCTGCCAACAGAATCATCGTCTTCAGCCTTCAGTAACTTCTTCATCTGATATGCAATATAGATAAAACATTATTCAATATGATACTAGAGGGGAGCAGAGAAACGATAACTAATAAAATGTCAAAAAAGGAACACCAATATATGTTCATTTTCTATTATTCTTTGCAAGGATGTGATCTATTTTATCAAAGTTTTAAACGACCACCCAAAGATATCAAAAAAGAAGATACAGTCATACAGGGAATCCATTTGACCTCAAAAGTCAAACTGTAACATTTGAAACAGAGGGAATTCTCAATATTACATACACTTACAAAAAAGAAAATCCAATCAAAAGGTATAAGTAAACTGAAATGGATATGATTATGGAAGAGTTATATATATGCATTGCAAAATGACTTACTTAGGATAATCATCCAGAAACCAGCTTTACAACAATTGAAAGGGAGTTGAATATTATCAACAAAACTCTCAGGTACTGTGTCGCATAGATGAGACCAATGATTTGTCCCTTAAGGGAGTTTCTCTTCACGCCTGAATACTCTTGAAAGCTCCATCCTCTAGGTGCAAGAAAGCGATCCTCGTTCAATATTGCTAGCGCATTCGCAATAAGTAGACACCCCTCAAGTAGTGTCCAGAGACCCATCTATCCTGTACGGTATTATAGCATATGTTAGCTCACTTTATTTAAGATCCAATCATATTCATGTTTCCATAAGTTTATTTCAAATACAGGGTAACACTTAATGCCTACTTTAAGACACATAACTAATGTTCACAGTAAAGGCTCTAGTCTTGTTAATCATACACGATTCAATCCGATGAATTAGTAAATCAAATGCACTGGTTCAATCTTACAGCACTACATACAAACTTCGATTTGTAAACTGAAGAATACTATTTTACTCGACCTACGTTTGATGAGTTGAAACTTGAAAGTATCCCATTGCTATGCACTTTACCTAAATGCATGTCATATCACATGAACAAAATCTGCAGGCATATAGGCTAAAGGAAAAGAAGCAAGTTACCTACATCACATGGATCTACCTAAATGCATTCCATATCACCTATATAAGAAACAAATTTATAAAGAGTTTTCGTATCGGCTATTAAAGTTAACGAGCTATGCGGTTCATCCTAATCTCCTCATATTAGTTATCACCATGGTCAAATTACTTGATTCCATGCTCTTCTAATATCCAGTTGAATTATATTATCTATCCCTTCAATTACAAGCATTCTTATTTCAAACCAAAGTTGAATATGTCATGATACATTCACAGTGATCGATAATAAAACTCAAACGACTATAGATACAAATCTGAACTGCACTACCTATATATATTATAATATATATTCACCAGACAGTTATGAAAAAACACTAATTTCGCAGCAACTAAACTAATCTTCCTTGTAATGAAAATTAATGAACAACAAAGAAAGAATAGGATAAAATGATAGATATCATAAACATAAACCCTAGGTTAATTGTTATTAATAGCATTTATCAGCTTAGATTTGATAAAATAATAAAATATATATAAAACCATGAGGAAATATACATACATATATATATATGTACCGAAACAGGAAGGAAAAGAAAGAAACCTGATTTAATGAATTAGCAGATCAGAAGACGGTTGAATCGGAAGAGAGATGTATGTGTAAAGAAAAGTAAGGAATGAAATCACGAATCGATGAAGAAGAAACCATTTTACATTAAATTATGGTTAATTGCTGTTTAGTCCTTATTATTTCACTTTTGACACCCCGCTCCCTTGTAGTTTTTATACTTTGAAAATTTTCCAAAATTTTTTGAATGAGATAAAAAAAAATCCCCAAAATTATATTGGATTCACATCATATGATTTTTCTGTAAAATTTTTGATACCGGGGAAATACCTTCAGTAAATAACCACATGATTTAGGCATTCTTAAAGATCGAACATGTGTCTTTCATCTTCGCGTGTGAGACCAAACTGTATTGATAACTGTTACTACTTCATCTATTGATGAATTTGATATTTTTAATTAGATAATACATGGTCTAAGAGAGAATTTTGTTAAAATTTTGATATCTTGCAATAGGAATGATAATAGGAATGATAATTGGATTTGTCAAATTCAATATATCAAGTGGGTGATATGTACACAAATTCAAGTATATGTCATATTCATTCTCATACCTTCGTTTCAAAATGTACATTTCAAACACATCTTAACTTTGATATTTCATTGGCCATTTCTAAACTTTTTCTTGTTATCCCCATAACATTACTGATAGAGGTTCAAAAATTAGACATTTTGAAAGAACATCACATCTCCTAGATGTTAAAACTACATCAGTATTGGTTAATTTTACTTGTAAGGCATCTTTAATTTATGAATCAAATGATATTTCAAATTTGTTATAAAATAAGGGTTTTTATATCAACTTTGGTATTCATTCGAGCGTATACATTAGGTATCTATCTTATCTTGACTATATTCTTAATTCTTAATATTCTACTAGAAATAATTTTTATATTTTTTTTGAACAGTAAATTTAGAAACCCATGCTAGAAAAACTTTTGTCTTCATTCCTGAAAATATTTTTGCTCACTTCAGGAATTGAACCCAAGACCTTTTAGTCTTAGGTTCTACCATATGTCAATCCATCAATTGATGATTGGTAAAAATAATTGTTACTTATTAATAATTTTAAAAACAATCGATATAAAAATAAAGTATAAAGGAGAAAGCAAAATATTGCATGAAATAAGTAACATAGAGTATTGAATTTTTGTTATAAGATTTGGTATTGTAATTGTCATTGATATTTACTATCCTAATTACATTTTCTTTTTAAATCATAACTTCTAACTTGTAAATTGTAATGCATACATTTATCACCAAACACACAGGTACATATTTAGTCAGACAAAATAAAATGAAATAAAAATGTAAGTATAGATTATTCAACTTTAAATTTATTTTTACATTTAAAATTTTTCTTGTTAATAAAATAAGTTATTTTAGTGAGAACTTATTCAAGTTTGATCACTTGATCACACCAATAAAATGAGGTCAAACATATAACATATTAACCAGTTGGACAATTGGGCTAAGAAACCAGCCCATCCCAAAACCCCTTACATTTATAATTTAACCCAAAATATAATCCACACCTATAAATAATTCCAACCTATCTAGGGTTTATTCTTTCTTCATCGCCACCGCTGGTAAGCCGTCATTCGAATCAAGCAGCAGCAGCAAAAATGGTGAAAGGCCGTCAAGGTGAACGCGTCAGGTATAATAAACTGAACCCATTTTTCCTAGAAATCACAACTCTTTTATAAATTTCTTTTGTAACATTTCAATTTTATAATTTCAGACTCTACACAAGGGGCACCATCCTTGGCTACAAGAGGTAGATAAAAATTTTATATACATAACATATATTGCATGTATATATATAATATGATGATGAAATTGAAATGATGAATTTTGTGTTTTGATGATGAATTGATGATAAAAAAAAAAAAGGTCAAAGTCAAACCAGTATCCAAACACATCATTGGTGCAAGTAGAAGGAGTGAACACGAAAGAGGAAGTGGGATGGTACCAAGGGAAGCGATTGGCATACATTTACAAGGCCAAAGTGAAGAAAAACGGATCTCATTATCGTTGCATTTGGGGTAAAATCACCAGGCCTCATGGTAACACTGGTATTGTCCGTGCCAAGTTTACCTCCAACCTTCCTCCCAAATCCATGGTAATTATATTCATTGAATCTATCATATACATATATATATATATACACACACACACAAGCTTTTATGTTTTTTTCCATTAGTGTGTTGATAATATATTTGGTTAATGTATTTTGTTGTTTTTTGTGTTCCAGGGATCGAGGGTTAGGGTGTTCATGTACCCAAGCAATATTTAAGGTACGTCTGTTCATGCTTTTTTTTTATTTTTTGGGTTTGAAATGGATTTTATTGCAATGTGTGTTGAACTGTGGATTGATATGTTTGTGCTCGATCAAGTTAAATGTTGTTGGTGCATTTTCATGTGACAATAGCTATCTAGAATGTGTGTCTTAAGTCTAACTCATTTGTATGTTAATTTAGGCATGCTTTAAGTATAGAAATGTTAAAGTCGGCTATGATAGGGCCGTATTTAATGAGGGCCGAATTTATAGTCAGGCTAATGACCCATAAATTTGGCTAGCCCATTTTAGCTCATTATAAATAGAGATTAACTCTTGTTTTGTTATTTTTGAGATTAGCAAGAATCTGGTATATTATTGTATTCATATTCTACTGAATAAGACTTGGGCATTGTTCGTGTTATTGATTCACATTGTTCGTGTTATTGCTTGCTGATTACTTGTGTTTAAGAGTTTCCGCACTTGAACATAAAGTTGTCATTCTCGTAGATCCGTGTGTCTAGGGACTTACAAATGTGTATTCAAACGAAATGCAAACTTGATCTTTTTTATTTAAAAAATCACTTGTAAAATTTTTAAATTGTAACTTCTTAGTTTTGATGTGACTTGTGACAAGAGGTAAAGTGATACGTATTCTAGCCCATGCCTTTGTTTATGTTGTTTGTTTTTTCTTTCGCATTCATTACTCTTATATTAGACTGATTATGAACTGTAAGTATGTATCTCGGTAGGTATTGTTTCTCACTCCCTTGATTAGTTTATTATTAGAAAGTTATAAACTGTTTGAAACATAAAACATCATCACTCTAGTACTCAACATTATGGTGATTTTTAGATTGTTAACTTTTGTTTTACATATGGTCGGTTAAACTTTTATATGTGTTGACACGTAAATGCATCTTGATTTGCATATACAAATAGTCACATTTGTTTTTGATCTGATTATATCAATTCAGATATTGGTATATGAATGTTTAGTATTCTGACTTTAGATGTTTTCTTTAAGTTAAGTTATTGCTCAGTGTTTATATTGTTTGCTTTCTAAGTTTTGCTGATTTTGTATTCGTTCTTTCTGTGTGCAGTTTCAATGAAGAGAATTATGGATAATGTTGTTGCTGGTCGTTTAGCTGTTTTTGTAGTAGTTGTTTTTAATATTTCTGATGCAAGATTTTTATTTTTCGAATGGAATTGTGGTAGACATTTAAAAGATCTTGTACCTTCATCTAAAAGAATGCAGTTCAGTTTTCTCATGAGTGTTTCTCTTTAAAAATATCTGTGATATGAAAACGATCTATCTCCATAGATGTTTAGTAAAGCTTATGATAATGATAAAGGCACACTATAACATTATTTTTTGTAACTTTTTTTGTTACTAGCAATTTTCTTGTTTTAATAAGGTTTTCTAAATTACGTTTAGAACAATTTAAAGATTTAGCTAATTATATTACTTTCTCTTAATAACATAAGGTCTGATAGGATTCTTTTATTCTTATAAACTAGAACATAATATAAATGTTTGAATTTATCTATTTTTTCACGAAGAATTAGTCATCCTTAAAAATCGAGCCACCATTCCTTGCTCTCTCTCTCTTTCTGTTCAATCTCACAATTTTCATTTTTGTAAACTTTCGATTCATCTTCTTTCCCTTTTTGGTTGCTTGACGATGATTTGTTATACCTTCATTATACACAACCATTCAAAAAAAACCTTCATCCATACACAAAAGGGGGCAATAATCATTTAGGGTTAATCAAGATCACGAAAAAACTCATTCAGACTCATTGTAATGTCGGCAATAAAAAGCTCTCCGTCGAGCAAACTGTTCACGTTCGGGCTTGTATCTGCATGGTACTCATCAAACATTGGGGTGTTATTGCTCAACAAATATTTGCTAACCAATTATGGATTCAAATACCCAATTTTTCTTACAATGTGTCATATGGCTTCATGTGCATTGCTAAGCTACATTGCCATTGCATGGATGAAGTTGGTTCCGTTGCAAACCATCCGATCTCGTGTACAATTGGTCAAGATATCTGCTTTGAGTCTAATCTTTTGTGCATCCGTAGTGAGTGGCAATATATCCCTCCGGTATTTGCCCGTGTCTTTTAATCAGGCGATTGGAGCTACAACGCCATTTTTCACAGCGGTGTTCGCTTATCTCATGACTTTGAAGAAGGAGGCGTTTCTTACGTATATTACCCTCATTCCTGTTGTTACCGGTGTTATTATCGCAAGTGGGGTATGCTTATATTTATTTTGGTTATAACCTGTTTGCATATTTCTGGAATTCAATGGTGGGTTTCTTCATGAATCTAAACCAATTCTATTGATGTGTCGGTTTGGCATTGCGTTTTGGGAGTGATTATCAGATTGGTTTGGTATAGTGAATTTGATTCTAATTCCTGATTAGTTATTTTAGGAGCAGATGCAGAATAAATGCATTGAACATCTGAAAATTTGTTTGCTAAATCCTTACATAATCAGATTTGCCAAACACTAGATCTATAATCACAACTTCAAATAGCAGAAGCACATTCAAACACCATTAGTCTAAACCCATTTGGTTACTACTGATTTTAATTTTATCTTTATTATTATTTGCATATCATATAATCACTTTCCACACGCAGATGAGTCAAGACTGTATGAAGCAATTTAGGCAAATGCAATGCTGATTTTGATAATGTTTTGTTGTTATCTTTACTTGTTAGGGTGAGCCAAGTTTTAATCTATTTGGATTTATAATGTGTGTCGGTGCTACCGCTGCCAGAGCACTTAAAACAGTGGTTCAAGGGATATTGCTTTCCTCTGAAGGGTAAACAATCTCTTCATTGCATTTTCCATTTAATGAAACAATATATAGTAACATCTATTGATTTCTACTAATGATGTTACTGACAAGTTACCCATTAATTTGCTCAAGTGAGAAGCTGAACTCCATGAATCTCCTTCTGTACATGGCTCCTATTGCTGTAGTACTTCTCCTCCCTGCAACAATATACATGGAAGAGAACGTCGTTGGCATAACAGTAGCACTTGCTAGACAAGATTTTGGGATTGTTTGGCTGTTAATTTTCAACTCCTCGCTTGCTTATTTTGTGAACCTGACCAACTTCTTGGTCACAAAACATACGAGTGCTCTTACACTTCAGGTAAACTGACAGCCAATAAAGAACACTTTTTTTTTTCATTGTGCAGTTTATGGTGAGCTTCCATAATGAACTTGGTTGGTCATTTTAATTTGGCATTTACAAATAGTGTTTCACTTTTGGGATGAAGACATGCAGCTTGATGGTTAATTATGATGACTGATTGATTGCTTCAGGTTCTTGGAAATGCAAAGGGAGCAGTAGCAGTTGTGGTTTCGATATTAATCTTTAGGAATCCAGTTTCTGTAACTGGGATGGCTGGCTATACACTTACAGTTATTGGTGTTATTCTTTACGGTGAAGTTAAGAAGCGTAGTGCCAAACGAGACAACTTATCTATTTAAGTTAGCATGAGATTACTCACTTGTTTAAAGTTCATATGGAGAAAAATCTTCCTTTTTGTAGTTTTACCATTGATTCTTACAGTAAAGAGTTGTAGAATTAATCCCAGAAAATATGTGTCATACTGGTACCAACTAACGGAAATTAGTAAAAGAACGTCGCGAGATTTCAGATTGTAGCAAATGATTAGTCACATGGTGAAACTGAATAGCAGATTGTTGAACATCCATGAAAAATGCAACTCAAATTCAAGAAGAGGAAAAAATATGTTTGATAAACATGGCATCCGAAGAATCAATCAAACAAAAGAAAGTTGACAAGTCTACAGGTTTATCAGTTCCCTGGCATGGGAAAATCATCAACAATAACCAATAAAAACAAACACAAGGAAAAAAAAAAAAACATGTTTGTAAGATCATAGGAAGAAGGGTGTGTTTCATTCAGGAATGGAAGCGGCAGCGGCTGCTGCTGCTGCTGTTGTTGCTGCAGCAGCACGTTTGATGGATGCAGACTTGATCAGATGATTGTAGCTGCCCTTTTCCTTGAATAGCTGTGAGAAGTGATGCTTGCAGTACAAAATTCCTTCCAAAGCGGCATAGTTTGATGGAGATAAAGAGCAGCCTCCATGGGAGCACTTGAAACATGACTTGTGGTATGCTTGGTTCTCCACTGTTACCTAATAGAGTAATTAATAAATCAGTAACAAATATAATCAGATGTAATTCTTTGTGAAATATGCAAGCGGCTCTGTGAATGTTCTTTTTTGAAGTAATTATGTAATTTTGAGTGATTGATATCAGATTTTTAGCTATTTAAAGGTGAGTTGTTGGAGATAATGTTTGGACGCATTTGAAATTGTAGTAGCCAGATAATCGATTTCAGTGGTTGACAAAATCATGAAAACGCCTTGTAAGCTTGGTATGTACCTTCTCCAGAGGATATGCTGTTTTGCCACAAGTAGCACATTTATCTTGAGTCCCGGAGAACATACCAGCAGCTTTGCTAGGTGACTTTGTCTACACATAAAGAGACTTAGTATGACACAAACCATATTAAATAATATTTACGTAATAAAGACTGGATATTTACCAGCATTGGGGATAGCTTCTCAGCCGTCTTTGCAGCTGTACAAATGGAAAGCCATCAGATATTCAAACTAACAATTATTAAACCAGCCCAAGGAAAGCAAAAAGGGGACTAATTCATGAGAAAAAAAAGTGTACGTGATTGGAAGTTTTTGTTGAAGTTGCCGCTTTCCTTGAAGAGCTGCTCAAAATGAGGCTTACAGTAGAGCACACCTTCCATTGATGAGTAATTGCTCAGCTGAAAAATAACTATCATTACTATCCAGTGACTAAAGTAGTTTTGTTTGCAGAATAAAGTAGAGGTTAGAATGAGCATTTCACACCGCGTACACTAACAAAACCCAAGTAGATTTGACGAGTACTAAAGAATCTCGCTATCCACTGGATAGCAATTGAGACATTCTATCTATGATCAAAAAGTTTCCTTGAAATATATACATAGTCAAACAGCTACAGTGATGGTTACCATCACATAGTTAGGGAGAGATGTAAAAGACTGTGAAATAGCTTAAGATTTTGTAATGTTCAAAGGATGTAACAAATAAATCTGATTTGCACATCATTTGTCCTTATTTTTCCACTGGAAACAAACAATTATTCTTCCAAATATACAAAAAGAACCAGCAATTTTGGGCAAAAGTTAGCGACAATGCTGGTTGTTTTGAATTAAAACTCCCACAATTTGTGTAAAATTGTCTACTATTGAAATCTGTAGTGCCCTATAGACTATAGTGACATTGACATCTTTACAACAACAAAAGTTAATTGCAATAAAAAGGCAACAATAGTGACCGGTCAATCATTCTAGAAAACTATGAAAATGCTACTCGTATATAGTTGTGTTGTGTTCATTTCATACTATTAATATAATCAAATATGAATAAAGATATCACATCTTAAATAAATTCATGCATTGATGAGTACCAACGCCATTCGCCATATCCATTACTGAACAAAATACGATCGTATTTACATCAATTAACTAGCCCGTAAAAGCCTTCTCTACAAATAAATGATATAAAAAAAGAAGAAAATAATGAACATACCTTAAGGGTACCTTTGCAATGGCTACACTTAAAGCAAGATTTGTGATAATCCACACCATCAGCAGACAAAAGCTCAACTGGGTAAACTGTCTTTCCACAAGCCTTGCATTTTTGTTGAGTCCCAGTAAAAGACATTTTCCCCCCTTTTCACCCTTTGGATCTGATCTTGATCTTTTTTTACCCTACCACCCTGTTATTTTCATCAAACAATCAAATGTCAAAAATCTTTATACACTTTTTAATTCAAGAATCCTAACACTTTTCAGCCTTACACATCCGATCTGACACAAATATCGAGCATAAACTACTTCTGTAAAAGGATTTATAATTTTGCAACCCCAACAAAAAAGATATCCAATATGGGGAATTGAGACGTAGACAGTCATACCCTATCCGAGTATAGATAGAAAGACTGCTTCCGTAAGAACCTCATCTTATCAAAAGATTATTTTTCTTGAAAATATGAGTTGAGTTTCTTGAAATCATCAATTTCAAGAAAACCAAATGTTGAAAAATTTGTTAATTAATAGCTGAAAAGATCTAAACTTTTGTAAATCCTATCTTAATCAGAGTTGTCCTATGTTATAAAAATGAGTTGGGTACGTATATACATAAAACTTTTTTTTTTTTTCATTTTTAGCATCATCAATTCAAGAAATATAAAAAATGAGTTTGAAATATTTAAAAAGATTAGATCAAAGTCATAGAACCATACCTTGATATATTGAATTGAAATTCGAGTTGAATTTGTCGATCAAAGTCAGAGAATTTACGAGTTGCAGAGGTCAAATTGGAAAGAATGTTTGAGAGGGGTTAGATGCAGCGCAAAGAAATGGGTTTTTGGGAGAATGAGTAATATATTCCTATTTATATTTATATCTATATATATATAATATATTTATCCAACCAATGATGTGGAAAAGATGCGCTTTTTGCAGTGGATGGTCCGAAGGGGATGATAATGGAATTTTAGTGAAAGATTCTTGACTAATCTACAAAACCAAGTCCTTTGAGAATATCACATCATGCATTTTGTATCGTAAAATATCTATCTTACTAGGATCGTAATACTAGTAGTATTATTATCAGTGACACGATTACATTATGTAATACATCGTTAATACGGAGTATCTTTTATTTATGACTTATCAGTTATCATATTATATGTTTGACTGTTAAAAAATAAATAAATAAATCATATTATATGTTTGAGTATATAATGTACGAGTATCTTTCAAACTTTAGGTGATATCGTGATATGTGACAAATTTTGATGCATGTTCATATGGTTTATCTTTTAATTAGAATTTTCAAAGACAAATAGACAATGTTTATTTTGGTAGTTAAGTCATAAGTGATATCAAATTGATGATTTATTGGCTAATACATATGCCTTGGAATCAAATTTCAAAAAAACATAACTTGTTTTTTTGTTTGGGTTACCTAAATATAACAAGTCATTTTTCCATCTAGATGTAACGTGATTACTTGAATATGACGAGTCATTTTTGATTAACATATAAAGGCCTAATCCGAGTTTTTATTAATCAGTTGCCGGTTTTAGCAATTTCTATGAACACTTCTGTATTACTTTGCTTAAAACAATATTCAAAGGTGAAAAACTGAAACCTCTTATACTAAAAGAAAACTTTTTCTTGCCAAACTAGTTGATGATGGTTAAAAACTTACTTTAGTTAAAATGATATCAAATTGATGAAACTTTGGCCAATACACATAGTTTGCCTTTGAATTGAATTTTAAACTATCTCCGATTTTTTTAATAAGAAAACTGATAACACCCGAGTATTGATAAAACCCACCTAAGCTCTCTTCCATTTAAAAGACAATTTGATAGTGATTATTAACTTGTAAGGGGAAAAAAATTCATGATGTCGCGTTACATAACAAGTACTCACTAATATAAAGTTCTTATATTTGTTTTAACACCGACAAGATGCTTAAGCTTGTTTATATAGGCAATGATTGCTTTCGTTTATGATAATGTTAATGTTGATCCGATTGATTGAAAAATAAAATATAAGTACTACAAAAGAGTATTATATATAATTAATACCTTGCCCCTAATAAAACCAAAAATTGCTAGGATTTGTTAATTATACTTTTAATTGTCTATATTTAATTTAAGTGAAGAACAAACATGGACAGGTTGATGGAATCCAAAGTACTCGTACATTTTTATACAGCTCAAACTATTAAAATACTTGAAGAAAATATTCTTTGCATGCATATAATTATGCGAAATTAGGATTGTGCAATTTTAATAAGGTTTAAATAATTTTTTATTCTAAAATGGATTTAATACATAAAAACAAACATAAAGTATAAGGGGAAAAAATGTCCGGAAGAAAAAGGGAAGCCAATAAACCTTAGATATATACACAATATATAGTAATTGGACGCAATTTCTTACATTCGGTTTTATGATTTTACTTTTTGAAATGATTTTGGCATAAAGAATTCGGTGTTTGATATGTTAATGCAATACAAGTGGGATTTGGTTGGGTCATATTGCACTAATAAAGCCAAAAATAATAATAAATTAGTGGGGTTTTAAGACTCAAGAGTAGTAATGATATTATGCTCAGCACGTCATATTCCTTTTTACAGCCACAACTTTGATTTGGTATCCACTTCGCCCACAAATATGCTATTTGACTTCACTTCCGTCTTGTTTATACGTTAGTCACTTAGTCATCTCCTTTATTACGTTCCTGCGCTAAGTACAAGCTATTTATCATTTATGTATAGTAGTAAATAATAAACCTATCGATTGTATCATGTCTACCACATAACCGGGAAATTTATTTCTACTGTCTTATATCTACCAATAAACTAAAACATGATTGTAGCCTCATTTGATCAACACATGGCATTATATTAAAACGACAAGAGTCCTTTTATTCATATTCATTAAAAAACCTATTTAATTAATTATTATTTTTAATCACACCTAATATAATTATTTATTTTAATCACACCTAATCATATTTAAACTAGGATATTTATAAAAATTGATAAATTTATTATTACTTCGCATTCAAATATTATATATTGGATTGGATACGTCATACATCTATCTATTAGTTTTCGAATACAAATATTTATATTACATGATTCGTATGATATCTACCAATAAACTAAAACAGGATTGAGATGTTCTTGAAACGACACGTGGCGTAATCCTTGATCGACACATGTCCTTTTAATTTATTTATTTTATTAAATTAGCTTTTTTAATTGTATATAGATTCAATTTCCTTATTAGACTTAGAATTAAACTCTAACTCTTAGCTTATTAATACAAAACACATTATAACCTTATTTGGTTGATCGTTTTCTCATTAATAAAATTGTCTCTTTTTCTTTCTCAATTCTTCAACTTCTATTACTTATAATAAGTTAATAACATGAATACTTCAAAAAATTGAGTTTACGATCCGAAATCACAAGGCTATTTGTCGTCATCCTCTATGCTTACAATTTCCGATTTTGATGTGATTTTAAAATTTTAAGGTAAATCCAAAACTTTAACTAAACATATATTATATTTATCATTACTGTTTATTATAACTTAGCTTCGATCATCGGTTTACTTTAACCACAATTTATTTCATACTCATAAATCATGTATGAGGCATATTCGAATTTCTTTATGATACAATCTATATAGCTACCGTACATCGTACGGGTATTAGGACTAGTAAATAAATAAAGCATCTTTAACTTAAATGTATTTGCTTTAATCAGAGTATTCTCATGATCGTTTTCAAACACTTGTTCCTAACTACCCTCAATATATTTACTTAGAGGGATTTATGATAATATTGAATCGTCGTACCATTTAATTATTTTAGTGATGGTTCGTATTATGTTACACTAGATAGAAATGATAAATTAGAAAGAAAAAAAAAAACCGAAAAAATTACTGTAACTGGTAAAAATACAAATTCCCCGAATTCTGTTGACATTTATCATGTTTTTTCGCATGAATGATTAAAATCTATAAAAACTTATATCATTTTCTTAAATTTGTCCATTTCATGCTTTTGGAGACTTTTGGATTTTTCTATACGTACTAGCCCTATCCTCGCGATTATATACCTATGTGGGCATATATGTGGCTATATGTGCTTGTTTTCATTTGGTTTGCTAGTTTATTGTTGTATACTCTGCATAAACTTGAATACGACAAAAAAACGTTGTAAGAAAAAGAGTTTAGGCTTGAATCAACATGGTAAGATATCATTGCCCAAACATGTCATTAATTATATGTATAAAAGTTCATGGCATTTAAAATGGTAAATAGTAACGGAGCCAGGAAAGGGACTGGCTGGTGCTCCTCCCGGCCAACCCGTCCAATTTCTCCCTTGTGGAATCAGTCAAGATAGAAACATTTGAACAAATTTTATAATCGGGCCTCTTCTAATCAGTAATCACGTAACACATGATGATACAAGTCCTTGATAGAAACTTATCATCACCAAAACCTTTGTTATATTTGGAGATTGTGATACAATACAATACAATATCATGGTTACAATATTGTAAACATTAACGTTATATGAACAGATTAAGCGGAAGCAAAAATAGAGAGAAAATCTCATATTTGGAATTATGATTTCTTGAATTAATTAGAAATTACATAATACAGAATTTAAATATGCATTAACCGCCTAAACTAACTTATTTACAACTTTAGTCCCTCTAGTTACAACTTGCACAAAACTATACCAAAACTATTCTAATATATACATTCCATATATTCATATACCCCTCTCAAGTTGGAACTTCTTGTAAACCCAACTTGTGACTTAAAATTGAATGTTGTGAAGATCCAAAGTATATTTTCTTTGGTTCAAGTAAGTACCAGCCTCTGTTCTGCATAATTCAATACCTAAAAAATACCTTGCTAATCCCAAATCTTTTATGATAAATTTGTTATCCAATGCAAGTTTGGTCTGAGCAATTTCTTTGTCACAATTTCATGTGATCAAAACATCATCCACATACACCAAAACAGCAGTAAAACCATGATTATTGCCTTTAACAAATAATGAATAATCATGTTTGGACTGAGTAAATCCCAATGTGATCAAGAATTTTGATAATTCTTGATTCTATTGCCTGGAAGCCTGTTTTAATCCATACAAAGATTTAGTTAATTTGCAGACTTGACCAGGCTTAGCCTTCACATACCATGTAGGTGGCTTCATATAAATCTCTTCATCCACAAAACCATGTAAGAAGGCATTGTTCACATCTAATTGATGTAAAGGCCATCCTTTAGCAGTTGCTATAGCAATTAGAACCCTGACAGTAGCAGCTTTGGCAACTGGAGAAAAAGTGTGTTTATAATCAATGCCTTCTTGTTGATTAAATCCCTTTATAACCAATCTAGCCTTATATCTTTCTACAGAGCCATCAGACCTATATTTGATCTTATATACCCATTTAGAAGAAATAGCTTCATGCCCTTCAGGTAAATAAGTCAATTCCCATGTTTCATTTTGTTCTAAAGCTTGAAGTTCTTTATCCATGGCCTCAACCCATTCCTTCACTTTAGATGCCTGATTATATGTAGATGGTTCCATAGTACTTAGTACATGTGCTAGAGAAGCCACATATCCTTGATCATATGAAGCAAAATCATTGTTATCAAACAAAGGATAAAGAGGACCAGAAATTGATTCAGTCACTGAAGATGCAGCAGATTTTCTTTTATTAGAAACCACAAAATCTTGCATCCAATTTGGGATGGTAGTGGTTCTGGCATCTCTTCTTAAGGGAGGAACCATAGAAGATTGCAAAGGTATGTTGGTTTGAACTTCATCAGTAGGCTGTGTTACTTCAGTGTGGACAGGATTAGGGTTAACAGAAATAGTGTTTGGTGTTGTATTAAGAATGCCCAAATCATCTTCTTCAGTGGATAAGGGTACAAGATAAAGTGATTTCTTGATAGACAACTCTGGAATATTACTTTGAATTTCCTTAAAAGGAAAAATGCCTTCATTAAAAATCACATCTCTGCTTGTAAAAATGTCCTTTCTACTTAAGCTGTATAAAAGATAACCCTTCTGGCCAGGAGGATACCCCAACAAAACACATTTATCACTCCTATAATCAAATTTATCTTTGTGTGGCTTGGTGTTAACAGCATAACAAAGACAACCTATAACCCTCAAATGGTCATATTTGGGTGGTGTACCATGCAATTTCTCAAATGGTGTTTTCCATCCTAAAAGCTTCACAGGCATCTTATTAATCAATAGGTAGCTGCTAAAATGCAGTGACCCCAAAACCTTGTAGGCAATCCTGCATTAAATTTCAAAGCCCTTGCAGTCTCTAATAGGTGCCTATGCTTTCTTTCTACTATCCCATTTTGCTGTGGTATATAAACCATAGATTTCTGATGAACAATACCATGTGTTTTAAGTAAAGCTAGGACATCCCCATTAGCTACCTCAGTACCATTATCAGACCTAATGAACTTAGAAATTTTGGCAAAATGATTTTTGATATAAGAAAGAAAATTAGACAGGATTGAAAGAACTTGATCTTTTGTATGCAACAAATAAGTCCAGGTGCATCTACTAAAATCATCAACACTAGTATAAAAATATTGAGCACCATTAAGAGCAGGGGTTTTATAAGGACCCCAAAGATCAATATGCAGCAATTCAAAAGGAATCAAAAAATGAGAGTGACTTCTTGGAAATGGTAACCTATGCTGTTTGGATAACAAACAAGTGTCACAAAAGAAATTGTTTGCATTCACATGTTTATAACCATCCAAATGAATCATTTTAGACATAGAAGTATGACTCATTCTAGCATGAAACAAATCAACTGAAACATCATTGGAAATGTTTGCAACATTATTGACAAAATTATTTACAAAAGGGAAAACATAAGCTGAGAAATTGGCAGATGGAACACTTTCAGAAGGTTTGCACAAATATAGCTTCTTGTGACCTTTTCCAACAGTCACCAACTGATTAGTGGAAAGTTCCTGAAAAGCAAACCAAGTAGGACCAAAAATTGCAACTAGAGGTTTGGAATTTAAGAGTTGACCAACAGATAACAAGTTTATTTGGAATTCTGGTACATAGAAAACATTGGTGAGAATGAGGAAAGGATTAATTTGAACATCACCAACTTTGGTTACCATTTTAAATCTGCCATCTGGCAATTTGACCTTAATGGGAGTAGATAGAGTTCTAATGGACTGAACTAAGTGTAAATGAGGAGTCATATGGTCATTAGCCCCACTATCAGTAATCCAATCATTCACAATGTCAATACTAACATGGCAAGCTAAAGCATGCAGTCTTTCATAAAATGAAGCATCAATACCTGCATGAGGATGAGATGGACCAGCCTCATTATTGGCTTCAGTTAACTCCACATGTTTACCCTTTAGCATTTTCATCATTTCATTGCATACAGCAGCAACCAAATTCTGTTCAAATTCACTCTTCTTATTACCCTGCAACTCATTCTCATATGAGTGATCAAATGGGGAATCCTTTGCTCCTAAATCAACTCCAACCTGAGCAGCCATCTTACTACCTTTCTTGGTCTTTTTCCCTTTATACCAGTCAGGATAACCCAATCTTTCAAAGCATTGCTCAAAACCATGACCATCTTTTTTACAATAAGTACAATGTTTCACCTTAAACTGGTCACCATTCCTATAATCCTTCCTAAACCCTGTTCTAGCACTATTTTGATTAGCAAAATAGGCAGAAGGATCAGGCACACTGCTAGTAACTTGTTTTTATTTCTCAACTTGTTGAACAATGTAATATGCCTTATTAATATTGGGCAAAGGATCCATAGACAAAATCTGATTCCTAACAGACTCAAAACTATCATTCAACCTCATCAAAATATGCATCAATTTAGTTCTACTTCAGTTTCAGAATATTTCTTGGTAATTCCACAACCACATTCTTGCATTTTTCCACATACACAAGTAGGAATCCCATTCAAACTACTCAATTCATCCCAATACTTTTTCATTTTATTGTAATAAGCAGCAATAGAAAGATCACCTTGACTGACCTTACTAAGTTCCCTTTCAACTTGATAAATGAGAGGACCATTACTTTGTCCATATCTCTCACCTATTTCTTTCCAAAGTTCTTTAGCAGACTGAGCATATAGAAATGCTTCTGACAATTCAGCAGTCATTGAATTTAGAATCCAACAAGTGACCATATAATCACATCTGGTCCATCTTCCAAAATTAGCATCAGTAACTGCCGGTTTAGGCGTGGATCCATCAACAAACCCTAATTTGAGTTTTGCACCTAACGCCATTTTGACAGTTCTGCTCCAACCAAAATAATTTCCTCCATTAAAAGGAGTATTAGTAAGCATCATGCCTGGATGATCTGAACTGGCTAAGAAAAGAGAATCGTTATTCATGGAAGAAGTTAGGGTTTCAACTGGAGTTCTTTGAAAGGAAGATTCTGGAGGAGTTGTTTCAACCGAATCAGTGACCGCCATTTCTTAAAAAAAAAATTCAATATTTCAAATAGAAACCCTAGATTTTTAAATTTTCGATTAATAGACTTCAATCACAAATTGAAGCAGAAATTAGGTAAAAAACAAAGCGAATCGATGAAAAATATCACCAAGAACGATCGAATCAAGAAAAATGACCTAAAATGATCAATTTCAGATTCAATGACCGGAAAAAATGGTGAAAATAATACGCCGGTGATCGGAATAATCAACCGGAATGAATCAAAACGAGCAATTTTTGTGCTCTGATACCATATGAACAGATTAAGTGGAAGCAAAAATAGAGAGAAAATCTCATATTTGGAATTATGATTTCTTGAATTATATAGAAATTACATAATACAGAATTTAAATATGCGTTAACCGCCTAAATTAACTTATTTACAACTTTAGTTCCTCTAGTTACAACTTGCACAAAACTATACCAAAACTATTCTAATATATACATTCCATATATTCCATACGTTACAATTCGATTCGGCCCCCTTATTTTATATTTCTGGCTCCGCCAGTCGGTGTAAAGCACATTTTTCATAAGTTACTAGTGGTTACAAACGATTCGGCCCCCTTATTTTATATTTCTGGCTCCGCCAGTCGGTGTAAAGCACATTTTTCATAAGTTACTAGTGGTTACAAACTAGACTTGTCACAAGTCACAATAAGATGTTGATTATTGTGGTTCGCTATCAGCATGTGTCACTTGTAACGTAGACTTGTGTTGGTGATCACGCTCATACATTGATTTCCTCACTTGCTGACATCCTTGAGTCCTTGACTAGCTGGTTTGGGTACACAAATCGTATCTCATTTTCAAGTTAACTTAAAATCGATTAGTTACTCAAAAATAACAAACATAAAGAAAGACGATTACGACGGCAGGTTTGATTGGGTCATGTATATCGACAAAAGGTGGGGGCATAGATGTATAAAAGTTTAAGATAGAACGTGTTTTTTTCTCCAGGGGATAATAATATAAGTATATGAATGCCCCTTGTAGATTGATTGCACATTATTGTTCTGCGACAGGTAATATTATTATTAATTTTTCACAAAACAACAAAATAAAAGTTGATACTTTTACTTAATTATCTGAAATGTGTTCTGTAATGTAAAGCCAAAAATATTAATATATATATATATAAATTAGCATTAATTCGTTAATATATATATATATGTGTGTGTGTGTGTGTGGATCAAAATCAGTATTACAATTACTGGATGATGATTTCTAATAATTACTAGCTAGTTACGAGTACTATATAAATAATTTCAGGTTGCTACAAATGATATAATAATTCGTTTACAATATATGTAAGTTTGGAACAATCAATATATGTAATTTACTGATAAGGAGCCCTAAAAATGTGACTAAAGTCTAAAACTTGTATTGGGAACAATCGATGCAAATTAATAAATCAACCCATTCTTTTACAATACATGTTATCACGTTTATGACATTGATTTATTTGTACCTTTAATTTCAAAGGAAGTTGGTTGCAACTTGAAGTGTTTTCGAAGTTTTGTTTTCATCAAGCTTCGTATCTTGATTGTTAAAAGAATGGAAATTATTTATCGGACTGGATAATAAGGCTAGCAAGCCGCACAAATAGCATGCCAAATACCTTAAGCCAATGATTGGCCCAAGAACACTCAGGCCGAGTACCAAAGACACATGTGACATAAAGTCATAAACTATTGTTACATATAGTCATAACAAATTTCCGTAACAAATATACATGCTTCATTAGTTCTCATTTTAATTCTAAACATGTGTCAACAAAGTATAACTCAGATGGCAATGGGAGGGGAGGCCGGGATTTTGTGACAACTAACACAAGGATTTGAGTTTGATTTCCGGACACTCTGTTGGAGTGTGATCATTTTATTATAAATCGCATGTCCGGGAATAGTTTAAGCCTACGGGGTCACACAAAAAGACACGGTAACTCGATAATATTAATTGATATGTTAAAGTAATATATTAATTAGTTTGATCACGAAATGATTAATTAAATATAATTAAAGGGTTAGTTGTATTTAATTAATTAAAAGGAGGATTAAAAATGTGAAAGTGGTCAAATTCCACCAAGTGGTCAAATTCCACCAAACCTAATTAAGTCCTATAAATAGAGGCTTAATTCTTGGTTTTTCACACACATAATTTCACATTACTTTTCCTCTCCTTTTGCTCCCTTTTTCTTTGAAGTGCCGATTCCCTTTTTTATTAAGGGGAATTACTTCTTTGAAGATTAAGGTTTTAGAACAATTCTTTGAAGTGCCGATTCCCTTTTTTATTAAGGGGAATTACTTCTTTGAAGATTAAGGTTTTAGAACAATTCTTTGAAGTGCCGATTCCCTTTTTTATTAAGGGGAATTACTTCTTTGAAGATTAAGGTTTTAGAACAATTCTTTGAAGTGCCGATTCCCTTTTTTATTAAGGGGAATTACTTCTTTGAAGATTAAGGTTTTAGAACAATTCTTTGAAGTGCCGATTCCCTTTTTTATTAAGGGGAATTACTTCTTTGAAGATTAAGGTTTTAGAACAATTCTTTGAAGTGCCGATTCCCTTTTTTATTAAGGGGAATTACTTCTTTGAAGATTAAGGTTTTAGAACAATTCTTTGAAGTGCCGATTCCCTTTTTTATTAAGGGGAATTACTTCTTTGAAGATTAAGGTTTTAGAACAATTCTTTGAAGTGCCGATTCCCTTTTTTATTAAGGGGAATTACTTCTTTGAAGATTAAGGTTTTAGAACAATTCTTTGAAGTGCCGATTCCCTTTTTTATTAAGGGGAATTACTTCTTTGAAGATTAAGGTTTTAGAACAATTCTTTGAAGTGCCGATTCCCTTTTTTATTAAGGGGAATTACTTCTTTGAAGATTAAGGTTTTAGAACAATTCTTTGAAGTGCCGATTCCCTTTTTTATTAAGGGGAATTACTTCTTTGAAGATTAAGGTTTTAGAACAATTCTTTGAAGTGCCGATTCCCTTTTTTATTAAGGGGAATTACTTCTTTGAAGATTAAGGTTTTAGAACAATTCTTTGAAGTGCCGATTCCCTTTTTTATTAAGGGGAATTACTTCTTTGAAGATTAAGGTTTTAGAACAATTCTTTGAAGTGCCGATTCCCTTTTTTATTAAGGGGAATTACTTCTTTGAAGATTAAGGTTTTAGAACAATTCTTTGAAGTGCCGATTCCCTTTTTTATTAAGGGGAATTACTTCTTTGAAGATTAAGGTTTTAGAACAATTCTTTGAAGTGCCGATTCCCTTTTTTATTAAGGGGAATTACTTCTTTGAAGATTAAGGTTTTAGAACAATTCTTTGAAGTGCCGATTCCCTTTTTTATTAAGGGGAATTACTTCTTTGAAGATTAAGGTTTTAGAACAATTCTTTGAAGTGCCGATTCCCTTTTTTATTAAGGGGAATTACTTCTTTGAAGATTAAGGTTTTAGAACAATTCTTTGAAGTGCCGATTCCCTTTTTTATTAAGGGGAATTACTTCTTTGAAGATTAAGGTTTTAGAACAATTCTTTGAAGTGCCGATTCCCTTTTTTATTAAGGGGAATTACTTCTTTGAAGATTAAGGTTTTAGAACAATTCTTTGAAGTGCCGATTCCCTTTTTTATTAAGGGGAATTACTTCTTTGAAGATTAAGGTTTTAGAACAATTCTTTGAAGTGCCGATTCTTTTTTGTTTAATTAAAATTTTAACCTTATTCAATGGAGATTGAAACCCTCAAGCAAGTTTTGAATTGTGAATTGACATGTTTTATGTGATGAATTGCATGATTATGTGTATCTTAATTATTTAAAGTTGTTAAATAATAGTAAAATCACAAGAAATTCATGCAAAATCAATTGTGATTTTACTGAATATATAGAGATATATTGTGCAAAGAATAATGATCCAATAAGTAGGGTTAATTATAAGATAATTGTGTGACAATGTGAATTTTTCGTGTAAATTTTCTGATCTGCGACAGTTTACTAAAAAATTCATAACAATTAATTGGTAATGAGCTGGAAGTCGAAATTTAAACTGTAGATTGTCGACTCATAGGGCTACAACTTTGTAGTTCTGGTCGAAAGCTGAATCGGACCAGAAACAGGCTTAAACTGGTCGTGAATCTACTGGAAATCTCCAGACAGCATGTATTTATGTGTTTATGTGCTAAATGTTAGTTATTTTGTTTAAAGGCTTACGCAATCAAGGAAACTTGATGTATGTGGTCCTTTTCTTCGGAAGGGGGAGCCGGGATTAAACATATGCATGAACCATAGTGACCATGTTTAGGTGGCCTACCTTAACTTGTTACTTGATTAAGTAGTTCGGAATTAGCATGTTTATTAATTTTTGTATTATTTATAAGTTGTATAAAGATGATGCAAAAATTGGTTTTAAAATAAACTTGACTAAGAACTATCGAAATAGAGATTTCATTAAATATTATGTTTCGAAGATTATGCATGAGTCTTCAAACATAAACTTTTGATTCATATCAAATGCATTACCCATTTAAAGTTAAGTCAATGCCACCCACTTTGCTAAGAACACTTGCCAGTGCTTTTTGCTCTACGTGAGACGTAGGTGAATTGTATCTCTTCAAGGTAGATTACCACTCGTTGTGAGACAGCGGTGGACTATCTACATGTTCTTAATTGGGCGACTTAAAACGAGTTAAGAGGTGAGACCTTAACTCGTGGCATAAGATGGGACAAAACATGTTTACAAAACACTTAATACCTTTACAGTGTTGTTGTAAGTCCCATAAATCTAGGAGTTGCATGAATGCAATTATCGATTTTCGATTACCTTTTGAATATCGTCATTTCTAGCAGATCAACTGATGAAATGATTATATGTCAAGTTGGATCCTAGCCTTAGTGAAAGTAATTTGTTAGATGAATTTAACAAGGGTAAATTACATTTCTTAAGGGTAATTATCGGAATACTGATAATTGAACTTTTGTCTGTTTTGTAGATGGCAACAAACAATACCACTCAAAACATACACCAATCGGCATTTAGGTCGATGTTGGAAAGGGAAAAGCTTTCTGGGCCAAATTTCAATGATTGGTATCGTCAGCTCAGGATCGTTTTGAGAGCTGAAAGGAAATACCAAGTCCTTGAAGAGCCAAGACCCGTTGCTCCTGAAGCTAATGCTTCTAATGAAGCACTAGCGGAATATGCGGCTGCATATGATAGACATAATGAGGTCGCTTGTCTGATGTTGGGAAGCATGAATGCTGACCTACAAAAGCAATTTGAGCATTCATTTCCATGTGATATGCTTACTGAACTCAAGTCTATGTTCGAGAAGCAAGCTGGAGTGGAGTTGTTCGATCTTATCGATGTACTTCATGACTTGCGACATGAACAAGGAACACCGGTGAGTGCTCATATCCTTAAAATGAAAGGATATTTTGAGCAGTTGGATAGGTTGGATTATGCTTATGCAAAGCCAGTACAAATTGGTATGATTCTCAAGTCCTTATCTAAGGATTTTGAAGAGTTTGCACGCAATTATACTATGCATAGCATGAATAAAACCGTTACGGAACTTCTTGCCATGGCTAATGAGTATGAAAAGAAGATTCCGAAGAAAACTGCTACTCCCCAAGTTCTCATGATCAAGCGGGGAAAGGTCCAAAAAGGCAAACAACCGAAGGGAAAGGGCAAGGTTGAAGGTAAAGGAAAGCAAGTTGTTGCTGCTCCTAAACCTAAGAAGACCCCTCCAGCGAAGAAGGAACATCCCGCTAAGAACCTACCTTGTTACCATTGTAATGAAGTGGGTCATTGGAAGCGGAATTGTCCAAAGTATCTCGCTGAGTTGAAGAAGAAGCAGCCCGGTTCGTCCGGGACTTCAGGTATATTCTTCACCATTGAATTATATTCATTTTCTAAGCGGAATTCATGGGTTTACGACACTGGGTGTGGTACTCATATCTGTAATTCATTACAGGGGCTTAGAAGGGGAAAGAAGCTAGTGGCTCTTACAACTGTTCTGGGAAATGGCCTAAGTAATATCGACGGGAGGGCGAGTGGAGAGGACCACAGAGGTGGGGAGGGAAGGGGGGAGAAGGGAAACGTGGGGGAGAAAAATGATGCGGGGAGGGGCCGGACGGGAGAGGAAAAAAAGGGGATATTGGGGGATGTTAAGGGGAGAGGAGAGGGACGGGGGGGGTGGAGCGTTCGTCCGGGACTTCAGGGGCTTAGAAGGGGAAAGAAGCTGAAGCCGGGATCTTTACAACTGTTCGTGGGAAATGGCCTACCTGCAGCTGTAGAAGAGATCGGCGATTATCATTTGGTTTTACCTAGTGGTTTAATAATTGTTTTGAACAATTGTCATTATGCACCTTCTATTACTAGAGGTGTTATTTCAGTTTCTTTGTTGAAAAACAACGGATTCGTTAATGTCTTTAATGATATTGGTATTTCAGTTTCTCGAAATAATGTTCATTATTTTGATGCTATTGATTGTGATGGTATCTATGAAATTGATATGCGTGGTTGTGATTCAAAGGATAATTCAATGTATAATGTTAGCAAACGAGTCAAGCCCAATTCGGACTCGACTTATCTTTGGCATTGTCGACTTGCTCATGTTGGCAAGAAACGCATTGAAAGACTTCAAAGGGACGGTGTCTTACAAACAAATGATGAATCATTTGAAAAATGCGTATCTTGTTTTTCCGGCAAAATGACAAGGAAACCTTTTCAAAATAAACCGGAAAGGGCTAAAGAGCTACTTGGACTAATACATTCGGATGTATGTGGCCCATTTAGACATGTGTCAAGGAGAGGTGCTAACTATTTCGTCACTTTTACGGATGATTTCAGTCGTTATGGTTATGTTTACTTGATTAAACATAAACATGAAGTCTTTGAAACATTCAAGGAATTTAAAAGTGAAGTGGAGAATCAACTCAGTAAAACCATCAAGGTCCTTCGTTCGGATCGCGGTGGTGAATACTTAAGTCAAGAGTTTAAAGATTATCTTAAAGCTTGTGGAATAGTTCAACAGCTTACTCCTCCATATACTCCTCAACACAATGGTGTTTCGGAGAGGAGGAATCGAACATTGTTGGAAATGGTTCGATCAATGATGAATCATACAACTCTTCCTTTTTCGTTTTGGGATTATGCCCTCGAGACTGCTGTTCGCATTCTCAATATGGTTCCAACCAAGAAGGTTGACAAGACACCGCATGAATTGTGGCATGGGAGTGTTCCCATATTGTCTTACTTAAAGGTCTGGGGATGTGAGGCACTCGTGAAACGAGATACGCCTGACAAACTTGAATCCAGATCTGTTAAGTGCATCTTTGTAGGATACCCAAAGGAAACGATGGGTTACTACTTCTACTTTCCTACGGAAAACACTGTCAGTGTCAAACGATATGCTGAGTTCTTTGAAGAAAAACTCATATCTCAAGAAGACAGTGGGAGGATTGTTGAACTTGATGAGCATCAAGAAGATGTGTCAACTTCTAAAGACACTAGCAATCTTCAACTTGGGGGGGAGAATGTTCAAAGAGATGAATCTCAAAATGAACTACAAGTTGAAGATGAAGCGATTCCACTTCGTAGGTCCTCAAGGACAATACGTGCTCGTGATAGATTAAATCTTATGATTGAGTCTGAAGAACACGTAGTAGGAGATTTGAGTGAACCTCCTAATTTCAATGCTGCATTATCAGATCCGGAATCTGACAAATGGCTTGAAGCTGCGAATGTGGAAATAAATTCCATGAAAGACAATCAAGTCTGGAGCTTGGTTGATCTTCCACCAAATGGTAGAACCGTTGGGTGTAAGTGGATCTTCAAGAAGAAGACCGACATGGATGGAAATGTACACACCTATAAAGCTCGTCTTGTGGCGAAAGGTTATACTCAACTCTTTGGAGTTGATTATGAGGAAACCTTTTCTCTGGTTGCGGACATTAGAGCTATTAGGATCATCTTAGCCATAGCAGCGTACTATGACTTTGAGATATGGCAAATGGATGTCAAAACCGCTTTCTTGAATGGTCTTATTGACAAGGAAGTTTATATGGTACAACCAGAAGGTTTTGTCGATCCTAAATATCCCAACAAAGTATGCAAACTTCAAAGGTCCATTTATGGACTAAAGCAAGCATCAAGAAGTTGGAATAAAAGGTTTGATGAAGAGATCAAAAAATTTGATTTTGTTCAGAATCCTGATGAGCCATGTGTATATCGCAAAGCTAGTGGGAGTAATGTTACTTTCCTTGTCTTGTATGTCGATGACATATTGATAATAGGAAATCACATTCCAATGTTGAAAGACGTCAAATCTTATCTTGGAAAGTGTTTCGCTATGAAAGACTTGGGTGAAGCAGCATTCATACTTGGAATCAAAATCTATAGAGATAGAAGTAGACGGTTGATCGGATTAAGTCAAAGTGCGTATATAGATAAGATCTTGAAAAGATTCAAGATGGAAAATTCTAAGCGCGGGAACTTGCCTATGCAAGAAGGACTTAGTTTATCCAACAAGAATGGTGCTTCTACACCTGAAGAGGTGGAGCGTATGAAGAGAATCCCTTATGCTTCTGCGGTGGGATCTATCATGTATGCGGTAAGATGCACTAGACCTGATGTTGCGTTCGCGCAAAATATAGTAAGCCGATATCAGCAAAATCCCGGAAAGGATCATTGGACTGCTGTGAAAAACATTCTTAAGTACATGCGTGCTACTAAAGAATTGTTTTTGGTGTATGGAGGAAATCCGGATCAAGAGCTTAAAGTCACTGGATACTGTGATGCTGGATTTCAGACTGATAAGGATGATACCAAGTCTCAGTCAGGGTATGTCTTCATTTTGAATGGAGGAGCAGTAGATTGGAAAAGCAAGAAGCAATCTACCGTTGCTATGTCTGCTACAGAGTCTGAGTATATAGCTGCTTCGGATGCAGCAATGGAAGCTGTCTGGATCAGAAAGTTTATTTCTGGACTTGATGTGATGCCATCAAATAACACACCTATGGATCTGTACTGTGACAATTCTGGAGCAATTGTCATTGCCAATGAACCTGGGGTTCAAAAAGGTGCCAGACATTACCAAAGGAGATATCACTATGTTCGAGAGCAAATCGAATCACGTGAAATCAATTTACTCAAAGTTCACACAGATAATAACTTGGCGGATCCTTTTACAAAGGCATTGTCGAAGGGAAAGCTCAATAAGCATGCAGAAGGCTTAGGTCTTAAATATTGCTAAGTTATATCATGTAAATCTGTGATTAGTATTTGGATAATGGGATGTTAAACAATTGTTATTTCTAATAAATGAATTTTTATACGCGGTATAAGTGGTTTCATTTCTATAATAATTGTGTCCTATATTTGCATGTTTAATCCATGAATATTAGGTGAATATTCTAAATGTCTATTGTCGATTAATTATATGGGAATATAATTAAAGTAAGACAATTGTGAGAGATTGGTGAAAATATTTAAGGGAATATTTTGAAGATGGTGGATCGTACCAAACTCACATGATATTCAAAAGGTGAATATTGGACTTACCCCACAGAACGAATTATCATTTTATGGATCGGCGTCATTAAATGAAATTCGTGAAATGGTTACTTTATTTATCCTTTGACTTGAGATACAAGTGAGTTATGCTTGTGTGGATTGCATTTCTAGATTGTAGTTCTAACTGTCCTGAACAAGGCAGTAATAAAGGGCTATTTTCAGAAATGTTAAGAAACGACATGGCCAGACACTTGTAGTCAATACAGGATTTGTTCCTTCAATTTGCAACTGAAGTATGATACCATTTGGCGCCCTCATTAATTAATTGAAGATGTTTGTGTGGCCACACCCAAATGAACTCAAGAAGTTGTCTTGACTAATTTGGTAATCTTAATTAATTGTAGAAATGAGAAACATAATCGTTAAGTTATGAAATGACATTGATCCATATTCATAATTAACAAGGGTATCTGAACAAAGGGATATTAAAGACTAAATCATTTCAACTTGGCAATTTAAGAATCTATTCTTAAATATTTCCGGGAGCATTGGAGTGTTGCTAGACGCCAACCAATGTTATTGCCTTTATAATAACATGCTCAAGTGGGAGCTGTTGGAGTGTGATCATTTTATTATAAATCGCATGTCCGGGAATATTTTAAGCCTACGGGGTCACACAAAAAGACACGGTAACTCGATAATATTAATTGATATGTTAAAGTAATATATTAATTAGTTTGATCACGAAATGATTAATTAAATATAATTAAAGGGTTAGTTGTATTTAATTAATTAAAAGGAGGATTAAAAATGTGAAAGTGGTCAAATTCCACCAAGTGGTCAAATTCCACCAAGTGGTCAAATTCCACCAAGTGGTCAAATTCCACCAAGTGGTCAAATTCCACCAAGTGGTCAAATTCCACCAAGTGGTCAAATTCCACCAAGTGGTCAAATTCCACCAAGTGGTCAAATTCCACAAGTGGTCAAATTCCACCAAGTGGTCAAATTCCACCAAGTGGTCAAATTCCACCAAGTGGTCAAATTCCACCAAGTGGTCAAATTCCACCAAGTGGTCAAATTCCACAAGGGTCAAATTCCAAAGTGGTCAAATTCCACCAAGTGGTCAAATTCCACCAAGTGGTCAAATTCCACCAAGTGGTCAAATTCCACCAAGTGGTCAAATTCCACCAAGTGGTCAAATTCCACCAAGTGGTAAATTCCACCAAGTGGTCAAATTCCACCAAGTGGTCAAATTCCACCAAGTGGTCAAATTCCACCAAGTGGTCAAATTCCACCAAGTGGTCAAATTCCACCAAGTGGTCAAATTCCACCAAGTGGTCAAATTCCACCAAGTGGTCAAATTCCACCAAGTGGTCAAATTCCACCAAGTGGTCAAATTCCACCAAGTGGTCAAATTCCACCAAGTGGTCAAATTCCACCAAGTGGTCAAATTCCACCAAGTGGTCAAATTCCACCAAGTGGTCAAATTCCACCAAGTGGTCAAATTCCACCAAGTGGTAAATTCCACCAAGTGGTCAAATTCCACCAAGTGGTCAAATTCCACCAAGTGGTCAAATTCCACCAAGTGGTCAAATTCCACCAAGTGGTCAAATTCCACCAAGTGGTCAAATTCCACCAATGGTCAAATTCCACCAAGTGGTCAAATTCCACCAAGTGGTCAAATTCCACCAAGTGGTCAAATTCCACCAAGTGGTCAAATTCCACCAAGTGGTCAAATTCCACCAAGTGGTAAATTCCACCAAGTGGTCAAATTCCACCAAGTGGTCAAATTCCACCAAGTGGTCAAATTCCACCAAGTGGTCAAATTCCACCAAGTGGTCAAATTCCACCAAGTGGTCAAATTCCACCAAGTGGTCAAATTCCACCAAGTGGTCAAATTCCACCAAGTGGTCAAATTCCACCAAGTGGTCAAATTCCACCAAGTGGTCAAATTCCACCAAGTGGTCAAATTCCACCAAGTGGTCAAATTCCACCAAGTGGTCAAATTCCACCAAGTGGTCAAATTCCACCAAGTGGTCAAATTCCACCAAGTGGTCAAATTCCACCAAGTGGTCAAATTCCACCAAGTGGTCAAATTCCACCAAGTGGTCAAATTCCACCAAGTGGTCAAATTCCACCAAGTGGTCAAATTCCACCAAGTGGTCAAATTCCACCAAGTGGTCAAATTCCACCAAGTGGTCAAATTCCACCAAGTGGTCAAATTCCACCAAGTGGTCAAATTCCACCAAGTGGTCAAATTCCACCAAGTGGTCAAATTCCACCAAGTGGTCAAATTCCACCAAGTGGTCAAATTCCACCAAGTGGTCAAATTCCACCAAGTGGTCAAATTCCACCAAGTGGTCAAATTCCACCAAGTGGTCAAATTCCACCAAGTGGTCAAATTCCACCAAGTGGTCAAATTCCACCAAGTGGTCAAATTCCACCAAGTGGTCAAATTCCACCAAGTGGTCAAATTCCACCAAGTGGTCAAATTCCACCAAGTGGTCAAATTCCACCAAGTGGTCAAATTCCACCAAGTGGTCAAATTCCACCAAGTGGTCAAATTCCACCAAGTGGTCAAATTCCACCAAGTGGTCAAATTCCACCAAGTGGTCAAATTCCACCAAGTGGTCAAATTCCACCAAGTGGTCAAATTCCACCAAGTGGTCAAATTCCACCAAGTGGTAAATTCCACCAAGTGGTCAAATTCCACCAAGTGGTCAAATTCCACCAAGTGGTCAAATTCCACCAAGTGGTCAAATTCCACCAAGTGGTCAAATTCCACCAAGTGGTCAAATTCCACCAAGTGGTCAAATTCCACCAAGTGGTCAAATTCCACCAAGTGGTCAAATTCCACCAAGTGGTCAAATTCCACCAAGTGGTCAAATTCCACCAAGTGGTCAAATTCCACCAAGTGGTCAAATTCCACCAAGTGGTCAAATTCCACCAAGTGGTCAAATTCCACCAAGTGGTCAAATTCCACCAAGTGGTCAAATTCCACCAAGTGGTCAAATTCCACCAAGTGGTCAAATTCCACCAAGTGGTCAAATTCCACCAAGTGGTCAAATTCCACCAAGTGGTCAAATTCCACCAAGTGGTCAAATTCCACCAAGTGGTCAAATTCCACCAAGTGGTCAAATTCCACCAAGTGGTCAAATTCCACCAAGTGGTCAAATTCCACCAAGTGGTCAAATTCCACCAAGTGGTCAAATTCCACCAAGTGGTCAAATTCCACCAAGTGGTCAAATTCCACCAAGTGGTCAAATTCCACCAAGTGGTCAAATTCCACCAAGTGGTCAAATTCCACCAAGTGGTCAAATTCCACCAAGTGGTCAAATTCCACCAAGTGGTCAAATTCCACCAAGTGGTCAAATTCCACCAAGTGGTCAAATTCCACCAAGTGGTCAAATTCCACCAAGTGGTCAAATTCCACCAAGTGGTCAAATTCCACCAAGTGGTCAAATTCCACCAAGTGGTCAAATTCCACCAAGTGGTCAAATTCCACCAAGTGGTCAAATTCCACCAAGTGGTCAAATTCCACCAAGTGGTCAAATTCCACCAAGTGGTCAAATTCCACCAAGTGGTCAAATTCCACCAAGTGGTCAAATTCCACCAAGTGGTCAAATTCCACCAAGTGGTCAAATTCCACCAAGTGGTCAAATTCCACCAAGTGGTCAAATTCCACCAAGTGGTCAAATTCCACCAAGTGGTCAAATTCCACCAAGTGGTCAAATTCCACCAAGTGGTCAAATTCCACCAAGTGGTCAAATTCCACCAAGTGGTCAAATTCCACCAAGTGGTCAAATTCCACCAAGTGGTCAAATTCCACCAAGTGGTCAAATTCCACCAAGTGGTCAAATTCCACCAAGTGGTCAAATTCCACCAAGTGGTCAAATTCCACCAAGTGGTCAAATTCCACCAAGTGGTCAAATTCCACCAAGTGGTCAAATTCCACCAAGTGGTCAAATTCCACCAAGTGGTCAAATTCCACCAAGTGGTCAAATTCCACCAAGTGGTCAAATTCCACCAAGTGGTCAAATTCCACCAAGTGGTCAAATTCCACCAAGTGGTCAAATTCCACCAAGTGGTCAAATTCCACCAAGTGGTCAAATTCCACCAAGTGGTCAAATTCCACCAAGTGGTCAAATTCCACCAAGTGGTCAAATTCCACCAAGTGGTCAAATTCCACCAAGTGGTCAAATTCCACCAAGTGGTCAAATTCCACCAAGTGGTCAAATTCCACCAAGTGGTCAAATTCCACCAAGTGGTCAAATTCCACCAAGTGGTCAAATTCCACCAAGTGGTCAAATTCCACCAAGTGGTCAAATTCCACCAAGTGGTCAAATTCCACCAAGTGGTCAAATTCCACCAAGTGGTCAAATTCCACCAAGTGGTCAAATTCCACCAAGTGGTCAAATTCCACCAAGTGGTCAAATTCCACCAAGTGGTCAAATTCCACCAAGTGGTAAATTCCACCAAGTGGTCAAATTCCACCAAGTGGTCAAATTCCACCAAGTGGTCAAATTCCACCAAGTGGTCAAATTCCACCAAGTGGTCAAATTCCACCAAGTGGTCAAATTCCACCAAGTGGTCAAATTCCACCAAGTGGTCAAATTCCACCAAGTGGTCAAATTCCACCAAGTGGTCAAATTCCACCAAGTGGTCAAATTCCACCAAGTGGTAAATTCCACCAAGTGGTCAAATTCCACCAAGTGGTCAAATTCCACCAAGTGGTCAAATTCCACCAAGTGGTCAAATTCCACCAAGTGGTCAAATTCCACCAAGTGGTCAAATTCCACCAAGTGGTCAAATTCCACCAAGTGGTCAAATTCCACCAAGTGGTCAAATTCCACCAAGTGGTCAAATTCCACCAAGTGGTCAAATTCCACCAAGTGGTCAAATTCCACCAAGTGGTCAAATTCCACCAAGTGGTCAAATTCCACCAATGGTCAAATTCCACCAAGTGGTCAAATTCCACCAAGTGGTCAAATTCCACCAAGTGGTCAAATTCCACCAAGTGGTCAAATTCCACCAAGTGGTCAAATTCCACCAAGTGGTCAAATTCCACCAAGTGGTCAAATTCCACCAAGTGGTCAAATTCCACCAATGGTCAAATTCCACCAAGTGGTCAAATTCCACCAAGTGGTCAAATTCCACCAAGTGGTCAAATTCCACCAAGTGGTCAAATTCCACCAAGTGGTCAAATTCCACCAATGGTCAAATTCCACCAAGTGGTCAAATTCCACCAAGTGGTCAAATTCCACCAATGGTCAAATTCCACCAAGTGGTCAAATTCCACCAAGTGGTCAAATTCCACCAAGTGGTCAAATTCCACCAAGTGGTCAAATTCCACCAAGTGGTCAAATTCCACCAATGGTCAAATTCCACCAAGTGGTCAAATTCCACCAAGTGGTCAAATTCCACCAATGGTCAAATTCCACCAAGTGGTCAAATTCCACCAAGTGGTCAAATTCCACCAATGGTCAAATTCCACCAAGTGGTCAAATTCCACCAAGTGGTCAAATTCCACCAAGTGGTCAAATTCCACCAAGTGGTCAAATTCCACCAAGTGGTCAAATTCCACCAAGTGGTCAAATTCCACCAAGTGGTCAAATTCCACCAAGTGGTCAAATTCCACCAAGTGGTCAAATTCCACCAAGTGGTCAAATTCCACCAAGTGGTCAAATTCCACCAATGGTAAATTCCACCAAGTGGTCAAATTCCACCAAGTGGTCAAATTCCACCAAGTGGTCAAATTCCACCAAGTGGTCAAATTCCACCAAGTGGTCAAATTCCACCAAGTGGTCAAATTCCACCAAGTGGTCAAATTCCACCAAGTGGTCAAATTCCACCAATGGTCAAATTCCACCAAGTGGTCAAATTCCACCAAGTGGTCAAATTCCACCAAGTGGTCAAATTCCACCAAGTGGTCAAATTCCACCAAGTGGTCAAATTCCACCAAGTGGTCAAATTCCACCAAGTGGTCAAATTCCACCAAGTGGTCAAATTCCACCAAGTGGTCAAATTCCACCAAGTGGTCAAATTCCACCAAGTGGTCAAATTCCACCAAGGTCAAATTCCACCAAGTGTCAATACACAGTTGGTTTTTAGGTTCCATTATATTCAAAGTTTTTAAATCGGTTTAAAGAGACTGATCATATATGCTCGAACATTTTATATTTCTACATCAATTCTGCATATTCACTTAGAAGTTAAAAATTCACTATTCAGTAAACATTAACAAAACAGGATTTAACACCAATTCATTCACTTGATGATCAGCCATCATCAGCCATCATCATCATCATCATCATCATCATTATCAAAAAAATCGATCATCAAGTAAATCAATAAACTTGCGAAATAGGAAAACCTCTTAAGCCTCTTATGACGATCACCACCATTACTGAAATCAATTCGAAACTTCATGCTCATATTCGGATAACAAAACCCCCAATTCTGCACTATTCCTACTGTATCATTCGTATCGAACATCTCGTATATGTAAACCTCCTTCAATCCTTCTTTCCATAGCGGCGTTCCGTTACCACACTTTATATGATTCACCAATCCTCTCAAATACATTTCCGCGTAAAATTGACGTCCTTCCACCTCATTCGTCGAATCGTAACTCGGCCATCCTGTTTCCGTTACAATTAACGGAATATTCTCGTGTCCTGCAACCGCCATCGCCGCAATCACCGAATCAACCATTAGATCAAATAAGTTTCTGTATCTGACACCGGTTACTGTATCATCTCTGAAACTATAACTACTTTCCTGAAACAAAGCGAATCCGAGAGGTATCTCCGGCCGTCGTTTATACATGTTGTACGGATACAAACTCACGAAAAACGACGAATTCGTTTCTTTCAACAAATCGAGCAACGGCTTGATAAGAAATCGGCTCACCGGATCCTGAAACTGCGCGGAGGACGGCGGAAACGACGTCGCCATGATGTTAATGAACGAAAACGTCGTTGAAACAATGATCTGACGGATTCCGATATCGGTGAGAGAGCTCTGTACGTTGCGGATCGCCGGAATCAGTAGATTTGCATACGTAACGTTACCTTGAGATAGGACATGATTTCCGACAGAAATCGCGGTGATGTGTGCGCGAGGATAGTACGGGATGACGTGATTGTAAAGCCACGTGTCGGCGGCGGAGCGGTTGCCGGCGATGGCAGGGATTAAGGAGTTAGGAATGGAGATGAAGAGTGAGATGTTAGTGTAACTGAATGCTCGGATGATGCTAGGGTTTGGTACAGGGAGACGTACGGCGGTTATTTTTAGCGATTGGAAGAGGTTGATGACGTGTTCCGGCGGAGGGAGGTCCGGCGATGAGATGTAGGTGACGCCGATGGTGGTGGCGGTGGTGGTGAGGATGAGAGAGAGGAAGGTGATGAGAGAAAGTAAGTAGGTGGACATAGTTTGTTACAGTGAGAGTCAAATGCAGGTTTGTTGTGTTGACCGGAATTTGGCGTGTATATTAGCAAGTTATTTGACTGTGTGGTTAGCAGGTTTTGGCGGGAGATTTTATATATGGTGAAACAGTTTAAATTTAGATATTTTAAGTTCCAATCAGGCAATCATATACCGTATTTATCAACCTAATCGTAATCTCGCATATTATTGACTACGAACAATTGGGTCTTCTATTGTAAACCCTTTATCACTTTGCTATGAAGTTAAGAGCTTAAGAGCCTTAGCTTCCAATATTTATATGAGTTCATCTGCTATCTATGAATCTATGATACATTTGGATTTCTATATATTAAGCGAATATGATTCTAATAATTTTGCAATATCCACATAATTTGTCACTCGAGAAAGCGTTAACTTGGTAATACACGCCAAATTCCAGAATGATTAAGCTCTGGATGACAGTAGGTTTTGCTCCAACTTGTATCACGTAAGAAAGCAATCATATTTGTAGTAACTAGCATGCTTTGCTTGTCTAACAACAACGATACACGGGTGAAGTTTTTCGGAAGTATTCGTCATGGCACACACATTTGGTTACTTCACTTGGCATCTTCACTTCTATCCGGGTTTTTTAGTTGGCGGCTTGGCGCTTATGCTTTTTAAGTTGGCAGAGCGCCTAAGCCTTGATAATTTGAGTCTTCAAAACAAACTTTCTCAAGGCTTTTGTCTAGGGGTGGCAAAATGGGCGGGTCGGGCGGGTTTGGGTAACGGGTCTAAATGGTTGCGGGTTAAAGCGGGTCATTTCAGGAAAATGCGGGTCAAGCGGGTGCGGGTCAAAGCGGGTTGGGTGCGGGTCGGGTACGGGTCAACCCGTAATTTTTTTAATTTTGCGGGTTTGCAATGTTTTTATTTATTAAAACTATCTTTTGAGTCATTTGAATAAAATAAACCTAAATCAACAGTTCCTTTTAGGTACCGAAATATATGTTTAATGCCATTCCAATGCCTTTTAGTAGGGGCTGTACTAAATCTTGCTAACAAATTAACTGCAAAAGAAATGTCAGGTCTTGTACAATTAGTAAGATACATAAGAGCTCCGATTGCACTGAGGTATGGTATCTCTGGACCAAGGATCTCTTCATTATCATCACAAGGACGAAATGGATCTTTTTCAACATTGAGCGATCTACCAACCATTGGTGAGCTTAAAGAATGGACATTATCCATATTAAAACGTTTCAAGAGCCTTTCTGTATAATTTGATTGATGTATAAGTATACCATTGTTCATATACTCAATTTGTATACCGAGACAATATTTGTTTTTCCCAAGGTCTTTCATTTCAAATTCTTTCTTTAAAAGAATAATCGCTTCATGAATTTCTTCATGTGTCCCAAGTATATTTAGATCATCAACATATACAGCTATTATCACATATCCCGATGTTGTTCTTTTAATAAATACACACGGACAAATACTATTATTTTTATAACCTTTACTTATCAAATAATCACTCAAACGATTATACCACATCCTCCCAGATTGTTTCAATCCATATAAAGATCTTTGTAATTTGATTGAATACATCTCTTTAGGCTTTGAATTTAATGCCTCTGGGATTTTAAGTCCTTCTGGGATTTTCATATAGATATCATTATCAAGTGATCCGTATAAATAAGCAGTAACTACATCCATAAGACGCATTTCTAAATTTTTAGAAACTGCTAAGCTGATTAGAATGTGTCGTGTCATTGATCTTAGCCACACACATTCCCTTGAAGCTTCATGTAGTGCAATGACTTCAGCGTGATTTGAAGATGTTGCGACAAGTGTTTGTTTCTGAGAACGCCATGAAATCACAGTTCCTCCATTCTTGAATATGTATCCAGTTTGAGATTTTGCTTGATGGGGATCAGATAAATAACCTGCATCTGTATAACCAACTAACCCTTCTTTTGAGTTATTTGAATAAAATAAACCTAAATCAACAGTTCCTTTTAGGTATCGTAATATATGTTTAATGCCATTCCAATGCCTTTTAGTAGGGGCTGTACTAAATCTTGCTAACAAATTAACTGCAAAAGAAATGTCAGGTCTTGTACAATTAGTAAGATACATAAGAGCTCCGATTGCACTGAGGTATGGTATCTCTGGACCAAGGATCTCTTCATTATCATCACAAGGACGAAATGGATCTTTTTCAACATTGAGCGATCTACCAACCATTGGTGAGCTTAAAGAATGGACATTATCCATATTAAAACGTTTCAAGAGCCTTTCTGTATAATTTGATTGATGTATAAGTATACCATTGTTCATATACTCAATTTGTATACCGAGACAATATTTGTTTTTCCCAAGGTCTTTCATTTCAAATTCTTTCTTTAAAAGAATAATCGCTTCATGAATTTCTTCATGTGTCCCAAGTATATTTAGATCATCAACATATACAGCTATTATCACATATCCCGATGTTGTCCTTTTAATAAATACACACGGACAAATACTATTATTTTTATAACCTTTACTTATCAAATAATCACTCAAACGATTATACCACATCCTCCCAGATTGTTTCAATCCATATAAAGATCTTTGTAATTTGATTGAATACATCTCTTTAGGCTTTGAATTTAATGCCTCTGGGATTTTAAGTCCTTCTGGGATTTTCATATAGATATCATTATCAAGTGATCCGTATAAATAAGCAGTAACTACATCCATAAGACGCATTTCTAAATTTTTAGAAACTGCTAAGCTGATTAGATATCTGAAAGTGATTGCATCCATAACAGGGGAATATGTTTCCTCATAATCAATTCCCGGCCTTTGAGAAAAACCTTGAGCTACAAGTCTAGCTTTATATCTTGTAATTTCATTTTTCTCATTTCGTTTTCTTACGAAAACCCATCTATACCCTATAGGTTTTATTGCCTTAGGTGTAAGAATAATGGGTCCAAAAACCTTTCTTTTGTTAAGTGAATTTAATTCAACTTGCATAGCATCTTTCCATTTATCCCAGTCTTGTCGATTTCGACAATCATTTACACATTTTGGCTCAGGATCATCGTCTTCATTCATAATCTCACTGGCTACAGAATAAGAAAATATATCATTATTTTCCATTTCAACTCGGTTCCATAATATATGTGTATGACCATAATTGATCGACAATTCTTTGTTGGAATCATTTACTTCTTCCTGAGGGAAGATTTCTATATTTGAATTGTTTTCTTTATGGTCAATTTCCTTTTCAGGACCTTTTCTTTTTCGAGGATGTTTATCCTTTGAACCGATTGGTCTCCCACGTTTCAAACGTTTCTGGGATTCATGAGACATATTTTCATTTATTTGCTTACTTGGAATTTCAATTCGAGCCGGAGCATTAACAGCAGGTATATGAGATTTAGTTACTCTTTGTGTATCAGTAAATGCATCAGGTAACTGATTTGCAATTTCTTGTAGATGTATTATCTTTTGAACATCTGTTTCACATTGTTTTGTTCTGGGATCAAGATATAACAAAGAAGGTTCATACCATGAGACATTCTTTTCTTTATTTTTATTTTCTCCCCCTAATGTAGGGAAAATTGTCTCATCAAAATGACAATCTGCAAAACGTGCTGTAAAGACATCACCTGTTAAAGGTTCAAGATATCTTATGATGGAAGTTGTTTCATATCCAACATATATTCCCAACCTCCTTTGAGGTCCCATTTTTGTGCGCTGTGGTGGTGCAATAGGGACATATACTGCACATCCAAATATTTTAAGATGAGAAATATTTGGCTCTTGGCCAGAGACAAGTTGTATGGGGGAGTACTTGTGATCTGCACTTGGTCTCATACGAATTAATGATCCAGCATGTAAAATTGCATGACCCCAAATAGATACAGGGAGTTTTGTTCTCATTATTAATGGTCTAGCTATTAGCTGGAGATTTTTAATTAGTGATTCAGCTAAACCATTTTGTGTATGTACATGAGCAACTGGGTGCTCAACAACAATTCCAACAGACATGCAATAATCATTAAAAGCATGTGATGTGAATTCACCCGCATTATCAAGTCTTACCTTTTTAATTGTATAATCAGGAAAATGTGCTCGCAATTTAATAATTTGTGCCAGGAATTTTGCGAAAGCTACATTACGAGTCGATAGTAAAGATACATGAGACCATCTGCTGGATGCGTCTATTAGGACCATAAAGTATCTAAATGGTCCACTTGGTGGATGAATTGGTCCACATATATCACCTTGAATTCTTTCAAGAAACATAGGTGATTCCTTTTCAACTTTTAATGTTGATGGTCTTGTAATTAATTTTCCAAGAGAACAAGATGTGCACATAGGCATTTTATTTCCCTGGGGAATCCTTTCACCTTTTAATGGGTGTCCATGCGTATTTTCAATGATTCGTTTCA
>CM067169.1:14948724-14951224 GCA_034093135.1 Erigeron breviscapus | reverse complement strand
AAAAAAAAAAAAAAAAAAAAAAAAAAAAAAAAAAAAAAAAAAAAAAAAAAAAAAAAAAAAAAAAAAAAAAAAAAAAAAAAAAAAAAAAAAAAAAAAAAAAAAAAAAAAAAAAAAAAAAAAAAAAAAAAAAAAAAAAAAAAAAAAAAAAAAAAAAAAAAAAAAAAAAAAAAAAAAAAAAAAAAAAAAAAAAAAAAAAAAAAAAAAAAAAAAAAAAAAAAAAAAAAAAAAAAAAAAAAAAAAAAAAAAAAAAAAAAAAAAAAAAAAAAAAAAAAAAAAAAAAAAAAAAAAAAAAAAAAAAAAAAAAAAAAAAAAAAAAAAAAAAAAAAAAAAAAAAAAAAAAAAAAAAAAAAAAAAAAAAAAAAAAAAAAAAAAAAAAAAAAAAAAAAAAAAAAAAAAAAAAAAAAAAAAAAAAAAAAAAAAAAAAAAAAAAAAAAAAAAAAAAAAAAAAAAAAAAAAAAAAAAAAAAAAAAAAAAAAAAAAAAAAAAAAAAAAAAAAAAAAAAAAAAAAAAAAAAAAAAAAAAAAAAAAAAAAAAAAAAAAAAAAAAAAAAAAAAAAAAAAAAAAAAAAAAAAAAAAAAAAAAAAAAAAAAAAAAAAAAAAAAAAAAAAAAAAAAAAAAAAAAAAAAAAAAAAAAAAAAAAAAAAAAAAAAAAAAAAAAAAAAAAAAAAAAAAAAAAAAAAAAAAAAAAAAAAAAAAAAAAAAAAAAAAAAAAAAAAAAAAAAAAAAAAAAAAAAAAAAAAAAAAAAAAAAAAAAAAAAAAAAAAAAAAAAAAAAAAAAAAAAAAAAAAAAAAAAAAAAAAAAAAAAAAAAAAAAAAAAAAAAAAAAAAAAAAAAAAAAAAAAAAAAAAAAAAAAAAAAAAAAAAAAAAAAAAAAAAAAAAAAAAAAAAAAAAAAAAAAAAAAAAAAAAAAAAAAAAAAAAAAAAAAAAAAAAAAAAAAAAAAAAAAAAAAAAAAAAAAAAAAAAAAAAAAAAAAAAAAAAAAAAAAAAAAAAAAAAAAAAAAAAAAAAAAAAAAAAAAAAAAAAAAAAAAAAAAAAAAAAAAAAAAAAAAAAAAAAAAAAAAAAAAAAAAAAAAAAAAAAAAAAAAAAAAAAAAAAAAAAAAAAAAAAAAAAAAAAAAAAAAAAAAAAAAAAAAAAAAAAAAAAAAAAAAAAAAAAAAAAAAAAAAAAAAAAAAAAAAAAAAAAAAAAAAAAAAAAAAAAAAAAAAAAAAAAAAAAAAAAAAAAAAAAAAAAAAAAAAAAAAAAAAAAAAAAAAAAAAAAAAAAAAAAAAAAAAAAAAAAAAAAAAAAAAAAAAAAAAAAAAAAAAAAAAAAAAAAAAAAAAAAAAAAAAAAAAAAAAAAAAAAAAAAAAAAAAAAAAAAAAAAAAAAAAAAAAAAAAAAAAAAAAAAAAAAAAAAAAAAAAAAAAAAAAAAAAAAAAAAAAAAAAAAAAAAAAAAAAAAAAAAAAAAAAAAAAAAAAAAAAAAAAAAAAAAAAAAAAAAAAAAAAAAAAAAAAAAAAAAAAAAAAAAAAAAAAAAAAAAAAAAAAAAAAAAAAAAAAAAAAAAAAAAAAAAAAAAAAAAAAAAAAAAAAAAAAAAAAAAAAAAAAAAAAGAAGAATTATGGTCTGGTAGCAGATAATGAGTAAGGGTGCTGTGGAAGTGAAGATCTTATGGTGTTTAGATTAGTGTATGCGAATGGGAATAGAGAGCGGTGTAAGATGACGCTTCTTGGTCCCATTCTAGCACTAATCTGGAGTTTGCAGGATGGATTTGTTAATATAGTGTCTTGAGAATTGAATTGAGTCATTGTAGTTTTGATTTGAATTCTGTTAGTATGTGTAAGGATAGGAATAAGATTACATGGAAATGTCCATGTTATCTGTTTATTTGATTCTGTACAGTTTGTGAGTATTAATAAAATTCACCTTTTAAATTAAATAACTGTGGAGTATTGAGCTACTACAGAAAACATTCAAGCCATTTCTGGAAAACTTATCAAAGATAACTTGGTTCATATACACATTAAAGTATCAAGAGCATCCTGATTTTCTATGTTCTACCAGAGGAGGTATCCATATAAGGTCATGCCGATTGTCATGGCCCAATTAGGAATTGACATAAGGGCTGGAAAAAAGGAGGATCCATGTAAAACCAAATTGATCTGTGTATATTGAGAAGCTGAGTAAATGGATTTGGTTGTGCAAATTTATCTAATGCAACTCACCTCATCTTTCATGTTGCTCATGCAAATTTTCCACATCATGAACGATGAACTATACCATCTTGAAAGATGATGTGTTAATAATCTGTATCTTTTCTTACTAGAGTACATACCAATCATCAGTCGAATAGCAAACAGAATACGCAAGATGATTCATTATTACCCTGTCACTAATGTGCAGGTTTCAGAAAGTATAAAGTCGACTTTGGAGTTTAACAGGATGAACACATCAACTGCAGTTAAGGTCAGTGGTAACTCAAAATCTAACCAAGATACCTACTTGTTGCTCAAATAACTTTTA
>CM067169.1:14918724-14943724 GCA_034093135.1 Erigeron breviscapus | reverse complement strand
TATATATATATATATATATATATATATATATATATATATATATATATATATATATATATATATATATATATATATATATATATATATATATATATATATATATATATATATATATATATATATATATATATATATATATATATATATATATATATATATATATATATATATGTATATATATATATATATATATATATATATATATATATATATATATATACAGATATGTATTACATTAAAAGTGTTGACGGAGCAAAGTTTTTTGGACTAAAACTGTAATTTATTAAACTTAGGGACGAAAGCTGCAAGTAGAGGTCCACGACAGGGACGATTTCTGTAATTAACTCTTTTATTTATTATGGAAAATGCTATCTTTTATTTTTAGAGTTAATTGCAAGAATCGTCCCTGTGGTTTGTACACTTTCGTGGTTTACATCCCTCCCAAAATTTTTTAGTGGAATTGGTCCAAACTTCATAGTTTTGTTGCGCTTTACATCCCTTAAATTGATTCCGTTTATTTATCTCCGTTAAAACCCACTCACATGGGGGTACTTTCGTCTTTTCACAAACTACATGAATGATTCTTACAATTTATTCATCCTCTTTATAATAACTTCTCCTTTTCAATCTAATGTAAAATCACAAATACTCTTCAATATCATAAAACACAAATAGTGATTTGTTTGTGATCTACATCTACTTATACTAGGTACATCTATTTCTAATGTATCACCATTTAATGACTTCATATAATCCCTCGAATAATCAACTCTTTCACCAGAACTTGAAGCTTTAAAGTATACTCATTTTTAACCTTGACTAAAACAATAAGCATGACACAAATTTGAATAAAAGATGAGAAAGATTGACATTCTTTTGGACTAAGCAAAGTGTTGCATCATCATAAAGATTCCGTTTGTTTTATTATTAACAATCAACATCAATTAAATCATCCTTTTACTTTATACAAATACCAACCTTAAGCAATAGATGCTGTACATTGTAGGATACTTGCTTTCATGGTCGACCATAGTAAGCCAAACATCGATAAGAAAAAAGTGTTTCGTACCAACAAACTCGATCATGAGACAAAACGTTTTACATTGTAAAAACGTACCGACACACTTGACTAATTAAAAAGATCAAAAACCCAAATATTATTTTGAATTTTGAACTAATACCCATTTTAACCGCTGTCACCTCCATACGACCAGCCACCGCACCGCCACCCCATCATTACCAGCCACCGTTAGTCCGTCACCGCCAAAACATGAAGACCCGTATTGAAAACCAGTCGTGCAGATATATAGATCTATATATCTATATATGTATATATAGATCTATATATTTATATCACAGATCTATATATCTATATCTATATAGATCTATATCTATATGAAGAAGAAAAGTCAATTGATAAATTGTTGTTATCAAGTAAGTAGTTGTTTGAGGGTATTTGTAATGCAATGTGGGAACAAAAGGTTTGTATTGTTAGATTTTAGGAAATTGATTGTGGATTGGTTGTGATAGATGATGACGATGGTAGATTTTGTTTCTTAATATCATTTAGGGTTTGTATGTATATATTGTTCATTTGTTTGTATCATTTTTTTTCGGTTGAAAAGACAAAAAAAAAAAGATACAAGTATGAAAAAGGAAGAGGAAAGCAGGTGCAGGGGGAAAAGACGAAAGTACAAAAAAAAAAAAAAAAAAAAAAAAAAAAAAAAAAAAAAAAAAAAAAAAAAAAAAAAAAAAAAAAAAAAAAAAAAAAAAAAAAAAAAAAAAAAAAAAAAAAAAAAAAAAAAAAAAAAAAAAAAAAAAAAAAAAAAAAAAAAAAAAAAAAAAAAAAAAAAAAAAAAAAAAAAAAAAAAAAAAAAAAAAAAAAAAAAAAAAAAAAAAAAAAAAAAAAAAAAAAAAAAAAAAAAAAAAAAAAAAAAAAAAAAAAAAAAAAAAAAAAAAAAAAAAAAAAAAAAAAAAAAAAAAAAAAAAAAAAAAAAAAAAAAAAAAAAAAAAAAAAAAAAAAAAAAAAAAAAAAAAAAAAAAAAAAAAAAAAAAAAAAAAAAAAAAAAAAAAAAAAAAAAAAAAAAAAAAAAAAAAAAAAAAAAAAAAAAAAAAAAAAAAAAAAAAAAAAAAAAAAAAAAAAAAAAAAAAAAAAAAAAAAAAAAAAAAAAAAAAAAAAAAAAAAAAAAAAAAAAAAAAAAAAAAAAAAAAAAAAAAAAAAAAAAAAAAAAAAAAAAAAAAAAAAAAAAAAAAAAAAAAAAAAAAAAAAAAAAAACACCGCCAAAACATGAAGACCCGTATTGAAAACCAGTCGTGCAGATATATAGATCTATATATCTATATATGTATATATAGATCTATATATTTATATCACAGATCTATATATCTATATCTATATAGATCTATATCTCTATATGTATATATAGATCTATATATATATATGTATATATAGATCTATATATTATATTATATATAGATCTATATATTATATGTATATATAGATCTATATATTATATGTATATATAGATCTATATATCTATATGTATATATAGATCTATATATTATATGTATATATAGATCTATATATTATATTATATATAGATCTATATATTATATGTATATATAGATCTATATATTATATGTATATATAGATCTATATATCTATATGTATATATAGATCTATATATTATATGTATATATAGATCTATATATTATATTATATATAGATCTATATATTATATGTATATATAGATCTATATATTATATGTATATATAGATCTATATATCTATATGTATATATAGATCTATATATTATATGTATATATAGATCTATATATTATATTATATATAGATCTATATATTATATGTATATATAGATCTATATATTATATGTATATATAGATCTATATATCTATATGTATATATAGATCTATATATTATATGTATATATAGATCTATATATTATATTATATATAGATCTATATATTATATGTATATATAGATCTATATATTATATGTATATATAGATCTATATATCTATATGTATATATAGATCTATATATTATATGTATATATAGATCTATATATTATATTATATATAGATCTATATATTATATGTATATATAGATCTATATATTATATGTATATATAGATCTATATATCTATATGTATATATAGATCTATATATTATATGTATATATAGATCTATATATTATATTATATATAGATCTATATATTATATGTATATATAGATCTATATATTATATGTATATATAGATCTATATATCTATATGTATATATAGATCTATATATTATATGTATATATAGATCTATATATTATATTATATATAGATCTATATATTATATGTATATATAGATCTATATATTATATGTATATATAGATCTATATATCTATATGTATATATAGATCTATATATTATATGTATATATAGATCTATATATTATATTATATATAGATCTATATATTATATGTATATATAGATCTATATATTATATGTATATATAGATCTATATATCTATATGTATATATAGATCTATATATTATATGTATATATAGATCTATATATTATATTATATATAGATCTATATATTATATGTATATATAGATCTATATATTATATGTATATATAGATCTATATATCTATATGTATATATAGATCTATATATTATATGTATATATAGATCTATATATTATATTATATATAGATCTATATATTATATGTATATATAGATCTATATATTATATGTATATATAGATCTATATATCTATATGTATATATAGATCTATATATTATATGTATATATAGATCTATATATTATATTATATATAGATCTATATATTATATGTATATATAGATCTATATATTATATGTATATATAGATCTATATATCTATATGTATATATAGATCTATATATTATATGTATATATAGATCTATATATTATATTATATATAGATCTATATATTATATGTATATATAGATCTATATATTATATGTATATATAGATCTATATATCTATATGTATATATAGATCTATATATTATATGTATATATAGATCTATATATTATATTATATATAGATCTATATATTATATGTATATATAGATCTATATATTATATGTATATATAGATCTATATATTATATTATATATAGATCTATATATCTATATGTATATATAGATCTATATATTTATATATTCAGATATATACTATCTAATCTAAATATTTTGTACGGTTTTGAAACTTTTTTCCTATAGCTTAAAGTGTTATATAGCGAGATTTGAATTTGACAAAGGGACCTTAGCAACGTTATACTCATTTACACATGGGAGAGTAAATCCTTTAGGGCATTACCAAGATTCAAACCATGCGTAAGCGTATCAAAATTAGAGGTGTTAGTCATTTATCCGCTCTACCTTAAAAAAAGTGAGAAAGAAAAATAAGAAACCGAGTTAATGAGGATTAGCTCTGAAAGTGGAACTGAAAAAGGCATAGGGATGCAAATTTCTAAATTCTTGTGTGGTCTCCATATATGTTGTTACATAAACGAGAAATAATATATACAAATTACAAAGATAAATTTAAAAAAAAAAAGGAAAACAAAAAAAAAAAAAAAAAAAAAAAAAAAAAAAAAAAAAAAAAAAAAAAAAAAAAAAAAAAAAAAAAAAAAAAAAAAAAAAAAAAAAAAAAAAAAAAAAAAAAAAAAAAAAAAAAAAAAAAAAAAAAAAAAAAAAAAAAAAAAAAAAAAAAAAAAAAAAAAAAAAAAAAAAAAAAAAAAAAAAAAAAAAAAAAAAAAAAAAAAAAAAAAAAAAAAAAAAAAAAAAAAAAAAAAAAAAAAAAAAAAAAAAAAAAAAAAAAAAAAAAAAAAAAAAAAAAAAAAAAAAAAAAAAAAAAAAAAAAAAAAAAAAAAAAAAAAAAAAAAAAAAAAAAAAAAAAAAAAAAAAAAAAAAAAAAAAAAAAAAAAAAAAAAAAAAAAAAAAAAAAAAAAAAAAAAAAAAAAAAAAAAAAAAAAAAAAAAAAAAAAAAAAAAAAAAAAAAAAAAAAAAAAAAAAAAAAAAAAAAAAAAAAAAAAAAAAAAAAAAAAAAAAAAAAAAAAAAAAAAAAAAAAAAAAAAAAAAAAAAAAAAAAAAAAAAAAAAAAAAAAAAAAAAAAAAAAAAAAAAAAAAAAAAAAAAAAAAAAAAAAAAAAAAAAAAAAAAAAAAAAAAAAAAAAAAAAAAAAAAAAAAAAAAAAAAAAAAAAAAAAAAAAAAAAAAAAAAAAAAAAAAAAAAAAAAAAAAAAAAAAAAAAAAAAAAAAAAAAAAAAAAAAAAAAAAAAAAAAAAAAAAAAAAAAAAAAAAAAAAAAAAAAAAAAAAAAAAAAAAAAAAAAAAAAAAAAAAAAAAAAAAAAAAAAAAAAAAAAAAAAAAAAAAAAAAAAAAAAAAAAAAAAAAAAAAAAAAAAAAAAAAAAAAAAAAAAAAAAAAAAAAAAAAAAAAAAAAAAAAAAAAAAAAAAAAAAAAAAAAAAAAAAAAAAAAAAAAAAAAAAAAAAAAAAAAAAAAAAAAAAAAAAAAAAAAAAAAAAAAAAAAAAAAAAAAAAAAAAAAAAAAAAAAAAAAAAAAAAAAAAAAAAAAAAAAAAAAAAAAAAAAAAAAAAAAAAAAAAAAAAAAAAAAAAAAAAAAAAAAAAAAAAAAAAAAAAAAAAAAAAAAAAAAAAAAAAAAAAAAAAAAAAAAAAAAAAAAAAAAAAAAAAAAAAAAAAAAAAAAAAAAAAAAAAAAAAAAAAAAAAAAAAAAAAAAAAAAAAAAAAAAAAAAAAAAAAAAAAAAAAAAAAAAAAAAAAAATTAAAATTTTTTTAAAAAAAAAAAGAAAAAAAAAGCAATCATTATAGTAGTATGCCACTTAGGCTTTGAGGTTTTACATTAACTAACAGTAAAAATAGGCAGTAACTACACAACTTACCTTAAGATTAATTTTGACCAACCAACACATCCGGCTGATGTAAGGCCCTCAACGGTGGTGGCTCGTAGCTTTTCAGGCTTCCTTGATAAGAAAATTAATGGCCATCCACCAGATTGAAGTTTTATGTACAACTCAATCAAGACAAAATGTTTCATATGTCTTGCCTCTGTAACCCAATCATCACAGCCATACCTGTTAGTATGTGATCACGTAAAATGAACGTATGTCCGGAAATGATTTGAGCTTACGGGGTCACACGTCTCGATTCAAATATAGTTAATATTAATTGATTTATTAATTAATATGGATCACGAATAAGTTAACGAACGGTCGTTAATATTTAACGGTTACTAGCTAACGATCGTTAAAATAAGGAGATAAAACGATTAAGGGAAGGTTCTAGAAAAGCCATAGGGGGTCGGCCTCCCTACTAGGTTTCCTAGTGAAACCCTAAACTTGATGGCCAAGTTTGGGTCTACCTATAAATAATAAAGGTTGGCTTATGGTTTTCTTTAACAATTACACATAAGAATTGTAACTCCAAAAACCTCTCATCTCCCCCTCTCCTCTCTTATCTTGGACGGCCAAAACCAAGGAAAAACCTTTTGGGTTTTTGGTTTTCGGTTTTGAAGAAGGAGATCAAGCAAAAGGTTGCTCGGTTCGTGATCAAGTGCTAGCACACCTATATCGGTGGATCGTGTGTGCAATCGTAGAGGGATTTACTTCAAATCCTTTTAAAGTTTCTTTACTTTATCATCTACATTAAGAGGTATTCCTTAATCCTATTTCAAGGTTAATTATTTGATTACATGGTTTGATTTGCTTCCGTTGCGTACTCGTGAATAATGATATTTAGTTATATATTCCAACAAAACCGACTATATCGGCTGTTTTAAAGAAAAGGTTATTTCCTTGAGCCATTACAACATTTCATGACTCCCATTTCTTATGCAATGAAGATAAACAGATGTGGTGAGTGGATTACCTGTATGCCAATGGGTTAGCACACAAAGCGTCGGTAGATAAGATATCATCAATGTCAAATAGCACTACATCATGACCACCATTATCTGGTGTAACCCCATTGAAGTAATCTGCCACTAAGGACACCGAATTGTTCAACTCTATCATGTAATGACCGTCTTTGATATACTTAACAGCAACATCCTTACATACTTGCCTCAAAGAATAATATCTGAAGCCATTAATCTCGGCGTTTAAAGCAGCCATTTTGCAATAATCATAAAGATGATGATCAGATTTAAAGGATTCAATTACTCCAGCTTCTCTACTTTGACATGATTGTAACATTACAGTCAATGCAGTTAGCAGAGTCATTAACAAAATCCCAACCATCACGAGTGAGCTAATGAATATAGTCGCAGCACACGACGACATATAGATCACGGATTCCATTCTAAATTGGCTTCCTAATTCTATACCAACAACAATATCCAAATCATTCAATGATCCTCTTTAATGTTTTCACTACAAATAACTTAAAAGATATATATACAAAAAAAATATACAAATCATACCAGATCCTTCAGGACTCGAGAGACTAGGAGCTGAATACTCGCGCTCTATTTGATGGCCATATGCTGACATGATCGTGAGACTCTAAAAACCTATAGAGACACAAGATTTATAAACTAATCTTGTATATCATCATAGAATTAGAAACCAGCCAAGAAACATAAGCCAACAAGCTAGCAACTTTAAAACAGACAGAGATTCATAAAATATGAGCAGAAAAGTATATAGATCAAGTATTGGATCTAGTTATACAAGATTATTATAAGTCAACCTACAATGGTCGACAGTACTTTTATATAGCTGAATTGTGATGATAAAACAGAGTAGTTGAAGAAAGATATAGAGAGAGTTGAAGAAATACCGAGTGAAAAAAAAAGCAAAAGCAACTTCCAAAAACATATGAATAAGACGATGATGAAACTTAAAATGACACAATGAGTTAAAAAGATTAATTGACAGGCACCTGATATGTTTGACACCTAAAAGAAAGAAGTATCTCGATGTTGGATATTGATTCCATATTCATGCGTATGTATTTGGATGGGATATCACGAGAGAAAGTATCCGCGCGTTGCGGCGGTGAGATGGTGGGGTGATTGGTCATAAAGGGTGATGGCTAAATGCCTTAGCCGTACGGGCTCCACCCTCGGATTTAAAAATTCGTCGAAAGTATATCGAATATCGAATGACAGCTCTAATGAAAGAATATGAAATTTTAAGAACACCCATATAATTTTTATAATTTATCGATGTACGGTTTTTGAGATAAAAGATTTTGAATGAATTAGAGGAATAAAAAGATTTATGAAGGAGTGAGAAAAAAATGAGTGGTTGACATTTAAGGAGAGAGATGAAAATGGGTGACTGAAAAGTTGAAAGTTGAAAAAATTTGGAGGGAACAAATATTTTATAATGTAGTAGAGATAATAATAAAATACTACTCGTATTATTTTGGGTCGACTGAGTCATAGATTGGAACGTGTTTATGGAGTTTTCTGCCACTAGCCAACATCCCATTGGCCTACTCTCTAATTATTTACCGATTATCCAGTTTGTTTTTGTTTTTTATATTTTGTTTTATTTTTTACTGTATTAAATTTTAACTATATATAACTAGTGTTATACCCGGCCGTTGGCCGGGGATAACAACCGAACATAGACTTTAATACGGGTAATTAATTTTAACATGTCAACCGTTACCATTAGACAAAAAACACATCGTTAAACAATACACCGTCTATCTTAAAACATAAAACTTTGATGGCGAAATATAAACTTGCAATGTTCTTGTAAGATAAAAATAAGAAGTTAAAAACTTTGATTGTGAAAATTAAGATAGACTAAATTTGTATCACATGAATCGTTAAACAAAAAACTTTAATGGTAAAAATAAAAGGTCTTAAAAGGATTTAGTGGTTAAAGTGTGAATGACTAAAATATTACCACCCTAAATAAAATGAAAAATAAAAAACCCAAGAAGTTAAGTTAACATTTACACAACACACTAACTTAAACACTAAAATTGAAATGAAAAAAAAAAAAAAACAGGCAGGCAGGTAGCTGAGCCAGCTGCCAACCAGCTTGCTTCACTATTCACGCGAATTTAGTTTATATAGGTTATAATACCGCCAAGAATGTAACGATAGTAAAATATTCGATATTACTTTTGTGTGAGATGAATTTCGTGGTAGAGATAAAGTGTCTACATCTCAACCTCCCTCATACACCGTTAAGGTATTGGGACCCAAAACCCATAAGACGGCATTGGGTTACTTGTTACTTCTCTTGAATTTTATATAGATAAATATATTTTTTAAAACAAATTGCATTTTTGGTCCTTTCGATATCACAAGAATGGTATATTTTGAGTTAAAATGACAATTTTGGTCTAGTATTCATGTATTAGTGGCAATCTTATTCCAAAGCCTAACGTTCATTATTTTCCACCGTTAAATGAATCATGTGTCCTTATGTGAGGGGCAATGTCGTCTTTGCATACAAACGGACCATTCGTACAACTAATTGAACTTTTTCCTGGTTTTAACAAAAATAAAGTATATATTTCAAAAAATCTAACAATTTATATTTTATCGTGTTAGAAATATAAATGTAGTAGTTGATTTGTGTATTTCTATGTAAATTGTACCTTTATTGTAAATGTCTTTAATATGGAAGGGGGCATAGTGTAAATAGCTTATATGTATATAAACCCCCTCCATTAAGCAAATTGTAACCTTTGAACCCCATTAATGCAAACTAATCTTCCCTGCCATCTCTACTTTCTCTCTCTACTTTCTCACACTAGAAACCGCCATTAACACACACTAAAACTCGAATTCTATACTTTACATTTGGTATCAGAGCACAATCAGCGTATCTGAACTATCCAAAAGCTTAATTGAAGCTTAAATTGTGCTTAATTTCTGAAATTTTGAGTTTTTTTTGGATATATCATTTTCCGAGATCACTGTTCAAGTGATTTTTGCAAAATTAGTGTGGTTTTCTTCAAAATTTGTTCACCGATCACTTTGTTATCAGTATATCATCCTTCGTTATCAATTTCAGAGGTTAATTTCATCATTTGATTCGATTTTGATCGAGCTCGGCAAATCGCATGTTCGAGTGGTTTGATTTCTGGTTGAAATTAGCATCTAATTTGTTTGAGGATTTGTGCGCATTGATTTTCTGAGCATTTTGATATAAATTACAAGCTTTAATTCGCAAAAATGAAGGAGAAATCAAGGATTTACAGTAAGCTCGGCGTTTGGATGTTTGGCTGAACGAAGAAGACGATCAGTAACCGACTATTTTATCCATTAGTGGTTTCTCGTGTTTGCAGAGGTCCTTAGCTAAGAGTTGTTCCTATTTGTTCTATTTGCAGAGCTCACTGCTCGGCAAATAGGTGTTTCAAGAAATTTTTGTTAAGTGTTGGAGCTACTTGTTCTATTTGCAGAGCTCATTGCTCGGCAAATAGGTGTTTCAAGAAATTTTTGTTAAGTGTTGGAGCTACTTGTTCTATTTGCAGAGCTCATTGCTCGGCAAATAGGTGTTACAAGAATTTTTGGTTAAGTGTTGGTGCTAATTGTGCTATTTGCAGAGCTCACTGCTCGGCAAATAGTTGTTACAAGAAATTTTGATAAAGGCTGGTGCTATTTGTTCTGTTTGCAGAGGTTTAAGCTCGGCAAACAAGTGTTTTTGGTTGTTGCGACTAAGTACAATTCTTATTTGTGCTATTTGCAGAGTAATAAGCTCGGCAAATATTTCAAGAAATTTGTTTCAAAACCATTTTTCATCAATAATCTTCTCGTGTGCAGAAAATAGAAATTTTCAAAATTTTGATTGGTCCATTTGCCGAGATCTGAGCTCGGCGTTCTTTACAAATAGAAAATTCAATTTTTTTTTTCTAAGTCTTTTGAAAATTGATTGAAATGGCTTCAAGGGAAGCTTTAGCTCTTGGTTCTGAAGGGAGACCTCCGGTGTTGTTTAGAGGTTCTTATCCACAATGGAAGAAAAGGTTTCTGAACTGGATAGACAGACAGAAGAATGGAAAACTTCTGAGGAAATCTTACAAAGATGGTCCTGAAATTCCAAAGAATCCAGTGAATGGAGAAGCTTTACCAGAAGAAAGTTGGAATACTGATCAGAGGAATCGTGTTGAGGCCGATCAAATGTCAATTGCTTATCTCTATCAAGCACTTCCAGATGACATCTATTGCAATGTGGACTCATATGAAACCGGAAAAGACATATGGGATGAAGTGGAAAAGCAGATGGAAGGGTCTGATGTTTCAAACACCATAAGATTGTCAACTGTTCTGAATATGTATGAAACATTCAAGCAACAGAAGGGTGAACCATTGAATGAAGTATACATCAGATTCTGCAATGTGATCAATGAGCTGAGAAAGAATGATGTTAAAAGAACCAATATGGAATTGAACATCAAATTCATCAAAAATCTTGAGGAAGAATGGCAAGTTTATGGCACTCAACTCAATCAGCAATCAGACTTTGGGAAACTCACAATTCATACCTTGTATGAAAAGCTAAAATTGAATGTTGAGGATGTTCTAAGGATCCAAAAGAAGAAAGAAGAAAGTACTCATTCTAATCCACTGGCCTTGGTAGCTGAAAAGAAATCTTCAAGAGTTTCAAAACAGAGCTTTGTTGAATATGAAACAGATTCTGATTCAAGTGAAATGAGTGATTCTGATTTGGATGAAAGACAAAAAGAGATGTACAAGGAACTTGCTTATTTCACAAAGGCTTTTAAGAATAAATTCTTCAAGAAGAAACCAACCAACAATCAGCTTAGGACTTCATCAGTGTCTTCTTATGCAAAGAATGCAAATGCTCCTAAGTTTGAAACCAAGAAGGAATATGTTGGTGGTGAGAAGAAGTTTGATTATCAGAAGAAGTTTGAGAAGAAGGTCATGGATAAGAGGAATGAAGACAAGAAATGCTATAATTGTGGTCTTCCTGGACATTTTGCCATCAATTGCACTAAACCTCGTCAGAAGAACTCCGAGTATTACAAGTACAAACTTTTGCTTGCAAAACAAGAGGAAAGTGGAATTGTTCTTCTCGCTGAGGATGACAAGTGGTTACATCTTTCTGATGAAGAGACAGATGAACTTGCAGCAAATGTGTGCTTAATGACAAAGATCAAGAAATCAAAGGAGTTAGAGGAGGTTGATGAAGATTCTTCAGAAGATGATCAGGTAATCACTATTCCAAAGAAAGTGCTACAACATTACATGAATTTGAGTGATGATGCAATGGAACATGGGAGAGGGTTTAGTAAACAGATTTCGAAATTAACCAAAGATTTGGAAGACAAAGAAAACGAATTTCAAAATTCTAAAGATAAATTTGATTTACTTCAAAAGGATTTTGAAAATCTGAAATCTGAAAAAGCTGCGGTCACTTTTACTCCGAACTCCAAGTTGCATCTTGAAAAATAAGAACTTGAGACCAAAGTTCTTGAGCTGAGCAAGACCGTCAGACAATTACAAGTAGAAAAGACCAATGAGATGTTTAGAGCAAATGCTTTGGCTGAGGACATTGAGTCTTTAAATGTGAAATTGAAAGAATCTACCCCTGATTTGAAGGAATTTGAAGATAAAATTTCTGACCTAAAGTATGAATGTTGTATAAAAGATTCTCTTAAACAAAAACTTGATAAAGAAAATGATGAGCTTAAAGCTGAAATCAAGTCTTATCAAGAAAAGTTGTATAAGATTAATCGATCATATCAACAAATCTTTTTGAATAGGCCAAGAAATTCGAAAACTGTATTCACTTCAGGGTTGGGTTATGTCAATCCAAATAATTTGCTCGAAGCACAAGCAGAAATCCCGTCATTATATAAGGAATCTAATCTGAGATGTGGGATGACTGACCAGTTTGTGAGACCGACTGATAGTGATTTTGAGGCTGATGATTTTCTAGAGAAGGGTACAAAAGTCTATTTTAACTATGAGTTAATGGATGATACATATGACTTTTTCAGTCACCCTGCACATAAAAGCAACAAAGATAATCATGAGGCTATAATTCCTGAAATTCTTGAGTGTTTTACTGAAAAACCTTTGGAACAACCTATTCCAATTCCAAAACCTGCTGTTGAAAGACCGTATGTTCCACAAAGTGTTTTGGAAAAGGTAATAGAGGATTTGAAAAAGTCTCTTGATGAAAAACAATCTTTAGTAGATAATTTGAAGACTCAAAATCACTATGACCCACCCAAGAATCATGACAATGACTGTGATCACCCCAATTGTCCTGTTTGTGAAGTTATGTCCACTCCAACTCCACCAAACCATTCTGTGTGTCAAAATGAGAAAACTTCACAAACTGCATGCTCTATCTGTGAAATTGTGAATGCATCTGTGCAAACTGAATGTGAAGTCATGCATGTTTCTGTTCAAACTGATGGTGATCTAGATGATATCTTTGATGTTAATGATGTTGATGATTATTTCTTCCCGACTGCCTCTGAGACTGAGTCCTTTACCAAATTTTCCGAGGGAACTCAAAACTACTTGAATGAAATTGATGCTTTCAAACAAAAGTTTGAAAAAGAAAAGGAACAAAAGTTGAATGTGCTAAAGGAACTTAATAAACTGAAAGTGGAATTCGAATTTCAGAAAATTGCACTTCAATCTTTTAAAAAGAAAGAAAAAGCATCAATTCCACTCAAGGGAAGTCCTTGTCCATTTAAGATAAGTGAAGCAAGTGTGAAGTTGGAAACTGATGACATGTCAACATTTTTGGAAGGAAATCATGATTTTGAACCTGAATTTGAAAAACGTTTTGTTCAAAAAGAGGATAAACATGAATTTTTTCTAAAGAAGATTCCAAAGTCACACTTTTCACAACCTTCCCCATTTGATAAGTTCAAGAGACCAAAGACCACCAAACAACCAAAGACCAACCCATCACCCAAGACGGATTCAAGACCGAAACCAAACAAAGGTCCCACAGTTTCTAAGAATTCAAAGACTTCTAGACAACCACAGATGTATAAGGTTAAAACTGAACCTAAGATTCAAAAGGAAGTCAAAACAAGTAGTGGTCCAAAGACTGTCAAGAATGACTCTTTCTCATTAGGTAACAAACAACCAAAGAATGTTAAGTATTCTAGTTTTCCTAGGTATTCTCAAAGTTCGTACAAATGGTACTTCCAACGGTTCGTTACTATGTTTACACGTATATCTCTTAACACTCTAGATTACATAGTACAACAATAAATATCTTGTTCAAGTATCATTCCACATCATTCAAATTCAAATTCTCAACATATCATCTCATAAATATAATAATACATAAACTATTGTAGTTAAAAGTATGGTCCGAATCTAACTTCAACATTCAATACATTAAGGGTGTTTGTATACAGGTGATACCAGCGGCTTTCCCTCCACACCGTTTAATATATTGAATGGATGTTGGGACTCGGTTCTGTTATGCCCTTTAAGTATTGGTTGGGTATGTATACAGGTGATACCAGCGGCTTTCCCTCCACACCGTTTAATATATTGAATGGATGTTGGGACTCGGTTCTGTTATGCCCTTTAAGTATTGGTTGGGTATGTATACAGGTGATACCAGCGGCTTTCCCTCCACCCAACCAACGCCCATTAAGCATACCAGTTTACCTACCACATTTTAACTACACATGTGCAATCCATGATACCATAAACTGTCGTAAAGTATGGGGGTAATCATAGAAACGTTGATCAGGTTTTTCTATGATATCGCCATACTTTACTAGTTATTGCTATCACTTCATTTTGCTAATACCTAATAATATCACAAATCTCAAATTAATCATACATACTCAACTTCATCATTTCACATTCTTTTCATTATACGAACATCACCAGTGTACACTTTAAAGGGGTTCACATACGTTTCACATTGCACATAATTTCCTATCATGCATGCTATATGAAATTTTTCTTAGGTTATAGTCTAGGTCAATCCACCTAAATCTCTATAACCACGGCTCTGATACCATTCTGTAACACCCCAAAAATGGCAGAATCATGGGATGTCGAGAAATAGCACATATGAGCATGGAAATTACATAGAGCAACACTAAATGGTTTATTGTCAAACATATCAAACATACAATAGTTCAAACCAAGGTAACCTCATAAGGTTTACATGCAAATCACACAACAATATTTTACATAATTTCATAAGTTCATCCCCAAACAAGGGGGCATATGGGTCAGAGACCACATGAATACTAAGTCGCCTTATCTCTAGCATCCAATTATTCCTGATTTCTGAAATTACCCTGATTACCTGAAAAGTGTACTAGCAAGTGTCAACACAAGGTTGGTGAGTTCGTAGGTGTCAAATAACAACATCAATTATGATAATATATCAACTACTTGTACAATATCATAGAGCAATAACAATACTTACTGTAAGCTCTTTGTGTTAGGCATATGTTCACACAACAATATTTTACATAATTTCATAAGTTCATCCCCAAACAAGGGGGCATATGGGTCAGAGACCACATGAATACTAAGTCGCCTTATCTCTAGCATCCAATTATTCCTGATTTCTGAAATTACCCTGATTACCTGAAAAGTGTACTAGCAAGTGTCAACACAAGGTTGGTGAGTTCGTAGGTGTCAAATAACAACATCAATTATGATAATATATCAAGTACTTGTACAATATCATAGAGCAATAACAATACTTACTGTAAGCTCTTTGTGTTAGGCATATGTTCACACAACAATATTTTACATAATTTCATAAGTTCATCCCCAAACAAGGGGGCATATGGGTCAGAGACCACATGAATACTAAGTCGCCTTATCTCTAGCATCCAATTATTCCTGATTTCTGAAATTACCCTGATTACCTGAAAAGTGTACTAGCAAGTGTCAACACAAGGTTGGTGAGTTCGTAGGTGTCAAATAACAACATCAATTATGATAATATATCAAGTACTTGTACAATATCATAGAGCAATAACAATACTTACTGTAAGCTCTTTGTGTTAGGCATATGTTCACACAACAATCATTTCTTCAAATACAATAATTAAACAACTATGCCAACAAGTACCAATGATATCAGTTCAACCCATCATTATCAACATATATCACACAAGGTTCCCTCCAAAACGGGGTGTGCACATCATCAAATATCGCACAAGGTTCCCTCCAAAACGGGGTGCGCACATCAATATCAACATCATCAACAACATCATTATCAACAATTACAACAAACACAATAACCAAATCAAGGTACTGGGATCAATTCCCATAAACACTCACATAAGCAGTTATCTATATAAGTATATATATAAATACATATATATAAGTACACTTTCCAGCCCGAATCTCAATTGAGTAGGGAGTTACGAAAACTCACCTTATTCTTGATAGTTCAACAGCAAAATAGAAGAGATTGATGTAGTTAACGATGACGAGCGAGTCAAATGGCCACGTTACGTATTCCCTAATTTCAATGTGAATTGATTTATATTCGTGCTAAATTCCAAATATAGATATACAACTATAAGGATTTATTAATACGCTTGTCAACGTGTTTACATTGTGAGCTTTTATAGATATTTGAATTTATCTTTAAGAATCCTTTAATGTATTTTGTAAATGAAACCTCATTTATGTTATAAAAATTTAAAGGAGTAATTTGTCATTTTTGAAACTTGAGGGACTAAATTGTCAAATGTCAAACTTATAAGGACGGAAAATGACAACTTTGAAACTGTAGGGTAAAAATGTAATTTTCCGTATATAATACGTATCCGTAGGATATATGTACTTTAAATAGTAAGATTAATACGAAGAATGTATTAATTTAGTAACGAAGAGATACTTTAAATAGTAAGATTAATACGAAGAATGTATTAATTTAGTAACGAAGAGATACTTTAAATAGTAAGATTAATACGAAGAATGTATTAATTTAGTAACGAAGAGATACTTTAAATAGTAAGATTAATACGAAGAATGTATTAATTTAGTAACGAAGAGATACTTTAAATAGTAAGATTAATACGAAGAATGTATTAATTTAGTAACGAAGAGATACTTTAAATAGTAAGATTAATACGAAGAATGTATTAATTTAGTAACGAAGAGATACTTTAAATAGTAAGATTAATACGAAGAATGTATTAATTTAGTAACGAAGAGATACTTTAAATAGTAAGATTAATACGAAGAATGTATTAATTTAGTAACGAAGAGATACTTTAAATAGTAAGATTAATACGAAGAATGTATTAATTTAGTAACGAAGAGATACTTTAAATAGTAAGATTAATACGAAGAATGTATTAATTTAGTAACGAAGAGATACTTTAAATAGTAAGATTAATACGAAGAATGTATTAATTTAGTAACGAAGAGATACTTTAAATAGTAAGATTAATACGAAGAATGTATTAATTTAGTAACGAAGAGATACTTTAAATAGTAAGATTAATACGAAGAATGTATTAATTTAGTAACGAAGAGATACTTTAAATAGTAAGATTAATACGAAGAATGTATTAATTTAGTAACGAAGAGATACTTTAAATAGTAAGATTAATACGAAGAATGTATTAATTTAGTAACGAAGAGATACTTTAAATAGTAAGATTAATACGAAGAATGTATTAATTTAGTAACGAAGAGATACTTTAAATAGTAAGATTAATACGAAGAATGTATTAATTTAGTAACGAAGAGATACTTTAAATAGTAAGATTAATACGAAGAATGTATTAATTTAGTAACGAAGAGATACTTTAAATAGTAAGATTAATACGAAGAATGTATTAATTTAGTAACGAAGAGATACTTTAAATAGTAAGATTAATACGAAGAATGTATTAATTTAGTAACGAAGAGATACTTTAAATAGTAAGATTAATACGAAGAATGTATTAATTTAGTAACGAAGAGATACTTTAAATAGTAAGATTAATACGAAGAATGTATTAATTTAGTAACGAAGAGATACTTTAAATAGTAAGATTAATACGAAGAATGTATTAATTGAGTATAGAAATAAGTTGACAAGCATTTCAATACATAACATATAGTTCTAAAATCATAGAGCAAAGTATAGTAAGGTTTTATAAAAACACTTACAATAAAGGAGAGTTTATGAACTCTAAGATCAAACTTTCGACGTACGAAGAACACGACTTCTAATTCAAATGAAATTCTTTCAAGGCTTGGACTTGTTTACTTAATAATTGAAGATTATTCTCAACCCAAATTGAGTATTATAACTAGAACTTTTGAAGATCTTAGAGAGATTTGTTGATAACAACTTCTCTTGACGATTTTCGGCGAACTTTGAGATCAAAGCGACTTTGTTTATACTAGAACAATCAAGTGTTCTTTGAAATTTATAACAAGAAGGGGGAAGATGATTTTAGACTTATAGAATGCTAAATTGAGAGAGAATAAAGTTTAAGGTGTGAGTTTTTATGAGAACTTAAACCTAGTATTTATAGTAATTGAAATGGAGTTTAATATGATAAAATTTATGCATATACATCATCCATGACACATTAAGTCCGAAATTAATCAACCAAATACAGCTATGATTCATCAATTAGCTGGAGATTTGAAGGTTCCAAGTTGTAGCAAAAGTTTGTGGTGTCATGGAAGTTAAAAACCTTAAAGACTTATCATGTAAATTTTTGGAAATTACTATTCATTTTGGCCTAACTTTTACTAGGATTTTTCCAAAATTTTCAAGTATTATTTTGTGAAATTAAAAATCATATTAAGGTGTCTTGACACTAGTTATTAGGTTCTAGGAAGTTTCAAGCCAATCCGAGAAAGAATCGATCGAAAAAGCAACGTTTTACATATATATCCATAAAAGTTTTGTCGGATGTCTACTAGTAACATTATTCAACTAATAAATCAAATATAGCTTGTGACAATTTCACGAGTATTCCTACTTTCCATAAAAGTTTTGTCGGATGTCTACTAGTAACATTATTCAACTAATAAATCAAATATAGCTTGTGACAATTTCACGAGTATTCCTACTTTCCATAAAGTATGTCGGCTTCGTCCCATTAATGGAATTATTAGATAACCACCGACACTGTGCCACCGACACTGTTTACCGTACATTATACTTATGGTTTTGTATATACATTTTCCTTGTTAACACAGTTACTCAATTATCGTCTATAATATATTTTCTTTATCACATATGGGCCAATATCATGGTCTTGTAACATGGCTTAATCACATCGAATCATTTACAATATCTGAATCCATCTAAATATTGTAATTAGCCCAACTCATATATATATATGCACCAAAAATACCCAAAGTTTTCTTATATTCATAAGGTTTGCCATTATCATATATAACAAGTATCGGACCAAAATGGCAAATGTTACATTATTCCCCCGTTAAAGGAATTTCGTCCGCGAAATTTAATCTATTTGTGACTTTTCAAACAAGTGAGGATACTTAGCTTTCATTTGGTCCTCGCGTTCCCAAGTAAACTCGGGTCCTCTCCGTGATTGCCAACGAACCTTAACAATTGTATACCTTCTTTTCTTTAGTTTCTTAACCTCACGTTCCATTATTTCTACTGGTTTTTCTACGAACTTTAACGTGTTGTCGATTTGAATCTCGTCCATGGGCACATGGTGTGCTGGATCCACCAAACACTTACACAAGTTCGATACATGAAACACATCGTGTACACCACTTAACTCTTGGGGAAGTTCCAATCGATAAGCTACACGACCGATACGCTCTGTTATCTTAAACGGTCCAATGTACCTTGGTCCTAGCTTTCCTCGTTTCACAAAACGAACCACACCCTTCCAAGGGGAAACTTTCAACAATACGAAATCACCCACATTAAACTCCAAAGGCCTACGCCTTACATCAGCATAACTCTTCTGACGATCACGAGCCTTATTCAACTTATCCTTGATTTGAGAGATCACCTTAGTGGTCTCAATAATGATTTCAGGTCCAATAAGTTGACTCTCACCGATTTCTGCCCAAGCCATGGGCGACCGACACTTTTGACCATAAAGTGCATGAAAAGGAGCCATCTGAATGCTCGTGTGATAACTATTGTTGTAAGAAAACTCAACCAATGGGAGATGTACATCCCAATTTCCTCCAAAATCAATCGCGCAGGCCCTTAACATATCTTCCAGCGTTTGAATTGTTCTTTCGCTTTGACCATCAGTCTGAGGATGAAACGCCGTACTCATATCTATTCGAGTACCCAAAGCCTTCTGGAAGGCTCTCCAAAAGTTAGAATTAAAACGGCCATCTCTATCAGAGATAATGGAGATTGGCACTCTATGTTTAGACACCACTTATTTAATATACAAACGGGCCAAAGTATCAGATCTGTCGTTCTCTCGGATGGCTAAGAAATGAGCTGACTTAGTCAACCGATCAATAATTACCCAAATGGTATCATGGCCACTACTAGTTCTAGGTAACTTTGTGATGAAGTCCATGGCAATTTCTTCCCATTTCCATTCTGGTATCTCTGGTTGAACTAGTAATCCAGGAGGCTTTTTATGCTCAGCCTTCACTTGTAAACACGTGAGACACTCGCTTACATACCTTGCTATGTCTCTCTTCATTCCCGGCCACCAATATAAATCTCTTAGATCAAAATACATTTTGTCTGATCCTGGATGCACTGAATAGGTCGATTTATGTGCTTCATCCATTATTAGTGATCGTAGACCACCAAATACAGGAATCCATATTCTATCAACAAGATACAAACCATTATCATTTTTCCTATCAAACTGTTGTTCTAACCCATTAAGTTCTTCTCCTAGGAAATTTTCCGGTAAAGTTGCATTCGCTTGAGCCTCAATTATCATATCACGTATACTTCTTTTCACAACGAGGCTCATGGCTCTAGCTCGTCTTGGCTTCACTCGTTCTTTTCTACTCAAAGCATCAGCAACAACATTCGCCTTACCAGGATGGTAGCGAATGACACAGTCGTAGTCACTAAACAATTCTATCCACCTCCGTTGTCTCATATTCAATTCACTTTGATTGAATATATGTTGTAGACTTTTGTGATCAGTATAAATCACACTTTTGGTACCATACAACTAGTGCCTCCAACACTTTAAAGCAAATACCACTGCTCCCAATTCCAAATCATGAGTGGGATAATTCTTTTCATGAACCTTTAGTTGTCTAGATTCATAGGCAATCACTTTACCCCTTTGCATTAATACACATCCCAACCCTTGACCCGAAGCGTCACAATACACCACAAAGTCATCAGCTCCTTCTGGGAGACTTAGTATCGGCGCATTACACAATTTTTCTTTCAATGTTTGAAAGGCTTGTTCTTGTTTCTCCCCCCAGTCAAACCTCCTTTCTTTCTGAGTCAACAAAGTAAGAGGTTGAGCTATTTTTGAGAAATTCTCGATGAACCTCCTATAGTAACCTGCCAATCCAAGAAATTGACGAATCTCTGTAGGCGTCTCCGGTCTTCTCCAGTTCTTCACTGAATCAACTTTACTTGGATCCACATGAATGCCATCCTTGCTTACCACGTGTCCAAGGAAATGGACTTCCTCCAACCGAAACTCACATTTGGAGAATTTAGCATATAACTTCTCCATTCTAATTAACTCCAGAACTCTTCTCAAATGATTTGAGTGTTCTTCTTTCGATTTAGAATAGATAAGGATGTCATCGATGAAGACAATGACAAACTTATCCAAATATGGCTCACAGACACGATTCATCAAGTCCATAAACACCGCCGGTGCATTAGTTAACCCAAAAGGCATCACTGTAAACTCGAAATGCCCATATCGCGTTCGAAATGCCGTTTTAGGAATGTCATCTTCATGCACACGTAACTGATGATAACCTGATCGTAGGTCAATTTTTGAGAAAAATCGAGCTCCTTGCAATTGATCGAAAAGGTCATCAATTCTTGGGAGCGGATATCGGTTCTTCACTATCAACTTGTTCAGCTCCCGGTAATCTATACACATACGAAAAGACCCATCCTTCTTTTTCACGAATAAAATTGGTGCTCCCCATGGTGACTGACTTGGGCGGATAAAACCCTTCTCTTGCAGTTCTTGTGTAAGTGCACGTTTTGGTGCACAATTTGTGTCCGATGCATCTCAATTAAAGGGCTGTTACTTTACAGAGATTATCCAGACAACTGGACAAACTCGTGTGAACAGTACCACGAGTTTGGACAAACTCGTGTGAACAGTACCACGAGTTTGGACAAACTCGTGTGAACAGTACCACGAGTTTGGACAAACTCGTGTGAACAGTAACACGAGTTTGGCCAATCACGTGTTACTGTAGCACGTGTTTGGTCCACGAGTTTGAAGCCCAGCCCATTTATAGCCTATATATAGTGTTCTTAGGTTTCGGTTTTAGGTAATGATTTTAGTCTAGACAGATTTCATTCACGGCAGGCTGAGGTATGCGCAAACCTCAGTCCGTAAGTCCACCATATTATTCGATTATCAAGAGTCGTCTCGTTGATTGTAATCCGTAATCATCGTAGATGTATTGTAACGGATTTATTCATTGTAATCATTCGACTAATGATAAAGGAATCAGATTTATATCTCCTGTTCATATTGATTTCGTGTTAATATATATGTGATTCATTCAATTGCCTCAATAACGATTATGTTTGGATTCCGCACTTACATAGTCGTAGGAATCACGAATCGATCGGTCCCCTGCACTTTCAAGTGGTATCAGAGCCAATAGATTTTTCAATCTGAAGGTTCGAGATCGCTTTGTTTGGCTTAATTTTGCCTAAAATTGTGCAAAATTTTGTGCAGGGGACATATAAACTCGTGTCTAATTAAACTCGTGCTTAGCCCTAATTCATCACGTGTTTGACTGTGTAACACGTGTTTGCTATTTAAAGCCGTGGTGTGTTTTTAAACTCGTGTTTAGCCCTACCTTAACACGTGTTTGATTTTTAAACTCGTGCTCCAGTGTCAAACTCGTGGTGTTCTCTTTTTGTTCTAAACACGTGTTTATCTCAAACACGTGCACCTGTTCATTTTTTTTTAAATTTTTTTATTTTGTCGTATTTCGATGATGTCTGGAATACCTACAGTTTCATCAAAAGAGGCCCAATACATTAATGCATTAATTCTTCACGATCATGAAGTCGGTCGTACCAATTCACCCCCTAAATTGATAAAACTTGAGAATTTCTGGAGTTGGAAAAAACGCTTTGAATCCTATATTCGCCTTACTGATTTCAACCAATGGGTGATGATTACTGAAGGATATGAGTGGCCAACTCATGAAGATGTTAATGGAAATGAGGTCCAATACAGGCTTGGGGATATGACTGAAGTGTTGAAGAAAGAATATGCCGTTGAAGGAAAGGCCTTGTCGAACTTAGAAATGTGTTTACCTCGGGATGCAATTCATCTTCTTGGAGAACATAAGACCTCTAAAGGTTTGTGGGATGCTTTAAACGCATACTGTGAAGGTGATGAGTTGATGAAAAAGGGAAGAATTAAACTGCTGAACAGACAATATGAAGTCTTTAATGGTTTGAAATCTGAAAGTTTAGATGATTTAATAACTCGTTTTAATCATCTGATTACTGAACTGGGATATTTGGAGTTACATTTACACAAAATAAACTAGTAGATAAATTTTTGGATTCTCTGCCGAACAAATGGAATGATTTTGTGCATAGTCTTCAAGAAGAGAAAAATTATGAATCTTATACCTTGGCAGAGATTGTCTCAAAAGTAAAGAACAGGGAAATGAAGCGTAAAGCAAAAGATGAGCTTTCTGTTTTTCAACAAAATCCGAGTCTTTATCATGCTAATACTGATAATCTATTGTCTTCATCTTCCTCTACTTCTGGAAGTGGATCTACTGCTCTTTTATCCACTGAAACCATTCATCCTGTTATGGATCCTGATGGAATTGCTGGATACATGGTTTATGACAATTCGTCTACAACTAAGAATAGCAGTGGATCAAGAAACAGTGGAAACACAACTGTTCGCTCGATGCCAATGAGTATGCAATCTGCTGAAGGACGTATGCAAGTATTTGCTGCAATGTGTTCTGCTCATGAGGCATTTATCAATGGCAAAACTTCAGATCCAAGTTTGATTGATAAAGATTATGAACAAGTTGATCCTGATGATTTAGAGGAAATGGACTTGAAGTGGCAAATGGCTATGCTCACTATAAAAGCTCGTCGTTTTATGCAACGAACTGGAAGAAATCTTGCATCTGACAAGAATAGAGGATTTGACAAGTCGAAGGTTAAGTGTTATAATTGTGATGGTTTTGGTCATTTTGCTAAGGAATGTCAAAGACCAAAGCGTTTTGATAATTCTACAGCTAATCGTCAGAATTACAATCAGGGAGGTGTGCAAGCTGGAAATCAAATCAAATCAACCAAAGCTACAGAGCATGATGGAATGATTATTCAGGAACTTCCTACAGAAAATCAAGTTCAAAATCCTGAAAATGCCATGGTGGCAAGACAGGAAGATGGTACTTACCTTTGGACAAAGGAGAATGAACCTGAAAATGCTTTGCTAGCTGAGATTTATAATGAAGTAGCTAATGTGATTGATGACGGAGGTGCTGCGTTTGATTATGCTCTTTATACAAGTGAAGAGGCTGCTGCTACTGATGCTGCATTAAAAGTTTCTGATGATGAAAAGGATGCAGATGAAGCAGTGAAGCTTAAAAAGGATGATAAGAAGATCGATGAATCTACTGATAAGACAAGCAGCCAGAGTGATAATCAATCGATGAGCCCAAATGCAAAATTGGATAAGGCTATTTCTACAGAAGCTGATGATTTTACTATTCCTGAAGGTATGACAATATCAGACTTTGTTGCATATATGGCTGACTGCGATGATCGAGAGAAACAGGTAACTTTTTCTTATTTGACTGTTCATCGTATTTGCATGTTTGTTAAAGATTTGATGCAACAACATAGTA
>CM067169.1:14646828-14917724 GCA_034093135.1 Erigeron breviscapus | reverse complement strand
TCAATCAAGTGTGTACTGAAGGTTCCAGTCAAGAAATGGCCTCAAGATGTTTTGAGTACACTTGATCACTGGGAGATTCACAGGGACACTGGTGAAGCATTGATGTATGGAGATAGAGATAAGAGAGTTATTTTGTTACTATGATCCTATGCAGATTGTGAACCTTTCCAGAGATGATCAGAGAAGGTTATATGACACTGAATGTCTGTTTAGACCTTCATGGACTACTGAAGAAAGCAGATATAGGAAGATTTTGCGTATTTGTTTACATGCTAATATTCATGCAAATAGCAGGAGATTGTTATTTGACGGATAGTGTTTTTATAAGACTGAAGAAATCGTGTAGCTGATGTCAAGGGGGAGACTGTAAGTGCATGATTCTGTTGACAACAGCAACATCGATTTGATCAGTATGTTTATGTTTTGTAATATGTAATCATAGACTTATGTTATGTTTAAACTTGTTATTTGGACTTAAGTAATGTGAATGATTACATATTGATCGGAGTTTTGGTATGTTTAATGTTTACGACTTGTATGAATGTGATTATAAGTAACATACAGATACAAGTGATAAACTAGTCACGTTTTAAGTAATTAAAGTATACTTAAAAGATGACAAAAGAAAGTGTGTACAAACTCGTGCTACAGTAACACGAGTTGACTAAACTCGTGCTACAGTAACACGAGTTTGTCTAAATACGTGGTCATCACGTGTTTACATATAAAACACGCGTTTGCTAATGGGCTTTGGGCTTTAAGGAATACGGTCCATAATTAGCACGCGTTTATGAACAGTAAGTATAAATACTCACACTTAATACGTAATTAGTAACAATTAATTAAGCTAATACGACTAAACTCTGTCAAACTGCAAACCCGCGCGCGTTTAAGGTCTTAGGTTGTATTAACAACGAAAGACGATAATTAATTAACCAAACAGGTTATCACGAGAGGATTCCGCACTCTCGTCATAACTATAAGCGTTCTCGTTGACGATCAGTCCACAAGGACCTACAGGGGTCATCCTTCATCCTTTTATATACTTCAATGTTAATGCCTAACCTTCCAGCATTGTAGGAGTCCAGAGTACCCATTGTTGCCATCTCCCTTTGATGGGTCAGCAGTTCATCCTTTTGATTTCTTTTGAAAATCTCTATCATTATGCATTCTTGTTCTAACTTCCTTGAAGTTTCATCATCAGCATCTTCAGTATGCTCTTCCTCTTCACCAGACACAACTTTTTCTTTTCCCTTAACAGCCTTCAGTGTTGATGGAATATCTGGGAAGGTTTCAAACTGGGGCTCACTGGCTTCAGTACCAGTAGCTTCTTCAGTTAGCCCGGCTTCAGTGCCATATGCTCTTTGTGTTTCAGTAAGCCCGGCTTCAGTGCCATATGCTCTTTGTGTTTGGTCACCAGACAACTCTTCCCCCTTGGAACGATCTCCAGTTCTTGACTTGAGATCATTCCACAATTGTTCAAGCATTAGTCTGTCCAGTGGACCAAAAGATGTACCTTCTACTGGAGTTGTTTCAGACACAACTTTCTTAAGTGCCTGCACTTCCTTCTGAACATTTTCAACAGCTTTAGGCAAGTGTTTTGGCAACTTCTCATCCAGTAGCTTTTACTTGGGGTAACACCCCATCATAAATGCTACGAAGAACAGTCCCAGAAACTTCTTCACATAATTCTTTCAACATATTGTTTCTGAACTTCTTGTACATTCATCACTTATAGTGCTAAAAACTGCACCCTGTTCCAGTGTGGGTCTACTCTCCAGAGAGCTTACCCTGAAGACCAAATTATGAACATCTTCTTTCAGACCTGCCAGTTCGCCAGTGACTGCAGTCTGAACAGAAGTAACCACCCTATTCTCTAATCCCTGGACTGCCACCTTGATGTTTTCAGTGTTGGTGTTTGTGGCCAGTACCAGTTCATCTAGTTTCTCATAGACCAGCTTCTCATTTCCAGCAAAGACATTCATCTCAGAAGCCAGGTTATTTGATAATAATGATTTGAAGTCAGAAATAACCTGAGATGAAGTCTGGAGTGATCTCTCCAGGTCCGCCACCTTACATAAAAGGCCTTGGACCTCGGCAGAAGAAGAAGTGGAGAGACCAGTGGGAGGTTCAAGAGTTGAGGGTAATCTGGTCATTAGAGGAACTTGTGCCCAGTCCTCTTCAGTTGAAGCTTCAGACGTTGCAACTGGTGACTCCGGCGCACGAGGAGGAGGTTGAGATTATGAAGGTTGAATGGTTGCTGGAGTGAAGTATTGGGTGTTTTCTGGAATTGAAGGTGGTGGTGGTGGTGGCATGTTTGGTTCTGGTGGTGGCATTTCTGGTAGATTTTCTTCTTCTTGTACATCTTCACCCAGAAAATTCAAGTTAACATCAAAGCCTTCAGACATTGGGGAGTCAACATCATCCCATTCTGGAGCAATCCCAACTGTCTGTTCACCAGACTGTTCACCAGTCTCTACAATCACTTGTTCACCAGCCTCTAGATTTAAATCCAGTGGAGCCTCTTGCTCACCAGAAGCATGTTCATCAGTCTGAACATCTTCAACAACTTCAACAACCTGCTCTACAATCTGGGCAATATTTTCAGTTTGTTCATCAGTTTCCTGCCCAACAACCTCTTCAGATTCAAAAATTGGTGACCCATCCAGATTCATAACATCACCTGGATGTCTTTCTGGATTCACCTGGAGTCCAGCTCTCATCAGACGCCTATTAGTTCTAGGTCGTCTGGAAGGTTCAACAATCTTGTACATGACCTTCTGGAGCAACTTGTCTTATTGGTTGTACAGCCTCTATTATCTGTACATCATCACCAGATGGTCCTTCAAGCTGGAGCCATTTCAACTTCTTCCTTTGCAAGGAAAGCATGGACTGAGGATATCTACCTCATCCACTGGAGACCTGAGATTGACCAGATCTCTCATATATTCACTCACAGAAAAGTGAGTCGTATCCATATCATACTGGTCTCCAAGAGCAATCTTAAACATCAGTGAAAGGAAACGAATATAAGGAACGAATGGCTTTCTTCCTTTCACTCTTAGGCGCTCGACCAGGTCATCAAAAAGAATTTGGGCAAAATCCACTCTAAGCCCAAACCATAAACAGTAGGCAATCTGGAGGTGTGTTTGATTAATCTGGTCTAATCCTCCAGAGCTGCCTCCTAGACACTCAACAATATGTGTAAAGAAATATCTCCATGAGTCTGACAGCTTGCTCATGTAGATAGTCCCTTTTCTTGATAGCTGCCCATGTTCATCCAATATATCTGTATACCCCATTAATCTGCATACTTCCCTTGTATTTATACCAGAGGGAAGCTCAATTGGCAACTCATTCTTTCGATAGGCCATGCTCATCCAAGATATCCGTGTGCCCCATCAATCTGCATACTTCCCTTGTATTTATACCAGTGGGAAGCTCAATAGGCAACTCATTCAGGTCAAGATAGTTTAATTGTAGAACAGACCTGAGCAGACTTGCAGTGAAACCAAGGGATCTGGTACCTCCCTTGAGAGTATAGTTGATCGATGAAGTTTCATCGTCATATGTAGCCGTGTGTACCAGAATTCACACAAATACTCGTGGTACATCCTTCCTGGATTCAATGTTAATGCACCATATAATGGGCAAGAGAGAAAAAATGAGTTTAATCTCCTAATGATCGATTGGGCATCATGAACACTGGACAGAGAGAGTCTTGCCATCCAGTTATTCATATTGATTCTTATGGCACTCGCCTCAAGATTGATATGAGGTGCCCTAGCAACATTTTCCGAAGGAATGTATTCATTGGCAAGCAGATTTTTAGTTCTTGATTGTCTAGGTGCCATTTATAAGGAATAGATGAAAATGAAATTGAATATATAGGTTATGATGAAGATTTGATGAAAGAATGAATGAAAATGAAGTAAATAAGAGAGATAAATATGATTGGAAAATTGAATGAAGGAAGTTAATGAAGGAATTTGAAAGATTTGGGAGTAAATATGTTCGAAGTAAATGCAATTGAAATTGAAAGTGGGTATATTTAGGAGAAGGAATGTGGAACTCAAACGATTTATTTGAAATTATCAAATAACATTTTTGATCGGGTTCTGAGATCCGCATTAATTACATCACATCACACATAAATGCATGACGGTTTACAGCCCACAAACAGTAACAACTTGTACTTTTTGTTTTCCCAAAGTAAAAAGACCATCATTGCGTTGAAAAATTTACATGCCACGTAGGATTAAAATATCTTCATTATCAACAACGGGTAGCAACATTGTAAATCCATCTTATAAGATAAATAGATCCCACAATCGGAAACAATAACTTCTTCCTATAACAGAGAACAAGATAGAAGATGCATTTGCATGAAAGTAACACTAGACATACATCACCTGAAGGCTCTACCTCACGATCGCAACGAAACCGAGAACCTTATAGAACGTCTCAAACTACGAGTAGGCTCGACTTTAGAAGTATAATCTTTGCCTTGCATTATGGATCACTTCGAAATCAAATACTCTTGAATGCTTTTACTTCATATGCTTTAGGAAGCTATAAATGTTCCCATCATTATACTTTTTACTCCTTTCTTAAGGGAAAACTCTTCATCTTGAGAAATAATCATACATAAGATTCCGTACAAATACAGGATATCAACATCACTTATACTTTCATGTAATAAAAAAGAATCTCCCCCGTAGGTACTCGTCTCAATTGTCACACATCGTCCCGTAACAAAATCAAAACTAAACGAGTCGTAATTCCAAAATAATCCAAAGTATGCGCCACATCTTTCATCAAATTTCATCCTCTAATTGAATTCCATACGAACTCAAACCTTCAATCTTAATCCCAAGCACTACCTTCACATTTAGCAGCTCGAATAAACCTCACATCATATCATAGTGCTCTCGGAATGGATGAGTTTCATGTTTAAGGGTTGAATTCATCGTAGAATTGACTTCTTTACTTGCCTCAACTTCGTCCTCCTTTACTGCATTCGTACGTGTCTACTCTTCACATGGCTAAATGGGATACCATTCAATGGTTCCACCATTGTCATCTTCACTTCATTTGGATCATACACAGACACAGTCTCACAAACACACACATGTCGTGATACATTTACAATTACGTTCGCGACCGGAATTGTAACTATATCCTTTCATACGTGTGCCCGGTAACCCTTCTGTGCATCACCTACTTATCACCCTTCAAATATCCAGCATTAACTCTACTTGTCAGGTTCAAGTCCATATCCTTTGAACTAGTAGACTCAACATCATTTTCTACCAATCACTTCACTCTTCACCTACTTTTAAACTTCATTTCACTTCATGTACTTCATAATCATCGTACACATTTAACCGGCTATAACTTTTCATTGATCTTCACACACTTCTACACACACGAGACATCAACGTCATTAAAGTTGTTATACGATGTTTATTGTCGACACTAAAAGGTTCACTACATAGAAACCTCTCCAACTTCATTACTTTGTACACCGGTCAACACAAGTACGTCTATACAAACACGTTCGTGTCGTGATACGCTTGCAGTTATGTTCCGAACCATAATTGTAATTGTATCCTTTCACTTGCATGTTCGTTACCGCATTTGTGTATCATCTTCTCATCACCAACTACATTCACGCAACCATCTTCACATATATACATCTCACTTCTTTTGCGATCCATGTCACGAACCCCATGGGTTGGACATTAACGGAATACCATCTCACCAATTCCTTCAACATTCCTTCATTCCCAACACTTCAAACATAAACTACATCGCACACTTATCAAATTCAGTTGGAGAAATGGCACATCACCTCGTGGACCTTCTATCGTAGCAATAGGATAACTAGCGACGGAGGAGCGAGAAACGGAAGAATAAAGGCTAAAACACATATCCACATATCAATAAACACACATCAAATAGCCTTAATCCTACACTCTCACTCAAACCCAACCCGTCCTAGAGTACTTCATCTCTAAGCTAGGCATCCTACTTAAGCCTAACATGGTCTTCGTCGGTCTAAGTCCAAAATCCTACGGCATAATTCGAATTTTGGTTCACTTAAACCAATTCTCTGATACCAACTTGTAACACCCGACGTTTAGAAATATGGGTTTTCAAAAACTTTCTCCTAACGGTGTCAAATTGCGGAAGAAAAGACTTTAAAAGTCAAAACCGATAAAAACATTTCGGTTCCTGCGTTTCGTTGGTGTTACATGCCATATCAAACAATAGTTCAAATGAAAACCCAACGGTTGCCCAACATAAAACAACCGTTCACACGTCATTACATAAATTCGACATTAAAATTCGAAAGGTAAATAAGGTCTAAAGGAAGCATCGTCTATGGGTAGCTAAGGCCCCTGCATTGCATCTACCCAAGCTCACACGTCCTGCATCTAATTCCATCAAGCTGAACCTGAGGGAACAACCACATTAAAGAAACAAGTGTTAGCTATAAGAATAGCTAAGTAAGATCACACTTAATTTAAAAGCATTTGTCCAATTAAAACATTTCTTCATTATTAGACAAGCTCATTAGGCACAACACACAACACACAAAACTGCATATCAACTTCATATCAAATAGGATATCATCCTAAATGTGCCTATCCTGCATTACCTCATTACACGCGTTTAACCACATAACTGCTTTCTACATTGACTGCTTTACTACGTTAACTGCTTTACTACGTTATTAACTGCGTTAATGTGTAACATAAGTTACACCCCGACTAGATGACAAACCCCACACGGTTGTACATCAAGCGTCGTTAAGGAATGGCAAGCCAATCCAAGAGTAATCCGTATGTGGAGGTTGGTCAAACCCCTCGTATTACTCGCCCTGCATTATAAAGGCCATGTTGCAAGGAGCCACCCAAGCAACAACTACGTCAACGCACTTAGCCGGGCTAGGGCAAGTACGGGTTAAGCTTAACACTTTCCTGCATCAAAGTTTAACGAGCTCGATCCTGCATTATTTAGTTTAGGTGACTGCATTACCTAAACATTTACTACGTTTACATACATAGTTTAGGTCCCTGCATTCCTAAACCGTCACACACATATAGTCTAGGTAACACACATTCCTAGACATTCACACACTTTATCTTCATTACGTTTGGGCCCTTAAACGTGCACGTGACATGGCAACTTAGCAAGTCTAGTGTTCTAGATGAGCAAGCCATTAATACATGCACACAATAACATAAACTACGTCATACTGCATTTCAAGATTCTACATGCTACTTCATATAAAAACACTACATTACCCTTCTTACTAACACATACTACTTTATACTTCATTTCATAACACATACTACATTATACTTCATTTCTACATTTCCTGTATAATGAGATACTTCGTAATACTACATAAACTGCATAACAATACACTACATTAAGCAATACTTCATTTCACTATATTAGGGACTGCATTTCAGGTCTCATGGTCAACTACATAACCCATAATACCTCCCGTGTAACCCGAGATACCCACATATATCATAAGTTACCGTTAAGGAAGTTATAAATAAGAAACCTTTGCTTGTTGAACCCTCAGCGTGACAAAAGTAGTGTATCATACCTGGTAGTAGTGTACGCGCGCAAACAAATAGCTAATAGTGCTTATCAGTAATCCCCGACACCTATCGTACATTAACATATGAAATATAAGTCATTTGGGACTCAAACGAACTTAACAAAACCTCACGAACTTAGTCTGGAAAATCCTTCTTACGAACTTAGCTACAGTTCTTACGAAGATTATCTTCGTTCATACGAAGATAAAGGTTATCTTCGTTCGAAGATAGTTTGTTCTTACGAATTTAAAGGTTATCTTCGTTCTTACGAAGATAAAGGTTATCTTCGTTCGAACGAATTTAGACCCAGCTACGAATTTAATCTTAATTTCGTCCAGAATTCCAAAACGACTAACTTCTTCAATTTTTCCAGAATTCGATCGATCAAGGCTTCTTCCCAAACATGTTTTTGACCATAAGCAGCATTTGATTCATCAAATGTGACATGATATGACTCATGGACCTTCTCCAGTCTCTTGTTGTAGACTCTGAAGGCCTTGCGAATGGCTGAATAGCCTAAGAAATACCCTTCATCAGCCTTGGCATCAAATTTGCCTAGCTGACTGGAGTCGTTCAGGATGTAAACTGGACATCAAAAAACGTGAAAATAACCAATATTTGGTTTTCTATTTCTTAAGACTTCATAGGCTGTGTTTTTGTGTCTTTTGATGTACACTGATCGATTCTGGGTGTGGCAAGCAGTTGCAATTGCTTCCGCCCAGAAACTGGTAGACAGACCAGATTCAGCAAGCATACTCCTGCAGCTTCTATCAGCGTTCGATTCTTCCTTTCCACCACTCCATTTGTTCTGGAGAGCGGGCTGATGAGAAATTCTGGGAGATGCCAGTGTCAGTACAGAATGACTCCAGAGTTGCATTCTGGAATTTTGTTCCATTGTCACTTCTTAACTGACACACTTTTCGACTGTACTTGAGCTCAATTTGCTTGATAAGACTGATGATTTTAGCAGCAGCTTCACTTTTAGACCTATGAAAGATCACCCAACAATATTTGGAGAATTCATCTACGATCACCAGGGTGTATCTTTTACCAGCACGAGTCTGAACGTTCACTGGACCAAAGAGGTCCATATGAAGCATATGAAGAGGTTCAGAAATGCTGAAATTCTGTGTGGTCTTGAAACTGGTACGTTTTTGCTTACCCATCTCACATCCTGGACATGGCCTTTCCTTTTTGAAGGAAACTGAAGGTATCCCATCTGCAAGTTGTTTTCTGGACAACTTATTAATGTTCTTGAAATTTAAATGGGATAACCTTTTGTGCCATAACCAGTTTGTGTCTTCATCAGCTTGAGTATAAAAACATTGCTCTGAAGGAGAGCTTTCCATATCCATCACGTACACATTCCCTTTTCTGGGAGCAATCAACACTACCTTCCAGTCCTTGTTGAATACGATACCCTGAGCAATATTGAATAAGACTGATAGCCATCATCACACAGTTGGCTTACACTGATCAAGTTATATTTCAAACCATTCACAAATGCAACACGTGTGAACTTGACTTGTCCATTGTTCAGAACACCGTATCCCTCAGTCTTTCCACAACCATCATTTCCAAAAGTAATGGAGGGTCCATCAGAAATGGTGAACTCCTCCAGTAGGGTCTTACATCCGGTCATCGTCCTGTCAGCTGCACTGTCAAGATACCAGATATATTTCTTTCGATCGCCCTACACATACACCAGATATTGATCAGTTAGTTTTGGGAACCCATCGACTGATGGGTTCACTGGACCCTCCCTTATAGGTCCCTGGGGCAATCTGGTTCAGTTCACTTTCTTCAACAGTGGTCTTAGTTGAAAAGACCACTGGGGTTGATGATTTTGAAACCTTTTTCATTTTCTCAACTGGAGAAATAAATTTGTCTTTTCTTAGCAAAAGGTTTTGTATTTTGTCTAGGGCCAGATGAAGTACCCTCAATAAAGTTTAATCTTGCATTAAAACATTGTGATTGACGAGTCAGAATTTGAATCTGGCTCTCTAACCTGGACAAAATATTTTCTTCAGATGATACCTTAGCCTTTCCAGTCCTAGGCTTTGGTAAGGGATTGGTCTGAGACAAAGGTCTATTCCGAGAGACCTCTTTAACTGGAGCAGTCATCTGGAGTCCTCCAGTCTTAACCTCTGGGGATTGAACTGGGTAAAAATTGGTCTTAGGAGTTACAGGCTCATCATAAACAGTGGTGGGCCTGAACTCCTCTGGTAATCGATCGATTACTGGTATTAATGATGCTACATGAGTATTTCCATCTAAGTATGCACGTTTTTTAGCAGGAAATTGTTTTGCACAAGCATCATATGGCTTTTTGGTTTCTAGCCATGATTTTATTACCAGTTTTTTCTTTCTCTAAAATGATCTCAAGATCTTGTTTTTCTTGAATCAATTGTTCAGTTACCAGAACCTGGGCTTGAAATGCCAGTTCAATGTCTTGAAGTTCTTTTAATTTTGATTTTAAAGCATTAATTTCAGAAGAATCTGTTTCTAGACCATTTACACAATCAGATCTAACAGTTTCTACAAAAATCAAATCAGAATTAAGAGCTTCAGCAATGTCCAATTTTCTTGGTTAGCCATCAAGAAACAGATCTAGGCAATGATTAGCCTTCTGCTCTGATACCAAATGTGAGTCCCTTAAGTTCGATGGTTAACCAGGAAAGTGCAAAATACAATAAGTCTAATAAGCACTAGATTGGACTAGTATTACTTTAATATAAATGCAAGTATATAAATAAAGTAATACAAGACTTAAAGCAATAAACAAATAAAGTGGAACATTATGTATTTTCATGGGTATTTTATTTATGATGTTAAATAAAACACAAGGTTGTTGCGGAATCAAGATAATACAATTAAGTATGTATCCTAACAACCTCTGAGTTACAAATGATCTATATTTGTCAAATAACTCTTTAGGATCGAGATACTTAAAGTTGTGAAGTATCCCAGTTTAAGATCGAGAGTATTTGGACAAATTCACTTCAATGCAAAATGAATGCTTAAAAGTATTTATGTCAAGGAAATGACTTCTTATTTATAGGCAACAAAATTCACCAGTGAATTTTGTGCCGTACAAATATGGTTGCATACATTTAATGATCCGACAAGAACATTAAATGTATTGGATAAGGAATAAGGATAAAGTCACATCAAATGCAAGTGTATCCTTTTATCCAACCACCTTTACACACGTATACTTGGTAAAGAACAAGTGGATTGTTCTTTGGAAAGTGTGTGAAGGGAAAAGTCAATCCTTGATATCAGTGTTCAGACTTGTAGGATCTAGAACACTGACAATCCTCTAGTGTACAGATCTGGTAAGACTTTCTAGTGGACTCCGCCATTTGTTAAGTCTTCTTTCTTCAGACTTCAGTCTTTGACTTCAGTCAGAATGTCTTCAGTAGAGTTTATCTGGACTGGAGTGAAGTCCAGTGAGCTCATCTGGAGAATACTCCAGATTTTCTATACAAGTATTTGCTCACTGGTCTTCAATTATTTCTGGACAAATCTTCAGAGGGACTCCAGATTCCAAGTCTGGAGTAGGTCCAGTAGAACACGATTCTGGTCAGATCTTCAGTGAGGCTCCAGTAGTCGCGTCTGGAGTGAGTCCAGTAAATCTGGACTAAATCTGGACCTAACAAGTTCTTTGGATGAAGACTCAGTTGACTGATTATGGATTTCAGTTCAACAGAATTCCCATCTACTGTGACTCTAAGAGTGCTATTGCTATTTCTTGCAATCCTGTACAGCACACAAAGACCAAGCACATAGATGTTCGGTACCATTTTCTTAAAGATCATGTCGAGAAAGGTAACATCGAACTCTATTTTGTCCCAACAGACTACCAACTTGCTGACCTTTTCACCAAACCTCTGGACGAACAAAGGTTCAATTTTCTTAAAACCAAGTTGGGAATGCTAGATTTACAAACTTAAATGCTTTCATGGCATGTATTCTATGTTCATTTTCTGTTTCAAACATTGATGTGTTTTTTATTTTTTTTTTTTTTTTTTTTTTTTTTTTTTTTTTTTTTTTTTTTTTTTTTTTTTTTTTTTTTTTTTTTTTTTTTTTTTTTTTTTTTTTTTTTTTTTTTTTTTTTTTTTTTTTTTTTTTTTTTTTTTTTTTTTTTTTTTTTTTTTTTTTTTTTTTTTTTTTTTTTTTTTTTTTTTTTTTTTTTTTTTTTTTTTTTTTTTTTTTTTTTTTTTTTTTTTTTTTTTTTTTTTTTTTTTTTTTTTTTTTTTTTTTTTTTTTTTTTTTTTTTTTTTTTTTTTTTTTTTTTTTTTTTTTTTTTTTTTTTTTTTTTTTTTTTTTTTTTTTTTTTTTTTTTTTTTTTTTTTTTTTTTTTTTTTGTTTTTTTTTTTTTTTTTTTTGGTTTTTTTTTTTTTTTTTTTTTTTTTTTTTTTTTTTTTTTTTTTTTTTTTTTTTTTTTTTTTTTATTTTTATTTTTGTTTGTTTGTTTTTGTGTAAAACCCAAAAAGAGCCCAAAATCATTTCAGCCCAACTTGATTGAAGCCCAAATTTGTTTGGGATACGGGTTGACACGCGGGTCATGCCCATACCCGCGACCCGAATTTGAGTTTTAAAAGGAAAATGGGCGGACCAAGTCTCTCATAATTCAAATTCAAACCAAAGATTATTTTGTTTTCTCTCTTAAAACCGCTTAAACCTGTCATTAATCAATCAATAATTTTCATCAAAATCATAATAATCAAAGTGGGGTTGTACTAGTAAACGACTTTCTGATATATTTCATCTGGTTATTCGATCAAATCATCAGTTCTTAAGGTAAATTTTCTTGTTTCATATTGAATGCCAACTGTTTGATTAAATGTCAGATTGAACTTTCTTGTTTACTTTGAATTCTGTGTTGATTGATTGTGATTAGTTGTTATGTTAGTTGCATGATTAGGACTGATTACTTGTTGTTTATATGGGTTTTATACCTTAATCTGCACTGTTCTTGAGTTTCTGGGTTTGATTTGTTGAAGGGCTGGGTATATCATATGAATGTTTGAAGGTTTGTGCCATTCGCCGAGATTTTTGCTCGGCAAATGATATATTTTGTTCAAATTTTCATCTTCAAATCTTCATAAAACTGGCAAAACTTGTTCAGATTGTTGTCTTAACGTTTTGAAACAAAAAGGTCATTTGCAGAGATTTTATCTCGGCAAATGATTGTTTTCTCAATCATGTTCAAATTTTTCTAAGTCATGAAATAGTCATTTGCAGAGATTTTATCTCGGCAAATGCTATGTTTTGTCATTACCTTCTTTAAATCTTCATAAGTCTGGAAACCTTGTCCATATTTTGACTTATTAGATTTTCAGTCCAAAAGGCCATTTGCCGAGGTTTTTTCTCGGCAAATGATTGTTTTCTCAATCATGTTCAAATTTTTCTAAGTCATGAAATAGTCATTTGCAGAGATTTTATCTCGGCAAATGCTTTGGTTGTTCATATTCATTGTTTTGACTTAACAAAATTTCTGACCAAAAAGGGTCATTTGCCGAGGTTTTTGCTCGGCAAATGCATGTTTGTCTCGAATACTTCAAAATTTTGTTTGTCAAACAAAACTTGTGAATATTTTGTCTTAACAAAATTTTCAAATCAAAAAGGCCATTTGCCGAGGTTTTTACTCGGCAAATGCATGTCATTCACAAGTTAAAATTTTCAAAGTCTTAAATGTGCCATTTGCAGAGATTTTATCTCGGCAAATGAACATTTTGCCATTGAAATTTTTCTTTAACATTTGTCAACACTCTTGTTGATCAAATCAAAGGAAATTTCATATATTCAATGAAGTCGAGTCTAAAATGCTCATTTGCCGAGATTTTTGCTCGGCGTTTACGAGATTTCACTTCAACACTCGATGACTTGGTTCCTGACCTGCTTCCTTCTCGTGTTTGCCGAGATTTTTGCTCGGCAAATCATGATAATTTTCAAAGTTTTTGCCAAAATCAATTTTTGTTCCTTATTATTTTCTGGGCAAAATTTTGAGAAATTTTTTTTGAAAACCCCATTTGCCGAGGTTTTTTCTCGGCAAACAGTTAAACTTGAATTTTTATTTAAGTTTTTTTTTGTGTTGTTTTTAATATGTATGTATGTGTGTATTGTGTTTGCCTATATAGTAGTTCATAACTGTTAAGGGTAAGAAGCAAGGTATCGAACGCCTTTGTGTACTACCTTTGTTTTCTTATCTTTTAATACTTATGTGATTCTATATATCGTCATGTTTCGTATATATATTAGGGTGAGAAGCAAGGTATCGAACGCCTTTGTGTACTACTTTGTTTTCTCATTTTTGATATATGTGCGAAACATTGTCTTTGTTCTAAATGTGTTCATTAAATGTTATTGTGTTTTTTTTTCCTGTGTTTAAAGTGTATTTTCTGGTCAAAACTTTGGTCAGTTTGTCTTTTCAAAAAAATAATAAAAACAAAGATGGTGATGTTCCAAGAAGGTGCAACTATGAAGATGCAAGCCAATCAAGCTCTTCATATACCATTCACATCCAAATTCCCAATTATAACAGAGATTCTAAGCCATCATCCATCGGAAACTGCTTTGACTAATGGTGCAATTGTTCCCGAAAAGTACATATTTGAGTTGTGGGAATCAATTGAGTTTGTGAAAGGCAATAAAAGACATAATCAAGAAGAATACTTTAGATATACTCTTCAATCAGATGAGAATGAGTTTAACTGCCAATTCACACTAGATGAATTCAGATCGATCATTGGTTTTCCTGAACAAGAAGAGTATGAAGAGTTGCCATCAGTTGATGAAATGTTGTCTGCTGTACATGCTTTGGGATATGATGGGGAATTGACATCCATGAGGGATTTTAAAAGGATGAATGTGGCTACATTATGGCATACCATGTATAATGTCTTAAGCACCTGTCTGATGCCATCTCAGAAGGGGATTGATACCATGACAAAGCACTCACTGTCGATATACTATGCTGTCACACACAATGTTAAATGTGATTTTGCAAAGATTGTGTGGGACAAAATGAGACAAGTTGTGAAAGGAAAGGATGTTCAAGAAAGAAAATACATTCCTTATATTCGATTCTTCACTTTGATAATCGAAGACGTACTTGATAATGTTGAAGAAATTCCAAAGTTGGAAAACAGTTTCAAATGTGTCATTGCAATGTATAAGTCAAACCTGCGCATACGAGGCACAGGAAGTGAAATTGCAAGACCTTTTCCGATTCCACCATTTCTGCTTAACTTGGTTCCTGCTCAGAGTCCTCACCTTAGGGCTTATAGAGAGTGGTTAGCCACAACAATGGGATCTGAAAACCGTCAGATTCCTACCCAAGCTGTGAATAGGTCGCCAAGTGAGGGTCCTAGGTCATCTAAAAGAAAAAGAGGGGTTAGTGATGAGGGGACTTCTGAGCAGAAGAAAAGGAAATACAAAAGAGTTATGTTTGAGCAAGAAGTTGCTACACCTGAACCTATTTCTTCACCTGTTTCTCAATCAACACCACACATTCAAACAACACAATCTCCACCACCCGTTCAATTTTCACAATCTTCACCTTCTCAATCTACACCAATACCATCTGTTGTTTCACCAAATCCACCAACTCTAACACCACCTCGTTTATCACCCGTACTTAATCCTACACCGTTTGATTCAGCATTACCGGATGAACCAACTCCACCACAAGGCAGACGATTTAAAATGATTGGTCGAAAGCCATCATCAAAGAAGAAATCAAAAAGGAAACATAAGTCGTCTAAATCTGCAAGCCAAAGATATGAATCTACCTCAGCAGATTTGAATGAACAAGTTGGTGCCTCAACTGAATTTGATGCTGAACAAGTAACAAGAATTATTGATAATGTATTATCTGAATTGCAATCTGAGAATGTTAGCACAGGAGATGCAGATGTGCAGGAGGAACAAGGAGGGAATGAGGGAGGAGTTGAAAATACCAGAGAGGTTGAGAGGTCCGGGTTAGGACAAGGGCATAAAGAAAACGTTGGCCCTCCGATAGTTGAAACCAATGTGTCTAACCGGGATGTCAACCCTAGGGTAGAAGTCGAGAACTCCCCATTCTCGCTTGCACCGAACTTTCCTCGCCATTCTGACTCCTCACAACAGGAGTTAGTCTCACAAACGCACGGGGAACAGCCACGTTCACCACACTCTCCTCATTTGGAGGATGAGAGTGTTGAAAATAGAGAGGAACAGCCCCACCTCTCGACTTCATTTCGTGCACAAGAGTCTAGATCTCCTAGGCATACGGATTCACAAGCACAGTTTAGTACTGTTGCCGGAACAAGCGGAGAGGGACCCACTTTGTGTGACCCTCAAGGACAGCTTGGAAATCCTGCCTTAGCTAACATCACGCCAGCTTTAGCCGCAGGTAACAGTTCTCAGACCGAGATTGGGGGACAGTATGAACGCCGTAGTGACACTGCTGTTCCTCAGGATCAACCTGAGACTGTATTAATGGGCATTCTCAGTGACCCCGGTGTTGTTAGAGGTGTTGCCCAACAACAACAAGTCCCGGACAGTGATTTATCACAGTCTAGGACACAACTTGATTCGGGTTGCAAAGCCCATGAATCTGAAACTGCTGGTGAGGGTGTAACCCGAGGATCCGCAGGAAATCCTGAATCAGCTTCGCTGAATTTAGGTCACACTACAAGTGTGCAAACAACCTCCGGGTTGGTTCCTCCATCTCAAACACCAACACAAAGAACACCAACACCAAATCAAATTCCATCAACATCAACAAATCAACCAACCAAAGATTCTGTATGTGAAGTTTTGTTGAATATCTTACGGTCTGAGGGTGATTTGTTGACTGTAACTGAAAGAGGCGTGTTGAATGCTCCTGAGGTAAGAGAAAGAGAAGTTGCTAATGAAAGAAGAGTTAAAGCTTTACAAGATCAAGTTCAATCTCAGAAAGCTGAATACGATGCGAAACTTGCTGCATTTGAGTTAAGATTGTTAGCGTTAGAATCTTGCCGACCGGCCTCGGTTGCTTCTCGATGGGATGATCCTGATTCTGATGATCACCCCGAGGGGGAGAACCAAGGAGAAGGTCAAACTAATATTGATAATTCTTCGGCAAGAGTTGATGTGAATGTTGAGGATGTAGTAATGGAAGAAAGAACTGAGGGTGGAAACCAAGATAATATAGAAGAGGATCAAGCTGAAATTGAAAGATTAGCTGCTGTTAGAGCTAGATCTGATAAAAGATGGAAAGAACTTGCTGATGAAACTCAAAGAGAAGTTAATCAAATAGTTAAAGATTTCACTGAAAGATTTAATGAAAGAAACAATGAAGATGATCCAGAGGAGATTGCAAGAGTTGCTGAAATCAAAAGAAAGTTTAATGAAGTTTTTGGAGCAGATAATGATGAAGAAAAAGAAGAAGAGAATGAAAATGTTGTAGTTGATGAAGAAGAAGGGTTTGTCATAGAAAATGAAATTGTGGAATATGCTGAAAACGAAGCAGAAGTTGAGGCAAGAAAAGATAATGTAATATTGGATGAGCCGGAAATAGTTGAGACTCCAACAAATGTAGAAGCTGATGAAGAACCAATGTTTGAAGAATTTCCAGACCTTGATTATTTTGAAACAGGTTCTTCAAGCAGAAAAGAAGTTGGAGAATCATCTACTCATGGTTTCACAACTCCACAACATTACACTTTTGAAGACTTCAATAGTTTTGATGAATTGAAAAAGACTCCTGAAGCTGCATCTCAGAATTTCAAGAAGTCAACATATAAACAAGTGTTGAAAGAAGCAATCATATCCGAGGAAGTTCTTCCTGATTACTTTCCAACAGAATTGACTGAAGAACAAAGGAGGTTTATTAATCGGGGATACTTCTTGAGGGATAAAGAAAGAATGGTTGCTCTGGGTGTTAAGCCAAAGGAGGCAGCTAAGAAGTCTAGATTTCTGGAAGAAAGAGCTTATCCGATCTTTTGTGGAGCTACCAAAGTGACCAAAACGAAGAAACCAGAGTTGGATTCGATGTACAAGTTTAAGGAAGCAAGGCAAATTGAAGAATACAAAGAGCTTCTTAAACTCACTATGCAATACAATCCAACGCTTCTCGAAGAACAAAGAAACCACAAGATTTTGGTGCTTGTCAGAGTAATCTTGGTTAAAAGGGTTTCTATCTCTGTCCCTTGTTACCATGTGAAAAGAGACAACAATAAGATGTACAGATTCACAGAAGCTCAGTTCAAGCTGCTGCCAGTAGATGACATTATTTTTCTCTACAACCATTTCTTGAATGCAATGCAAAGATACAAAGAAGATGTTATTGCCTTTGAAGCTGTTAAAAGATACATGTCAAGCTGCATTCAATACGCTTCATTGGAAGACTTTCAAATTGGTTTTGAAGTTGTTAAGAGAAAGATTAATGTACCATATCCAGATCAAAGTCTTTACACCGGAGACATCGAACAGCTCAGTATTGGTCATGTCATAGAAGAACCATCCTTCGGTGTTGTCTTGTTGAATAGCAGAAAGAAGAAGATTTTCATTCGTATGGATGAACTTGCTTCTTATTCAGATGGAACATTCGAGTTTTGTAAGAATGTTTTGTTGTGTTTGAAAGAAGATGAGCAAGATAAAAAGAAAAAGGAAGTATTTGATAAAGCAATCTCCAAGATTAATCAAAGACTCGAGTACAGAGACATCATTAGAATGATGAGAGAAGCAAAGAATGGTCAGAAGTCTAAGTACGTCGTACGTCGAAGAGGAGGTTGTTGGATCAAGTACGAGCCCAGTCATCTTCCAGGTCCACAGAATATTCCACCAAGAAACTTTGAAGCTAATATGATTGTTCCAAATGACAGACCGGAAGGAGAAAACTGGTTCTGGCATCCAAACAAAGACAGACCGAATACAAGAGCTTGAAGATAAACAAAGACTGGATATTTTTTACAAATCACTACTAAGGGGGAAATTGTTAGAAATATAATTGTAGTAGGTGATTTGTTTCCTTGTTGTATATTTGTACTTAGAATGTAAATGTCTAAGTATGGAAGGGGGCTTAGTGTAAATTAGTCATATGTATATAAACACCCTCCATAATGAACTTTGTAACCTTTTACCCCATAATTCTAACCAATCTTTCCCTGATATCTCTGCTTTCTCTCTCTACTTTATCTCTCTAGAAACCGCCATTGACACACACTAAAACACACACAAAAGCTCAAATTCTACTCTTTACACCTTTTCACCAAACCTTTGGATGAACAGAGGTTCAATTTTCTTAAAACCAAGTTGGGAATGCTAGATTTACAAACTTAATTGCTTTCATGCCATGTATTCTATGTTCATTTTCTGTTTCAAACATTGATGTGTTTTACTTGTTATTACATGCAATGTTTGAGGGGGAGAAAAAGGGTAGAATGCATGATTTTAGGGGGAGTTTGTAAATTTCATGTTTTGATATATGCTTAATTTGAGGGGGAGTGTGCAAATGCAAGTGAATATTTGTTTGCTTATATAGTTTGTGTAATTTTTTTTAATTTGTTTGTTTTATGTGCTTAATTTTTTATTTTTTATGTGTGTTTGTTTTAAAACTGAAAAAATCAAATACAAAATTAGAAAATTTTAAAAGTTAAAAAGATTTTTTTTGTTTTGTTTGTTAATTTTTTTTTAATCTTTTATTTTTTTATTTTTTATTTTAGTTTTTTTTTATTTGATAAAACCCAAAATCAATTGAGCCCAACATTTTGGGTAAGCCCAAAAACTGGTTGGATTCTGGGCTGACACGCGGGTCATACCCAGATCCGTGACCCGGATTTGAGATATAAATTGAATTTGGCCGGGCCAAACCATTCATTTCAAATTCAAAGCAAAATATCTTTTTATTTTCTCTCATAAACCGATGAAACTTGTCATCAATCAATCAATCTTTATCATCTATTTCATAATAATCGAAGTGGGCTTATTCTTGTGATTATACTTGTGATCTATTTCATCTTTTATCTTCATCAGATCATCGTTTTTAAAGGTAAGATTTCTTGTGTTCATATTGCACTCCATCTGTTTGATAAAATGCTATAATGAACTGCCATGTTTATTTTGATTTTGTGATGATTGAATATGAATGTTTGATGTTGTGAGTTGCATGATTAGGGCTATTACTTGTTGTTTATATGAATTTGTGCCTTAATCTGCTCATGTATTGATTTTTCTGGGTTTGTTTGATGATGGGCTGGGTAAAATCATGAGTTTTTGAAGACTTTGTGCCATTTGCAGAGCTTTGAGCTCGGCAAATGCGATGGTTGTTCATGATAATCTTCAAATCTTCATAGTTTCTGGTAAAACATGTTCATATTTTACTTAAACAAATTTTTGGATCAAAATAGTCATTTGCAGAGCTTTTAGCTCGGCAAATGCTTGTTTTTATCAAAAAGTGTTTGTTTTTAACCAAGTTCTTAAAACAACCTTATGCAGAGCTTTTAGCTCGGCATTCAATACATTTTGGCTTTCAAAATTTTTCCAAAGTCTAAAGTCAACTGTTTGCAGAGCTCTGAGCTCGGCAAACAGTGCTTTTGAAACCAAAATTTTTACAAAGTCTAAATTCAACTGTTTGCAGAGCTCTGAGCTCGGCAAACAGTGCAATTGGTTTTCCAAAATTTTCCCAAGTCCAAAATCAACTGTTTGCAGAGCTCTGAGCTCGGCAAACAGTACATTTTGCTTCAAAATGTTTTCAAGTCTTAAAACAACTGTTTGCAGAGCACTGAGCTCGGCAAACAGTACAAATTGGATTTTCAAATTTTTATAAGACTTGAACCTTTCATTTGCAGAGCTTTGAGCTCGGCAAACTTCAATTTTCATTGAAATTTTCCTTTAATCAATTGTCAACATTGTTGTTGTCCAATTAAAAGGAAATTTCATACATTTAAAAGAAGTTGATTTGAAAAGCTCATTTGCAGAGCTCTGAGCTCGGCGTTTACGAGTATCAACTCCAATACACGGTGACTTGACACTTGTGTGCCTGTACTGTTCCATTCTCGTGTTTGCCGAGATGTTTGCTCGGCAAATCATACATTTTGTCAAAATTTTTGCCAAAATCTATTTTTGGTCTTTATTAATCTCTGGGCAAAATTTTGAGAATTTTTTTTTTGAAACCCCCATTTGCCGAGGTTTGAGCTCGGCAAACAGTTCAATTTGTTTTTATTTTCTTCAAAAAAAAAATTTCTTCTTATTCTAAGTTTTTTTTATTACTTGTATTTCATTTTAAAATGTATGTATGTCTGTATGTGTGTATTGTGTTTGTCTATATAGTATTTCATAAGTGTTGGGGTAAGAAGCAAGGTATCGAACGCCTTTGTGTACTACCTTCGTTTTCTTATCTTTTAATACTTATGTGATTCTATATATCGTCATGTTTCGTATATATATTTGGGTGAGAGGCAAGGTATCGAACGCCTTTGTGTACTACTTTGTTTTCTCATTTTTAATATATGTGCGAAACATTGTCTTTGTTTAATAAATGTGTTTGTTAAATGTTGGTGTGTTCTATATTTTTCTGTGTTTAAAATGTATTTTCTGGTCAAAATTTTGGTCAGTTTGTCTTTTCAGAAATATAATAAATACAAAAGATGGCTATGTTTCAAGAAGGTGCTTCAATGAAAATGCAAGCGAATCAAGCACTCCATATTCCATTTTCTTCAAAGTTTCCAATCATTACGGAGATTCTGAGCCATCATCCTTTGAACAATGCTTTAACTGCTGGTGCAATTGTTCCAGAGAAGTATATATTTGATTTGTGGGAATCAATTGAATATGTGAAAGGAAGTAAGAGATACAAGACTGCAGACTACTTCAAATTCTCTCTACAGTCAGAAGATAATGTTTTCGAATGTAAATTCACTTTGGATGAGTTCAGAAATACAATTGGATTTCCTGAATTTGAAGAATATGAGGAACTCCCATATGTTGAAGAAATGTTGGCTGGAATTCATTCTTTAGGATATGAAGGAGAGTTGGCTACGATGATTTTTTGTTTTGTTTGAAGAGTTGAGAATTATTGGAATTTTCTTTGAAATGATTCGGTGATTTTACCCTAATCGTCCTTGTGGTTTACCTTAATAATCAAGTTTCGTCCTTAACTATCTGAAATGACACTGACAGTCCTTTTGGAGAGGATAAGGATCAAGTTATGTCCTTTATGCAAACGGACGTTTTCTCCAATCCGTTAACTCTCTCACGTGCCATGCACACGAGGGTATTATAGTCATTTTAAAAGCTAAAGGACCAAACTTGATAGTATTTTTTATGGAACTTTTCATCCTCCTTCCTACCAACATAATCACCTTCTTCCTTCCTCCTCCTTCTTCCTATCAACATAATCACCACCAGATTACCATCACCACCAATTTTCAATCATTTTTTATACACAATCACAAAGAAAATAAATACACTCAATCAATGAAAATAAATATCATCAATTTATATAAAAGAAATACCAGATCTACATCCGAAGTCCGAACAATATTGATGGAAAGAATTGGTACACATCTTTTCACTTACCATCCACCATCATGCTCCTTGTAATTATGCTCCTTATATTTATTCACATATGCCATTCTGCCGTCATTAATCCCGACAACCACCACTTCGCCGTCATTAATCACGACAAACACTAAACATCTCTGTTTCTATTGTCGTTATCTTCATGTTAGCTTTACAAGTCAGTCAGAACCACCACGGCAGCCACCCCACCAAGGAACCACCGTCGCACCAAACTTATCTCAATTTGTTCATACAAAGAGTATATATAGAAAACTATAAACTTAGAGAACAAATTTATACATCAAACGTAATTAAAAAAGAATAATAGCCAACTAAACATTAAATGCTAAAAGATCCCCACGTTATGATCTAATTCCCCTTTTGCTTGTTCTCGTTATGCCTCAACATAGCGAAGTGACCAATTTTGTTCGCACCGCAATTCCACCATAGTCTTGAATAAGTCCTTTAAAGCCTTTATATATCTAGTGACTGCTCCTGTCAAGATCTGGCTACACACCACCACCACCACTAGAGGGTCGCCGCCGTTTAATGTGCAAAATCGAGTTTAAAAATTAAAAACAAGAAATACCCTAAAACTGACTACTACACACTCTCGGGCAGTGGACCCGTTCGTATATAGTATAGCTAAAAGGTAAGTCCAGGATCGAACACAGGGACTAAAGTGAAATAATTGTTGACATTAAGTAATTCTAATTAAAAAGGGGTTTTGTGACCGAATTGTCACTTTGCAACAAGTAAAAGTAAATAACTTAAATCCGGTATTACCGGGGCAGGGATCGTTCTCAAACGATATTGAAAATGTTTTTATGACAATAATTTAAAAGGCATCCATCTTGATTTCGCTCAACAATACGCTCAGATTGCACATAAATGAAGTTCAAATCCAAATTAGTTGATTAAATAACCGAGACTCAAACAAAGCACCAACCCCGTACCCGTTAAGTTAATGACATCATTTGACTCTCTTGCTTAAACTAGTTTCGTTACAAAGACCGGTACCCCAAGACATCTTTTATAACTTCCCTAATCAAACAATTGTTTTGGTTATTGAATTAACAATTATACCTATCGATTGTACCCAACCGTTAACACATTCCTCCCTATTATCATGAACGATTATCTACCGTACCCGTCATAGACTCAATCGTTTGTACCCAAACAATCAAAATGAAATATATGAAATCAATAATTACCATTAAAGACCAACATAAATCACCAATCAATTCAAGATAAATTAAAAGAGAGAAATACATTAAGATCTCGATATAACGTTAAATGAAATCAACATTGAATTAATAAAATTGTGCAATCTTTACATGTTGTCTCACTCCATCAAGATGGATGATGAAACGATTAGCCACTCATATTAAAATAAGAATAACAAAGAAAATATGAAGAATTCATTGTTACCGAATGATAATAATCGAAAGCTACAAACGAAATTGATCCAATCGTGTTTGAAATCCTTAAATATGATGAATAGATGAAAATATCTCTGAAAAAGGCTTCAAAAACGGCTGGGAGAAGAGAAGAAGGGTTTTGGTGTGTTTTTGCAAACTATATATACTTCCCCCAAAAATCTGTCAGAATCGGACCCAGTTGCGCCGCAATTAAGCTCATTGCGGCGCAATCTCCTTTGACTTCGCGTTTGACTTTGACTTTCGTTGACCAAGGCTGGCTTGAACTTGAACGCATTGCGGCGCAATGAAATTGATTGCGGCGCAACTTATTCTTCTGCTTTTCGGTTGCGGCGCAACTTAATCTTCTGCTTTTCGGTTGCGGCGCAACAACTAGTTGCGGCGCAATTGAACGTTGACTCGCGTTGACCTTTGACCATTGTTGACTCGTGGCTGTCCAGGAACAAAAGGCGTTGCGGCGCAACTAGGATAGTTGCGGCAGTTGCGGCGCAACTTTACTTTCTGTAATTCGGTTGCGGCGCAATTGTCCTTTTGCCAGCTTTGACTTTTGTTGACTTTCTGCAATCTTCATCCAAATGCTTCCGAAATCCTCCGTTAGCACTTACTTCACCTCAACAATGTCGTTTTCTCCAGATTTACGCTTAAATACCTGTCAGTAACCTGAAACACTAACAAATACCATAAACGCACCAAATGTATACAAAAACGACTCATAAACCATGCAAAATCAACTAAATACAATGTGGGAAATGAGTATAAAATACGACACATCACCGTTCCATGAGTTGAAGTTTGTTGTCAAGGAGATGAAGAAGGTAAGAACTTAATATCTGGGACGATTGTGTAATTAACTCATCACAAGGAAGATCTATCGAATTAACTCCATAACTTAAGATCTGGCCGGATTTTGAGTTCCTTGTTTTGGTTTGATCGACCGGATTTTGGCCGGAGAATAACCACAAAGTGGCCGGCAGTGGTGTATTGAATTACAATTATTTTTTACTATCAAGTTAAAGATACTGATGTATTGTTGGTATTATATATATATATATATATATATATATATGTGTATATATATATATATATGTATTGTTATATATATATATTATGTGTGTGTGTTTTGGTTGTGGTTAGGGATAATTGGTGGTGGTTGAAAGAGGTTATGTATGTTTGTACATATGAAGAAGAAAAAGAAAGGAAGAAAGAGAAAAAAAAGCTGGAAAAAAGATTATCACTAATGGGTCCTTTATAGGTAGAAAAAGACACAAATTCCCTCACGTGAAAAACACGTGAGAAGTTAACGGATGGGAGAAAACGTCCGTTTGCATAAAGGACATAACTTGATCCTTATCCTCCCCAAAAGGACTGCCAGTGTCATTTCAGATAGTTAAGGATGAAACTTGATTATTAGGGTAAACCACAAGGACGATTTAGGCCGTTTACTCACTATAGATAAATATATTTTTTAAAACAAATTGCATTTTTGGTCCTTTCGATATCACAAGAATGGTATATTTTGAGTTAAAATGACAATTTTGGTCTAGTATTCATGTATTAGTGGCAATCTCATTCCAAAGCCTAACGTTCATTATTTTCCACCGTTAAATGAATCATGTGTCCTTATGTGAGGGGCAATGTCGTCTTTGCATACAGACGGACCATTCGTACAACTAATTGAACTTTTTTTTCTGGTTTTAACAAAAATAAAGTATATATTTCAAAAAATCTCAAACAATTTCTATTTCATCTTGTATATCCGATTTGGTTTTTTGTTTTGTTTGAAGAGTTGAGAATTATTGGAGTTTTCTTTGAAATGATTCGGTGATTTTATTTATGAAAATATGGATGAGATTATAGATATAAATTTAAGAATATCCATAGATATAAATTTAATATTTTTTAAAGAATGACAAACTAATAAGAAAAAGAAGAAGATATAGTTGATGCCTTGATGGGATTGTGAGAAAAATAAGAACAAAAAATGCAATTTGTTATATTTTTATTTTTAAAAACTTTTTTAATTTATAATATACTTAAAGTAAACTTTATTCTTCAAATAAATGTAGATACAAAACATATATTTATATTATAGTATTTTTAGTTTAATTTCTATATGTTAAATTATTTTTAGATATTTAGATAGCTTGAGTTTAAAACATATACATTATCTTAACTTTAATAACTTTGAAAACATAAACGGCACTAGATTTAACTATGTTAATTGCTAAAATAGGAGGGCCCCGTTTCACATCTAGCATAAAACCGATGGACCGGAACGAAACATACGAAATAAAGGTAAATATACTAGAAATTCAAAAACATTCACCTCCTGATATTGGCGCTTTCAATTTTTCACCAATTAAAACCCTAACTTTTCAATCAGCCCCAAATCTCATAAAAGTATCAGGATCTAGCAATTTAATTGCATTTTTGTGATGCCGAAACGGAAAGCAAAGAAGATTACTAAACAGCCCGCGCGTGAGGCTGTTGCTAATGAATCTGAAGGTATTTACCTTTTTTTTTATAACTTTTTATAACATTTTTAGTTTCAAATGAAATCATTTAAAAAAGAAGTAATTTTGTGGTGTTGTTTTTTAGTTGAGAGGCAATGTGCTGCAATCAGGGCGATAGGCGATGTGGAGATCGAAAGATTGCTTACTGCGACTCGTTTGCTGAAATCGAATATGACCACTGAACAGCTTCAGACTCCGTTACTTCAGTTTTTCGAGGAGAATCTTCCGAATCTAATGATTTCAAGAAGTGAGAATGATGGGACGATTGAAGTGAAATGGAAAGTCAAGGATGGGGATGTGTCCATGAACAATGCTGATGGTGGAAATATGATGTCTTCCGTTCTGCAGCATATGTCGATGGCTTATCATGACTTTGTCGGTGGCTATGAATTTTCGAGTAAATCTGGTAAAGTTTTAGACTTAATAGTTTAGTTACACAGAGTTGAATTGCATCCGGCATTGATTTTTAAGTTTTTTGTTGGTGGCAGTGAAAACAGGCTTCATTGGTGCTGATAGTCTTCAGATGAAAGATTTTGTATATTTTCTTTTGTACATTTTGATACGGGTTTCTCACTTAATTTTATCAGTCGTTGTTTGTTTGGCTTATTTTAGTGGGTGTTTTCTTGTTTGTTTCATGCTTTAGGTTCTTGAGGAGCAATCTGACACTCATATTCTTGGCGTTGAAGATTCTATGCAAACTCCCGGGGTATGTTGTTTCAGATCATTTTTGTGTCTCCATGTTTACATAAGACGTACTTGCATCATGTAAATGTTTAATGGTTGTTATCAAACAGTGTGCATAAGGCCCTAAACAGTACCGTCAATTTCCAATAGAAATATATCTTTCTTCTGTCATATTCTTTTTGGTTTAAGGTTACACTTTTAGTAACCAAAATCAGGTAACATGTATTTGATATTCAGCTGTCTGATATTGGAGTTGTTACGATTGCAGGTGACTAGCCAGAGGTTGTCAATTGGTATGACACCAAAAACTTTAAGGCTTCCGAAGCAGGGTGAGATGCTTCTGTCAGTTCATGGTTCACCCCTTGGTGTTTACAAGGAAAACAACATGGATGCAATACATGGTAATATATTCAAAAGATTATCTTTTTTGTCCTCTAATCATCAATTTTAATTCTGTTGTATTGTTTCATATTCCTGCAAAATGCCAACTGTTTTATCTTTTAAAAGGAAACTTTTCAGCTAATGCAAGACTAGCAACATCATCCGCTCACTTTTATTTCATTTGATGATTATATATGCAGAAACAGAGGAAGAATGACTTGTTCCCTGTTAATTTCCAAGATCTGCAAAAGAGAAATGTTTGATTTGCTTCTCAGTTCTACTTTAAGCGGTATAGCTAGTATCTAAGTGTTTTTCTAGAGTTGCGATCAAAGAGGTTGCTATAATGCAATTCAATGGATTAAAAAATATGTATCTTGCATGTTATTAAATCAAATTACAGCTTCCAGCTTAAGTTCCTTGTTATTGTTCTTCATAATTTAGTCCCAGTAAAGTAAAAATTTTCTTTCCAGTTTTGCACATTATGAGTTAGATAGGTTATTAGTCAATTATTTCTTATTCGAATAGGAAGTAGTATACATGAAAAAGGGAGAGTGACGAGTAATTAAATATGATTAAACAAGATAAACAGGTAAACGGAGGAGGTTTACCCTTTTCGGGTTACCCGAGGATGGCGAGCCATTTTTTTTGTCTCGGATGTAGTGGCCTAACTGGATTTTCTTTTGCCTGTGGGTGGTTCCAACCCTTTCTAGACCACCCCCAAGTTATTTACCTAGGAAAGAATTCGAATCCGAGACCTCTTATGAGGAAACACGACTCCTTTTTACTAAACCATTTGGTGATGGTTTATGATAACTAGGTGTACATGAAATTTTCTGGAAAACTCGTCAAAACAGGTTTGAGTTGATATCGGTAATTTTGAAATGGTCAGGCCAGACTGACTCATACACCCACCTTTTGTCTTCTCTTTTCTTGAAACTTTACCAATAAGTGATGTTTTGATATGATTAATACAACTGTATTGTTACAGTGATAATCAACTGTCTGAAATGAAAAGATGGAGTTCTTGGGCATTTTCAATCATCTTTGGGAGAATCAATACCTGCTGAACCTGTTTAAAACGATTTTCAAATATTGTACCCATAAATATCCATGAATTGGTCAAAAACCACTACTTCTAAGACTATCTATCAACATTTGCTTAGTTTCATCTCTTGCTCAGTTTTATTTCATTTGATAATTTAATCTGCAGAGATGAAGGAAAATTTTCCTGCTGCCTGCAAATTACTAAAGTTCCTTGAAAGAGTTCTATTATATAATAAACATAGGATTGCTTTGTATCTAGGTGTTTTCCTAGGCCTGCCTCTAAAAGAATTGCTAGTGTAAAATCTATGCTGAACGTTGTCTGGTCCAAATAGAGATTGTAAATTGAATAAATACTTAGTTGTAATTATTTTTCATTCACATAGAAAATAGTACACACAAACTGGTGGTATGTCTTGAAATGGGTATTATTTTAGAAATGTTCAGGCCGGCTTAACGCAGAAACACCTTCTGTTTTCTCATATCTTCGGCATAATACTTGTAACTTGTAAGTAGTGGTTTAATAAAAAGTAAACAAAACTACATTACTGGAATAATAATCAAACGTTACAAATAAAATGATATAAGAAGTCCTATGCATTTTGAATGCAATGCAATTTGGGAGATTCTCAGCCAGTTTGACTAATTAACCTGTTCAAGCAGCCTGTTTCACCTGATCGCGCTGTCCAACCCATGTCCATTTTATATTTCTAGGTTACAATTACCCATTGGCCACTGAGAAAATTGTCACCTCTACTAGATATACACTCGGTAATATGTAGCAGGCTTTGGCTCTTTGCTATCTGAGAGTTAGGTTCACTGAGCTCTAAACCATAACAACCATGCCCAAATGACCAAATCCAGATAGATTGAGCACCAGTGACAGAAGCACAACACAGCTACCATTTTAAACCCAATAGCTAGATGATTGGTAGTGAATTTATCTATTCTAGAACGATAACTAAGCAAAGTCTTACATCAATACCTTGCTGATATCTACTGGGATACAGGCATAACATTAGTAGTTATAGCATCTTGTTCGGCTCGTGATAACCCGAGCACCCCTAAAGCTTCTAAAAAGAACCTTTTATTGGGGACAATACCATCTCTATCCATATGCTTCAGCAGTTTTTGTACTAGCTCCTTCATGTTTGATTTTGTGTAGGATTTATATAGAAGTTTATACGTTGAAGAATCTATTTGAAACATCTCACTATTACAAGCAGTCTCAAACAGTTTATCTGCTTCAACCGGCAAATTATTCAAGCAATAGACATTAAGCATGGCATTTAACGTTGAAACCTTTACGTGCTTTTCCTTATCAATCATCTTGTCATATATTCCCCTTGCCTTTGAAACACAATCACAACATCCGTACATCATAATCATGCATTCATATGTGATGAAATTTGGTGTGTATCCCATATCTGTTATTTTCTGAAAAATCAACTCTGCTTTGTCTCTAAGCCGTGCTTTCCCATAATTTGTTATCATTGAATTAAAAGTAGAAACCATAGGCCTTTCTTTTGACCGTAACAAGCTCTTAAAAACTTGTTCCATTTTTTCAAACTCTTGCTTTCTTCCATATGAATCAATCAACAAATTATAACTAATGATGTCTGGTCTTATCTGATTACTTTTCATACGGGAAAGTACCCCTTCCATTTCACCTACCATCCCATTTTTCCCATACGCATCCATTACACCATTAAAAGTGAATATATCAGGGGTGCAGATGCTCTCCTCTAAATCTTTAAACAAAGCTTCTACCTGTGCAACATTTTTTGCCTGAGCAGATGCTCTTAAAAGAATATTGTATGTGACAATACTCGGTTTGCACCGTTCTGTAGCTTTCATTTTATCGAAGTACCCAAGAGCTTTAGATAAAGCCCTTGGTTTGTCTTTAGAGTGCAGATGGGCTGTGATAAGTGAATTATATACAGAAGTATCAGGTCGACACCCACTGTTTCTCATCTCAGAAAATAACCACATTGCCATTCGAGTTTGTCCTTTCTTTCCCATCACTGATATTAGTTTCGAGTAGACCCCATTATCTGCAACATACCACCGTTGTTTCTGCATCCATCTAAACACCTAAGCGAAAGAAAATTAATAATTAGTAAAGCTATTAACAATCAATCCAAAAGTCAACAGTCGAAGTCAAACTGGCTTCTCTCAAATAACAATATAATCCTACCTTCTTTTCCTGAAATCCTAAGTAAGTTGATATGGATACAAGATCAGAAAACGGTCCATTTGACCTAAAAATCTACAACGCATAGCAGTGTTCAGCTAGCTTATATGCCAGGTTATTAGCTTATTTGGTTTTGGCATAATTTGACAAGCCAAGTTTTTGTGGCTTATTTCCTGGCTTACAGGCTTATCGTGACTTACAATTGCATACTAAGCTTATCAGTCATATTAAGCTTATCGAAGATAAGCCAGACTAAAATAAGCTAATAAGATTCCCAATAAGCTAAAGCCAAACACCCTCAGAAACAAATAAATAATCCTCAGCATCAAAATCAAACATTTAAGCAGCAGAATTTATATGTCTACTAATAAACTACCAAATCTTAGTAGCAAAGAAACAATTTTAAAAAATAATATAACATCACAAGACTACCAAAATCTACACAACCCAGATTACAAATTTCATTCTTTCTACATACCGACTAAACAAGTTTCAATCTTTTTACATACCCACTACAGTCTACACAATTTACTAACCGTGTTAAGCGATTTACATTCCCTCACGTTGGCAGGACCGATAACGGGTCGGTTATCCAATCATAGACATTGAGCAATATAAAGTTTTTAAAGAGGGCAAATAAGTAATAACCTACCTCAAGACATTGAAGCCATTTATCAGACTTGCCAAGCTCCTCAAACAGAAGAAAACAGTGTTCAGTTCTCACTAACTTCACATACTTGTTTAATGTTGATAGCAAAGGCTTATCATAGTTAAAATTCCTCATAATTGTCCGTACCAATTCTTGGGCCTCTGCATTATCCCCAGATTTTGAATGTTTTTTGGGCCTAATTGTTGCACTGCAGAATACTGTGTGCTTCTTATGAAGAAATTGTTGATGTAAGTTGTAATTTAGTGGTGAATTGTGTGTGAATTTGATATGTTGAGTTGTGGAAATTGAACCAAAATGAAGAGGCCCATTAGCTAAATTGGCAGACATTTTTCAAACAAGTTATATACAAACATATATATATATATGTGTGTGTGTGTGTGTGTATAATTAGTTTGTTTGTTATTGTGGACCGGAGAAAGGTGGAAGTGCGGTTAATTCCGGTGGATGAGCGACGGTGAAGATTTTCTGATGAAAAGGATAATGACATCCAGACCCCTATGAAATAATGGAAATACTCGTATCCAAATATGCGATGGGCTTGGTTTTAAAGATGCCATGACAACCCATATCAGTATGGGCCATTGGCGCAAAGCCTAACTGAAAGTAATTAAAAGTACCATATAGTTTCGTGTCTTTATTTACACAAGACTTATCTTATTATAGATTTGAAATGAAATGATAAATATAGGCAGAGCCCTGTAATTCGTTTAATATGCATAATTTTAAACATAAATACATTTTATATTCTTTGATTTTATTAACTGTAATTGATTTATGGGTTTAATGACTGGATGACTAATGTACTTTTCCTCATTTATATGGTTGCCCATTGAACTGAATTATTAATATATATCACCCACATACTTTTCTAACTTTTACATGGTTGACCAAATGTTGACTTGATAACTTACAATAACAGGTTAAGTTTTACTTTATTTTTTTCATAAATTTATTAATTCATTCTTTCTTTTTTATCTTTCTTTCCCCTTCATCTGTATCAATCATCATCACCTTCATAATCATCACAAATTTATAAATTATCTATCTTTCTTTCATAAAGTAGCCGAAAAACAGTTCACGTTAGAGTTGGACAAGGAGTCCCATTATTGAATTTGCCCCAAAGCGGCCAATCCCACCATCTTTCTCTCATACTTTAAATTCCCTAAGTAGTCTCCTCTAAATGGCTAAGGACGCGTTTGGTTGTGGAAAACACCCCTTGTTTCCATTTTTGTTTTTCAAGAAAACGCGTTCGAATCATAGTTTTCTAAGAATGTTTTCCAAGAAAACAAAAAACAATGTTTTCCACTTTTCAATAGAAAACTTGAAAACATCTTTTTCTTGTTTTCCATTTTCCATTTCCTCCCTCCTCCTCCCCTCACATCTTTAACATGTTTTCTAGTTTTTTAATTAAAACGCGTTTTCAAAATTTTTATTTGTTTTCTAGAAAATAAAAACCCCTTTCATTTTTAAAAAAATTAGAAATGAAAAACTAGAAAACATTTTCTACAACCAAACAGCCTAAATCTTATTTGTTTCATTCATTTTTTTATTCTTTTATATATATATATATAAAATAATAATATATAATATTAAATATATCAATTTATTCGTCTACCCTTTCCCCCCAAAATCCAGGCACCGTCGTAAACCACCACAACTCTGATCCTCACTTCGATAGTTGACTGTTTCTTTTCTTGATTGTAACTTTAATAACAGATGTTCTTATTTGCTTTTTCTTAATTCCAGTGTTAAATGTAATTGATAGAATTGACGACTAGATGACCGGATTTTCGGCCGGAAATAACCCAATAGATACTCGATCCCCTTTTTTTGATAAAACTTTCTTCTTAATCTTTTGCCATGATGTATGTTTTTCTGTGACAGATTTTATATATATAACAATATTTTTGATCTATCCATAATCTTTCTCCACTTTTGCTCTTAAATCTCAATTTCATATGGATAATATTTAAAAATTTGAATATATTACATGATGTGAAAGAACATATGAGTAATATTGTTTTGTTGGGAGGATAAATGATTTATTGGGAAGATGAAACAAAAAAAGAAAAAAAATCAAATTATGGTGAGTTGAATTATACAAATGTAGGAGAAAGAAAGATAAGAAAGAAGCATAAATTAATAAATTTATAAAAAACATAAAATAAAATTTAACCTGTTATTGTAGGTCATCAGGTCAACATTTGGTCAACCATGTAAAAATTAAAAAAATACATTAATCATTCAGTGTCTAAACCCTTGATTTATGGATCACAACTAAATTCATGGGAATTGCAAGAAGGAAGGAAGGAATGATAACTTTACCAAAGATTAGCAAGATAAACTTGAATGTTCGTATAATCTTGAAAAAAAGGGGGAATAAAGTCATAAAAATCAATCAAAAGGGAAAATGTTGTTAGTTTCATCCATTAGTCACTCTTTAAATATAAACAAGATTTAACATGTAATTAAAATTCTCACGTGGATTGTTGGGTTGAATTTGAAACCCCATCCACAATCCGAAAACTATTTTTCATGGCAAATTCTTCAAAAAAAATTTATGTCATGGATAGTTTCTTTAGCTTTATTCATATATTAAAATGTTTCATCAAGTGTTTACGTGTGTTCAGAGTAAGTGTTCGGAGGCATGCGGTGGACTGGTGGAGTTCCATGGCCATCACCAAATGGTCTATTGGCAAAGAGGCATGTTTCCTCACATGAGATCCCAGGTTCAAATCTTATCCTAGACATATTTAGGGTGACCATATTCAGGGATTTCTTATCGATGAGTTTAAAAATGGGGATCTATATATTTTACAAGGGGACTCTTTAGCGCGGACCTGATTATGACAATAGGTATGTTTGGCAAAACTAGCTGGTAGCTGATAGCTGGTGGCTGTTAGCTGTTATCCGTAGCTGAAAGCTGGTAGCAGATAGCTAAGTTTTTAAATATATTTAATGTTTGGCAAAGTAGTTGAAACTTTTAATGAAATGTATGAAATGACAAAAATAGAAATAATTAAAAAAGGTTACGTATATATATATGAAAATGTATTAATACTAAAAGTAATAATATATATACACTTTTAATACACGTATATATAAATGTCCAAGATATTTTTTGTGTTATACTTTCTATTTTATATGCACTAAAATATGTTTTCTACTACTGTTTTTCAATTATAGTTACCCCTTTTCCTTCTTAATTATTGTTATTAATATTGTTATTATTATTATTATTATTATTATTATTATTATTATTATTATTATTATTATTATTAAGAAGAAGAAAAACTATTGAGGTCAGGTCAAAGATGGATCCTCAATTCGATTCTTGATAGACCCTTGGAATGGAGACGAACCACTACACTCTTCCTTCCTGGACCTCTTCAAATTGGAAAGAAAAAAAGGATGTCTTGTCAAAGATCGATGCACCAACCGTGGCCTCTACTCTCAATGGACCTGGGACTGGACAACTCCCCCATCTACACCATCGGAACTTTTTCAGCTCCAAGAACTTCTCACAAGAATCAAGTACGTTCAGTGGCGGATGCAACTCACAACCAGGGGGTCCCATGCCCCTCCTCAACTTGGTTCAGTTTTTAGAAATTTTTTTCATATATATCAAGTATTCAGATTAAGTATTGATTTGTAGTGTTTAAAAAGTCAAGCCCAATAAAAAGAAATATGATGCCCACTTGCTAGTTGTAAAAATCTCGAAACCATTGTCCTCCTTACTTTTTGCAGTGCTAAAAAATAAGTTGTATACAAGATAAATCACTATTGCTTAAACTTTTATTTTGATTTCTTCTTAATAAGATATATCCCTTCATAGGAATTAATGTTTAACTTTTATTAATGTAATTTTACTAATGCACAATACTATTTAACGATGATATACTAATATCGTGTATGACAAAATATTTTGCTTTTTTTTTACTTTTACAATGCATAGAAGTTACGCATTTGTGCCCCTTTTGAAAAAAAGTTCTGGATCCGCCACTGAGTACGTTCAACTGTCAGACAACCCAGACACATTGGCCCCCTTAAAATCAAACATCTTGGGCTGAAGATTTGAGCTCAATCAATGACTCCTTATGAGTACGTTCAACTGTCAGACAACCCAGACACATTGGCCCCCTTAAAATCAAACATCTTGGGCTGAAGATTTGAGCTCAATCAATTACCCACGCGAGACCTTCTTGCTCGCAGAAACATCACCGTAAGCTCAACATCATGCCCAATGTGCAACAAGTTTGAAGATTTCTGCCACCCATCTGTTAATAGATTGTGAATTTGCGAGTCAACTATGGACGATCCTCTTAACCTGGTGCAATCTCCCCCTGCAGAAGGCTTCAAGCGCTAAAGACTTGTTTACAATCCATAAAGATCCAGCAATACATCCGAACAAGTCAAAATACATAAATCTCAACATCCTCACCTATTGCTGGACAATTTGGAAAATACGTAATGAATACGTTTTCTCCAACAAAACTCCCTCGATCAGATATGCTGCAAAGAAACTCAAGACTTTAAGTTACTTATGGCTGTCAATTAGATCGAACACTCCCTGCATAGAATGGCCAAGCTGGTCCTCTTTCAATTTTAACCCTTCTCCCATATAGTTAATCGACAATGGACATTTAGAATATTAAATATTCATGGATTTAAACATGCAAATATAGGATACAATTATATATTGAAATGAAAACAAACATACCAAGTACTTTAATTCATTTATTAAATAACAATTGTTCAACATCCCTTATCCAAATACTAATAACAGATTTACATGATATAACTAGCTAATTTAAGTCCTATGTCCTCGGCATGCTTATTGAGCTTTCTTTTTGACAATGCCTTTGTAAAAGGATCAGCTAAGTTATAATCTGTGTGAACTTTGAGTAAATTGATTTCACCTAGTTCGATTTGCTCACGAACATAGTGATATCGTCTAGAATAATGTCTGGCACCTTTCTGAACTCTTGGGCTGAAGATTTGAGCTCAATCAATTACCCACGCGAGACCTTCTTGCTCGCAGAAACATCACCGTAAGCTCAACATCATGCCCAATGTGCAACAAGTTTGAAGATTTCTGCCACCCATCTGTTAATAGATTGTGAATTTGCGAGTCAACTATGGACGATCCTCTTAACCTGGTGCAATCTCCCCCTGCAGAAGGCTTCAAGCGCTAAAGACTTGTTTACAATCCATAAAGATCCAGCAATACATCCGAACAAGTCAAAATACATAAATCTCAACATCCTCACCTATTGCTGGACAATTTGGAAAATACGTAATGAATACGTTTTCTCCAACAAAACTCCCTCGATCAGATATGCTGCAAAGAAACTCAAGACTTTAAGTTACTTATGGCTGTCAATTAGATCGAACACTCCCTGCATAGAATGGCCAAGCTGGTCCTCTTTCAATTTTAACCCTTCTCCCATATAGTTAATCGACAATGGACATTTAGAATATTAAATATTCATGGATTTAAACATGCAAATATAGGATACAATTATATATTGAAATGAAAACAAACATACCAAGTACTTTAATTCATTTATTAAATAACAATTGTTCAACATCCCTTATCCAAATACTAATAACAGATTTACATGATATAACTAGCTAATTTAAGTCCTATGTCCTCGGCATGCTTATTGAGCTTTCTTTTTGACAATGCCTTTGTAAAAGGATCAGCTAAGTTATAATCTGTGTGAACTTTGAGTAAATTGATTTCACCTAGTTCGATTTGCTCACGAACATAGTGATATCGTCTAGAATAATGTCTGGCACCTTTCTGAACTCCGGTTTCGTTGGCAATAAAGATTGCACCAGTATTGTCGCAATACATATCTAAAGGTGTGTTATTTGAGGGCATCACGTTAAACCCAGAAATAAACTTTCTAATCCAAACGATTTTCATGACGGCAATATACTCAGACTCTGTCGCAGACATAGCAATTGTGGTTTGCTTCTTGCTCTTCCAATCCACCGCGCCTATCCCGACTGAGATTTTTTATCATCTTTATCAGTCTGAAATCCAGCATCACAGTATCCAGTCACTTTGAGTTCTGTATCGGGATTTCCTCCAGACACCAGAAATAATTCTTTAGTAGCCCGTAGGTACTTAAGAATGTTCTTCACAACAGTCCAGTGATCTTCACCTGGATTCTGTTGATATCGGCTAACGATATTTTGCGCGAATGCTATGTCAGGTCTAGTGCATCTTACCGCATACATAATAGATCCCACAACCGAAGCATAAGGAACCCTCTGCATACGCTCCACCTCCTCAGGTGTAGAGGCACCTTGTTTGCTAGATAAGCCAAGTCATTCCACACTTGGAATTCTCCATCTTGAATCACTTCAAGATCTTATCAATATAAGCACTTTGACTTAGTCCAATCAACCGTTTAGTTCTATCTCTGTAGATCTTGATTCCAAGAATGAATGCTGCTTCACCTAAGTCTTTCATAGCAAAACACTTTCCAAGATGGGAATTTACATCTTGCAACATTGGAATGTGATTTCTTAATATCAATATGTCATCTACATATAAGACAAGGAAAGTAACATTACTCCCACTAGCTTTGCGATATACACATGGCTCATCAGGATTTTGAGCAAAACCAACCTTTTGATTTCCTCATCAATCCTTTTATTCCAACTTCTTGATGCTTGCTTTAGTCCATAAATGACCTTTGAAGCTTGCACACTTTGTTGGGATATTTTGGATCAACAAAACCTTCTGGTTGTACCAAATAGACTTCCTCGTCTAGATAACCATTCAAGAAAGCGGTTTTGACATCCATTTGCCATATCTCATAGTCATAGTACGCTGCTATGGCTAAGATAATCTTAATAGCTCTAATGTCCGCTACGGGAGAGAAGGTTTCCTCATAGTCAACTCCGTAGAGCTGAGTATAGCCTTTCGCCATGAGACGAGCTTTATAGGTGTGTACATTTCCATCCATGTCGGTCTTCTTCTTGAAGATCTATTTACACCTAACAATTCTACAATTAGGTGGAAGATCAACCAAGCTCTAGACTTGATTGTCTTTCATGGATTTCATTTCCACATTCGCAGTTTCAAGCCATTTGTCAGATTCTGGATCTGATAATGCAGCTTTGAAATTTAGGAGGTTCATTAAATCTCCTAATATGTGTTCTTCAGATCCAATATAAAAATTCAATCTTTCACGAGCACGTATTGTCCTTGAGGACCTACGAATTGGAATCGCATCATCTTCAACTTGAGGTTCATCACTTTGAACATTCCCCCCCCCCCCCAAGTTGATGATCGCTAGTATTTTCAGAAGGTGACACATCTTCCTCTTGAGTCTCATCAAGTTCGACAATCCTCCCACTGTTTTCTTGAGTGATGAGTTTCTTTTCAAAGAACTCAACATATCTAGCAACTTTAACAGTGTTTTTGGTAGGAAAGTAGAAGTAGTAACCCATCGTTTCCTTTGGGTATCCTACAAAGATGCACTTAACTGATCTAGGTTGAAGTTTGTTAGGCATATCTCACTTCACAAGTGTCTCACATCCCCAGACTCTTAAGTAAGACAATTTAGGGACACTTCCATGCCACAATTCATGCGGTGTCTTGTCAACCTTCTTGGTTGGAACCATATTGAGAATGCGTACAACAGTCTCTAGAGCATAATCCCAAAATGAAAATGGGAGAGTAGTAAGGTTCATCAATAATCTCACCATGTCTAACAAGGTTTGATTTCTCCTCTCAGATACACCATTATGTAGGAGTAAACTGTTGAATAATTTCACAAGCTTTTAGATAATCCTTAAACTCTTGGCTTAAGTATTCTCCATCTCGATCCGAACGAAGAATCTTGATGGTTTCACTGAGTTAGTTTTCTACTTCATTTTTAAACTCCTTGAATGTTTCAAAGACTTCATGTTTATGTTTAAGCAAGTAAACATAACCATAACGACCGAAATTATTCGTAAAAGTGATGAAGTAACTAGCACTTTTCCTTGACACATGTCTAAATGGGCCACATACATCGGTATGTATAAGTCCAAGTAGCTCTTTAGCCCTCTCCGGTTATGCGGAAAAGGTTTTCTTGTCATCTTGCCGAAAACACAAGACACACATTTGTCAAATGATTCATCATTTGATTGTAAGATCCCTTCACGTTGAAGTCTTTCAATGCGTTTCTTGCCAACATGAGCAAGGCGACAATGCCAAAGATAAGTAGAGTCCAAGTTGGGCTTGACTCTTTTGCTAACATTATACATTGAATTATCATTTGAATCACAACAACACATATAATTCAATTGTGAAGATACCTGAAGAACTGGCTAAACCAGCTTGCTTCTTCTTCTCGTTCAACTCAGCTAGATACTTAGGACAATTCCTCTTCCAGTGTCCCACTTCAGCACAGTGATGACAAGCCTGGTCCTTAGCCGGATGCTCTTTTTTCGCTGGAGGGATCTTGTTAGGTTTAGGGACATAAGCACTTTGATTTCCCTTACCAACATTCTTGCCCTTAGCTTTCGGTGGTTTTGCTTTCTGAACCTTTCCCCCCTTGATCATAAGAACTCGGGGTGTCTTAGATTTCTTGGGAAGGTTTTTCTCAAACTCAATTAACATGGCATGAAGTTCAGCTATGGTTTTGCTCATGCTGTGCATATTGTAATTGCTCACAAAACTCTCAAAATCCCTTTAAAGGGACTTAAGAATCATGCCAATAGCAATAGGGAGAGGATACACATAGTTTAGCCTTCCAAGTGCTCAAAGTAACTCTTCATCTTGAGTACATGAGCGTTCACCGGTTTCCCATACTCGTGTTTCAAATCATGGAGTGACTCAATTAGCTCAAATAATTCAACTCCAGCTTGTTTTTCGTACATAGACTTGAGTTCTCTGATCATATCATACAGATTGTACAATTCGAATTGCTTTTGAAGCTCGGGAGTCATGCTACCAGCATCAAACAAGCAACCGCAATATGTCTATCGTACTGAGTATTGTATGCTTCCAACTGCACAACAGTGGCACTCGCATCAGGGATAGCGGGCATCTGATTTTCAAGGACATCAATATCTTTTCAACTCTTAGGACAATTCCTCTTCCAGTGTCCCACTTCAGCACAGTGATGACAAGCCTGGTCCTTAGCCGGATGCTCTTTTTTCGCTGGAGGGATCTTGTTAGGTTTAGGGACATAAGCACTTTGATTTCCCTTACCAACATTCTTGCCCTTAGCTTTCGGTGGTTTTGCTTTCTGAACCTTTCCCCCCTTGATCATAAGAACTCGGGGTGTCTTAGATTTCTTGGGAAGGTTTTTCTCAAACTCAATTAACATGGCATGAAGTTCAGCTATGGTTTTGCTCATGCTGTGCATATTGTAATTGCTCACAAAACTCTCAAAATCCCTTTAAAGGGACTTAAGAATCATGCCAATAGCAATAGGCAGAGGATACACATAGTTTAGCCTTTCCAAGTGCTCAAAGTAACTCTTCATCTTGAGTACATGAGCGCTCACCGGTTTCCCATACTCGTGTTTCAAATCATGGAGTGACTCAATTAGCTCAAATAATTCAACTCCAGCTTGTTTTTCGTACATAGACTTGAGTTCTCTGATCATATCATACAGATTGTACAATTCGAATTGCTTTTGAAGCTCGGGAGTCATGCTACCAGCATCAAACAAGCAACCGCAATATGTCTATCGTACTGAGTATTGTATGCTTCCAACTGCACAACAGTGGCACTCGCATCAGGGATAGCGGGCATCTGATTTTCAAGGACATCAATATCTTTTCAACTCTTAGGACAATCCTCAATTGACGATACCAGTCATTGAAATTGGTTCCAGAAAGTTTTTCTCTTTCTAGCATCGACCTGAAAGCCGATTGGTGTATGTTTTGTGAAGGATTTGTTGCCATTTACAAAACATATTCAAGTTCAAAAATCAGTATTTTCGATAATAAATTCCTTAAGAAATATAATTACCCAATGTTAAATCATTTAACAATTAATCATGCAACGATTTATGGTGGGCAACCTAAATCATGGTCACCATGGTTAATATACATGTTTTAGAATGGCTCCCCCTTCATAGAAGAGGACCACATACATCAAGTTACCTTGATTGCGTAAGCCTTTAAACATATACAAGCATACAATTATCAAATAAACACATAGATGCTGACTGGAAAATTCCAGAAGCTTCACGACCAGTTTATCCCTATTTGCAGTTCGAATTAGCCTTCGACCAGAACTACAAAGTTGTATCCCTATGAGTCGTGCATCTACAGTCCAAAGGACAGCTCCTAACTCATTACGGTTGATTTTATATGAATTTTTTAGTGAACAAGTGTCAAACAGGAAAAATCACACGAAAAAAATTCACATAGTCACACAATTATCAAATAATTAACCCTAATTATTGGACCATTAAACTAAGCAATTCATATCAATATATCTAAGTAATAATCATAAAGAATTTTGCATGAATTCCTTATGATTTTTACTTCTAATTAACCATTAACATTGAATAGGTTGACTTAATAATAAAAACCTAATTTTATTTTTATTAAAATCGATTTTAATTAAAATAAATAAACAAAAACAATTTTAATATTTAATTATTTAATTAATTAAATCGAACCAACCCTAAACCCCCTTCAAGTTTTGAACTTTGTAACTAATATATCACATATAAACGATCTGATTTAGTATTAAATAAATCTTTCGAGAAGATATCTTATGGAAGACTTTTTAAAGCAACAGAAGGGTTCTCTTCAGAACATTTGATTGGTACAGATAGCTTTGCTTTAGTTTACAAAGGAGTTATTGATGAAAATGGCTTGATTCTGGCAATCAAAGTACTAAACCTTCAACGCCGAGAAGGTTCCAAGAGTTTTATGGCCGAGTGTGATGCCTTGAGAAATATTCGCCATCGTAACCTTGTGAAAGTCATAACTTCTTGCTCGAGTCTTGATTACCAAGGCAATGTGTTGAGTCAAGGATTCGCTGACCAGACTTGGTCGCTGACGTGGGTCGTCAGCGAGTCATCAGCGAGTCAATGACTCTTGTCAGCGGGTGGCTTACTTCCCAAGCTGTGTGTCAAGGCGGGAAGTTTTCAAACCATAAGAAGACAAAAAGTCACATGGTGGTTCTTCCAACTAAATATTACCTTATATGGCAAAGGTACAGTTGAGACCAAAACAAGGGTTTCTCTCTTTCATACCCGTTTTGGTAAAGAAGACAAAGGCTCCTGGATCAAAGTACAACGAGCCTATGAGGTGTCGACAACCACCATCACATCACTATCATTGTAAGGCTGTGTTGCCCTAATTCCTTCCTATATAAAGTAACACAGCCGCACCATTTACAATGTGTGTTTTTATCACCACAAAGTGTGTGACACTTTATTTGTAATTGCTTAAGTTTCTTTCTTCCTTTCTAGGCTTAGCAATTATCTAGTTCATTTGTATTCTTGTAAGACAAGTTGTAATATCGACCATGTATTCATCGTTTAAATCAATGATACATATGATTAGACTTGCATAGTTTCTCTTACAATTGAACTTGTTCTTGTTTATGTTCTTTACTTTCTGTTCTTAACTCTTTGTCTAAGATAAATTAAACATAAGTGTGCAAATCAAGGACTGTCAAGTGGTATCAGAGCCAACGTTTCTGAATTACTGAAACAAAGATCCGTTTGCATACTTATTTACTTAAAATTCTTTCTTTATCTTTTCTTAAATAAGAACATGACTGCTGTTCCCACCCTTGTTAACACACGTGACTTCGGTTACGTATCCGTCCCTCCAAGATTCGAGCCCGATGACTTTGGGTCTTGGAAGGAAAGGATGTTACTACATATAGTGGGTGTGGAACCCTATCTTATGTCTATTCTGACCGTCGGTCCTTATATCCCCACTCTGGTTCAAAGAACACCAGGAGCAACTGTTGATGCTCCTGAGATTGTGATTGACATCGTCAAACCAGAGGTTCAATGGACTGACGATGAAAGGAGACTTGTTAATCTTGATGCAAGGCTCAAAAACATGATTGTCAGCACTCTTCCCACTGACCTCATGAAAGTGGTCATTAGATATCCCTCTTCAAAAGAAGTTTGGGATAGATTGGTTAGCATGCATGAAGGCTCTGCTGCTACCATTGCCACTAAGAAAATAGAATTAAAAAGAGCCTATGAAAATTTCTTTTCCCTCCCCAACGAAGGTCTAAACGGTTCATATACCTGATTTAAAGGGTTGCTGAACGACATGACCACTGTTGGTATCTCTCATGATGATTTTGAGGTATGCCACAAATTTCTTGATAGTTTACCTATCAAGTGGCAAGGTCTGAGACAAATCCTCAGAACCACTGAGCGACTTAATGGGCTAAACCTTGAGTCTCTCTTTGGCATGCTCCAGTTCGAAGAAAGAGCTCTTGCTCAAAATCTAAGAGCTGCCGCTGATGCACAGCATCGTGCGGGTCCCTCTTCTTCTTCTGTTTCCTCTTCTTCTCATTGTGCTCTCGACCCCTTGGCCCTTATCTCTGCTGAGCCCAATAATCTTAATACTGGTGCCAGCTCTTCTATTCTTCCACAACCTATCTCTTGTTGATGATCTTGATGCTGAAGAGAAACAAGAGATGTTCAGTGACTTTATGGATTTTGCCTTAGTCGCTGGTAAAAGGTACTCCCGGAAATGGAACAACCGTAGGTCGGTTGCTCCATATAAGCCTCCTGTTGACAAAGCTCAAGAGGAGTGCTGGAGATGTGGTAGAAAAGGCCACTACCAAAAGGAGTGCAGAGTTGCCCTACCAACTCCTGCTGCTCCTAAAACTAACCCTTCCAAACCTGCTGATGAGTACAGGAATAAATACTATCAGCTGAAGGCCAAAGTTGCTGAAATGGAAGAGGCCAAAACACCAGCAAAAGGGCTGGTAGCTGAAGAGCATGACTGGGCTGAATCAGACGATTCAGACAGTGAAGAATATGTTGACGCCATGTGCCTTATGGCGCTCGCTGATGGAGATGCTTTGACAAAAGATCAAGTCTCCTCAAGTCAGTGGGTGAACGTCACCATTAAAAAGGTTTGTGCTCACTCCTCTGCTTCTGAAGAAGATAAACCAAAAATCTTCAAATCTCTTCTTTGTGACTTTCAGTTCGTTGAATCTATACGAGCTGATGTCCAATCAAAGCTTGACTCTATTTCCTTGGAGTTAAGCGAAAAATCTGATAGACTCAATGAGCTGAGGAATGTTCATGTTGAACTCCAATCTCATGAGTTGCTGGCACAAAAGGTTCAACTTGAGAATGAAAAACTCAAGCTTGAAGTTGCCAATCTTAAGAAGATTGTGAATTCCTGGTCAAAAGCTTCCAGGTTTCACCACCAATGCATAAACGAACAAGTCCCTGCCCAAGTACAGGCAGTAATAGGCGGTGACTTTAATGCCGCTGCCTCTCTCGCTGACTTGTTTAATGATGAGGTAAAGCCTGAAATTTCTATTCCTCCATCCGCTGTCATCTCTCCTGAAGAGATGAAGAAATGGTATTTTGTTAAGGGTCTTAACAATTACCACAATGAGATGGAAGCTGGTACTACCACTTCTACTACCAGCGACCCATCTAATCCTGCTGATGAAAATGGTGCTGGCTTCTCAGTAAGCACTAGCAACCCCTATCCTCATCTTCCCATTGTTGGCATGATGCCAAACGAAGGAAGAGTTCAATACTCTTCTGGGGAATCTTATGAAGGGGATATTGGTAGTGATGGTTTTAAACCCATTGCTCCTCAGCAAGTCACCATCAGATCTTCTGAACCCTTCAGAAGAAGTAAGGTTGCTATTCCCTATGACTATAGCACGCCTCAGCGAGCTAATCATATTAGTCAGCAACCTCAACCTATTTCTCATCCCTCTTCTTCTTTACCTTCTCAGCAAGCTCCTACCCTTGCTGACTGCAAAACTGTGCAGGATGATCGTGTCATGCAGAGACGCGTCAGGTTTGGTGACGCTAGACTTCAGCAAGTTGGACCATCTAAGGTCCGACCTGCTGATAGACAAGTCCACCAGCATGTATCACAATCGATGCCTACTCCTATTTTGAGGCATAAAACTCCTCAAAAAGTGAGAATAACTAATACCCAAAATAGGTCTGTTACTCCTCAAAGAGGATACTTGCCTCATCAGCAAGTAAGACCTATCACTCCTCAAAGAGGACACTTGCCTCATCAGCAAGTGAGATCTACTACCCCAAATAGGCAATACTTACCTCATAGGAAAATGAGGTCTGTAACACCTATTCAGCAACCGAGATCAATCACTCCCAAAAGAGTGCATCCATCTCAGCAGGGTCCTTCTTCCTCCTCTCACCCTGCTGTCCATCTAGCATGGAGTGTAGTTAAGGGATCAAAAATCCCTCTACCTCTCAATCAGAGGACCCAAAAGGTAAGTCCATTCTGGGTCCTGCTCCTAAGATGCTTCAGCTTCCACAAAAGCATAAGCAAAAGCCCAAGCCAAAGAAAAGGGCATCTTCCTCTTCTGACCCCAAAATTAGCGAGCTTACTCAGCAAGTTAATGACCTTTCCTCTCAGCTGAAGGAATTTCTCCTTCAAAATCAACAAGGCAACAACTCTGGTAAAAAATGCTACAAATGTGGCAGCAGAGGTCATGTTGCTTCTGATTGTGACAACTCCAGGGATGCTCCTGAAGTTGACATTCAACCTAATCCTTCTTCAGCGGTTGCTTCCCCTTCCACTATCGTCAGCGAAAGTTCTACTTCTGCTGATCATATAAATAGTATTGGGGAGTCAACAAATCTCACTGAGGAGAACATTGCTGACTTCATTGCTGCCCAGCGAATCTCCTTTCCTCTCTCTCAAGAGATCATTACCACTGGTCGAGGTAGCATTCTGGTTGAGTATGGTAACAACAATCAAGTCAGCAACTTGACTGTTCTAGATACCGGAGCCACTGTCACCTCTGCTGATCAATATCACACCTATGTGATTGATCGTGACATACCTCCTGCTCATCATCTTGTTGATAACTCTCCAAGTGATGAGAATACTAACTCTATTGCTCCTCTTCCTCTTTCTACTGATGAAGTCGTCAGTAGAGAAGAATCATTCGAGTCTCCCATCTTTAACCCTGCTGATATGTCCGTCAGTGAGTTCAATAGTGAACACATCTAAATACTTCTGTTAATTCCATGCAGGGCTCGCTGGGAAAAGGTGTGTGGTACTTGGACAGTGGCTGTTCAAAACACATGACTGGCTCAAAGACCCCGCTGGATAACTACGTAGAGGCTGCTGGACCTACTGTAGTGTTTGGTGATAACTCCACTGGACAAACTGAAGGTTATGGTCTTCTCTCAAATGGACTCATTAAGTTCAACAAGGTCGCTTATGTCAATGGATTAAAACATAATCTCATCAGCATAAGTCAACTTTGTGATGCTGACTACAAAGTGATTCTTGATAAACATCAAGGCACTGTGGTAAATGTAAACAAGGAAGTAGTCTTGGTTGCTCCAAGAAAACGAGATGTATATCTGGTTGACTTCACTCCTATCAAGACTGATAGTGAGACTTGTTTCTTTGCCAAGTCGGCTGCTGAACTAAATTGGTTATGGCACAAGCGTATGTCGCATGTGAATTTCAAAACCATTAACTCTCTGGCCAAAAAGAACCTTGTTCGTGGCCTCCCTCATCTTTCATTTGAGAAGGATAGACTCTGTGGTGCTTGTGAAAAGGGTAAAAGCCATAGAGCATCCTTCAAAACCAAGCAAGCCAATTCTATCTCTGGCTGCTTTCATCTTCTTCACATGGACCTTTTTGGTCCAGTGAATGTCCAAAGTCTAAAGGGTAGCAGATACACTTTAGTAATCGTGGATGAATACTCACGATACACTTGGACTATCTTTCTTCATTCCAAGAGTGATGCTGCTGAAGAGATTATTAATTTCATTAAGAAAATGGAAAATCTCAACAGCATAAGGGTGAAAGAACTCAGGAGCGATCATGGTACTGAGTTCAGAAACCACACTCTTGAAGCATTTTGTGCTGATCAAGGGATCTCACAAAATTTCTCTTCTACTAGAACCCCTGAGCAGAATGGTGTCGCTGAAAGGAGAAATAGAACTCTCATCGAAGCAGCTCGCACCATGCTCAGTGAGTCCTCTCTACCCAGCAAGTTCTGGGCAGAAGCTGTCAATACAGCTTGTCACACTCAAAATCGCTGTCTCATTGTCAAAAGACATGACAAGACAGCGTATGAGGTACTAAAAGGAAAGATACCTCAAATCAAATACTTCCATGTTTTTGGATGTCCTGTCTTCATCTTAAACAACAAGGATCATCTAGGAAAATTCGATCCTAAAGCTGATGATGGATACTTTCTTGGGTATTCATCCATCAGCAAGGCATTTAGAGTATTCAATACTCGCCTTCAGAAGGTTGATGAATCCATTCATGTTACTTTTGATGAAAGTTCATCAGCCCTAAAGGACATTCAATCTAACTCGTCTGAGGTTATTTTTAATGAGTTAGCTGACCCTCTCACTGAGGAAGCTGACTTATTTGTTGATGCTTCTTGCTCGCTGCCTGACGCTATTCAGCATATCACAAAGGATAGTTCAGCTGATGTTGAACTAGAGCAAGTTACTGCTCATATCTACTCGATTGAGCCAGTTGAGCCTATCATAAGATCAATCCATGCAGCATCAGCCAAACCTAGATCACTGGCTGATGACGTGCATGCTGATGACCCTACTGAGGAGGAGTTTCATGATGCTTCAGCAAATGCTGAAGAAATGGAGTCTGCTGAAGACTCCGCCATCAATGATAACTCAAATCAGTCGAATGGCTCTGCTGATCATTCTCCTGAACCCATTCTTACCATTGACCTCTCTTCTTATAATGCTCCTGCTGATCCCATAGCTCCAATTTCCGCTGCCACTCAACTTGGTGTCTCAAGTGCTCCTGCACTTAAGTGGACATCTAGTCATCCAGCTCACCAAGTCATTGGAGATCCTCAGCAGGGGATTATTACTCGATCAGCGACTAGAAATACATGTCTGTATGTTAACTTCTTGTCTATGATCACTCCCAAAAACATAGGAGAAGCAATGGTTGATCCTTCATGGGTTGCTGCCATGCAAGAGGAACTTACCCAGTTCCAAAGACAGCATGTCTGGTTCCTGGTTCCTTTACCTCATGGAAAAGAACCAATTGGAACAAAATGGGTTTATCGAAATAAAATGGATGAAGATGGTGTTGTTACACGTAACAAGGCTAGGCTGGTTGCACAAGGTTACCTTCAAGAAGAAGGTGTTGACTATGATGAAACCTTTGCACCAGTGGCCAGACTGGAAGCTATACGCTTATTTTTGGCACATGCTGCTTACAAAAACTTCACTGTATATCAAATGGATGTAAAGAGTGCCTTCCTAAATGGAAAACTCGATGAGGAAGTTTATGTTGAGCAGCCACCTGGCTTTGAAGATCCAGCCAAGCCACACCATGTCTATCGTCTATACAAGGCACTCTATGGTCTTAAACAAGCTCCCAGAGCTTGGTACGACACACTCTCTGAATTTCTTCTCTCCAATAAGTTTCAGCGAGGATCCATTGATAGCACTCTCTTCATCTATAGAAAGGGTGCTGATGTCCTATATGTCCAGATATATGTAGATGACATCATCTTTGGGTCCTCCAGCAAGAAACTTTGTTCTAAGTTCAGCTCCCTGATGTCCTCTCAGTTCGAGATGAGCATGATGGGTGAGCTGACCTTCTTTCTTGGTCTACAAATTCGCCAACTCCCAAATGGGATTTTCATTAACCAAGAGAAGTATATTCGAGACATGCTGGCTAAATTCGACTTGTCCAATGTGACCACCAAAGCCACTCCCATGTCTCCTCCTAATAATCTTCATGCTGACCCTGATGGTAAGCATGTGAATCCTACTCTCTATAGAGGAATGATCGGCTCGCTGATGTACCTTACAGCGAGTCGTCCTGACATCATGTTTGCTACTTGCCTATGTGCAAGATATCAAGCCTCTCCCAGAGAGTCTCATCTTCTCGCTGTCAAGCGAATCTTCAAGTACCTAAAAGGTACCCCCACACTGGGTCTCTGGTATCCCAAAGACTCCAGCTTTGATCTTGTTGCATATTCTGACTCTGACTATGCTGGATGCATGTTAGATAGGAAAAGCACCAGCGGTGGATGTCAACTGTTGGGGGGGGAAGCTGACTAGTTGGTCTAGTAAGAAACAGCATACAGTTTCCATCTCCACTGCTGAAGCAGAATATGTATCAGCAGCGAGTTGTTGTGCACAAGTCCTCTGGATGAAGAACCAACTCGCTGATTATGACTTAGAATTCTCTAAGGTCCCCATTATGTGTGACAATACAAGTGCAATTGCTATCACACACAACCCCGTTCAGCATTCTAAGACCAAACACATAGACATTAGGTACCACTTCATTCGTGACCATGTCATGAAAGGGGATGTGGAAATCTATTTCATACCACTGATGACCAACTTGCTGATATCTTTACCAAACCTTTAGATCAAACAAGATTTAAATATCTGGTCAGCAAGTTGGGAATGCTGAATGGTGAATCAGCAACATGACGTGTCATGTCTGCTGATGCTTCAACATACATCTCTCTTATATGTTGAAAAGTGACCTTATGGTCAAAAATATTTTCTTGCGAGCTCAAGAGTATCCTACTCGCTGAAAACAAAGGCAATAGAGAGCTAAAAGTCTCTATCTAGTCCAGCAGCAAACGGCTGCTGGTAAAGACATTTCAAATCCGTTGATCCCTGTTGCTTTGGGAAAAAGCAAATAAAAGTAATAGAGAGCTAAAAGTCTCTATCTAGTCCAGCAGCAAACGGCTGCTGGTAAAGACATTTCAAATCCGTTGATCCCTGTTGCTTTGGGAAAAAGCAAATAAAAGTAATAGAGAGCTAAAAGTCTCTATCTAGTCCAGCAGCAAACGGCTGCTGGTAAAGACATATCAAATCCGTTTATAGCTGACAATTTGCTAAAAATTGTATTTCTTATTTCATCAGCGACCATCAATTGTCGAAAAGTCGCTGATCAAAATTTGCTTTCTTAAAAAGGTAACCAGATTGTCTAAACTCTGTCAGCGGATATACTTAGATCTCAACCTTTCTTTCATTTGAGCATATCCGCTAACAATAATATTTTATCTAGTTACCAAACGGTTACCTCGAGTTTCCCCCTAATGGGCAACTTGTACACTGTACGCGCCGTTACTACTCGAGTACATTTGAAATTGTGGTACAAGTTGTCACATCAAAACTTTTTATACGTTACTCACATACGTATAATTAAACGTAGTTTCTTTATATAAAATTATTTCTCTCATACTATCATCAGTACAAAATAATTTTCTTTATATATATTACGTATGAAAGAGAGTCCATGACGATTCGTATGTACAGTCATGGGTCCCATATCCATACCATATATATGTAAACCTTCTCCCATACCATCTTTCACGTTCATTTCCTTTCTCATTCACTCCTAAAATCTCTCAATACTTTAATATCTTTTCCATTTTCTTTCAATCTTTTCATCTTCTCTTCATATCTCTTACTTTCAAAATTGAAAATGGCTTCTCAATCACAAGTTCCTGAACAACAAATTCAAGAAAACCCTGAAAACATTCCCTCTTATCTCTCTTCTAAAGTCTTCGATAATGAAGGCATTCGTCCTTCTGACAAAGTTTCTTTTCAAGCCCAGAAACTAGTTGTCAAAGCAAATAACTACTTGGGATCCGAAGAAATCCCTTCCAAGGTTAAAGGATATTATTCTATGCTGGACTTCATCAAAGGATGTCCAGTTAGAAGAGCAATCTACAAAAATCCCCATGAGATGTGTCTTCATCTCTTGAGGGAATTTTGGTGGACTTGTGACTATGACGTGTCCAGTAGCACCATTAAAGGCACTGTCATGAAAGGGAAGCACACCATCACCATCTCTGCAGATTTATTAAGAGATGTTCTTAGGCTTCCTAAACAGTCCACAAACAGGCCCTTTGAAGAATTGGTCCCTACCTCTGTATGGAAAGAATGGTTATTGACCATCGGGTATGGGACAAACATGGTACCAGCACTACCTGTGCACAGTAATCCTCAAAAGAAGTATATTCCTGGTGTATGGAGGTTGCTGTTCACACATGTTATTCAATGCCTAGGTGGGAACAGTGGATCCTTTGATCAAGCCACTGCTGCCCAGATGCAAATGATTTATGCATTGGCAAATGGTAGAAACATTGACTTTGCAAATGTGATATTTGAAGATTTGAAGTCAAAGATCACTATAAGAAATCGCTCAAGCTCTGTTCCCTTTACACGTTTTCTGTCGCTGATATTCAGACATGAGCTGAAAGAAAAGTACATGCCAAATGGTGCTCAATTCATTCTCTCTCCAAGGGTTGCAAGCTCTGTCTATAAAATTCCTGCTTGCGACCCTGAGCACTTTGATTCAAAGTATGCTGCGCTTACTCCAGCAATGAAGCAGGTACTTTTCACCATGTACCCTGATGTATATAAACAAAACCCTGCTGGAGCTGGGATGCTGATAACCCCTCCAGCATCCTCCAAGACTCCCAAAGTGGCAAAGAAAAGTGTTATTCCCAAAAGGAAGAAAATGTTAAGGGTAGAACCTTCTCAACTCTCTCTCATTGATGAAGAAGAAACTCCTGCTGCTGCTGAAAATATAGTGCAAAAACAACCTGAATCGGACACTCGCTCATCTCCCAACCCAATCAACTTCTCTATCACTGAAAGGCACGCAACTGCTGCTGAAGTGCAGGTTGCTAGGGGAGATTCGAATGTTGAAACTGGGCGTATTGATGATGTTGTTGCTGAAGAAGAGGTTGGTGTTGAGAATGTTGTTACTGATGATGAAAGTGATTATGAGTTAGGGGACTTTGTCACTGAGGATTTTCAACTTGATCCTAATAGTCATGCTGAAGAAGTAGATGCCAGTGACATGGAGATGGATGAAAATGATGCTGCAGTGACTGGTGAATGTGCTGTAAGACCCAAGACTCCTCCAATGCAACCAGTGAACACCATGCTCTCTCTTGGCATGCCTTCTTCCTTCTCAAGTGTTCCTGGCTGCTCATCCTCGATTCCCTCTGAAATCGAACCCCAAACTGCTAAAGAGTTGGGCATTTCATACTCCACCTACTCTGCTGATAGGTTGGAAAGGGTGGAGCATCAACTGAATGATCTCACCAAATTTGCAGAGATTGCTGTAGACGTGAAAGAAAATGAGTCCGAAAGACTGATCTCTACTCTGACCAGCTGGTACAATAAGCAAGTTGAAAACTGCTCAGAAGTAGAAATGATTAAAGAGAAATTCATCTCCTTGGCTGCTGATCAACACAAAATAAAAGAAGCCACCAAAGCTATTAAGCATGATCAGCAGATCCTTCGATCTAGTGGCTTGTCGCTGGTTAAATGTGCCAACGCCACCAGCTACTCAGCAAAGAAGGCTGTATCTACCAGCAAGTCTGCTGCTACCAGTGTCGAGAAGCTGACCGCTCAAGTTGAAAGGAACACTAAGGCTATTCAAGCCTTGGAAAAGCAAGTAGCTGATCTTCCAACCCCTCCAGCGTCCTTCACTGAGGAAGATCGAAAAAGACAAGAAAAACTTGAGAAGGATGTGGATGAAATCAAGCACTTGCTGTCACAACTTGTTGAGCAGCAATCAAAAAGGCCGGCCACTGTGGAAGTTGTTATCAACAATACAACTTCCAAGGGGGAGAAGGTTGATGCTGCTGTCTTAGAACTGGTAAATGAAGCGGTGCACAAGGCAGTTGCCCAAATCTTTGAAGACACTGCTGAAGATACCTTGGATGAGAATGATGATGCCACTAACACCACAAAGGAAAATGAAATGGCAATTGTGGCTGTTAGTGAGGAAAAAGAAAGTGAAGTTCCCCCTGCTGGTGCTGAGGGGGAGACTGAAATAGATGCAAGTATGGAAGTTCCCCCTGCTGGTGTTGAGGGGGAGACTGAAAAGATGCAAGTATGGAAGTTCCCCCTGCTGGTGCTGAGGGGGAGACTGAAAAGATGCAAGTATGGAAGTTCCCCCTGCTGGTGTTGAGGGGGAGCAACAAATTGTAACTATCAATACTGAAGAGCGTTTGGACCCTGAAATTACTCCTCTCTCCGATGCTCGCCGAAGACAACTCACTGAGTCTGGTTTCTTCAAACCTCCCACCGCTGCTCAACTCTCCGTACAATCCTCAGCAGGCCATCAGCATCAATTGATTGATGTATTGGCACTTACTGCTGATGGAAAAACTCAAGAAGATGCTATCAAAGAGCTGGATAGGATCAAGCAAAATGAAGAAAATGAAAAGAAAAATCTTGAGTTTATCAGGCAGCTACCTTTACTTGAAAAGGATCAGCTTGATGGTGAGCAAAGGATGCTACTGAAATCAGGTGGTGCTGAAGCCCTGTACAGGCAGAAACACAAGGAAGTTGAGAAGCAGCTTAAAGAGAAAAGAGCCAAGTTTGAGGGGGAGAAGGCTAAATGGCTGAAGTTGATGGAGGATAGAAAGAGGCCTCAAAGAATTATTGCTGCTGAGGCCTTCAAAGCTGAAATGGGTCTTAAGACTAACTTAAAGATCTTAAGAGAAGGTGCTGACAAGCCAACCAAGTTGGAAGGGGTCAAACCAACCAACTTGGGTGCTTCAGAGTGGGCTGAAGTGTACATGCTGGTGAAAGATAAAAGGGCTGCCAGCTACCATCAACTCCAAAACATGCTGAAAGAATATTTTGAGAAAGCACTGAAGTATGAAACCAAGTTTAAAGCAGATCTGCCTATGCTGAGGCAAGTATTTGGTACTCCTGCTGCTATATCCTCAGCAGGTCAAAGGGTTCAAAGAAAGAGAAAGGAAGAGCATCAAACTCTTAAAGTTGATCTTCCTCCTATCGCTGGTGATGCCTCGCTGAACACCAGACTCCCTCCCAGAAGCTTATTTGAAGAAGGGAGAGTACTTGAAACACCTGCTGGCATCTTCTTCACAAACTTCCAGAACAATCAATTGTTCTTTCGTCTGGCCGAAATTGAAAAAGCTTCAACGGGGTTTCTTTTGAACATAAGAAGAAGATGTGCTGAGACATCCAACAATAGATGGTTCATCAGCAAGGTGGATGAGGAGCTGGTTAAGCCTCACAGATATAATGACCCAGCTGTTCAGATTGCCAAGCAAGAGCATGCTTGGGAATTTGAAACTGAAAATCTTTAGATGTCTTACAAATATAAATGCTGTATGAGTCAGCTTGTAATGTTTAAAGTCAAATATATAAGACATCTTTTTATCCCTCTATATTTTTTTCTAAAGTCTTCACTCAACAAGTCTTCTCAGCGAATAGGGGGAGATTGTTGAGTCAAGGATTCGCTGACCAGACTTGGTCGCTGACGTGGGTCGTCAGCGAGTCATCAGCGAGTCAATGACTCTTGTCAGCGGGTGGCTTACTTCCCAAGCTGTGTGTCAAGGCGGGAAGTTTTCAAACCATAAGAAGACAAAAAGTCACATGGTGGTTCTTCCAACTAAATATTACCTTATATGGCAAAGGTACAGTTGGGACCAAAACAAGGGTTTCTCTCTTTCATACCCGTTTTGGTAAAGAAGACAAAGGCTCCTGGATCAAAGTACAACGAGCCTATGAGGTGTCGACAACCACCATCACATCACTATCATTGTAAGGCTGTGTTGCCCTAATTCCTTCCTATATAAAGCAACACAGCCGCACCATTTACAATGTGTGTTTTTATCACCACAAAGTGTGTGACACTTTATTTGTAATTGCTTAAGTTTCTTTCTTCCTTTCTAGGCTTAGCAATTATCTAGTTCATTTGTATTCTTGTAAGACAAGTTGTAATATCGACCATGTATTCATCGTTTAAATCAATGATACATATGATTAGACTTGCATAGTTTCTCTTACAATTGAACTTGTTCTTGTTTATGTTCTTTACTTTCTGTTCTTAACTCTTTGTCTAAGATAAATTAAACATAAGTGTGCAAATCAAGGACTGTCACAATGATTTCAAAGCTTTGGTGTGTACGAGTTCATGCCAAATGGGAGTCTCGAGAGTTGGTTGTATTCAATACATCATATGCTAAATCTTACTCAAAGAATTAGCATTATCAAAGATGTGGCATGTGCGCTTGATTATCTACATTGTCGTTGTGGGTCTATTGTTGTTCATTGTGATTTGAAGCCAAGCAACATTTTGTTGGATGCTGATATGGTTGCACATGTTGGAGATTTTGGGCTATCAAAAATTCTTTCTCTTGAAGAAGTTTCTAGTACAAACGAGAGTAGCGCAAGTGTAATCAGAGGAATTGTGGGGTATGCACCTCCAGGTAAACTAATGACTACTTGTATAGTAACTATTTTCTTTGTTTTGTTTTGTATCTACCTTTGTATAGTTAACTCTACCTAGCTAATTGCAGAATACAGACTTGGAAATGAAGTCTCGACCAGTGGTGACATATATAGTTTTGGGATTCTAATATTAGAGATGTTGACACGAAAGAAACCGGTTGATCCAATGTTTGAAGAAGGGCCAGGACTGCATTCCTACGCTAGAAGCACCTTGAACGATGGTTTTGTGCTTCAAATCATCGATCCAGTGCTTCTAGATGAGAATGTACCTGAAAGGAGTTTGATCTCATTGATAAAAATTAGAGTAACATGCTCTTCCGATTCTCCACAAGATCGAATGGATATTGCCACCGTTGTTCATGAGCTTTTCTCAATGACTTCTACAACTAGATCTTGATTTATTAAACGTCTACAACGCAACTAGTACCACCCAAAAATATGATTTGTGATTTTTGTAATATATATGTATGTGTTCTATTAAAGTATTGTCTAAATCTGAGTGTGACTGTATGTTTGTTTCTTCGATCTTATCACTTAGTCATAAATTTCACTCGCCTTTAAAACATAATCACAACATCTATACTTCCTGATCATACAATCGTTATCACAAGGACTCTGTTTTGGGGCCTCAACAATCTCCTCAAAAGTGTCTGTACCAATTCTTGAGCCTCTACATTATCCTAATTTTGAATGTATTTCGACCTATTTATTGAACTGCATATAATCGTACGTGCGCTTTCCAATCCTACATGAGCAAAATCTTACTTCCAATACAAATCCAAAACATTTCCCATCAATCACACTCAATGCCTAATACATTTTTAGGGACCAGCATTTATTTAATATTACATTAATTATATAAAACTACAAGTCTACTTTATTAAATAAAAACAAAATATTATATTAATCCTATACATACCATATTATTAATAATTAATAAAAAACATTAAAATTCCTAAAACAAAACTTTACAATAAGCTAACGCCGCGTACAATGTATGTTTTTTTTCTTCCTCGTAAATGGAGGCAAGGGCGTCCTTTCTTGTATCAATAAGCTATTGTAGAGAGGTCCCAAGTTGTTCGAGACGCGCAACCAAGTTGGATGCCGAAGAACGAGTTGAGCCCGCATTCGATGATCACGAGATTTGCGACATTTTTTATTTCGGTTTTGTTGGGCGTAGAACCGGATTTGGGCCGAAGAGGTCGGTTTCAAGTGGCTCGTTTTTGCCAACGTTATTGAGTGCTTGTTGTCACTATCGTCGATGTTGACAGAGACCCTTTTTCTTTGGACCACACCCTTGACACCGATAAAGGCAAGAAACTTCGGTTTATCTTTTAAAACCAACTAAACATCGTACATTGTAAACTTTTGATTTGTTCCACAAAGTAAGCTTTTTGAGCTTCTTCTATGACTTGGAAAGTAAGCCAAGAGAATGTAAAATAAATGGTGAACATAAATGTTTCTTACGCTAAATTTCTTTGTACAGCTCCAACAAAAACATCTTATCTATTGTTAACGGGAGCCATTTTTAGTTTTGATTTGGATCGGACTGTGTACTCTTTCGTATCAGCTAGTTTTTTATTAGCATTTTATTTGTTTAATTAATATCTAATGTCATTCAGAAAAAAAGGGGAGCCATTTTTGTTGGAAATGTAATTTCATCTCTAAATTGTGCCTTTAAGAGGATTTTTAGTGCTTTTATATGCACCATTGAAAGAAGTTTTCTTAATTCTGGTCTATCACTTAAAAAAGTCTTTTTACTATCTTCTTTTAGTTAAAAGCGGCAAATAAACATCTCCAGATGTATCTTTTATATCTACTGAAAGTTCTTCAGTATTAAAATAGTTGAGGTAAAAAAATAATCACAAGAATGCCTTCGAGACTAAACTCTACAAATATTTAGGTTGGTTATAAACCTATTTTATATCAAACTCAAAATTAAGCTTACTTATATTTGAAAGTTGATGAGAGTTTATCATATGATTTGATTCGAAACCTTTTTCATTTTTACTAATGTTTATAACTATAGTTATGTGTTTCTGATTAGATTCTTCATAAGCTTCTATTTTAAACATATCTTTGTTTTTGATCTACATTTTTATAAAAGAATGTTTAAACTGAGCACATGGCTCTAAATGTGTTGATGATGGGGAGGTTCAAGTAGCTAAAGTATAAAAGTGAATGATATATATATGAGGAAAAGAAACTTTGGTGGCAGAAACCAAGAAGCAAAAGGTTATTGTAGATAAGCCATACTTTAAAGGTTATTGGAGTACTAGCTTTTTACATCTCATTTTAAATGTTTTAATTTGACTTTTTGAGTAATTTTTTTCTTTTAAATTTTTACCATAAATAATTTTGTTTGTATTATATATTACTTAATGAAAATTCTATTGAAGAATTTAAGTTGGATCAGATCATGATATTTTTGAGTTTGATCACTAATGGATCAAATCGATTCGATCCATATCTATCCATCTAGAGGCCTAGTTTTAATGGAGTTATGGGGGGAAAACCTATAAAAAGAGAAAGTGATGTTCGTACGACTAATATTGATATGTTGTTACAAAGTATAATTTTTAAAAAGTATTATACAAACTAGTATAATGTGTTTTTGGTAGGTAAATTTAAAGTTGTGATACGAATACCATTTTGAAAAGACGGTGGTGATAGTAAGAAAATGATGGTGATACCGCACTACTTTTATAAAACGATGGGATCTACGAATACTCTTAACATTCTCTGGTTGATCACATAGGATATCGAAATATGATTTGTATATTCATCTTAATTTTCATGGACATAATGTATAACATAAATTAATCAGATAATTCCGCGTGAGCTTTCATTGTAATTGTTGGCGGCTTTTGAATAAATATTGATCTATACATCTTGTCAAACTTATTATTTAACTAAATGATTCGGAATAATGTTTTAAAAAATGATTGGGAATATTAATTATTTTACAAATATACGAGGTTTTCAAGTGGATCAAACATTTGACAAATTGTAGCAACTCATTTGTCTATTTGACCAACCATCCTTACATGGATTTATATTAACTCGTTAGAATTTGAGCCTTAAAGATTTTGAGTTTAAATCTTAGTGTAATAAAAATGATTTCAGGACTAGTGATAAGGTTTTCCTTTAAAAAGGGTCTTTTATTGAAATTGAATATATAAAAAGATAATGCCGCTAAATTCAAATTGTTGTTAAAATAAAAAAAAAACAGAAAATTTATGTCTATTTGACTAAACAAATGGATGGCCATGATTGACTAATTAATACACCACCTCACTATTAACCTTAATAACTAAATGATTATAAACATATTTCTTCCTATAAATAGATAAGAGTTTATAGCCAATTACTTGCAGCAAGCAAGCTATAGCTCTCTTTCAATCAAAGTCTTGGCAAGTTCCTCCTAAATTTCCTTTTTAAATATACAACATTGGTTCTAGTGTCGTTTCAGATCGTGAGTCATTATTAGAATTCAAATCAAAGTTTACAGACGACCCTCAAGGTGTTTTCCTTTCTTGGAATGATTCTCTTCCTATGTGCGAGTGGAAAGGAGTGACATGTGGTCGTCGTCACCAAAGAGTTACAAGTTTGAATCTACCAGGCAATGGTTTAGTTGGTTCTTTATCTCCTTATCTTGGTAACCTCAGCTTTCTCGGTTATCTGACCCTGGATCAGAACCAAATTCATGGAAGTATACCTCCAGAGTTTAGTTATTTATATCGATTGAAGGTATTATCCCTTTCCAATAATTCTTTGACTGGGGAAATCCCAACCAACATGTCAAGCTGGCCTAACTTATTGTACGTTAACTTAAACCGTAATAAATTGTCTGGGAAAATTCCATATACTTTTAGCTCTCATTCAGTTATGAGTACATTTCTCGTTGGCAAAAATGACTTCACGGGTGGGATTCCACCATCCATTGGCAATGTCACATCTCTCTAAAGCCTCTCTTTTAGTTATTGTCCATTAGGAGGGAGCATTCCAGATTCCTTGAATCAATTAAAAAACCTGAGACAAATAGGCCTTGGAGAAATGGACCTTGTTGGTGCATTTCCTTTGTTTTTTTTCAACCTTTCAATGCTAGAAATTCTAAGTTTTCCAGAAAATCAACTCCATGGCACTCTACCGTCCAACTTATGTTTGAGTCAACCCCACCTCAAGCAGCTATCATTAGCTTTCAATAACTTCAACGGATTCCTTCCTCCCTCGATATCAAATTGTTCAGAGTTGGAAGCCATTGATGTTGCCCTAAATAATTTCACGGGTGAAATAGATATTGATTTCCAAAAACTCCAATATCTTAGGATTGTAATTCTTGGTCCCAACAGTTTTCAAAATAGGGATATTGATCGCCTGACGTTTTTTGACTCTTTGTCCAATTGTAGCAATTTGGAGTTGTTGGAGCTTGAAGGTAGCCAATTAAGGGGAGTGTTACCAAGTTTGCTTGGGAACTTCTCATCTAAATTGTATTACCTAGGAATGAGTTCAAACTATATTTCAGGAAGTATCCCTTCATCTATAGGCAATTTGTTAGGGATAACTACTGTTTCTCTTACAATAAACAATTTCAATGGCATAATTCCTGAAAGCATCGGCAAGCTTCAAAGCTTGCAAATCCTATATCTTGACAATAGCCATTTCTCCGGGGTTATTCCAAGATCCATAGGAAATTTGTCAAGTGTAACCAAAGTAGCATTAAGTGGAAACAAATTAGAAGGCACAATACCCTAATCGATAGAGAGTTGCAAAAGTCTGATAGCTTTGGACCTTTTTGGAAATAAGCTTAGCGGAAGTATACCCAACGAACTATTTCAACTGTAGGAGATTGGAAACCTGAAAGTCATAGGATTACTTGATTTTTCTGAGAATCGTTTCTCGGGTGAAATTTCAAGTACTATAAGTGGCTGCCTCAGCCTTCAAACCCTAAATCTATCAGGTAATCTATTTTATGGATCGATGCCTGAAGCATTCAGGTCACTAAAAGGCCTTGAATATGTTGACATGTCACGAAATAACTTTGCTGGAAGCATTCCAACGTATTTGCAACAAACTCCATTGCAACGTTTAGATATTGCTTATAATAACTTTGAGGGAGAGGTACCTATTTTAGGTGTTTTTGCCAACACAAGTGCAATATCTGTCACTGGGAACACTAGACTTTGTGGGAGAATACCTGAGCTTCACCTGGCCAAATGTACAACTAGCTACTCCAAACGAAGTAAAAAGACTTCTTTTCATGTTGTCGTAGCAATTTCATTGCCAATCATCTTTCTAGGTTTAGTCGTGGTGTCATTTGTTTTCTTTGGCCGATGTATAAAAGGGAAGAGAGATAAACGATCTGATTTAATATTAAATAAATCTTTCGAGAAGATATCATATGGAAGACTTTTCAAAGCACCAGAACGGTTCTCTTCAGAAAATTTGATTGGTACCGGTAGCTTTGCTTCAGTTTACAAAGGAGTTATCGATGAAAATAGCTTGATTGTGGCAATCAAAGTACTAAACCTTCAAGCCGGGGAGGTTCCAAGAGTTTTATAGCCGAGTGTGATGCCTTAAGAATTATTCGCCATCGTAACCTTGTGAAGGTCATAACTTCTTGCTCGAGTCTTGATTACCAAGGCAATGATTTCAAAGCTTTGGTGTATGAGTTCATGCCAAATGGGAGTCTTGAGAGTTGGTTGTATTCAATACATCGTATGCTAAATCTTGATCTAAGAATTAGCATTATCAAAGATGTGGCATGTGCGCTTGATTATCTACATTGTCGTTGTAGGTCTATTGTTGTTCATTGTGATTTGAAGCCAAGCAACATTTTGTTGGATGCTGATATGGTTGCTCATGTCGGAGATTTTGGGATCGCGAAAATTCTCTCTTTCGAAGAAGTTTCTAGTACAAACGAGAGTAGCGCAAGTGTTATCGATCAGAGGAACCGTGGGGTATGCACCTCCAGGTAAACTAACGACTACTAGTATATTTATATACTTAAATCTACCTATATATTGTATAGTTAACTCTAACTAATTGCAGAATACGGACTTGGAAATGAAGTCTCGACCAGTGAGTGACATATATAGTTTTGGGATTCTAATATTAGAGATGTTGACACGAAAGAAACCGGTTGATCCAATGTTTGAAGAAGGGCTAGGACTGCATTCCTATGCTAGAAGCGCCTTGAACGATGGTTTTGTGCTTCAGATCATCGATCCAATGCTCCTAAACGAGGACATACATGAAGAAACTTTGATTTCTTTGGTAAAAATTGGAGTAAAATGCTCTTCTGATTCCCCACAAGATCGAATGGATATTGTGACCGTTGTTCACGAGCTCTTCTCAATGTTTTCTACAACTAGATCTTGATTGTTAAACGTCTACAACGCAACTAGTGTCTCCCAAAAAGATGATTTGTGATTTTTGAAATATATATTTACGTTGTATTAAAGGGATAATGTTTGATGTATCTAAATGATAGGATTAAGACACATGGCAAAATCAATGGTAAAGATTAAAAGAGAAAAAATAGGTAATCCATGTTCCAACAATTAAAAAGGATTAGACATATTTTTAGACACATTTTTTAGGCTAATCTATCATTACTCGTATTAAAGTATTGTCTAAATCTGAGTCTGACCGTGTTATGGGTGAAATTTCAAGTACCAATATCCTGAAGGTCCAAGATCTTGACATACTAGGATCTTGACATAGTTGAATATTCTGATTACTTATTAATATTTTGCTAACGTTATGTTTCAACTATTATTATCATTTCCACATGAGATAAGCATGCAGATTCCAGAATATTCGATATAAAGCCAAGGAAAATATCTCCAACGGTAAAGAAAGGATTTCACACATGGGATTAATATTCAACACGCAAAGAAGACTTAGTCTGCCAAGATATTCGGACTTCAAGTTGATTTCAGCATGAGGAGAAAAGCTTCAACGTTCACAAGACTGGTCAAGATATGCTCCAACGTTCAAATCAACGAAGACCTGGAAGATCCCTACAATCTCGCCTAGTTAGTTAGATCCTAGGTCTATATAATGAATGAGGCTGATCGATCTTAGGAGATCGTATTTTTTTTATTCACTACATACTACTCACTTGTATGCACACACACCGCTCTCGCTACTTTCATTCACACACTTAGATACATCGACCAACCGAATTCCCCCATTGTAAACATTTTAACAACCATTAGTGAAAGAACAAAGGCAGGGACGATTGCTTCCTCCCGGGGTTTTTATGCCGGCGATCCTTAAAGGATTAAGGGCTTTTCCTCGTAACAAATCTCGGTGTTCTTGCTCTTTACTCTTTACTTTTCAAAGCAAACGGTTCTCTTCAGAAAATTTGATTGGTACCGGTAGCTTTGCTTCAGTTTACAAAGGAGTTATCGATGAAAATAGCTTGATTGTGGCAATCAAAGTACTAAACCTTCAAGCCGGGGAGGTTCCAAGAGTTTTATAGCCGAGTGTGATGCCTTAAGAATTATTCGCCATCGTAACCTTGTGAAGGTCATAACTTCTTGCTCGAGTCTTGATTACCAAGGCAATGATTTCAAAGCTTTGGTGTATGAGTTCATGCCAAATGGGAGTCTTGAGAGTTGGTTGTATTCAATACATCGTATGCTAAATCTTGATCTAAGAATTAGCATTATCAAAGATGTGGCATGTGCGCTTGATTATCTACATTGTCGTTGTAGGTCTATTGTTGTTCATTGTGATTTGAAGCCAAGCAACATTTTGTTGGATGCTGATATGGTTGCTCATGTCGGAGATTTTGGGATCGCGAAAATTCTCTCTTTCGAAGAAGTTTCTAGTACAAACGAGAGTAGCGCAAGTGTTATCGATCAGAGGAACCGTGGGGTATGCACCTCCAGGTAAACTAACGACTACTAGTATATTTATATACTTAAATCTACCTATATATTGTATAGTTAACTCTAACTAATTGCAGAATACGGACTTGGAAATGAAGTCTCGACGAATGATGACATATATAGCTTTGGGATTCTAATATTAGAGATGCTGACACGAAAGAAACCTGTTGATCCAATGTTTGAAGAAGGGCTAGGACTGCATTCCTATGCTAGAAGCGCCTTGAACGATGGTTTTGTGCTTCAGATCATCGATCCAATGCTCCTAAACGAGGACATACATGAAGAAACTTTGATTTCTTTGGTAAAAATTGGAGTAAAATGCTCTTCTGATTCCCCACAAGATCGAATGGATATTGTGACCGTTGTTCACGAGCTCTTCTCAATGTTTTCTACAACTAGATCTTGATTGTTAAACGTCTACAACGCAACTAGTGTCTCCCAAAAAGATGATTTGTGATTTTTGAAATATATATTTACGTTGTATTAAAGGGATAATGTTTGATGTATCTAAATGATAGGATTAAGACACATGGCAAAATCAATGGTAAAGATTAAAAGAGAAAAAATAGGTAATCCATGTTCCAACAATTAAAAAGGATTAGACATATTTTTAGACACATTTTTTAGGCTAATCTATCATTACTCGTATTAAAGTATTGTCTAAATCTGAGTCTGACCGTGTTATGGGTGAAATTTCAAGTACCAATATCCTGAAGGTCCAAGATCTTGACATACTAGGATCTTGACATATTTAGACACATTTTTTAGGCTAATCTATCATTACTCGTATTAAAGTATTGTCTAAATCTGAGTCTGACCGTGTTATGGGTGAAATTTCAAGTACCAATATCCTGAAGGTCCAAGATCTTGACATACTAGGATCTTGACATAGTTGAATATTCTGATTACTTATTAATATTTTGCTAACGTTATGTTTCAACTATTATTATCATTTCCACATGAGATAAGCATGCAGATTCCAGAATATTCGATATAAAGCCAAGGAAAATATCTCCAACGGTAAAGAAAGGATTTCACACATGGGATTAATATTCAACACGCAAAGAAGACTTAGTCTGCCAAGATATTCGGACTTCAAGTTGATTTCAGCATGAGGAGAAAAGCTTCAACGTTCACAAGACTGGTCAAGATATGCTCCAACGTTCAAATCAACGAAGACCTGGAAGATCCCTACAATCTCGCCTAGTTAGTTAGATCCTAGGTCTATATAATGAATGAGGCTGATCGATCTTAGGAGATCGTATTTTTTTTATTCACTACATACTACTCACTTGTATGCACACACACCGCTCTCGCTACTTTCATTCACACACTTAGATACATCGACCAACCGAATTCCCCCATTGTAAACATTTTAACAACCATTAGTGAAAGAACAAAGGCAGGGACGATTGCTTCCTCCCGGGGTTTTTATGCCGGCGATCCTTAAAGGATTAAGGGCTTTTCCTCGTAACAAATCTCGGTGTTCTTGCTCTTTACTCTTTACTTTTCAAGCATTATTTATTATATCTTTACTTCGATTAGCAATATTTATCATTAGTTCTTTTATTTCGATACTTATAATTCTGATTATCATTTTTTTAGACCTTAATTTCTTGTTTAGTCGACATAATCGTTTATCAAATCTTTTTATTAAACGCATCTTTGAATCTCAACATATTTTACAAGCCCTTAACCTCACGAACGAAAGTTTGGTTACATTATTGATCTAAGTCTTCATCGTAGATTATCTTAGGTAAATTTTTGACCAAAACAATTTGGCGCCCACCGTGGGGCAAAAGGTGCTTTCAATCGATTAAGAATTTTCAATTTTAATCAAAGAAATAAAAAATTCCAACTTAAGGAAGCACGATCTCAAGGTATTGATTCTTTTAATTCTAACGAAATGGCAATTGCAGATACGCTTCCTAAAAACAGTGTTGATATACCAAGAAACTCTGATCTAAAGGTTTGGAACATGGAAATGCAAATCTATAAATTATGATTTCCTTGAACTAACTACTCAAAGCAATTTTAGTATTGAGATTGTTCTAGACAGGTAGAAGTGCATCAGCTATCACTCAGCAAACATATGCATTACAATGTGGAACAAGGTCTTCACCTTTTGGTTTTCACGCCAACTTTTGGTTGAAGGTTTTCACCTTCTCTTAAATTCGCCCGTGTCGCACGTTAATTAATTTCACGGTTGAAGGGTTAAATTCCAAGATCGTCGAAATTAATTCTATTGGTTGCTGGTGTTACCATCGATCTCCCGAAATTGGCTAACCACGCCATCTCCCGAAATTGGCTAACCACGCCACTCAAAATCATTTCCTAAATTGGCTAACCACGCCACTCAAATATTTCCCGAAATTGGCTAACCACGCCACTCATATTTCCCGAAATTGGCTAACCACGCCACTCAAATATTTCCTCGAAAATTGGCTAACCACGCCACTCAAAATATTTCCTCAAAATTGGCTAACCACGCCACTCAAAATATTTCCTCAAAATTGGCTAACCACGCCACTCATTTTCCCGAAATTGGCTAACCACGCCACTCTATTTCCCGAAATTGGCTAACCACGCCACTCAATATTCCCGAAATTGGCTAACCACGCCACTCATATTTCCCGAAATTGGCTAACCACGCCACTCATATTTCCCGAAATTGGCTAACCACGCCACTCATATTTCCCGAAATTGGCTAACCACGCCACTCATATTTCCCGAAATTGGCTAACCACGCCACTCATTTCCCGAAATTGGCTAACCACGCCACTCAAATATTTCCCGAAATTGGCTAACCACGCCACTCAATTTCCCGAAATTGGCTAACCACGCCACTCAAATATTTCCCGAAATTGGCTAACCACGCCACTCAATTTCCCGAAATTGGCTAACCACGCCACTCAAATATTTCCCGAAATTGGCTAACCACGCCACTCAAATATTTCCCGAAATTGGCTAACCACGCCACTCTTTCCCGAAATTGGCTAACCACGCCACTCAAATATTTCCCGAAAATTGGCTAACCACGCCATCTCCCGAAATTGGCTAACCACGCCATCTCCCAAAATTGGCTAACCACGCCACCCAAAAAATCATTTCCTCAAAATTGGCTAACCAAGCCACTCAATTTACTCAAGAGACTGGGGACACCCCCTAGATCTTAAGAGCCCAATATCCCCTTGGCGATCTGAAGATCAATATCTTCAATCTCAAACATCAATGGGTTTTAGGACTCCCATTCCTAAAACTCATTCCCACACAAATTGATATAAATCTTTGTTTTTATTTGATATGCAATAACTTCAGGGAAACAAGTAGGAATAATTACCATCAGAATATTTTGACAAGTGATTGAAGACTGGCGATTAATAAAGAGGCTGAAAGCTAGCAAGTCATAGCCTACAAGTGGGACTATAAATACGCTTACAAGGTGCATGTATTCAACTCTCTATTTGTCATTTTTTACTGTTTTCATGATTAGAGACATTTAAATCATTTATTGACTGACACATATAATAATAATAATAATAATAATAATAATAATAATAATAATAATAATAATAATAATAAATAATAATAATAAATAATAATAATAATAATAATAATATATTGTTTATAAGAAAAATATGAGAAAAGCTTATATACGAGTAGCAGGCAACAAAATTTTACCAAAGTTATACTACCTATAGTCAAAATAAGATAAAGGATGAAAGTTTATACCTTCAAAAAAAGGGATGACCCGCTTCACCTGCAAATAAAAATAAGAGGCACCAATCTACAATAAACCAACATAACAAATATCCGAAATACTCGCTTTTTGAAATTTGAAAATTGTGCTGAAAAAGCACTGGGACAACTCCCTTAGCAAGCATAGTCCTAAATAAAGTTCAGAAGTACTAAGTTAATTACACCACCACGGTTAATCATCCCAGATTAACCACACCCCAGAGAAATTGTTTAAAGTTACAGACCACAATCCAAATAACATAATAAAAGTACTAATATAATTACAGCCCATCAAGATCATCAGGCTGCTTTATCCTTCTCCTGCATCTCTTCTTCGATTTGCGCTTCATCTTTCTCATGTGCTTCATCCACTGCCTGCACCTCACTAGCTGCTTCTTGACCCACTTTAGTTATAGCATCATACGTATCATCAACTTCTGCTTCATCAACTGGTCCTTCAGTTTGTTTTTCCAACTTTGATACGCCACCTAAACTAACATACTTCTTATCTAGCTTCTCCAAATCCCATTCTTCAGGAAGAGTCATACCAGCCAACTGGGCTTCAAGAGCCATCTGAACCTTCACACCTGCAATCGATCTTTGTGTACTCATCCTGGCATTCTTAGTGATTGTATTTGATCTTATTTTCAACTTTTCTCAAATTCGGTTGTCTTGACTTTCAAGTTTCTTAGCCATCTTAGCAAGCTCGCCCTTGGTCTTGGCAAAATCTTGTTCCAAGGCCTTCATCACTTTGTCCCTATTATCAAGTTGTTGTCTCAAAGTAGTGCATTCATTTACCTTCTCCCCCATGAATTTTCAAACACATTCACTACTAAAAGTAGCCAATTCAAGAGCCTAACAATGAACAAGCGAAAATTTTAAAAAGATAAGTACTAATGTTAAGAGAAAAATTGCAAAAATACCTTCTTGAACTGCGCCTGAACCGTCTCTAAATCCATTGTAACACCGAAATTTATAAAAATATGGATTTCAAAATTTTTCTTAAAAACACAGAGTATTGCGGAAGTTTCCATCAATTATTACATTTCCAAAATAAACATGTTCAACTTAAATGACGGTGTTACTTGTCGGATCCAACCAAAATCAAATGAAACCCATAAAAGTCAAATAACGATAACAGTCAACGAAATATATTAAATAAGTCTGAATAAATGAGGCAATCTAGGTAAAAGTTTTCAGCTGTATCTTCTACCCATCCTCACTCTACTCTGCATCTCAACTAAGCATCAACCTGAGGTGGCACAACATTTTCAACAAAAGAACAAGTGTCAGCTATAAAGTCGAGTAAGATATACCACAAGTTAATATAAATGATTGCCAATTAAAAACAACTTATTAAAGAATCATACGCAGTCGAGCATATAACAACATCAACAATATATATCAATCGAATACACATAAGAATGATTAACAATCCTACGTGTGCCTATCGACTTAATCAACAATATTCCACATTATCCACGTATTCAACTTAGCGACTTAATCAACTTCAACAACTTTATTCAACAATAGGTTATGCCGTTTTTATTACAACTAGAGGTGGATGACTCGCGTCACCACAATGAATACAACTACAAATGTGTGCAAAGGCGGCTTCAAAGCCTTTAAGGGACCTTGCACCCGACTTGATGGGTAGTCCTTTCGGGGTCCATCAGTGTCGTTAAGGATAGGCATAACCAAATCCAGGAGAAAGCTGTTACACAACTTGTAGTGACTGGACCTAGTCACCCAGCTAATCTCAAACTTCGAGGCCGTGTCATTGGAAGCAACTAGTCTACTCCCGCTGACCAACTAAATCACACTGGTTCCTACGCGGTTCCAGTATGGGATAAGCTTACCACTTTCAGCTTAGATTTATACTCGAGTTTTAACAACGATATCAACTTTAGAAACTTTTATTTCAACTTTAAGTTTAGGGCCCCTAATCGTGCACAGTGTCAACATGGCAACCTACACAAGTCTAGTGAACTAGTGTGAAAGCCAAACCAACTCAACAACTTAGCATTTCAACGAAAACAACTTTACAACAAAAAGACAACATTAATATCAACTATAATTCAGCATGTATAAGCGTAATCACAACAATATAAATCAGCCTAACTGTTAGGTCGAGAATCAACCATGTATAATTTGTTCAGAAATAGCTTGAGGTTTAGTGAAGACGTTTTATCAGAATTCTGAGATGTCTCAGAATTCCTTCACTGAAGCTTCACTTCAGTTCAGATCAAGACAAATCTGAAGCATTCATTCTGAAGTCAAAGACTGAAGTATGAAGAAGAGAATCACCTCAGAAGCGAGCATCAGAGTGATTCTACCAGATCGAAGACTGAAGCATCTCAGTGTAAAGTATTTACAACACTTTACACTGATTACGAGGAAGACTTTTACTTTACACCTTTATCCAGTTAATAGATTTATCTATTAATAAAAGGTACAAAGTATAGGCTTGGAACCTAGTACCATAAGTCACTTCTTGTGACTTATACACTCTTCCAAGTACAGCATGTAAGGAATTATAGTTTAATTCCTTAAATGCTCACAACCACTTTGTACGATCTTGTCCATGTCATCATGGACTTGGTCTATAAATACAAAGTCTTCTCATAACTTGCAAAATGCTTGAAACTTTGCATTGCAACTTGTGAGATATACTCTAAGTAAACTTACGAGTATTTCCAAGTCAATTAGATCACTTGTATTTCAGGATTGTTTAGATACTTACACTTTGGTGTTTATCTTTGTTCCGCAACAATCCTTGTATTTGTTTATACATCAATAAATCAAATACATTAGAAAACAACGTGTCTCAATGCTACATACTTGATTATATTTATATATATATCTTTATATAGTTTCTGCCATTTGTTCTTGCATTATTCATATTGTCAATTGTTTCTTGTTATCCTTATCTGGATCGTAAACTGAACTTGTCCATCAAGATTAGTTGTACTTGCCAGTTGGGTTTGTTAATCATCTATATATTTTGGGACTCACACTAACCCTGCAAATCTACCCATTTCGCAAAACCCTCCAAAAGTCCCATTACGCAAACTAGCGTATGATAAGGAAAGGTTTTAAACCACTTTTAAGAAATCACCATTTTCGTTGTGCACCCAAGCGTGTCAAATATGATATATCTTACCTGAGATCAATGATAATGCAACTCAACGAACAACAACCTATATCAAAATAAATAAATACAACACTGAAGTTACGAACACATTCTTAATACCACCATACTGTAGTAACTCGGCTACATACATGCATACCATATATACTTGACTACATAAGTTTGGAATAATAAACATTATTGAATATAGAATTTCTCACATAGACCTCCATATGTTTACTGATAGGTACTTTAAATTCAATGTTCATCTCCTACGCAATTAAACTTTAGAACAAACAGATGTCTCTTTCGTATTCCATCAATTCGTTTGTATGACACTTAAATATTAGCTGCTCAATTAAAACCACTAACAAAATTAACCATGTATGAAATGATCTAGTCTTAGCTCCTTAACTAAAATCACGTGGACAACTTGTATAATTTCAAGGCATGATCTTTGTAAAAATATACTACTACTTTATATATAAAAATCCTATTGGTTGCCTAATTAAATAAGAAGCGATTTTTGTCATGGCCATTAAGTATTTAAAGCCTTTAAGGGACCTTGCACCCGACTTGATGGGTAGTCCTTTCGGGGTCCATCAGTGTCGTTAAGGATAGGCATAACCAAATCCAGGAGAAAGCTGTTACACAACTTGTAGTGACTGGACCTAGTCACCCAGCTAATCTCAAACTTCGAGGCCGTGTCATTGGAAGCAACTAGTCTACTCCCGCTGACCAACTAAATCACACTGGTTCCTACGCGGTTCCAGTATGGGATAAGCTTACCACTTTCAGCTTAGATTTATACTCGAGTTTTAACAACGATATCAACTTTAGAAACTTTTATTTCAACTTTAAGTTTAGGGCCCCTAATCGTGCACAGTGTCAACATGGCAACCTACACAAGTCTAGTGAACTAGTGTAAAAGCCAAACCAACTCAACAACTTAGCATTTCAACGAAAACAACTTTACAACAAAAAGACAACATTAATATCAACTATAATTCAGCATGTATAAGCGTAATCACAACAATATAAATCAGCCTAACCATGCAAATCTACCCATTTCGCAAAACCCTCCAAAAGTCCCATTACCAAACTAGCGTATGATAAGGAAAGGTTTTAAACCACTTTTAAGAAATCACCATTTTCGTTGTGCACCCAAGCGTGTCAAATATGATATATCTTACCTGAGATCAATGATAATGCAACTCAACGAACAACAACCTATATCAAAATAAATAAATACAACACTGAAGTTACGAACACATTCTTAATACCACCATACTGTAGTAACTCGGCTACATACATGCATACCATATATACTTGACTACATAAGTTTGGAATAATAAACATTATTGAATATAGAATTTCTCACATAGACCTCCATATGTTTACTGATAGGTACTTTAAATTCAATGTTCATCTCCTACGCAATTAAACTTTAGAACAAACAGATGTCTCTTTCGTATTCCATCAATTCGTTTGTATGACACTTAAATATTAGCTGCTCAATTAAAACCACTAACAAAATTAACCATGTATGAAATGATCTAGTCTTAGCTCCTTAACTAAAATCACGTGGACAACTTGTATAATTTCAAGGCATGATCTTTGTAAAAATATACTACTACTTTATATATAAAAATCCTATTGGTTGCCTAATTAAATAAGAAGCGATTTTTGTCATGGCCATTAAGTATTTAAAGCCTTTAAGGGACCTTGCACCCGACTTGATGGGTAGTCCTTTCGGGGTCCATCAGTGTCGTTAAGGATAGGCATAACCAAATCCAGGAGAAAGCTGTTACACAACTTGTAGTGACTGGACCTAGTCACCCAGCTAATCTCAAACTTCGAGGCCGTGTCATTGGAAGCAACTAGTCTACTCCCGCTGACCAACTAAATCACACTGGTTCCTACGCGGTTCCAGTATGGGATAAGCTTACCACTTTCAGCTTAGATTTATACTCGAGTTTTAACAACGATATCAACTTTAGAAACTTTTATTTCAACTTTAAGTTTAGGGCCCCTAATCGTGCACAGTGTCAACATGGCAACCTACACAAGTCTAGTGAACTAGTGTAAAAGCCAAACCAACTCAACAACTTAGCATTTCAACGAAAACAACTTTACAACAAAAAGACAACATTAATATCAACTATAATTCAGCATGTATAAGCGTAATCACAACAATATAAATCAGCCTAACCATGCAAATCTACCCATTTCGCAAAACCCTCCAAAAGTCCCATTACCAAACTAGCGTATGATAAGGAAAGGTTTTAAACCACTTTTAAGAAATCACCATTTTCGTTGTGCACCCAAGCGTGTCAAATATGATATATCTTACCTGAGATCAATGATAATGCAACTCAACGAACAACAACCTATATCAAAATAAATAAATACAACACTGAAGTTACGAACACATTCTTAATACCACCATACTGTAGTAACTCGGCTACATACATGCATACCATATATACTTGACTACATAAGTTTGGAATAATAAACATTATTGAATATAGAATTTCTCACATAGACCTCCATATGTTTACTGATAGGTACTTTAAATTCAATGTTCATCTCCTACGCAATTAAACTTTAGAACAAACAGATGTCTCTTTCGTATTCCATCAATTCGTTTGTATGACACTTAAATATTAGCTGCTCAATTAAAACCACTAACAAAATTAACCATGTATGAAATGATCTAGTCTTAGCTCCTTAACTAAAATCACGTGGACAACTTGTATAATTTCAAGGCATGATCTTTGTAAAAATATACTACTACTTTATATATAAAAATCCTATTGGTTGCCTAATTAAATAAGAAGCGATTTTTGTCATGGCCATTAAGTATTTAAAGCCTTTAAAAGAAAACTCAATTGATGTTATAACCTCAATCCACCATAACCAAAGCTTAGAGTGCTTTTAATTAATGGTTATATATTTATCAATATTGGTTCTAAACAATCCCCTCATGATGTAATATGTTCGTGTATTAATATCTCGATTAATAGTAAATCGTATAGGTGAAACTCGACTGTAAATTATTGAACGACAGCTTGCTTGCACTCAACATGTTTATGACACTCGATTATAAGGACTCGATTACTATCAGTGTTCCGCAACCTCTAGTACCCATACAAAAGTTTGTTAGAATCATATCTGCTCGACCTAAGTTATCACTAGATATCTCGCAATGAAAACAACTCGAAACTCAACTGCATACGGAGACATGATGAATATGACTCTCTGATCAAACATGTTATTGTCTTTACACACTTAATTAAAGTAATGGACACATATAAATTGTATTTTAACGGAAATCAAATCTAAGATGAATTTTACCTTAAAGTAGTGAATTTGCCAGCGAACAACGTGAATATTGTGAACCGTAAACTCCAACGAAAACCTTGATCCCTTTATGCGGCTATATTACTCTAGGGTTAATATTATTATATATGTATGTGAATACATGTACAACGTGAATACAAAGTCGGCCACACAATATCAGCCCACTAAACCGTATTAATAAGTCCATTTTATCTTTAACCATATAGTCACTCTATCATCTATAATATAAGGATAAACAATCAATATTTAAGCACACCAATTAATGGTCCAATGCACACGAAACACGTATTAATTATCCACCTTTAATTACATATAAATACTTTTCTACTACAAATAAGGCACATAAATCATTTTATAGCACAATTTTCCGTCAACGATAAATTAGCAACTTTCAACTTAGCATATATATCGATTTATCGAAATAAATCAATAAATGACCCGACAACCACGAAGTGAGCAACGATTTAACTATTTCAACTTTTTGGGCAATTAATGTTTATGAAACATCTAATTTATAATAAAATTCAACTAAATCAACTAATGGGTCGTCTAAACACTAACTGAGTTAAGAGTCAACTAATAGGTCAACTAACGGAGTTAACGGTCAACTAATAGTCAAAGATCAAAAAATGATTAGGATGTTACATTACCTTCAATCACCTTCACATCAGATTTTACCTCAGAATCAGTTTTAACTTTTGCTTCAGTCTTCAAGCCTACTTCAGTTTTGAGTTTCTTGCTGGGTCGAGTGTTAGATAAAGCTGAGCGACGTGCCAAGGGAGCTTTTGGAGTCCCACTCATATCAAACAATCCTTCATCACAAAAATCATCCGATAGGGAACCTTTCTTTGTTGGAGCAGATTGTGCAGTGTTATCTTCCATAGTATCGTCACTGGTCTTGCTTGAGGATGCTGACTTAAGAACGTATCGTCCAAAATTCCTTTCTTTACTATCCAATTCAAAGTACTTATCAATCCTCTTTTGAGCCGCTTTATCCTTTGAAGCCTTCAGTTTCGCTACAAAAAAAAGAAGAATATTTTATATCCACAAGACAAAGATACAATTAAATGGCTTAAAAAGACCCGACAATCTTACCTCCAGCCACCCAAGAAGGAGGAAGATAACTGCCTACAGGGAGTGAATCTCTTTTAACAAAAAAGAATCTGGATTTCCAGCGATCATCATTCTGAGTTACTTCACCAATCAAACGCTTATTCTTATCTTTTACTTTGAGAATATAAAACCCCGAACCAAAGGTTGTCAAATTATAAACTATGCTCAAATCTGGAACCCTAAGTTCTAACTTTTTACTAGTCATTAACTAATTCAACACGAATAAAATTCTCCAGAGCATAGGGCTGGCTTGACCATAGGAAATCATTGTTGACTTGAAAAACTGAGTAATAAAACTCGGGAAAGGAAAACCTAATTTCAAATATCTAAAGGGATATTCAGGAAACCCTATCCAAACATCGGAAGCTAAGTCGATTTTTAGTTTAGGATCTGGAGCCCTAAAGATTGTACCATCAGGGAAATGTTGCTTAATACGCTCAAGATCTGACTTCTTAATATCGCTAAAAATATCATTATCCATAACGTTTGTCTCTATGAAATCACTAATTTCTACGGCGGAAGAAGAATCAACAGACATTATGAAACGAAAGTGAGAAAGGGAAGAAGTTACCTTGAGAGAAAGTATGAGGCGATGTAAACGGTGAAAGATAAATGATTAAGAAAGAGAAAAACTTTGACCTAATATATAGGGTTCAGTAACTTTATTTGATACATGTCTTATAATTAACCACCCACTTTTAACTGTAGCAAAAGAGTATTCTGGAAGCCAAGTAAATATTAAATTATTTAAACTTGTAGTTATCTGTAAGTATATATTAACCGTTGTTCAAATATCTTCAGCTTTAAGGATATTAGACCCTAAAGATAAGATTTAAAGACCTTAAAATCGACAAAGCATTTAATTGTAAAACTCTGGAAAATACTTGCACAAACTTTTTATTATTCTGCTTAAAGGCAAAACATTAATGAAACTACTCGAGAACAGTTTTTACAACCATAAATCGAACATCATTATCTAATGAAACATGATCCTTACATATGCATAACATCGAGAATCTAAGCTTTTATCCTATTATTCTCTGCCTAAATCAACCTTTTTAAAGAACCGTCTTTTCTTTGCTAGCAAAAAGCAATTTAGCTTCCAAAGGGTATTCTCTCTCAAATCTATCGAGCCGAGCCGCTGCCAAATCGTGTCGCTTTCTAGTATAGATCAATTGTTCTTCTAAAAGATCGATCTTGTAATATGCCTCCAATAGTAATTTATACATGGCTGCTGTTTTGGTCAAAAATTACCTAAGATAACTTTATAAAGGATTTTAGACAACTCAAGAACCGAAGATTTGTAAGTGGGGTTTGGTGTTCAAGGATCTTCAATTAAAAGTAAAGTTACTTAACAATAACGATTAAAACTAAGAGTTTTAACTAAAAAGAGTTTTAAGAAAGCCTTTGAGACAGAAATACTTTGAGTAATTAAGAAAACTGTTGAAGATAAAAGTAAAGCACTGCGAATTAAAGCTAGGATCTTAAAGAAAAATAGAAAAACACAACGACACCAGAATTTTGTTGACGAGGAAAAACCCTTGATCCAGTTAAGTGATCTTAGGTAAAAAACCCTGGGAGGATTCAATCGATCCTACCTGCTGTTCTTTTATTATTATTCTTGTTTGTGAATGATTACAATGAAATGAATGAATGAACGAATGAATAAGAAAACTATCAATAGCTAAGTAACTAATTTGTTGTTGTTGAGTGAGTGAATGCTTGTATGATGATTGCTTGTGTGTGTAAAGTATGCGATCTTTGTGATGTGTCCCCCCTCTGAACGAGATCTTCTTCTATTTATAGAGCTAGATGTTGAACCATATCTCCGAAATATCTGGGATCTTCCTGGACTTGCTCTTTACACTGAAGAAGTGGCATAGATGACCGTTGAGTGTTATTCTTCACATGGTAAATCTGTTATCAATCCTAATTCTTGTGGTTGACGTGGTAAACTATCTGTTGAAACACATTTTCTTTATGTAACACGCTTTTACTTCGATCCTGCATATAATATCTACTATTGATAGAATAAAACTTGAGCTTAATTGTGATAACAATGGTGGAATTATGGATAGTGTGTGAAAAGTGTGTTTTTGTGTGTGAATGGGATGTTGAAGATGATAGGGAGGAGAGAGAAAGTAATTAAGTGAGATGTAAGTGTGTTTATTATGCAAAGTGTTAATTACAAATGACTTAGGAAGGAGTATTTATACTCTAATCACAATTATAACTAATACTCCTTCCACTATTGAATATTTACAATTTAACACCATATTTATATTTCTAACAATCTCCCCCTTGGTGTTGAATTGTAAATGTTGCATCGTCTTCGGTCTTTAAATAAACATGATGAGCCCATTTGTTGAAAATCTTCAATGTTGATTGGACTTTGAAGCTTTCTCATTGTCTTCAACGTCTTGTATCAACCTTGACTTTGAATCTTCTCAACAAACAAATATTCTTGACGATGACTTTCTACAACTTGATCTTCTCTTCCAACTTAGAATACTTTGGAAGCATCTTTGAAATCTTTATAGCTTTTGAGCTTTCACAACTTGAACTTTTGAGTGTTGATTTCAACTTGATTTTGCTTTGAGAAGTAAGTTGAATCTTTGAGTAGCATGCGGAAGCTTGATTTAACTTTGAATTCTTTTGGCTTTGCGGAAGCTTGGTTTTGACTTTGAAATCTCTTGGCATTTCGGAAGCTTGTTTTTGGAATGCGGAAATTTGATTTGACTTTAAAACTTCAATTCTTGATCGAACTTGTCTTTGAATCAACAATTATCTTGGAGCACTCAATTCTTTGATCAACTTATTCTTGCTCCCCTCAAACAAACATTTCTTTCTTGGAGCATATTATTCAATACCAAATCTTTAATCTCTTGCTCCCCCTCGAACAAACAATCATTTCGGAGCATATTTAACGAATCATGAGTTTACTCTTGCTCCCCCTCAAATGAACAATCTTTGAATCTTAACAATCCAAGTATCTATCAAAAGAACAATCTTCATTCAATCTCAAACTCTTCTAATCATCAAACAATGTTCAAATTTCCAATAAATCTTTCAAATATCGACCATGTACATCATCTTGAATATACTCGATCTTGAATCAATCCTTTAACTTTCTCGAAACAATCTCTCAACTTAGCACGATAATTATTCACTCTCTTCACCTAAACTAACGATCCTTTGAACATCCAAACACAACAATCATCCTCGAACAAATTCTACCAATCAAATTCTACCTATATCCTTGAATTCTATCTATCAATCATTTAATCATTTCTCCCCCTTATGATGAATATGTGGAACGTGTTCATCATACAATAATGATTGATAGCATACACGGTAGATGAAAACAAACAACAAGCACGCAAATTAACCCAACCCAATTTCCAATTCCCAATGAACCTATTGGTGAACTAGAATGTGAGGTTGCGTTGTTGGAAAAAGATTTTATAAAGGTGTTTGTGTTAATCAAAAGGATTAATGGTGTGGCCTAAAAATACGATTACTATTTTTAGGACTTCCCATTGTCATCGAGAAATGCACAAAGCTTATCTCTAAATGGTTCGGTCTATGGCTTTTCAACCGATAGATTGCTTTAAAGAATGTAATTCATGGTCAGTTTCACAAAGGCGTTCAATAACCATGTCTTACTATCCTCAAAGACTTTTGGGAAAATAAATCCGAGGTCACATAGACTTCTCGTTTACTCAACAAATTCATAAAATGAAAATGTGAGACCTACGTTCAACGTTGGAAAAGATGTTAGCATTGGTAGGATTTCCATTCGATCATCGTGGAATATCAAAAATATGATATCACTACGAATGTTCCGGCAATATCACAAAGATATGCAATGTCACAAAGACATATAAAGACTCATTGTGTCCTAGTCAAATGAAAGAATATTTCAAGTACGCTCTAGACTCAATAAGTGATCAAATGAAGTCGGGGACCGGAGCAGAGTGTCTCCCTTTTTCAATATCAACGTCTTCCAAATGAAGAGTCGATAGAAATGTGAAAATCTCCGTGAGAATAGAACAAGTATTTGTTAAGAAACACTTGAGTGGTTAGGTAAAGATGTGCATTGCTTCACTGGGTCCATGAAGTCTTCTTCAATATTGAGAAATCAACAAATGAAATCCGATAGGAACGTGTTGACCCGGCTTTTTAAGAATTGTAGGGAGGGCTTTCATTTCTTTTAGCCCTTTCTCACATCATCTTTTTCACCGTAACCTCTCACTTTTCGACTACTCCCTCATGTCCTATTTGCACAAACATCATCACCACGCTCATAAACCCTCACAATCTAAAATTGAGAATATAACTCCGGGGTTAGATCTCATCGGCGATGACAAGATCATGGAGTTTTTATGAGTGGCCTAAACTCTCATGTGCAAATCTAACACCGAACTTCTTTGAATTTGATCGAAAATGGTTTGAAAATCTTCCAAAGTGTTTTAAGATGGAAAATGAGTTTAAACACTTGGAAGTTTTGGTTTTATAAACAAACTCCCCCTAAATATATGCATGATATAAACAAAGGTTTTTGCATATAAAGGGTGAGTAAAAGGTTTGAAAGTTACTCACAAACATTAAAAATGAGACAACAAAGGCAGTACACAAAGGCGTTCGATGCCTTGCATCTCATCCTAATACATTGTGAGTAACTAAAAGACAAAGTATATAAACAAAATGATTAAAAGAGAGAATCTTTTTGGATTTTTCAAAAATAAGAAAATGAAAATCTTTTTGGATTTTTCTAAAAGGAATGAAATTACGAAAACGGTTTTAGAACGGGTTATACACTGAAGTGTGCATAAGCCACTTTTCATCAAATCACTTGGAAATCACTTTTGGAACCCATTTGAGATTGGGTCCAATGGTTTTTGAATTCTTGAATGACCATGTAAGTGCACGTTCTGGTGCACAATTTGTGTCCGATGCATCTCAATTAAAGGGCTGTTACTTTACAGAGATTATCCAGACAACTGGACAAACTCGTGTGAACAGTACCACGAGTTTAGACCAAACTCGTGTGAACAGTAACACGAGTTTGACTAAACACGTGTTACTGTAGCACGCGTTTGGAAGCCCACGAGTTTGAAGCCCAGCCCATTTCTAGCCTATAAATAGAGATCTTAGGTTTCGGTTTTTGGTTGATGATTTTAGTTGCAACAGATTTCATTCACTAGGTTCTCGAGGTAGAGATCTATACCTCGAGATGCCGCCCATATTATTCGATTATCAAGAGTCGTCTCGTGATTGTAATCCGTAATCATCGTAGATGTATTGTAAACGGATTTATTCATTGTAATCATTCGACTAATGATAAAGGAATCAGATTTATATCTCCTGTTCTTATTGATTTCGTGTTCATATATATGTAATTCATTCAATTACCTCAATAACGATTATGTTTGGATTCCGCACTTACATAGTCGTAGGAATCACGAATCGATCGATCACAGGAACTTTCAATTGGTATCAGAGCAGGAGAGGCTTTATGTCTCTGATTCGTGGTTCGTTTTTAGGGTTTTTGGATGAAGAACATCGATCAGATCTGTTCTACTGGTAACACGCGTTTGGGAAAACACGCGTTTACAAACACTACTTTCACGCGTTTGTACCACGCGTTTACATTGTTGCACGTGTTTACCTTTGATCACACGCGTTTACCTTAGTCTCACGCGTTTGAAGATTGGTCCACGTGTTTAGGGTTTCTTGCAGATTACACGCGTTTGGTTTGGAGAACGTGTTTGAGATTAGTGTACCACGCGTTTGAGTTCAAGCACGTGTTTACTGTAACACTAGCACGCGTTTGATACCAAGCACGTGTTTACTGTAACACTAGCACGCGTTTGATACCAAGCACGTGTTTACTGTAACACAAGAACGTGTTTGAGTTGTCGAAATGGAATCGAGGTTCAAGTATGTTTCGGTGTGGAAGGATCACAGCAGAAGACAACGATACATTGAAGCATAGAAGACAGGGTTGTAGAAAAGCTAAAAAAAAAAAATTTTTGGCGGGAAAAATAATTTTTGTCCATGGTCTTAAAATGGCATGATTCATGGAGATTTGAAGTTTGGTAGCGTTCGAAAATTTTCGGTCCGTTTTTGTGCGATTTCGGCACGTTTTGGATGAAAATTTTCGGCAATTATCAAATTTTTCCCACAGCCTTAGAAATAAAAATTTACGTGAATACCAATGTTTCACGTAAATGTGTTTTTCCTCGGAAATTTGGAGGGAAAACGAATATACCCTGTTTGGCGAAGAGCTGTTGCTGTAATGAGCTCTAGGCCATTTTGAAGAACCTCTATGAATAGGAGATCCTGTAATCTAAGCTTATACTACCTTTCCAAGTTTTGCAGAGAAAAGGGGGGGAGATACTTTTATCAACCAGATTTCTGAGCTGAACTGGTAATTGGTATATCACAGAAGGGCTAGATTCAGAATTTTACAGAGAAAAGGGGGGAGATAAAAAATTTCAGATTTCTGAGTAAAATTCTGTGCTACTTGAGAGACAAACCAAGATCTGTGTTTAGATGATGGTGTGCTTAATGTGAAATATGCTCAAGTATCAAATAGATAGCAGTTGGAAACTTTGTCGAAATATTAGAGCAACGAAGTTGGTCATCTGTTGTTAAGTAATTGAAGATTGAACCTATTTATATTCCAAGAATAGAGATGATTATCAGGCGATCATTTATTGTGATTGCGAGATTAAAGATCTTTATATTTGGTGGTGTATACAACTGAAGGGGAGATCTGATAGGAAAGACTTCGGGTGGTTGATGGAATTGTGAAGGTACAAGACAAAGTCAGATGCTGCTAGTTGAGATAGGATTTATGGTACTACGTTTGTGATTCAAGCTACAGAGTTTCTTATTTTTGTGAGAGCTGATTGATTTGATGCTGATTGTTGGAAATTCAACTTCTCTATTATATGCCGGTTAAGCAAGTCGAGGAATGTCTCGAGCAAAGTTCCAAGCAGGAGGAAGATTGCATATGTTTAATTCGGAGATGGTTACTGTTGAGGGGGAGAACTACAATGAGAAGTGTTAGGTTAGTTGGTTGTCACAGAGATACAGAGATTTTGCAGTTTGAAGATCAGAGTGTTGTGTCAGAAGATCGAGTCTCAACAAAAGAAGACCCGGTATCATTAGTTAAGGGGGAGTTTGCTTTTGCAGGTTTTCGATTGCTAATGATTATCGGTGAATGAATTGAGTGCATCGGTCAAGGGGGAGACTGTAAGTGCACGTTCTGGTGCACAATTTGTGTCCGATGCATCTCAATTAAAGGGCTGTTACTTTACAGAGATTATCCAGACAACTGGACAAACTCGTGTGAACAGTACCACGAGTTTAGACCAAACTCGTGTGAACAGTAACACGAGTTTGACTAAACACGTGTTACTGTAGCACGCGTTTGGAAGCCCACGAGTTTGAAGCCCAGCCCATTTCTAGCCTATAAATAGAGATCTTAGGTTTCGGTTTTTGGTTGATGATTTTAGTTGCAACAGATTTCATTCACTAGGTTCTCGAGGTAGAGATCTATACCTCGAGATGCCGCCCATATTATTCGATTATCAAGAGTCGTCTCGTTGATTGTAATCCGTAATCATCGTAGATGTATTGTAAACGGATTTATTCATTGTAATCATTCGACTAATGATAAAGGAATCAGATTTATATCTCCTGTTCTTATTGATTTCGTGTTCATATATATGTAATTCATTCAATTACCTCAATAACGATTATGTTTGGATTCCGCACTTACATAGTCGTAGGAATCACGAATCGATCGATCACAGGAACTTTCAGACCAAATGTAAGTCTCATCGATTTGATGAATTGATGTTGCATTCCACGGAGAACTAAAACCCGGTGTTTTAGTTGAAAAGATTTTTCGTGGAAGTAACGGTGAAAAATCATTTGATTTCTTTGAAAAGCTTCCAATCTTGGTAGATTGAGTTGAAAAATGATTTTTCGAAACAAAATCATTCACTTTTTGCACGACTGTTTTCACAGGTTTTGGTGCAAGATCAAAAAGTTCCGAAAAAGAATATTTGAATGATTTTGACTCAACTGACTTATCTTTAGAAATCGGCTTCCATATAGATTTAGTCAATTGAGATTTTGCTTGTGAAATATGTCCAGAATTATCCTCAAATGATAGAAAAGAGACAAAAGAAGTTGTTCCATCAAAATTTGGTTTCTTAGTGTACTTCTTACCCTTTTGCAAGGAGTAATTAGTAAACTGAGAGACTTTTCTTTTAAAAGGTTTTGAAGATTTACCCGTGTAAACCTTCTTTGGAACATCAGGATCAGTCTGAATAGAAGTTTCAACAGTCTCAACCTTATCACAATCAGTCTGCACAGAAGAATTCACAAACATAGGACAATTAGTTTGAGTACAAACATCAATCATGACTTTGGGAAGGTCAGACTTCACAGATTTGGTTTGTGTTTGCAATTCAATCTCAAGGTCAGAAATTTTCTTTGTCAAAGATGTTTCGTGTGACTGAAGTTGCAAACACTTGTCTTCATGACACTTGATTTGAGCACACAATTTTGTTCTTTCTTCTTCAACTTTGCTCTCAAAAATAGTGAACTTATTTTGCAACTCATGGTCAAGTTTAGAAATCTTTTGTTGCAAAACAAGTTCATTTGACTGTTTGGATGAGTATGCATCAGTAACTTGTGTGTAAGCTTTTCGCAGTTGAGCACACAACTTACTAATCTTTGACTTTGAAAGATCATTTTCTTGTTGAAGACTTTCCACGTTGGACAAAATGAGATCCTTAGCAGATTTGAGCTCTTTATTTTCTGACATGAGTTGTTCAATTTCAAGTTGAAGATTTTTGTTTTGTTCCATGAGTTTTTGACTCGTCTCATACATGTATCGTTTTTCTTGAAAACGAATGACAGCACATGGAACATGTTTGTTGTTGAAAATCTTGGGATGTAAATTACATGTACAACGAAAATTTTTATGATCCCAAATTTCATCCCCTGTGGGTTCTTGAATGAACATAGTCGTCAGTTTATCTGGCACATTGAACTTTATTGACTCAAAATTTTCTGAAGTCTGGTACGAAGAAATAATCGATTTCAAGTCTTTAATGTCAGACACAAAACAAACACGTTCCTCACAAAGAGCTTTGAATCTCTTGGACACATCCTCAAACTCTTGATACACTCGAACAACACAAGCATGATTATTTCCTTGAAAACATAAACACTTTTGACTATTATGAAAACCATATGAACCCATGTTTGGTTCAAATTTGATCGGTATGGTTGACAACCCAATAAACGAACAACTCAAGACAAGTACCAAAAAAAAATTTAGTCTAACAATTAAAAGTGTAAGCCCAACAAACAATTACTAGCCCAAATGATAAGAGCTTTGGCCCAAAGACAAACTTTTTAGTCCAAACTAAACACACTCTTAAGCTCAAAATTCTCGAAATTAGAACAAAATCAGTAACGGATATGATTGTAGATCGTTCGGATACACCGATTATGCTCTGATACCAATTGATAAAATAAAACTTGAGCTTAATTGTGATAACAATGGTGGAATTATGGATAGTGTGTGAAAAGTGTGTTTTTGTGTGTGAATGGGATGTTGAAGATGATAAGGAGGAGAGAGAAACTAATTAAGTGAGATGTAAGTGTGTTTATTATGCAAAGTGTTAATTACAAATGACTTAGGAAGGAGTATTTATACTCTAATCACAATTATAACTAATACTCCTTCCACTATTGAATATTTACAATTTAACACCATATTTATATTTCTAACAACTATACTAGACATATATTCGTTAGTAAAATCATAGATCCTGAAGATATCAAGATCCTGTTATATTAGGATAATAACATAACATAGTCTGAACTAATAAACTAACCGGAATCAAGGATCCTTTAAGACTACACATTATTAAGTGTTTATTACTGAAGGACTAAAGTGTAAATTCTATTCAGGATCCTAGTAGCGAAAATTCTACCCCAAACAATTGTCCCCAAAACTTATATTTCATTGCAAATAAAGATAAGTTTTCCAAGTCATTGTCGGCCACTAAAATCTTATAAACAGAAGCTGCTATCGATTTTTAGGTTTTCATTCTTATGCTCCCTTTTATTTACTTTTGCAGTCCAGACTTATCTCAGAGAACAAGAGGTTAGTTTTCTATCCGTATACCTTCAATCGAAAAGTCCACTGTATTAGATCTAGGATTAATTTTCTTTTCTTTTTTAATTATTTGTATAGCGTTAGTTTTTGATGTAGGAATTTGTTTTGTTAGAATTGCTTGATTGTTGTTTCTCAAAACCTTAATTAGCTTAATTTTTTATTTGTTGGCTTTTTACTCAAATTTATTAAGTTTACTTTCAATATTTCCCTAGACATGGATAAGGAAACTAAGAAGGTTAACGGAAAGAGAAAGAAGCGTTCAGTGAATGTTAGGAAACTTATTAAGTTGTTGGAAATTCCGGCCAAAGCTCCATTTACTGAATTAGTTTCTCGATTACCGAAAAATGTTACATTTGGGAGTTCAGTCAAGGATATTTCTACGGTACCAATTATTGCTTAATAATTAAGTTTTGTAATGGAGTTTTGTTTAGCATTTTTTAGTCTAATACTTTGATTTATCATTCTTAGGCCATTGAACACTTGATTTTAAGTTCTGGAAGGTCATTGAATGAGTGGGAGTTGGATGTTGAAGTCCAGAAGGAAATGGTTAATGTTGAGAAAGCAAAGAATGATGACTTATTGGCAGAAGTTGAGGGCTTGAACACAAAAATTGCTAAGTTGAATTATGAGCTTAGGGAATTCAAAAAGGAGGAGGAGAAGAAAATCAAAACTCAGAAAGAAGAGTCTATTTCAAGTGTATCTATTGCAATTCTCAAAAACAGAATTGAAATGGCAAAAATTGCTAAGGACATGGGTTGTGAACCGGCAGGTTGGAACATTAAGGTATGGGAAAAAACTTTGGCTGGGCTGGTCATTAAAGAGGTTACTGATGATATTTTATCTACCCAAGCTAATATATATATATAAATACATATATAGCACATATATATATAAGTACACATATAAAAGTACACTTTTCAGCCCGAATCTCAGTTGAGTAGGGTACTACGAAACTCACCTGAAATGAGCAATAAATTACCAAGTCGAAAGAAAGTAGAATCAATGTCCACGATAGCTGAAACCTATCATACACGTATCACATTAATCCTAAAGCATCTCAAGAGGTAAGGTCCTATGAATATTGCCCTATTCTTATCATAAAAGCTTTATTATGTCCATTTTATAAGGCTTTGATCCAACCGAAGTGAAATCATTACATTTTGTTTCATAATGACTAGTCGAAACTTGACCACTGTTGCTTTATCAAAACTTTGGAAATGTTATAACTATGTTCTGGACTCAGAGGCATATACCATTGGAAAATAGACTCAATTACGCTTCCGTGGCCGCTTGAATCGTCAAAAACGGACTTACGGATCAAAAGTTATAAGTGTTTGAAAATGACTTTTCTGCAGTTTATCACGGCGCGAGAAATTGACTTCGCGGCGCGAGATTTTGACATCTCGTCGCGATATTTTGATCAGAATTCTAAATTCTTGTAAACCTGAAGCCTCACGACGCGACTAAGGGACCTCACGGCGCGATTTTACCCAGACCAGTAAGAAACCAAGCCCAAACACGACCCTAAAACCCTCCTAAACCAATTTTAACTCTAGAAATCGACCAAGGGACCTTTCCAACTCGTTTTTGGACCTAAATATACATATATACACATAATCAAACCCAACCCACTTCATGGTTTCAACCTATAACTTCAAAATCACTTCCAAATCATTTCAACCCAAACCAAAACCAAACAAACCATAATTCGACTTTTGGCTCGATTTGTGACCCGAAAACACTTGGTTACAACTAGAAACATGTTAACAAACATAAAATGGTGATTATGGGATGAGTTTAACTTACCAAAAGTCTTTTGATGCATAAATTCGAATTTGAACTAGTTGGAGGTGAAGAACACTTGAAACTAATACAACCTTGAATTCTCTTGAAGATTGATGATAATTATTGTTATAAATTAGTTTCTTTACTTTCAATTTTGATGTTTGTATCAAAAGAAATCAGAAAGAATCAAAAGAATAAGAAGAAGAATGAAAGGGGAGAGGTTTTTGGCTCCTGACTATATACATTTGGAAGAAAATAATAGAGTGTGTAATAATAGAGGGTATCCGTGAATATATATCAATAAGTGAGGTAGTAGGGATATATATCCGCTACTTGACTGGGTCCATGATAACCAAACAACTAAAATAAATCACGGGTTTATAACCTTTTATAAAAGTTTTGTCGGATGTCTACTAATAACATTATTCCACTAATAAACCAAATATAGTCTATGATAGTTTTCACGAGTATTCCTACTTTCCATAAAGTATGCCGGGCTTTGTCCTAATTGTTCCATTATTAGTTTATCCACCGACACTGTGCCACCGACACTGTTTAAACCGTACATTATACTTAAGGTTTCGTATATACATTTTCCCTGTTACCACAGTTACTCAATTATCGTCTATAATATAATTTCCGTAACACATATGGGCCAATATCATGATATTGTAACATGGGCTTAATTCTAGAAATCCTATTATGACATTATAATTGGCCCAATTTACAGATAAATGAACACAATTAGGCCCAAAATTTTCGTTTATTCAAGTAGTTAATCAAATTACAAGTACAGTCAAACGGGTAAAAATTACGGATGTTACATTATTCCCCAGTTAAAAGGATTTCGCCCTCGAAATCTAGATTGTATCAAATAAAAATATACTTAACTTGATTTATGTTTTGTCTCAGTGTCAATTAATAGATATTAAAAGACATGACATCTAATCTCACATACACATTTACACACATACTTAACAGCAAAATACAGTGGGCACCTCTAATTGATGCCTTCTACTCTCAACAGTATAGGATGAACCATGTATGATTCTAAACAGAACCCTTCTACTCTCAACAGAGTAGGATGAACTCGCACACAATCCTCAACAGGATTATCATTTAGAACTAGTGTATATATATAAATAACTCTACAGCTTGTACACATATAATAACCAACCACTTGTATACATATAGCATGAACTACTTGTACATTTATGGTATATCATAGATAATCTGTCTAAACACAGGTAAATCTGACTAAAGTACTATACATCATTCAAATTCACTTTCTCTTTCATATTTGACCGTTAGAAACGGCTCCTTTTTAGACTATATAATAATACCACACACATATCTCTCCATATTAACTTAACATTATCCTTTTCTCAAACCTAACTGAAACGAACACTTATACCAAAAATGTTGAGCCCTTTCCTAATCGTGGTTTACATAGTCATTATAGCTTGGTTACTTATTGTGGTTCTGCTCCCATTGGATGAGGCTTATCCGTGGTTAGTGGCGTTCGTCTTTGGTGTGGTTCCTTTACTGTTTATAGCAACGTGGGTTTCTGTATATGGTTTTTAAGTGTTATATTCTCAGTTGTTGTATTTCTATTTAAATAGTGCAATGAGTATCATTCAATTTGTACCAGTGATGAAATACAACTTTCTTTCTCTTTAACATGTTATGAAGTTTGAGCTGTAGACAACTATGTTATCTATTATAGACTATTACTTAACTGTTTGCCTTCTCATACTGTTTCTGAAAATCATGGTTTTTAATGTCCTGTAAATAGTATCCGTCACAACATTTGGGTACCATACCAGTGATAATACAAAAAGGGAATTCCTTTATCTTTTTCATTTGAATTTTTTTTATGTTAGGTAGGGAAATTACCCAGTTAAAAGAATTTCCCTTAATCATTCAAATTGATTTTTAACAACCCAAAGGTAAAGAGAAGAATTCAAAAAAATCATATTACTATCGTGATGATTTTAGATTACTGTAATTTTATGGACACCTGTCCGTTCTCCAAGGTCACACTTCGTTTTTCGTTCTCTATATAAGAAAGGCACTTGTAACAATAATAGGCATTCTGAAATTTCCTTCTCTCCTTTACATTTTTCTTTGTGTGAAACTATATTTCCACACATCCAAATCAACCACCGTTCTTTCTCAACTAAACCATGGCCACTCACACATTTATTGCACTTGAACATTCAATCGAGCTTTTGTCAAAGCAAATTGAACAACTTAACAATACTATAGTATCACTTGCTACTGAACAAACCACCTCATTTAAGTCTCTTACTTCCCAAATCGACCAAATACACTATAGCACTCCTTTTCTTCTAGCAGCTGATAGAGCACTATTGAGAAAATCTATCGATAAACAAACAAAACTTGAAGCAGAAATTAGAGAAATTAAAGGGTTGTTGTATCAACTTGCTGATTTCTCACAATCTGAAGAAGTTGAAGCAACAGTTGACCCAATTGTTTTCAAGGGAAAGAGACCTATGTCATCACCTTCTCCTGTTATATTTCATGAAAATTTTGAAACACTCTGAAGTAGTTCTCAAGACGTGATCCTCAAAGAGATTATAGAACGTCAGAAAATACAAGCGATAGAGGAAGAGGCTTCTCTGAAGTTAGCTAAGGAACTACTGCTTGCAGAAGCAGGAGAAACAGGTTTTGAGGTGCAAACACCAGCAAGTCAACATGTCAACATATTAGAACTTGCTAGTAAAGAGAAGCTGAGTGGTATGCCAAAATGGCTAAAGGTGAAGTAAGTCTAAGGAAGTATCTACAGGAAACTATGGGAGAAGAGGACACTACTCTTAGAGGCGACGAAAGTAGCACTCCTCTACTTTCTCAAAGACCCATGAAAAGACTAAGAACTGTTGGCGCCTCATCATCCGTTCCCGATATGCTTCCACCAGCTGACGATGATGCCTTGTTAAATCTTCAGCTTCCAAAGGGCATAGTGTTTGTGGAAGGAAAGGTCTTAAGTAGGCCTGCTGGGATCTTCTACACTTCAGAGGATGGGGATGAGAAGTTCTTTCGTTTAAGCGAGATCGATAAGGCTTCTACTCATTTCTTAACAAACATTTGGAAGATTTGTTCCAAGGATCCCAGTAATACCAACTTCTTAAGGCAGATTGAGCAAGAGTTAGCCAAGCCACACCGAGCCACTTAGTCCAGTGTATGTTCCAGTTGAGAGCGAATGTATTATTAATGTTTGTAATAGTAGCTTGTTATGTTTTACCAAATAAAGTTCTTACTTTTGTTCAAGTCTTATAGTCTATTCAGCTTCATAATCTTAATAACTTTTCCATATGCACTACGATTCTATTACGACTCTTACTCGAACTATTCCCCAGTTAAAAGTTCTAGTAACATTTTTTTATCTTGACGATCGACTTCATGCTCACTGGTGGGGATGACTGCTTCAATATCCTCTATCTTAAAGAACACTCCTACAACTTTTTCCATTCAACTTCTCCAAGTTTAATTACTTAAACAGCTTGTAGTTAAATCTTTCTCATTTGTTCTCCTTCCTTGAGAAATGTTGTTTAGGAAAGAAACTTGATATGAACTTACAATATATGCGTGAATTAGAGACAGAGTTATAGGCATCCAAACTCATACATATGATTTATCTAAAGACCAAGATATCATTACTATTAGAAACTAGTGATTGAGGATGCTATGTTTCTGTTAGTAAGGTTATGTAAGATATGACATAGAATCAGTAGTACGACGCTTCCATTTGCAGCTACCAACTGAAGCAATATTCTTCTCGATTGACAAGGTAAGCTCATGCGTCTACTAGTCGCCCTCAATTTAAGCATAATAATAATAAGTCTATGAGATAGAACGAACGTCATTAATTTCTATCGATTTAGTTCATTAATATAGCTAAGTCTTACATAGCCTAAACACGGATGAAAGGAATTATTATTATGTATTGATTAGAATATGTTAAAATCATTGTGATACATGATCAGATTTCTACCTCTCATTCCAACTCCTCGCTTTATTCCTGTTTGTAGTCAGTACTCTATTATTGTTAAAGTCAAGACAATTTAATAAAGTTATTCAACTTTATCTCGTTCAATCAGGATATAGATATAATAACGCTAAATAATTGGCTTTATTATTGCAGAGTTATTCTTTGTCGGCCATTTTGAAAATTATTGTCATCTGACATCATTGCTTACGTTATATAAGCGAATAGTACCTCATAGTAAAATCATGTATTCTTACCTTAAAGTACAAATCATTTAAGAGTGAAAACTACAAGACTTTATTCCTGCATATAATCATTTAAGTTCATAATCTTCTACGACCATCGTGTTTGCTCTTATTCTAGTCATTTCTTGAACACATTCGTTAAATTACCAACTCAAACCTCATGTTCGTAAAAATGCCTCTTAACACACTAGGTCTCCTAATATTTCATAGTATCTCACTTTAATTGAACATTATAGTCTCCAAAAATCTTAGCTCATTCTATCAGTCAATCGTAACTATAAGTTTGAACTTAGTCTATAGTTCATAATAAATCATTGGTCTACAATTATAGATTATAAGTATCTAAGATCTTAATAAGCATGTATTCTAGATCTTATTCTCATACTGTTATTTCAACAATGACTGATAATTGTAGACAATTTAATAAAGTTATTCAACTTTATCTCGTTCAATCAGGATATAGATATAATAACGCTAAATAATTGGCTTTATTATTGCAGAGTTATTCTTTGTCGGCCATTTTGAAAATTATTGTCATCTGACATCATTGCTTACGTTATATAAGCGAATAGTACCTCATAGTAAAATCATGTATTCTTACCTTAAAGTACAAATCATTTAAGAGTGAAAACTACAAGACTTTATTCCTGCATATAATCATTTAAGTTCATAATCTTCTACGACCATCGTGTTTGCTCTTATTCTAGTCATTTCTTGAACACATTCGTTAAATTACCAACTCAAACCCCATGTTCGTAAAAATGCCTCTTAACACACTAGGTCTCCTAATATTTCATAGTATCTCACTTTAATTGAACATTATAGTCTCCAAAAATCTTAGCTCATTCTATCAGTCAATCGTAACTATAAGTTTGAACTTAGTCTATAGTTCATAATAAATCATTGGTCTACAATTATAGATTATAAGTATCTAAGATCTTAATAAGCATGTATTCTAGATCTTATTCTCATACTGTTATTTCAACAATGACTGATAATTGTAGACAATTTAATAAAGTTATTCAACTTTATCTCGTTCAATCAGGATATAGATATAATAACGCTAAATAATTGGCTTTATTATTGCAGAGTTATTCTTTGTCGGCCATTTTGAAAATTATTGTCATCTGACATCATTGCTTACGTTATATAAGCGAATAGTACCTCATAGTAAAATCATGTATTCTTACCTTAAAGTACAAATCATTTAAGAGTGAAAACTACAAGACTTTATTCCTGCATATAATCATTTAAGTTCATAATCTTCTACGACCATCGTGTTTGCTCTTATTCTAGTCATTTCTTGAACACATTCGTTAAATTACCAACTCATCCAAAATCCCCTATACCTGTACTACTATTTCAATTAACATAGATTTCAATTCCACACTAATTTTAACAAGTTCCAACTCATATCGCATCAGTCAAGCTTTTGTTCACAATATATCGTTTCAGTTCGAATTTATGACATACTGTTCAAATTCAAGTTCATAACATATCATTCAAGGTTCAAGTTCTCAATACATTATTCATATCATTTACATGATAATCAAAGCGACAATCATCATTAACCAATACGCCTAACATGATATATCATTTACATGATAATCAAAGCGACAATCATCATTAACCAATACGCCTAACATGATATATCATTTACATGATAATCAAAGCGACAATCATCATTAACCAATACGCCTAACATGATATATCATTTACATGATAATCAAAGCGACAATCATCATTAACCAATACGCCTAACATGATATATCATTTACATGATAATCAAAGCGACAATCATCATTAACCAATACGCCTAACATGATATATCATTTACATGATAATCAAAGCGACAATCATCATTAACCAATACGCCTAACATGATATATCATTTACATGATAATCAAAGCGACAATCATCATTAACCAATACGCCTAACATGATATATCATTTACATGATAATCAAAGCGACAATCATCATTAACCAATACGCCTAACATGATATATCATTTACATGATAATCAAAGCGACAATCATCATTAACCAATACGCCTAACATGATATATCATTTACATGATAATCAAAGCGACAATCATCATTAACCAATACGCCTAACATGATATATCATTTACATGATAATCAAAGCGACAATCATCATTAACCAATACGCCTAACATGATATATCATTTACATGATAATCAAAGCGACAATCATCATTAACCAATACGCCTAACATGATATATCATTTACATGATAATCAAAGCGACAATCATCATTAACCAATACGCCTAACATGATATATCATTTACATGATAATCAAAGCGACAATCATCATTAACCAATACGCCTAACATGATATATCATTTACATGATAATCAAAGCGACAATCATCATTAACCAATACGCCTAACATGATATATCATTTACATGATAATCAAAGCGACAATCATCATTAACCAATACGCCTAACATGATATATCATTTACATGATAATCAAAGCGACAATCATCATTAACCAATACGCCTAACATGATATATCATTTACATGATAATCAAAGCGACAATCATCATTAACCAATACGCCTAACATGATATATCATTTACATGATAATCAAAGCGACAATCATCATTAACCAATACGCCTAACATGATATATCATTTACATGATAATCAAAGCGACAATCATCATTAACCAATACGCCTAACATGATATATCATTTACATGATAATCAAAGCGACAATCATCATTAACCAATACGCCTAACATGATATATCATTTACATGATAATCAAAGCGACAATCATCATTAACCAATACGCCTAACATGATATATCATTTACATGATAATCAAAGCGACAATCATCATTAACCAATACGCCTAACATGATATATCATTTACATGATAATCAAAGCGACAATCATCATTAACCAATACGCCTAACATGATATATCATTTACATGATAATCAAAGCGACAATCATCATTAACCAATACGCCTAACATGATATATCATTTACATGATAATCAAAGCGACAATCATCATTAACCAATACGCCTAACATGATATATCATTTACATGATAATCAAAGCGACAATCATCATTAACCAATACGCCTAACATGATATATCATTTACATGATAATCAAAGCGACAATCATCATTAACCAATACGCCTAACATGATATATCATTTACATGATAATCAAAGCGACAATCATCATTAACCAATACGCCTAACATGATTTATCATTAACATGATAATCAAAGCGACAATCATCATTAACCAATACGCCTAACATGATATATCATTTACATGATAATCAAAGCGACAATCATCATTAACCAATACGCCTAACATGATTTATCATTAACATGATAATCAAAGCGACAATCATCATTAACCAATACGCCTAACATGATTTATCATTAACATGATAATCAAAGCGACAATCATCATTAACCAATACGCCTAACATGATATATCATTTACATGATAATCAAAGCGACAATCATCATTAACCAATACGCCTAACATGATTTATCATTAACATGATAATCAAAGCGACAATCATCATTAACCAATACGCCTAACATGATATATCATTTACATGATAATCAAAGCGACAATCATCATTAACCAATACGCCTAACATGATTTATCATTAACATGATAATCAAAGCGACAATCATCATTAACCAATACGCCTAACATGATTTATCATTAACATGATAATCAAAGCGACAATCATCATTAACCAATACGCCTAACATGATATATCATTTACATGATAATCAAAGCGACAATCATCATTAACCAATACGCCTAACATGATATATCATTTACATGATAATCAAAGCGACAATCATCATTAACCAATACGCCTAACATGATTTATCATTAACATGATAATCAAAGCGACAATCATCATTAACCAATACGCCTAACATGATTTATCATTAACATGATAATCAAAGCGACAATCATCATTAACCAATACGCCTAACATGATATATCATTTACATGATAATCAAAGCGACAATCATCATTAACCAATACGCCTAACATGATTTATCATTAACATGATAATCAAAGCGACAATCATCATTAACCAATACGCCTAACATGATATATCATTACATGATAATCAAAGCGACAATCATCATTAACCAATACGCCTAACATGATATATCATTTACATGATAATCAAAGCGACATATATCGTAACCCGTTGCGACTCACATGATAAACAATGCGCCATTTAAACCACAAGTAATCACATCAACAATCAACAAATAAGCAATTAACATTACCAATGATATCAGTTCAACCCATCATTATCAACATATATCACACAAGGTTCCCTCCAAGACGGGGTGTGCACATCATCAAATATCGCACAAGGTTCCCTCCAAAACGGGGTGCGCACATCAATATAAACATCATCAACAACATCATTATCAACAATTACAACAAACACAATAACCAAATTAAGGTGCTGGGATCAATTCCCATAAACATTCACATAAACAGTCATCTATATATATATATATATATATATATAAAATATATATATATAAACATATATATAAAGCACATATATATATAAGTACACATATAAAAGTACACTTTTCAGCCCGAATCTCAGTTGAGTAGGGTACTACGAAAACTCACCTGAAATGAGCAATAAATTCCCAAGTCGAAAGAAAGTAGAATCAATGTCCACGATAGCTGAAACCTATCATACACGTATCACATTAATCCTAAAGCATCTCAAGAGGTAAGGTCCTATGAATATTGCCCTATTCTTATCATAAAAGCTTTATTATGTCCATTTTATAAGGCTTTGATCCAACCGAAGTGAAATCATTACATTTTGTTTCATAATGACTAGTTGAAACTTGACCACTGTTGCTTTATCAAAACTTTGGAAATGTTATAACTATGTTCTGGACTCAGAGGCATATACCATTGGAAAATAGACTCAATTACGCTTCTGTGGCCACTTGAATTGTCAAAAACGGACTTACGGATCAAAAGTTATAAGTGTTTGAAAATGACTTTTCTGCAGTTTATCACGGCGCGAGAAATTGACTTCGCGGCGCGAGATTTTGACATCTCGTCGCGATATTTTGATCAGCATTCGAAATTCTTGTAAACCTGAAGCCTCACGACGCGACTTAGAGACCTCACGGCGTGATTTTACCCAGACCAGTAAGAAACCAAGCCCAAACACGACCCTAAAACCCTCCTAAACCAATTTTAACTCTAGAAATCGACCAAGGGACCTTTCCAACTCGTTTTTGGACCTAAATATACATATATACACATAATCAAACCCAACCCACTTCATGGTTTCAACCCATAACTTCAAAATCACTTCCAAATCATTTCAACCCAAACCAAAACCAAACAAACCATAATTCGACTTTTGGCTCGATTTGTGACCCGAAAACACTTGGTTACAACTAGAAACATGTTAACAAACATAAAATGGTGATTATGGGATGAGTTTAACTTACCAAAAGTCTTTTGATGCATAAATTCGAATTTGAACTAGTTGGAGGTGAAGAACACTTGAAACTAATACAACCTTGAATTCTCTTGAAGATTGATGATAATTATTGTTATAAATTAGTTTCTTTACTTTCAATTTTGATGTTTGTATCAAAATAAACCAGAAAGAATCAAAAGAATAAGAAGAAGAATGAAAGGGGAGAGGTTTTTTGCTCCTGACTATATACATTTGGAAGAAAATAATAGAGTGTGTAATAATAGAGGGTATCCGTGAATATATATCAATAAGTGAGGTAGTAGGGATATATATCCGCTACTTGACTGGGTCCATGATAACCAAACACTAAAATAAATCACGGGTTTATAACCTTTTATAAAAGTTTTGTCGGATGTCTACTAATAACATTATTCCACTAATAAACCAAATATAGTCTATGATAGTTTTCACGAGTATTCCTACTTTCCATAAAGTATGCCGGGCTTTGTCCTAATTGTTCCATTATTAGTTTATCCACCGACACTGTGCCACCGACACTGTTTAAACCGTACATTATACTTAAGGTTTCGTATATACGTTTTCCCTGTTACCACAGTTACTCAATTATCGTCTATAATATAATTTCCGTAACACATATGGGCCAATATCATGATATTGTAACATGGGCTTAATTCTAGAAATCCTATTATGACATTATAATTGGCCCAATTTACAGATAAATGAACACAATTAGGCCCAAAATTTTCGTTTATTCAAGTAGTTAATCAAATTACAAGTACAGTCAAACGGGTAAAAATTACGGATGTTACACATTATGTCAAACGTCTCAACCCAGGTGATTATTTACTGATTTTATTCGTGTATATATTATACATATATATTTCTTATTTTAGTTATGTATTTTCTTCTTTTTATATAGGCTTCTGAAAGATTTAAGCAGTTATCTGAAGAACTAGCCAAGAAGCATGACAAACTTTTCAGGGATCTAGGGGAGTGTTTGTCACTTTCAGAACATATCTACAATGATCACCAAGGACTAACCCTAGAGGCTATCGGCAGATGGGGAAAAGACAAGTTAACCCTCAGAGAAGAATTAATCGAGGCCTATGGAAATCTAGACGACGTTCAAGAAGAACTCCGAAATGCCAAAGGGAATGTGTTGGTTCTACAAGCAGTGGTTTCTAAGTTTAAAAGATTACATCCAGAGATTAACGAGGCTAATGGAAATTAGTCATCCTAGTTCTAGTTAGCGGATTAGTCTTTTAGTTATTCTGTACTTTTCATTTCAAAAATAAATGTTTTAATTCTATGAATTTGCGTACCTCTTTGATGTTTTCAAGAAGATCATTCCGGATCTTTCTTGTCTGAATATTCATCTCCTTTGCTTTTTCTGATCTTCTTGTTTCTAATATCTTGACAAGTTCATTTCTTATCCTAGAAACTTTGTTTTATTCCTTCTTGAGAATAACATTTGATATTTAATCAATTGAGGCATTTAATCCTCGCATCTCTTAAGAACCTGCATTTAAGACATATCTTCCACGAAATATCTTATCCCTAATGTTAGTATCCCAATGTTCAACGATTAATGTTCCTTACGCGCTTTGATTTGACAGTGAACCTCCATTTTGTCGATTAAATTACCCCCAATTGACTTATTTATACCCGAGATAATCTTTTGTTAGACATACATTCTCATGCCCATAGAATATATTAAAATTATCTTCTCCTTTTCTATTAATATCTATAATAATTCAATGGAGGGCGAGTCATCATCTAGAAGTAGGGCACCTAAAAGACTTAGGGGGCGATCCATTTCAGTAAGTTTTTTTTTTACTTTAACCATATATTTTAATTTCTTATTGGTTTCTAAACTTTTTCATTTTATTTTCATAGATCATCGAAAGACTGTCCGATGCCTACGTAGCATAAATCATGTACAAAAATGAAACTATCAAAAAATCGTCTTTTAAATTCAGTCATGGACACCAGAAATCAAACTTTAAAAGAAATGGCAAGTTTGAAGAAGGAACTGAGTGATACAAAGGCAGAAGTTAACAATTTGAAAAGCTTTTTAGGGTGGCTAAAAGTCAAATATCCTCAGATATTTGGGGAAAATGAAGCAGTTGAAGAAAGCAAGTTGAGGATCAATAGCAAGCCACCTTCCCATAACCGCAATAATAGGAGGCCTATCCCTTAATTCTAGTTTTAGTTTTTCATGATTCTGTTTCCTAAATTAAATTAAGACTTTTATTCCATACCTTTGTTCTTTGTGAATCCTTGGACAAGTCTTTTGTGCTCAAATCTTCTTCGTCTTTATTTCCTGTTCAAATGCATAAATCATTGCAAATGATAATTAATCAATCTAATTGTTAGTTTATTGGCTAATTCATTTGTCAATCGTTTGTATTTAATAGAGAGATTATCCCTATTCTTTTTGATGACCATTTTTATCACTTGTGGTCATAACCAAATGAGTTGATTGCAAAATCAACAACCCTTTGAAAATTCCTAACCATGAGGGTCTACCCACAATCAAGAATTTTTTATGACGTACGTCCCGGGCGAAATGAGATGTTAATGTTAACCTCGACGTTCGAGAAGGTGATCCCTTCAACCTAGGAATGAAGTTTTAGTTCAATCCACTGTAATCCGTTTGTAGGATTTAGACTTAGGAGAAACTGTTCTGATTCAGGATCTGTACCTTGGATAATAGCTTATGATCTTCATCCGTCAAGATCCTAAATGTTGATGATCCTGCATAAGAGCATCAAGAAAAAATACAAGCTAATGGTTTGCTTATGTTAGTATCATAATAAACCTACTGACTTTTATTTCGAAAATTACTTTTTTGCTAATATCCAATTTTTATTAGGAAGTATTTCATCCAATAAACCTTCATGTATTAATCTCCATAGTTCATAATTAAATGCTGCACACTCTTTAGTTTCGTGACCAAAAATACCATGAAAAACACACCATTTAGTTCTTTTAGTATAAAAATTTCTAGGTAATGTTTCTGGCCAATTAACCTTGTCCCCCAGACTTTTCATAATATTGAGAAGTCCACACATATCAGTGGTAAAATGATAATCAGAAAATTGTAAATATTTTTTATCACTCTTACCTTTGTTGGCCATACCTGAATCCTTTTGGATCTTGTTAGATGATTTGATCTTCAAGAGATTCTTCTTGATCTTCAATGTTGGTCCCTGTTTGCGCTCAAATCTTTGCATGTAGATTTTCACCGACTCGTCTGATCCTTGAATCAGCTCTTCAGTTTCTGCTTCAGGGGTCGATTAATAGAATCGATCAAAAATGCTTTTTCCATAACATAGCCAAATATGGATCTACTGAAGGTATTCCTTCAGTTTTTCCTTTCAGAGTTTGCTCGGCTAGGAATCTTGCATTTTCAGGAGGGTTTCTCAAGCTCTCTTTCACATAAGGATAATCGTAGACCAAGTCAGAAGAAGAAGGATTTTGAGATTGCTCAGACATGATTTTATTGGGAAAAATTTTCCGTGAAACACAAAATTTTTCTCTAGAACAAAAACTTTGTTTTTATGACACTGATCTTATTTGCAAAAAAACACCTTTTTGCCCCACGGTGGGCGCCAAATTGTTTCGGTCAAAAATTACCTAAGATAATTTTATAAAGGATTTTAGACAACTCAAGAACCGAAGATTTGTAAGTGGGGTTGGTGTTCAAGGATCTTCAATTAGAAGTAAAATTTTCTTAACAATAACGATTAAAACTAAGAGTTTTAAGAAAGCCTTTGAGACAGAAATACTTTGAGTAATTAAGAAAACTGTTGAAGATAAAAGTAAAGCACTGTGAATTAAAGCTAGGATCTTAAAGAAAAACAGAAAAACACAACGACACCAGAATTTTGTTGACGAGGAAAAACCCTTGATCCAGTTAAGTGATCTTAGGTAAAAAACCCCGGGAGGATTCAATCGATCCTACCTGCTGTTCTTTTATTATTATTCTTGTTTGTGAATGATTACAATGAAATGAATGAATGAACGAATGAATAAGAAAACTATCAATAGCTAAGTAACTAATTTGTTGTTGTTGAGTGAGTGAATGCTTGTATGATGATTGCTTGTGTTGTAAAGTATGCTATCTCTGTGATGTGTCCCCCCTCTGAACGAGATCTTCTTCTATTTATAGAGCTAGACGTTGAACCATATCTCCGAAATATTTGAGATCTTCCTGGACTTGCTCTTTACGCTGAAGAAGTGGCATAGATGACCGTTGAGTGTTATTCTTCACATGGTAAATCTGTTATCAATCCCGATTCTTGTGGTTGACGTGGTAAACTATCCGTTGAAACACGTTTTCTTTATGTAACACACTTTTACTTCGATCCTGCATATAATATCTACTATACTAGACATATATTCGTTAGTAAAATCATAGATCCTGAAGATATCAAGATCCTGTTATATTAGGATAATAACATAACATAGTCTGAACTAATAAACTAACCGGAATCAAGGATCCTTTAAGACTACACATTATTAAGTGTTTATTACTGAAGGACTAAAGTGTAAATTCTATTCAGGATCCTAGTAGCGAAAATTCTACCCCAAACAGCTGTAATTTCGGACCCATAGCATTTTCTCATATTTTCAGCCATCTCTTTTTCCATCTTGGCTTTCTTCTCGAAAGATCCAATAACCTTGCTGAGATTGCTGATGATATCGTCATTCATACTATGCTTTTCTTCATGTTTCAACTTGAGATTACCAAGTGCTTGAAAAAATGTACAGAAATAATTATGTTACTAAAGAATAGCATAAACAGAGATTTATGAAATATGATACCTCTAGGATAGGAAACTCATTAGACATCTTGAGAGGATATGGAAAACTATCTGAGATTTCTAAAAAGAATATAAGTAGAATCGGATCTGTTTACCAATAGTGCTTAAAGAAACTCTTAGTTATCCAGATTCCACGTGTTTTATCTTTAATATAGTTTCAAAATTTACTAGTTGACTTCGGTCAAAGCTTTCCCTAGAAGATTCAAAGTTATTTCAACAAAATAGATTTTATTAAAATAACTTTGGGGACAATTGTTATGGGTGAAATTTCAAGTACCAATATCCTGAAGGTCCAAGATCTTGACATACTAGGATCTTGACATAGTTGAATATTCTGATTACTTATTAATATTTTGCTAACGTTATGTTTCAACTATTATTATCATTTCCACATGAGATAAGCATGCAGATTCCAGAATATTCGATATAAAGCCAAGGAAAATATCTCCAATGGTAAAGAAAGGATTTCACACATGGGATTAATCTTCAACACGCAAAGAAGACTTAGTCTGCCAAGATATTCGGACTTCAAGTTGATTTCAGCATGAGGAGAAAAGCTTCAACGTTCACAAGACTGGTCAAGATATGCTCCAACGTTCAAATCAACGAAGACCTGGAAGATCCCTACAATCTCGCATAGTTAGTTAGATCCTAGGTCTATATAATGAATGAGGCTGATCGATCTTAGGATATCGTATTTTTTTTATTCACTACATACTACTCACTTGTATACACACACACCGCTCTCGCTACTTTCATTCACACAATTAGATACATCTGTAAGTCCCAACTCAATAGATGGTACTACTGAACACACCTCTATGTCGATGGTGGAGTTACTTTGCAATATATGCACTGAACTGGAGACGACCAGTTGCAGTGAGTATATACCAAGTTCTAGATAGATTACTTATTTAAATAACAATAAGTAAAGAACAATGCAATAATACAAATAACTTGTAAAATAAATTGATGAGACAATATGTAATTTTCAATGTGTAATTTATTTATTGATGTTAAATAAATTACAAGGTTGTTGCGGAACCAAGATAATACAAGAATGTAAATATCCTAACAACCTATGAATTACAATTGATCTACACTCGGAATTTCTCAAGACAATCGAAATACTTAAAGTTGTGAAATGTTCCTTTTAGCGATTGAGAGAATATTGCACAAGTTCACCAAGAATATTGCAGGTTTGCAAAGTGTGAATTCTATCGAAGTGTATTCGAAGAAGTGATATTCTTGGTGTGCAATGACTTGTATTTATAGGCAAAGTTAACATTGGGATGTTAACTTTGGCCGTACAAATGTGGTTGAGATCATTTAAGGAATAACATTTAATTCCTTAAAAAGCAGTGTAAAGTCGCATGATAAAACAACTTTACTCAACCACCTTTATGTACCTTTTTGCAATTAAATAATAAGATAAATCTTATTATCCGGGTAAAGGTACATAAAGCATAAAAGTCAATTCCTCGTAATCAGTGTAAAGCTTTGTAAGAGCTTTCCACTGATGGTCTCCAGTTTGTAACTGACTAGAATGTCAACTGGGCTTCGCTGCCATTGCCATTATCTATCTTCCATTTGTTGTCTTCGACTTCAACTGGAATGATTCTTCAACTTGGTCAGTTCTCAACTGGAGGAAGTCTTCAGTTGCGTTGACTGTACGGTGCAAATGGACTTCAATATATTTCTTGACAAATCATCTAGGTCTCCAGTTTCACTGGACAGTTTCACTGGGTCTCCAGATGCAACTGGAGACCGGCCAGTTTACCAGGTGAACTGGTCCTAACAAATTCCCCCTATTTATCTAGAAATATTGTCAAGTCTTTTTCTAGTTCTTGTATCTATACAAGTGTGAACTGAAGAGACTTGTTCGATTTAAATCTATCTAAGTTTTCTAAGGTATTTTTATAGATCAATAAATGCCTTAGGTTTTTCTTTTAGGTTTGTTAGATTTTAATCTATTATCTACCTTGTGGTTACAAACTGGTAACTTCATTTATACAAGGAAATGAAATTTATACAAGTTACAGAATGTAAAACAAAATACAAGTAGATAACTGGAAAAAGAACTTAATGAGATGGCCCTTCGCCAGTTCTTCTCTTTTGGTCACTGAAGAGATAGGTTGTGAGTCTTCAGGGTCAATATTCAGCTTTTGCTCCAGATTCTCTTTATGTTGAATTTTGCCCCTTAAGAAGTTCACCCATGCTTTCTCAAACCTATTCTTTTGTGCCTTCGCATCCAACACATTTACCATTTCCACCCATTCACTGAACCCATACTGCATAGCACCAGGATTGTCAGTTTTAACCAGTGGCCCTCTGGTATAACTAACTTCAACTTGAAAGACTTTGGTGCCTGGCTTGATTGTTACATTTACACCATTGATAGTACCACTATGTCTTCTGGTTGACATGATCTGGGAGTAATAGCTTCTTGCTTCAGATTCATTTGTTATTTTTATACTCCCAGCACCAGCAGCCAGTACAGTGGACTTGATGTCTTCATTAGATACCTCGCCAGTTGGTTCAACAAATGTGCTAAGGTCAGCATCTCTTAACAGTGGTCTTCTTGGTTGTGGAATCCTTCTTGGTGGATTCAATACCTTCTTCACAACCTTCTTAACATTTGCAATTCGTTTAAGAATCCCACTGGCCCTATTCTCCTTAGCCTTCTCCACTGAAATGTTCAAGCTTCTGGCATCGAATTCAGCTTCATCCTCAGGATAGTGTCTGTCCAGTTCTACATCCAGCATTTCTTTCAACTGGTCAACTATCCTGGGATCATTCTTAACCCTGGCATACTCCTCCTTAGTGATACCCAAAAGATTGGCATCACTCATATCAAGCAACTTGATCTGTGCAAGATGTGTCCTGGCTTCAACTTGGTTTCTTTGTTTCATCTTCTTTCTTTCTTTAATATCATTGCCAAGTCTAGCCAGTCTTCTGCTATCACTATCTGAAACTGGAGGAAGTATATCAGCATTGCCAGTTTCTAACATTACATCAGTGGCCGGCTGGGTAGATGCATCAACAGCTAAACCTTTTCCCTTATCCAACACATTCCCCCTATCAACTTGCTCACCAGCTTCAGTACTGGTAGCTACAACCATTTCTCTTCCAACTTGACTTCCAGATGAAGTTCTTCCAGGTGCAACTCGTGGAAGGACTGCACTTCTTTCCCCCTTGGCAGCATCTAGACCTGCCCGAATACCTTCCCATTCAGAGGGGTGAGATGGCAACCGGTCAAGAGGCTGCCATGATTGCATGTCCTTACACTCCTTGAAAATCCCACACATCATCCTAAAAGACCTCCACAAGTGGTTGGTCTCCTTTGACTGAGTCAAAACATTTGTAGTAACCTGTTCTTGACCAGTTTTTAATTCATTTAATATCTTAGAATCTTCATCTAGTCCAGGAACCACTTTGTCCTTTACCTCTTCATCCTTCTGCTTCAAATTCTCTACTTCAGTTGTCAGTTTATCTAAAGATTGAGCATGTAGAGATACCTGGGTGTTCAAATTCTCAATGCTGCCTCTCAACTGGTTGATCTCACTGGTGAGTGGGGCCAGATCAATCTGAGGAGTGGCCAACTTGGTGATCTCAGACATCACCCTTTCAACCAATAGTGCTTCTCTAGCACCCAGCGTATCCTCTATCTTCTGACCAACTGAAGTCATCAACTGCTCTCCAAGTTCAGTTACATTTAGGCCAGGTTTTTCAATCAATTCCTTTACCTGCCTTTCAATCTCCCTCAAATCTACTTCAGATGTTCTTACAGTGTTGCCAAGCAAATTAGAGATTGAGGTTGTAACCTTGGAGTGAGTAAGGTCAAAGACTTCCTTTAAAGTACCAGCCAGATTGTTGCAGCCAGTGACCAACTCATTTAGCTTTTTAAACACCAAGTCTTCATTTGATGAAAACTTGTTTATCCCCAGATCAACCACTTTAATGTTTGTCAAATGATCCTTGTGGTATCTGGAGAAAGACTTGGTGTTTTTGTCAAGTGTCTTTTGAATCTCCTCCACCCTGGTAAGAAGGTTTTGGAGATCGGCTTGTAAAGAGACAACTTGACTGTCCAGTGACGAAGGAGAAGGTGTCACTGGACCAGCAGCAGTTACTACTGGAGCAACTGGAGGAGGCAAACTTAAGGAAGTCTCCCCAGTTGTCATGCCAGCAGTTGAAGATATAATAGGAGTGGTGGATGAAGAAAGGACTGGAAAATCAATGTGTTGTTCATGCTGAGAATGCTCAGGTGTGAACAACGGCGGCGGTGGGGGTGGCATTTCTCGAGCAAATGAGAATTGCCCAGTTGGTGAAGGAGCGGTATAAGTTTGGAAAGATATATCAGTAGGCACATTTTCTTGGTAGGGTGAAAGTGAAATTGATGCGTCTGGAAGGGAGACTGGAGATGAAGGGTTTTGAGCTTGTACAGAAGCCTCAAAAATCTCCAAGTCTGTTTCAGTTCCTTCAGAATCCGAAGACTCTATCAGGATTTCCTCATCATTAACATTCATGTCCAGATCCATGAATGTAACTGAGGGCTGACCAGAAGGGTCAGTCTCCAGATGACCTTCCCCAGTTTCCTGGATGGGTGCATCTGTTGGTGGATCAGATACTGAAGTATCTTCACCAGGGATAGATGTAATTGGGGTTGCTTCAGTTATGGTTGCTCTATCCTCAACCACAACATTAGACGAACTGGAGGGTCCCTCATTATTTTGAGGCCCGCCCAGTTGCCTTTCTGACTCACCTTCAATAGGTGCATCAGTTGAAGCGAATGCCAGTTGCATTCGTTCTGGAATCTCGACCTCTCCAGCTTCAGATACCAGAGAGTCTAAATTCCTTAACATATTTGGAGCAGTGTACGGTGAATCTGTACTTAAATATGCTTCCCTGCCCAGAATATGTTTAAAACAGAGAGAGAGGAACCTTGAAAAGGGGATACACACACCCCTGGTGCCCTTCAGCTTTTGAACTAGGCTTCTAAACAAATATCTGCAAAGTCCACTCTCAATCCATTCCACAACCAGTAAGCCATCTCTGCTTGTGAGGAGTTGATCTGGTCAAGACCACCAGAACTCCCACCCATACTCTCCACCAGGTGGATGAAAAAATACCTCCATGAAGGTGTAAGACCCTTCATGGTCATCGCACCCTTCGTCTTCAACATACCATTCTCAAAGCACTCCTTGTGTCTCATTTCAAGAAGGACTTGGCGAAAATTTATATTTGAGGGTAAGACGACTGGAGATTCACCCTCTCTCCAGTAATTGAGGCGTAAGGCATCCCTCAATACGTCAGTGGACAAGGTACACTGGATTGTTCCATCCTTTAATGTGAAACTGATGGAGGAACAATCGGAAGAAAGAACGGCAGTGTACCAAAACTCACACAAGTAGTTGTGAAACAACTTGCCTGGTTTAGAGAGAATGAGGGTCCTATTGGAGAATCCTTCAAAAAATTTTGGATTCTACCAATAAGGGTATTGGACCCTTGAGATCCTTGTAAGCTTGCCATCGGATTATTTGGATTGAGTTTGATAACAGAGGCATTACTAGGAGCACCAGATGCCAGTTTGACATCTGGTGAGGGAGCATATGGAACAGTCAAGAGATTTACATCTCTTGAACGGGATGATCTAGGTGCCATAGGAAAATGAAAATGAAATTTGGGAATTAGGGTTCTTGATTTGTGAAGCAGATTTAGAAATGAAGCAATTTTGATGATTGGGAAGTAAATGAAAGAATGTAAGAGAAAGAAGTAAATGAGTTCGGAGTAAATAAGGGTATTTATAATGGATTCAAGATCCCAATGAAATACCAAAAATTATATTTTATTAAACACAATCCTTTTTGTAGATATTTTCACAAAGTAAGTTTGAATTTTGAAATAAAATAATAATTTGCCATGTCAACATTAAATGCTACCATGTCAGCATTAAATGCTACGACGGCTTATCTTACCCACGCGCCCACTCACTTTTTCTTTTCCCAATACAAACAGTTGTCAAGTACTAAAATAGCTTTAAACACGTCAGATCACGATACCAAGTGGTTTAAAACACTCGAGTACCATCACGTGTCACAAATATTGACCAAGTATTTCTAACGTTATAAAAATAAGACAAGACTGAATCTGGTCACTGGAGGATCAGTCCAGTACCAGTCTCCAACTGAAGAGTTCTCCAGTTGCCATTTTCAAACAAAAACGAATTTTAGTCAGAAAATTATTTTGAGTCTTTCCCCCTAAAATGATGATCCAGAAATCGATTAGTGCCAGGATAGTATCACAAAGACGTTCGATAGCCTGGCGAGCAAAGATTATCTGGACCTCCTCAACTGGAGAACTTCATCAGTGTCACTGACGCGTTCAATAACAAAGAAAGCTCCAGTTTTAAGGATTTAACATTCCCAGTTCGCTGATGAGATGTTTAAAGGTTTTCTCATCGAGAGGTTTTGTAAAAACATCAGCTAACTGTTTGTCAGTGGGGATGAAATGAATTTCAATGTCTCCTTTCATAACATGATCACGAATGAAATGATACCTGATGTCAATATGCTTTGTCTTGGAGTGCATCACTGGGTTGTGAGATATAGCAATTGCACTGGTGTTCTCACAAAAGATTGGGGTCCTTGTATACTTTTGACCATAATCTAGTAACTGGTTCTTGATCTAGAGAATCTGGGCACAGCAACTGGCCGCAGAAATGTACTCTGCCTCGGCAGTGGACATAGAGACTGAAGTCTGCTTCTTGCTGGTCCAACTTACCAGTTTTCCTCCAAGGAAATGACAACCACCAGTTGTTGATTTTCTATCTATCTTACAACCTGCATGATCTGAATCTGAATAACCTATTAGATCTAATCCTGAGCCTTTGGGGTACCAAAGACCAAGATTAGGACACCCTTTCAGGTATCTAAAGATACGCTTTACAGCGTGCAAATGTGATTCTTTAGGGTTAGCCTGAAACCTGGCACATAAACATGTTGCAAACATTATATCTGGTCGACTGGCAGTTAAGTACATCAGTGAACCAACCATACCACGATAGTCAGTTATGTTAACTGGTTTGCCAGTTGGGTCAGAGTCCAAATTTAATGGTGTTGCAATAGGTGTGTTTTTCGATGGGATTGAATCACATTTGTAGTTTCTTAACAAATCTCTGACATATTTTCCTTGGTTTATGAAAATTCCATTTTCAGTTTGCTTAATCTGAAGACTTAAGAAAAATGTTAATTCACCCATTAAACTCATCTCATACTCAGATGACATGATTTTAGAAAACTTTTTACACATTGCATCATCAGTTGAACCAAATATAATATCATCAACATAAATTTGTACCAATAAGATATTACCTCTTTCTTTCAAGATGAATAAGGTAATATCTATTGCACCTCTTTGAATGCCATTTTTAAGAAGATGTTTAGTTAGAGTATCATACCAGGCTCTTGGGGTTTGTCTTAGACCATACAATGCTTTGTTCAGTCTATAAACCCAATGAGGATGCTTCTCATCGATGAAACCTGGAGTCTGCTTAACATAAACTTCTTCTTCCAATGTTCCATTCAGGAACGCACTTTTGACATCCATCTGGAAGACTTTAAACTGCAGATGGGCTGCATAAGCCAGAAATATTCTGATGGCTTCAAGTCTTGCAACTAGAGCAAAAGTTTCATCAAAGTCAACGCCTTCTGCTTGACAATAACCCTGGGCAACTAATCTGGCCTTGTTTCTTACAACATGGCCATCTTCATCCATTTTGTTTTGGTAGACCCATCTGGTACCAATGGGTTCTTTCTTTAACCCTGATGGACAAGGAACAAGCTCCCAAACATTGTTCCTTTCAAACTGGATGAGCTCTTCTTGCATAGCTTCCACCCAGCTTGGGTCTGCCATAGCCTCGTCAATCTTCTTTGGTTCAATTAAAGATAAGAAGGTAACGTTTAAGCATTGCTCACTGGTGGCTCTTCTAGTCTAAACCCCACTATTTGGATCTCCCATAAGCTGTTCAATTAGATGTGCTCGAGTCCATCTAGTGTAATGACTAGTCTGGTGCATAACAATATCAGTGCAAGTCACCTGACGATCTTCTTCAGTTGCAGTAGCTTCTGGAGGAGGATCAGTCCAAACTACTTCTACATCCTCATCAGAGTCAATGAGGTCACGATTTGCATCATGAAATTCTTCATTCAAAGGCATTTCTTGAAGAACTGGAGAAGTTGAAGTTTGAACTGGTGCTGATATTGGAGTGGCACGTACATCAGATCCAATCACCAATTCTTGTGGTAAGTTGAAATTGATGGAGGGATAAAATGATGTGTCACTGGTGCTTTTCTTCTTCTTAACTGGTTCCAATTTGTTGTAACTGGAAACATATTTTGGTGAAACAACTGACTGATGAACTTGGTCAGTTTCACCAAAATTGATTGGAACGACTGGAGTAATATCAAGGCTTGCTCTCTTGTTGATTGCTTCAGTTGATTCATCGAATGTGACATGAATTGTCTCATGAACCTTTTGGAGTCTATAATTATAAACTCTAAAGGCCTTTCGAATATTTGAATAACCTAAAAATACCCCTTCATCAGCTTTTGCATCAAACTTTCCAAGCTGACTGGAATCGTTTAAGATATAAACTGGACAACCAAATACATGAAAGTATCCAATATTTGGTTTACGATTCCTGAGTACTTCATAGGCAGTCTTCTTATGTCTCTTGATGTAGACTGACCGGTTTTGGGTGTGACAAGCAGTTGCAACTGCCTCAGCCCAAAAACTGGTGGGAAGACCAGATTCAGATAGCATACTTCTGGCTGCTTCTATCAGTGTGCGATTCTTTCTTTCAACAACTCCATTTTGCTCTGGAGAGTGAACTGATGAGAAGTTTTGAGAGATGCCAGTGTCATTGAAAAATGTTTCAAGTACCTTATTTTGGAATTCAGTACCATTATCACTTCGCAACTGACAAACTTTTCGAGTATACTTGAGCTCAATTCTTTTGATGAGAGAGATGATTTCAGCAGGTGCATCACTTTTGGATCTGATGAATACCACCCAGCAGTATCTGGTGAATTCATCAACCACAACTAGAGTGTACTTCTTTCCAGCTCTAGTTTGAACATTCACTGGACCAAAGAGATCCATATGTAGCATGTGAAGAGGTTCAGTGATGCTAATATTTTGCCTAGTTTTGAAACTGGCCCTTTTCTGCTTGCCCATCTCACACCCTGGACATGGCTTTTCTTTATTAAAAGAAATCTGGGGTATCCCATCAACCAGTTGTTTGCGAGACAACTTGTTAATATTTTTAAAATTAAGATGGGATAATCTTTTATGCCATAGCCAGTTGGTGTCCTCATTAGCCTTGGTATAGAAACATTGCTCTTTTGGAGCTGGTTCCATATCCATGATGTACACATTTCCTTTCTTGGTGCAACCATCACCACTTTCCAATCCTTGTTAAATATGGTGCCTTGTGCAATATCGAACAAAACTCTGAAGCCATCATCACAAAGTTGGCTGACACTGATCAGGTTGTATTTCAAACCATTCACAAATGCAACTCTTTTGAATTCGACTTGTCCATTATTGAGCACACCATATCCTTCAGTCTTTCCAGATTGATCATTACCAAACGTCACTGTCGGTCCATCTTGGACAGTGAACTCTTCAAGCAGGGGCTTACATCCGATCATAGTCCGGCCAGCAGCGCTATCCAGATACCAGATATTCTTCTTTCGATCGCCCTGCACAACCACAAAAATCATTAGTTATTTTTGTGAACCCATCTTTTCTTGATGGGTTCACTGGACTTCTCTACAGAAGTCACAGTAGATTGTTGTGGTATTGAACCGGAGGCTGCATCTGGAGCTCTTTCACCAGCTCCAGGTGCAGGAGTAAAAACGATTGGTACTTGATACTTACTCCCCTTATTTTTACCAGATTTTGTTCCAGATGGAACATTCTTATGTTTAGGTTTTGAAGGGAGTGGTTTAATATTTTGTTTGAAAACTGGAGGTAATGAACCTCCTTCCAGATTTTTAATCCGGGCAGTACAACTCTGAACCTGTCGAGACAAAAGTTGGAGTTGACTTTCCAGATTAATCAAAATATTATTTTCATCAGGCAACTGAACCTTGGACCTTGGTTCAGCTGGAGTTTTAGTCTGTCGGGTCTTGGGCACCTTAGACTTTTGAGGTAAAGGCTTGTTACCATTGGCCTTTTTGACTGGAGCTTTAGCCTGTTTGGCTCCAGTTTTAACCTCAAAGGGGGTGGTCTCAATGGGTTCAGTTTTAACAGCTTCAGGTTGATCATAAGGTGTTTCAACCTTGAGAGCTGGAGGCAATGCATGAAGATCTGGTATGAGAGCTGCCATCTCCAGATCTCCAGATTTCCATGCATTCTTCTGGGCATCGATAGTTCTAGAAAATGCATCATAGTTTTTACCAGATGCTTTTACCCATGACTTGATAATCTTTTGTTATTTTTCAAGATCAGAAAATAGTTTTTGATTATCAAGTTCTAAAGCCTCAATCTTTAAAACTGACTCCTTGAGAGCCAACTGGACACTTTGCAAATCATTCAGTTGTGGTTTAACAATGTTTAGTTCAATTAAGATAGTGTCAAGATATCTTTCACTATCAGCTCTTACAGTTTCCACAAAAGCTAAATCACCACTTAATGATTCAGCCAGGTCCAGTTTTAGTTCAGGGTCAATCTGGTGATCATAATCACATACCTTTTTCAAGATGATGTCCACCCATCTTCCAGTGATGACATCTTCTTTTGCCACGTGCTGCTGCTGTTGATCTTCCAAGGCCATGAAACACATGTCCCTTTCCTCTTCTTCATCAACTGATGAGTCAAAAAAAAAAAAAAAAAAAAAAAAAAAAAAAAAAAAAAAAAAAAAAAAAAAAAAAAAAAAAAAAAAAAAAAAAAAAAAAAAAAAAAAAAAAAAAAAAAAAAAAAAAAAAAAAAAAAAAAAAAAAAAAAAAAAAAAAAAAAAAAAAAAAAAAAAAAAAAAAAAAAAAAAAAAAAAAAAAAAAAAAAAAAAAAAAAAAAAAAAAAAAAAAAAAAAAAAAAAAAAAAAAAAAAAAAAAAAAAAAAAAAAAAAAAAAAAAAAAAAAAAAAAAAAAAAAAAAAAAAAAAAAAAAAAAAAAAAAAAAAAAAAAAAAAAAAAAAAAAAAAAAAAAAAAAAAAAAAAAAAAAAAAAAAAAAAAAAAAAAAAAAAAAAAAAAAAAAAAAAAAAAAAAAAAAAAAAAAAAAAAAAAAAAAAAAAAAAAAAAAAAAAAAAAAAAAAAAAAAAAAAAAAAAAAAAAAAAAAAAAAAAAAAAAAAAAAAAAAAAAAAAAAAAAAAAAAAAAAAAAAAAAAAAAAAAAAAAAAAAAAAAAAAAAAAAAAAAAAAAAAAAAAAAAAAAAAAAAAAAAAAAAAAAAAAAAAAAAAAAAAAAAAAAAAAAAAAAAAAAAAAAAAAAAAAAAAAAAAAAAAAAAAAAAAAAAAAAAAAAAAAAAAAAAAAAAAAAAAAAAAAAAAAAAAAAAAAAAAAAAAAAAAAAAAAAAAAAAAAAAAAAAAAAAAAAAAAAAAAAAAAAAAAAAAAAAAAAAAAAAAAAAAAAAAAAAAAAAAAAAAAAAAAAAAAAAAAAAAAAAAAAAAAAAAAAAAAAAAAAAAAAAAAAAAAAAAAAAAAAAAAAAAGTTTCCACAAAAGCTAAATCACCAGTAAATCTGGTGATCATAATCACATACCTTTTTCAAGATGATGTCCACCCATCTTCCAGTGATGACATCTTCTTTTGCCACGTGCTGCTGCTGTTGATCTTCCAAGGCCATGAAACACATGTCCCTTTCCTCTTCTTCATCAACTGATGAGTCATCAGAGTACTCCCATTTTCCCTCAGTTTGTGCCATTAAGCACTGATCCTTTTCTTTTCCATGGACAGGAGGGCAATCTGGGCCTTAAGCTTCTTGTATTTAGCTTTGTAGCTATCATCAGGCCGATTGAAATTAGGGACAGGGGGGCCAGTTTGGTTGTTCAACTGACTAGATCTGCATTCCTTCATAAAGTGACCTTTCTTACCATACTTATAGCATGTAAGATTGGTCATATCCAGAGAGCTGGAGCTGGAAGCATTGTTGGGGCCATTAAATCTTTTAGATTTATGCTTAAACCTGTTAAAGGTTTTAGCAATCATGGCGACCAGATCATCATCGTCAGTTTCATTACAACCATCACTGTTTTCAGTGGTCAGGCCAGAGTTCAAGAAACTGTTTAACATCTCCTTCATTAAGTGTGCCTGGACAGTCTCTGCAGACATTAAAGCAGCACAAGGTCGCTCAGGTACACTAGCAACCTTGGAACTCGGGGCATGGTTCATGGCATCTTGCTTAGCCACCAGTCTTGCAGCATTATTATCTTCAGTGAATCTGAAGGCTCCATAGAGTGATGCAAGAGTATGGCTGTGCAAGGTTTTACCTTGTCTCAAGACAAGAACCATGTTTTCCCATTTGGAAGGAAGAATATCACAAAACTTCTCAAGAAGAATATCCTTATCCTTCTCTACACCCAAGCCTCTCAGCTGATTAATGAGGCTAGAAAATCTGGTGTATGTTCCAGTTAGACTTTCATTGGGCAAGGCAAAGAAGGATTCATACTTCTTGTTCAAGGCAACTTTTCTAGTGACAATAGTGTCATCACCTCCTTCAAACTGAATAACTAATTCAACCCACATTGATTTTGCACTGGGGAACAGCACAAGTGTTGGTGGAGTTACTTTGCAATATATGCACTGAACTGGAGACGACCAGTTGCAGTGTGTATATACCAAGTTCTAGATAGATTACTTATGTAAACGACATAAGTAAAGAACAATGCACTAATACAAATAACTTGTAAAGTAACTTGATGAGACAATATGTAATTTTCAATGTGTAATTTATTTATTGATGTTAAACAAATTACAAGGTTGTTGCGGAACCAAGATAATACAAAGAATGTAAATATCCTAACAACCTATGAAATACAATTGATCTACACTCGGAATTTCTCAAGACAATCGAAACACTTAAAGTTGTGAAATGTTCCTTTTAGCGATTGAGAGAATATTGCACAAGTTCACCAAGAATATTGCAGGTTTGCAAAGTGTGAATTCTATCGAAGAGTATTCGAAGAAGTAATATTCTTGGTTGTGCAATGACTTGTATTTATAGGCAAAGTTAACATTGGGATGTTAACTTTAGCCGTACAAATGTGGTTGAGAGCATTTAAGGAATAACATTTAATTCCTTAAAAAGCAGTGTAAAGTCGCATGATAAAGCAACTTTAATCAACCACCTTTATGTACCTTTTATTACTTAAATAATAAGACAAGGCTTATTATCCGGGTAAAGGTACATAAATCATACAAGTCAATTCCTCGTAATCAGTGTAAAGCTTTGTAAGGGCTTTCCACTGATGGTCTCCAGTTTGTAACTGACTAGAATGCCAAATGGGCTTCGCTGCCATTGCCATTCTCTATCTTCCATTTGTTGTCTTCGACTTCAACTGGAATGATTCTTCAACTGGTCAGTTCTCAACTGGAGGAAGTCTTCAGTTGCGTTGACTGTACGGTGCAACTGGACTTCAATATATTTCTCGACAAATCATCTAGGTCTCCAGTTTCACTGGTCTCCAGATGCAACTGGTGACTGGCAAGTGTAAACTGGTGACTGGACAGTTCCAGGTGAACTGGTCCTAACAAATTCCCCCTATTTGTCTAGAAATATAGTCTAAGTATTTTTCTAGTTCTTGTATCTATACAAGTGTGAACTATAGATACTTGTTCGATTTAAATCTATCTAAGTTTCCAAGGCATTTTTATAGATCAATAAATGCCTTAGGTTTTTCTTTTAGGTTTATTAGATTTTAATCTTTTATCTACCTTGTGGTTACAAACTGGTAACTTCATTTATACAAGGAAATGGAATTTATACAAGTTACAGAATGTAAATACAAATTACAAGTAGATAACTGAAGAAAGAACTTAATGAGATGGCCCTTCGCCAGTTCTTCTTCTCTTGGTCACCAAAGAAATAGGCTGAGAGTCTTCAGGATCAATATTCAACTTTTGCTCAAGATTTTCTTTATGTTGAATTTTGCCCCTTAGAAAGTTTGCCCATGCTTTCTCAAACCTGTTCTTTTGTGCCTTCGCATCCAAAACATTCACCATCTCCACCCATTCGCTGAACCCATATTGCATAGCACCAGGATTGTCAGTTTTAACCAGTGGCCCCCTGGTATAACTAACTTTGACTTGAAAAACTTTGGTGCCTGGCTTGATTGTTACATTTACACCATTAATAGTACCACTATGTCTTCTGGTTGACATGACCTGGGAGTAGTAGCTTCTAGCTTCAGATTCATTTGTAATTCTTATACTCCCAGCACCAGCAGCCAGTATAGCGGACTTGATGTCTTCATTTGAAACCTCGCCAGTTGGTTCAACAAATGTGCTAAGGTCAGCATCTCTAGACAGTGGTCTTCTTGGTTGTGGAATCCTTCTTGGTGGATTCAAAACCTTCTTCACAACCTTCTTAACATTTTCAATTCGTTTAAGAATCCCACTGGCCCTATTCTCCTTGGCCTTCTTGGAGGAAGTCTTCAGTTGCGTTGACTGTACGGTGCAACTGGACTTCAATATATTTCTCGACAAATCATCTAGGTCTCCAGTTTCACTGGACAGTTTCACTGGGTCTCCAGATGCAACTGGAGACTGGCCAGTTTACCAGGTGAACTGGTCCTAACAACATCGATCAACCGAATTCCACCATTGTAAACATTTTAACAACCATTAATAAAAGAACAAAGGCAGGGACGATTGCTTCCTCCCGGGGTTTTTATGCCGGCGATCCTTAAAGGATTAAAGGCTTTTCCTCGTTAACAAATCTAGGTGTTCTTGCTCTTTACTCTTTACTTTTCAAGCATTATTTATTATATCTTTACTTCGATTAGCAATATTTATCATCTTTTATTTCGATACTTATAATTCTGATTATCATTGCTTTAGACCTTAATTTCTTGTTTAGTCGACATAATTGTTTATCAACTCTTTTTATTAAACGCATCTTTGAATCTCAACATATTTTACAAGCCCTTAACCTCACGAACGAAAGTTTGGTTACATTATTGATCTAAGTCTTCATCGTAGATTATCTTAGGTAAATTTTTGACCAAAACAAACTATATGTTTATTTCTTCAATCTTATCACCCGGTCATATATATTTCACTCGTCTTTAAAACATAATCACTACATCTATACTTCCTGATCATACAATCGTTATCACAAGGACTCTGTTTTGGGGCCTCAACAATCTCCTCAAAAGTGTCTGTACCAATTCTTGAGCCTCTACATTATCCTAATTTTGAATGTATTTCGGGTCTAATTTTTGAACTGCAGGTTATTGTGGACAGAAGAAAGGCGGAGGTACATTGAATTGAGGTGGATGGTGAAGATTTTGGTGATAAGGATGATCACAAATAGAGCACTGAACAAGTGTCGATATTTTCACATAACCACTAAACAATTTTCAATATTTGATAGATACCCACTAAACAAGTTTCAGTCTTTTCACATACCCACTAACCAAATTTTAGTCTCTTCACATACCCACTAATCGTGTTACGCGATATACATTCTATTATAGTCTTTGTGAGTCCCAAATATAGATGATTAAAACCCTACTGGCAAGTAGTTCTAACTGGAAAATGACCAACTCAGAATACGATCCAGGTATGGATGAACAATACGATAAAGGTACTGAAAGTAAATACAAGAAACAATAAGGGCTGAAACTATATAGATAATATGTATAGATCAAGTATGTAGCATTGAGACACGATGTACTTTTCAATGTATTTGATTTATTGATATATAAACAAATACAAAGGTTGTTGCGGAACAAAGATAAACACCCAAGTGTAAATATCTAAACAACCTAGAAATACAAGTGATCTAATAACTTGGAAATACTCGTAAGGATTACTTAGAGTATATCTCACAAGTTGCAATGCTAAAGTTTCAAGCAAATTGCAAGTTGTGAGAAGACTTATATTTATAGACCAAGTCCATGATGACGTGGACCAGATCGTACAAAATATGGTTGGGAGCATTTAAGGAATTAAAGCTAATTCCTTACATGTGTACTTTTAAGGTTAAGTATATAAGTCTTTTGATGTGACTTATCATACCTTATTCCCAACCTTTACTTTACCTTGTACCTTTATTAATAGTTAAATCTATTAACCGGGTAAAGATATGTAAAGTAAAAAGTCTTCCTCGTAATCAGTGTAAAAGTGTGTAAATACTTTTACACTGAGATGCTTCAGTCTTCGATCAGGTAGAATCAGCTTCTGAGCTCCACATCTGAGCTGATTCTCTTTCTCCAGACTTCAGTCTTTGACTTCATTCTGAACGGTATTCTGATACGTTGATCTGAACTGAAGTGAAGCTGCAGTGAACTAATTCTAAGCGACCTCAGAATTCTATACAAGTATTCTTCACTGAGCTTCAGCTATTTTTGAACAAATTATACTTGGTCGATTTTCGACCCAACAAATTCTCCCTATTTGTTCTGAAATAGTGCATGCATCTCAGACTTCTACCTATACATGTTTGTAAGTCTGAAATGCAAGTTTTTGTTTAAGTTGTAAAAAATGTCTAAGTACATCTTATAGATCATTGATGTCTCAGAATTTTACTTGTGGTTTTTCTAACTTAAACTTATCATCTACTTATGACCTACAAAATGTAACATATATATACAAACTGAAGTGTTTGTTACATTTGCAAATATTTATACAAGTATATGATAATCTGAAAAAGGAACTACTTCTTGGCAGGCCTTGAACCAGAAGGTGCTTCAGTAGGTTTCCTTTTCAGTGGAGAATGATCCTTCTTTCCAAACAATCTGCCTTCAATCTCTACCTTGGCCTGCATCTTTTGTTGTATTCTTGATAACCATGCACCAATCAAAGCATATTTCGGCTTCCCCCTCAGTATTTGGATCATCTCCCTATGCTCAGAAATCCCAAACTCGTGCACTGAAACCTGATGATATTCTTCAGCTGCCCTTCCTTCTCTTTTAACAACCAAGTCAAAAAGCTTCAATCCATCAGCTTTTGTTACTTCCATATCAACTATTTTAGCTGGATGAGATCGATGCTTCATATAATGCTCATACTAATCTCTTTCATGTTTTCTTTCAATTTCAATAGCATCATCAGACATTGGCTTGAAGGTAGAGAGATCAGCATCACGAATATTCTTCCTTGAAGATCTTGGTCCAGTCACTTTGGGCTTTGTGGGTGGCCTAGCCAATTCTTTTTCAACCTTCAGAACTCCAGCCAGAATTTCTTTCTTTTTAATTGCCATCTCTTTTTCTCTATTTTTCACCAAGTCCTCAATGGACATCTTGAAAGTGAGATGGTCCAGCTTTTGTTCTAAGGGAGAATAATTTACCCCATACTCATATTCCATCATATCAACAATAGCTTTCTGCACTCTTGGATCATTTTTGATCTTCAGATATCTTTCCAGGGAGAGACCAAGAGCTGCAGCATCAATATGATCAAGGGTTCCCATTTTCTGATGTTGAACCCTTTCTCTTTCCTTGTTTCCCCCCACATAATGAATTGATTAGAAACTTGCTTCTGCAAAGCTTCTAATTTCTTGCTATCAGCATTAGGATCATGAATGGGATAACCATGTTCATCAACATTCTCACCAACCACCAAGCCAGAACCCTTAGAATCTTTCTTTGTAGGTTCATCCACCACTGGGGCCTTGCCCTTATCCTTTTTTGCTGGTTTAGAAGCTTGCACTTTAGATCTCTGAACCTGTTCCCCCTGAACTGAGGCACTACCAGATAGTACCTCAGCTTGCTTCTTGGTTGCTTCGATTAATTCTTGAGTACTTGAAAGCAGACCAATAGGCACATTTCCCCCTTTGGGGACCTCAGAAGGCATCTTTGAATATACATCAATCGCCGTTTGGATGGCCTTCAGAGGTTCCCAACTCTGCTGCAGAAGGCAATCAGAAATGCCTTTTGCCATTGTAGAGAACTGAGCCCTTAACCTGAATGATGAGTTAAGGTTCAGATTCTCTTTTTCAGTAAGCTCTTTCAGCAATTTCCTATCTTCTTCAGAGAATGAAGGAGGAGGAGGAGGAGCAACAACAACATTTTCCTTTTTAAGCAGGGTCAGAATTTCATCTAACTGCTTGGACTGGCCTTTAACAACTTCTTCGAGAGTAGATACAGATTTCTGAACTTCTTCAACAGCTTTGTCTACCTTCTCGGAAGTGTCTTGAGTGAGTTCTAAGACCATCCTTCTGACCCCTTCTTCAACCTTTTCAGCCACAGAAGCTGAAATCTGAGTAACAAGATTCTGAGATATCTCAGACTTCAGCCTCTCAATCACATTATCACTAACAACAGACCCAAGTTCTTTTTCATTGACACTTGGCCTTTTAACAACTTCTTCGAGAGTAGATACAGATTTCTGAACTTCTTCAACAGCTTTGTCTACCTTCTCGGAAGTGTCTTGAGTGAGTTCTAAGACCATCCTTCTGACCCCTTCTTCAACCTTTTCAGCCACAGAAGCTGAAATCTGAGTAACAAGATTCTGAGATATCTCAGACTTCAGCCTCTCAATCACATTATCACTAACAACAGACCCAAGTTCTTTCTCATTGACACTTGGCCTTTTTACCAACTCATTCACCTCCTTCCCGACTGCCAGAACTTCTTGTTTTATCAATTCAATACCAGATGTCAAGTTCGCAACAACTGAAGCTTGCACATCTCTTTTGGCCAGTCTGAAGGCTTCCCTGGTAGCCAAACTTATCTTATTACATGAATGTACCAGCTCATTTAGCTTACCACTTACTAGTCCCTCATTCCCAACAACCTTGGTGAACTCAGTGCCAATAAACATCTGAGCACCCTTCATTTCAGCCAGGGACGTAGTATTGGCAGCTAGAGATTTGGTTAAGTACTCAACCTTGATAAGTAGGCTTTGGACTTCAGCATTTTGCTTCTCTAACTGTGCTTCTACACTCAAAGGAGGAGGTGGTTGTGTAGAAACAGAAGCCACAAAGGGAAGTTTACCAAGCCCATCTAAAGCCTTTTCCAATTGCATTTCAGTTGGACTCTCAGATTCAGTGGCAGAGTCCAACTCCTTTTCAGTTTCACCATCATAATTAATGGGCCTTGGCACTTGGTGAATTTATGGGTGTAAGTGTTCAAGTTGTGGTTGAAAACGTGGTGAAGTAACATAGGCAGGTGCAGAGCCAGGTGGAAAATATGGATGTTGATGGGAAGTTTCAGGTTGGCGATATGGTTGTTCAATATTTTGGATTTCTGGGGGAGGTTGGACGTTTGTGAGGCTGAAGGTTGGCTCAGAATCAGAAGACTGATTCTCCTCCAGTAAGCCATCATTAAACTCAAAGTCAGCAAAGGAATCAAGATTCCCTTGAGGTGGCTCATCTTCATCCCAGAGGTTAGTTAAAACTGCAGTCTGATCAGATATGCCCTGGTTCAGATCACTGGTACCTGAACCAGCTCCTGGTTCAACAACTGCTACTGCAGATGCATCGTTACCAGATTTATTGGTTGGCTCAGCCATCGCTTCATCGCCAAAGACAGTAGACACGGGGATTGCCTTAATGATTCTCGTATCGTCATCAAGAATCACTTCATCGGCTGTAGAGTCTGGAATCTCAGTCTCAAGTGGTGTCACACCAAAGACTTCATCAATTCGTGCTGCATTAGAGTGTGAGATTTGTGAAGTTACAGGGGGTGCGCGTGCAGACACGGACTCTATTGTGTACTGGGCGGACACACTAATATTTTCTTCACCATCTCCTCCTAAAGAAGTTTTGGAGATGGCTGCTTGTGGGTATCCCTTTAGACTCGATTCCTCTGGTTCTTGTTGAGAAGATCCAGAGGGGTTTGCTTCGGTACTAATGTCCTTGGGCTGTGAGGACTGCTTATATTTACGTCGTTTTAAAACGCCCTTTGGAGATCCTGAGGGATCTTTTGGGAGATCCTCAGGTTGGTCAGTGGAGGAGGGAATTGGTGGTTGGGTAGAAGAAGTTGTTGGGGTTTTAAACAACTTCAACATTTGACCACCAGGTGCACCAATGGGTCTCGCATTCTTTTGCGACCCACTCGGATCTGAAGTAGACAGCTTTGATAGATCCCTGCAGAACTCCGTTGCGGATGATTCAAGCCCCTCCAAATGATACGCATCTCCAAGCATATTCATGAAGCAGATGCTCAAAAATCTAGGGAATGAGATATGTGGACTTCTTTTCCCTTTTAATTTTGTTACCAGCTGAGAGAAAAGTATCTCAGCGAAGTCCACCTCAATCCCATGCCACAAGTAATACCCAATCTCTACTTGTGTCAAGGAAATCTGGTCCAATCCACCCCAGTTTCCTCCAAGGCACTCCACAATCTGAGTCCAGAAATATCGCCAACAATTTTTAAATCCAGACAGAAAAATATGTCCAGATGTTCTCAGATTGTGTTCTGCATCAACCATGTCATCGTGACCCATGGCGTGCAGTACTTCCCTGAAATTGACTCCTTTAAGCCTTTTAGCATAGGCTGTAGAAGAGGGAAGATAGTTCAAATGAAGGGCCTCCCGAAACCCATCAAGTGAAAGGATATACTGCTTTGTGCCTTCTTGTAAAGAAAAAGCAATGGATTTTTCATCCTTGCTCAGAGTAGCAGTATACCAGAATTCAAGTAAGTATCTATGATACATTACTTGAGGATTTGCAGTCAAGGCGTAATGGAGAGGGGATTGTTCAAGAAATTTATTTATCCTCCCCCATTAGAGTTTTGCCTTTGGCGTTCAGTGCAGCCATGAAATTATTCATATTGAATCGAAGGGTCGATGGCTCGAACCCTTTTGGCCATTGTGCACTGGCCTTGACTACCTTAGATGGTTTGTATTCGAAAGATATGAGTGATTTGACTACTTTAGCCATTATTTCTACAAGGGAAAACTGAATATGAAAGATGAATTTAGGGTTTAGGAGTTATGAAGGAATGAGAAAAAAAGAGAGAGAATGATGATTGGGAGTAAATGTAAGGAGAAGTAAATGAAGGAATTGTTTTGGGAAGAGTATTTATATTTATGATGGAATACAAAAGGTTTTTCCAAAATAAATAAAATAAAATGATTTTGAAATTCAAACCCAAAAATGAAATATTATTTTAATGAAATCAGTTTTGATCGGGTTTGAAGTCCGAAAATAATTTTTGGGTATACGTCCGCATTTAATGCAACGACGGCTATGACCCCACATTTTCACAAAACTTTTCAACACTTTAAAGAAAAAGTGATCATTACTTTCCTTTTACGGCGCAACTTGTGTGACACGTCAGCCAAAAACATCATTATTCAAACGTTAAACAGTAACCTTCACGTGTTCACACAACGACCAAGTATCCAAAATACATTATAAAGGACAGACTCATTTCAGAAATAATATACAAAATCTGAGCATGATCAGAATCAAGGAATCTGAACCATCTCAGTTTACACAATTATTCTGAAATCATTTCAGAAATTCTGAGGCATTTCAGTCAAAATATTTTTCTGAAAGCAAAGTCCCCCCTTAGAGAAAAATTCTTTTTAAACAAAAAAAATATTTGACACTTCCCCCTGAGGTGATGCTATATATGATTTAACATACCTAACTCACTGATGAGATGTTTAAACGTTTTGACATCTAAGGGTTTTGTAAAAACATCAGCGAATTGTTTATCAGTGGGAATGAAATGAAGTTCAATGTCACCTTTAATAATGTGATCTCTAATAAAATGATACCTGAGGTCGATATGCTTGGTTTTGGAGTGCATGACAGGATTTTGAGAGATGGCAATGGCACTGGTGTTATCACAAAATATTGGAGTCTTTGTATACTTAACACCATAATCAGTTAGTTGGTTCTTCATCCATAAAATCTGAGCGCAGCAACTGGCTGCAGAAATGTATTCAGCTTCAGCTGCGGAGAGTGATACTGCAGTCTGTTTCTTACTTGTCCAACTAACCAATTTGCCACCTAGGAAATGACAACCACCTGTGGTACTTTTCCTTTCTATTTTACAACCTGCATGATCAGAATCTGAATAACCCATTAGATCTAGACTTGAGCCTTTGGGATACCAAAGACCAAGTCTGGGGACACCTTTAAGGTATCTGAAAATCCTTTTCACAGCATTTGCGTGTGCTTCTTTGGGATCAGACTGAAATCTTGCACAAAGGCATGTTGCAAACATTATGTCAGGTCTACTAGCAGTTAAGTACATGATGGATCCCACCATACCACGATATTTTGTGGGATCCACTTGTTTTCCATTGGGATCTGAGTCCAAAGTTAATGGTGCAGAAATAGGAGTATCTTTTGATGAGACATAATCAAACTGATATTTCTTTAATAAATCTCTGACATATTTTTCTTGATTTATAAAAATACCATCACTGGTTTGTTTCACTTGAAGACCTAGAAAATATGTCAGTTCACCCATCATACTCATTTCATACTCATATGACATTATTTTAGAAAACTGTTCACACATTTTGTTATTTGTAGACCCAAACACAATATCATCAACATAAACTTGTACAAGTAAGATATCACTTTTATCATGCAATATGAATAAAGTGCTATCTATTACACCCCTTTTAAAACCATTTTTCAGAAGATGTTTAATAAGAGTATCATACCAGGCTCTAGGTGCTTGTCTCAGACCATATAAAGCTTTGTTCAGTCTGTACACCCAATGAGGTCTTTTTTCATTTATGAACCCTGGTGGCTGATGCACATACACAACTTCTTCCAATTCACCATTCAAGAATGCACTTTTAACATCCATCAGATAGACTTTGAACTCATGATGAGCTACAAAAGCTAAGAAAATTCTGATAGCTTCTAGTCTAGCAACTGGTGCAAAAGTTTCATCAAAGTCTACTCCTTCTTCTTGAGAGTAACCCTTTGCAACAAGTCTTGCTTTGTTTCGAATCACGTGACCATCTTCATCAATCTTCTTCGGTTCTATCAGAGATAAGAAGTTGACATTTAAGCATTGATAACTTGTGGCTCTTCTGGTCTGAACCCCACTAGTGGAATTTCCAATGATTTGCTCGATTGGATGTGCTTTTGTCCACTTAGTGTATTGACCAGGATGAACTATGATATCAGTGCAAGAACTCCTCTGAATTACTTCAGGAGGTGCTTCAGAAAAGACTACCTCAGTCTCATCATCTTCCTCCTGCAGATCATGATTTGCATCATGAAACTGTTCAGAATGGGGTAATTCAGTGGAACCTGATATCTGAGGAGAAGCAGCATGTACATCTGATCCAATAGTCAGTTCAGAAGGTAGTTTAAAACTGACTGGAGGATAGAATGGAATGTTGCTTGACTTGATTATTATTGGTTCTGAACTGAGATGTTCAGAAGCAGGTTCAGGTGACTGATCAGATTCAGCAATAGGATCAGAATCACCAAAACTTATTGGACTTTCTGAGGGTGGTACAGGAATAGAATTCTTAAAGATTGCAGAATTAGATTTATCAAAGGTAATACGAATTGACTCATCAACCTTTTCAAGTCTCTTGTTATAGACTCTAAAGGCTTTGCGATTTGATGAATATCCTAGGAAGTATCCTTCATCAGCTTTTGCATCAAATTTTCCAAGCTGACTTGAATCATTCAGAATGTATACTGGGAATCCAAATACATGGAAATATCCAATATTAGGCTTTCTGTTTCTGAGTACTTCATAGGCTGTCTTCTTGTGTCTTTTGACATAGACAGATCTGTTCTGAGTGTAGCAAGCAGTTGCAACAGCTTCAGCCCAGAAATTCTTGGGAAGACCAGATTCATTTAGCATACTTCTAGCAGCTTCAATCAGCGTACGATTCTTTCTTTCTACAACACCATTCTGCTCTGGTGTGTGGGCTGAGGAGAAGTTCTAAGATATGCCAGTTTCAGTGCAGAAGGACTCTAAAGTGGCATTTCTAAATTCAGTGCCATTGTCACTTCTGAGCTGACAAACTTTTCGCTTATGCGTGAGTTCAATTTGTTTGATGAGAGCAATGATTTCAGCAGTAGCTTCACTCTTGGATCTGAGGAAAATTACCCAGCAGTATCTTAATATTCATCAACAACAACAAGGGTATACTTCTTTCCCGCTCTTGTCTGAACATTCACTGGTCCAAAGAGGTCCATGTGAAGAGGTTCAGTTATACTAAAACTTTGCTTTGTCTTGAATGAAGCTCTTTTCTGCTTACCCATTTCACAACCTGGACATGGCTTGTCTTTATTGAAAGACATTGAGGGTATCCCATCAACAAGTTGTTTTCTTGACAACTTATTAATATTCTTGAAGTTCAGATGGGATAATCTCTTGTGCCACAACCAGTTTGTGTCTTCATCAGCCTTTGTGTAGAAACATTGTTCAGTGGGTGAACTATTCATATCAATGATATAAATGTTTCCTTTTCTTGGTGCAATCAAAACTACCTTTCCATCCCTGTTGAATATGGTGTCTTGTGAAATATCAAATAATACCTTGAAGCCATCATCACACAGTTGACTGACACTGATCAGGTTATATTTCAAACTGTTCACATATGCAACACGTGTGAATTTGACTTGTCCATTATTCACAATACCATATCCCTCAGTTTTTCCATTTTCATCATTTCCAAATGTTATTGAGGGCCCCTCTTGCACCCTATATTCCTCCAGCAGGGTTTGATAACCAGTCATGGTTCTACCAGCAGCGCTGTCAAGATACCATATATTCTTCTTTCGGTCTCTCTGCACAAACACAAAGATTAGTTCTTTTTGGGAACCCATCTGGTGATGGGTTCGCTAGACTCTCCCTTAGCAGTCTCAGATTTCTTTGGTTCATAATGGACTGAAGGATCGAAGGGGATCTCAGTCATAATCTCAGATGACACAAAAACAGTTGGTTTGATGAGGGGCTCAACCTTTTTCTTCTCAGATTTTTGCTTGATTTGTTTGGAAAAAGGTTTTGCATTTTGTTTAGGTTGAAGAGGAGTAGTTTCAACATTCTTTAAACGTGCATTACAACTCTGCACTTGTCTGGCCAATAACTGAAATAGACTCTCTAACCTCAACAAAATTGATTCTTCATTAGACACCTGAGCCTTACCTGAATCTGAGGTAGAAGGCTCAGTGAGGGAGATATTTTTCTTCTTCTTTTGTCCTTTTGGAACCTTAGATGAAGTCTGAGGGGGTGGCTTTTTGGTTTTAGTCTTCTTTTCTGAAACAGTTGTCTGAGCTATTTCAGATTTACCCTCAGATTGTTCCTGGGTCTTATCAGTTACAGTTTTCTGTTTGCCAACTTTAGGAAAAATAATTTCAGGTTTCATTTCCTTTGGAAGTACATCTAAATCAGTGATTATAGATGCCATGTAAAGATCACCAGATTCATATGCTGTTCTTTGATTTGCAAAAGTATTTTTAATTGCAGCATCTGGTTTTGGTGCATTCATCTAAGATTTAATTATTTTCTGTTCTTTTTCAAGGATGGTTTTCAATTCTTCTTTTTCCAACTCTAAAGTGGCAACCATAGACTGATAACTTTTTAAAGCCAAATGAACATCTTTCAGCTCTTTTAGTCTGGCCTGACTGGCGTTCAGTTCAGAAGTATTATTTTCAAACATTTTTAGGCTTTCTGAACGCACAGTTTCAACAAATGAAATGTCAGCCTCTAAAAGAACCAAAAGGTCCAGTTTTTGTTCCTCATCACTTTCAAAACCAAAGTCACTAACCTTTTTCATGACTATATCCACCCAATGACCAGATTCAACATCAGACTTGACCAAATGACCTTGATCTTCACGTGCCATGAAACACATGTCCCTAACTTCTTCCTCATCATCAGACGATTCATCAGATTCTTCCCATTTTTTAGTCTTGGCAATCATACAACTATTATTGCTTGAGTTGCTTTGAGCCATGAGAGCTATTTGGGCTTTCAGCTTCTTGTACTTAGCCTTATAGCTGTTATCAGGTTTCTGAAAAATAGAATGGTTAGGGGCAGATTGTGATGATGAAGGCTGACTAGATCTACATTCCTTCATGAAATGTCCTTTCTTGCCACACTTAAAGCATTCAAGATTAGACTTATCAATAGAAGCGCTGGAAGCAAATGGTTTTCCAGATCGATTAGATTTGGCCTTAAAACGATTGAACGTTTTAGCCAGCATGGCAACCAGATCATCATTGTCATCCTCATCACAACTATGAGTTACATTACCAGAAATACCAGTTTTTAACATTTCAGACACCATCTTCTTCATCGAGTCAGAATGATCACTCTTAGAAGATAGTAGAGCAGTCCCATGTGGTTCAGAATTATGAACCATGACTGAACTGGTAGAAGCATGATTTTTGGCATCTTGCTCAGCCACAGCTCTCTCAGCTTTGTTTTCTTCAGTGTACCTGAAGGTTCCATATAGGGAAGCAAGAGTGTGACTGTGCAAGGTTTTTCCTTGTCTTAAAACCAAGATCAAGTTTTCCCATCTAGAAGGTAAGATGTCACAAAACTTTTCCAACAAAATTTCTTTGTCTTTAGTTACACCCAGGGCTTTCAATTGATTTACCAGATTAGTGAATCTGATGTAAGTTTGTGTTAAAGTTTCACCAGGGATAGCAAAAAAAGACTCATATCTTTTATTCAAAGCAACTTTTCTTGTGACAATTGTCTCATTGGTGCCTTCAAATTGTGTCATGAGTTCCTCCCACATTAATTTTGAATTTTCAAGTAAAACAAGGGTGGGCATAAAAGTTTCAGGAACAGCATACAAGATCATATTTTGCAGCTTGGTATCAAGGTCTACCAGCCTATGATCTTCTTCAGACCAATGATCCTTCTCCTTGGGTGAAACCCTAGGAGTCCCATCGGCATTTCTGACAACAGTGGAGGCATTCAAGGGGACAAAGGGTCCTTCTTTGAGAATATCGGTCAAATGTCTTTCAACACCAGCAATATATTTTAGCATGCATGCTTTCCATGTTTGAAAATTTTCACTGTTCCCATCAAACTTGGGAACAGGATTATTTGGAAAGTGTACGTGCACATTATGTGATGGTATATTGTTGTTGATGATAGGGGGTGGAGTAGGTGGAGTATTAGCATTAGCATTAGCATTAGTATTAGCATTAGCATTAGGGTCAGGGCCTGTATTGAACATTTGGTCAACCATCTTTGCAGATCAAAGGTTAATGAATTAATATAATTCATTAGCATTAGCATTAGCATTAGCATTAGCATTAGCATTAGCATTAGCATTAGCATTAGCATTAGCATTAGCATTAGCATTAGCATTAGCATTAGCATTAGCATTAGCATTAGCATTAGCATTAGCATTAGCATTAGCATTAGCATTAGCATTAGCATTAGCATTAGCATTAGCATTAGCATTAGCATTAGCATTAGCATTAGCATTAGCATTAGCATTAGCATTAGCATTAGCATTAGCATTAGCATTAGCATTAGCATTAGCATTAGCATTAGCATTAGCATTAGCATTAGCATTAGCATTAGCATTAGCATTAGCATTAGCATTAGCATTAGCATTAGCATTAGCATTAGCATTAGCATTAGCATTAGCATTAGCATTAGCATTAGCATTAGCATTAGCATTAGCATTAGCATTAGCATTAGCATTAGCATTAGCATTAGCATTAGCATTAGCATTAGCATTAGCATTAGCATTAGCATTAGCATTAGCATTAGCATTAGCATTAGCATGCACATTATGCGATGGTATATTGTTGTTGATAGGGGGTGGAGTAGTATTAGCATTAGCATATAGCATTAGCATTAGCATTAGGGTCAGGGCCTGTATTGAACATTTGGTCAACCATCTTTACAGATCAAAGGTTAATGAATTAATATAATTCAACCTTGCTGCTCTGATACCAATTGTGAGTCCCAAATATAGATGATTAAAACCCGACTGACAAGTAGTTCTAACTGGAAGATGACCAGTTCAGACTACGATCCAGATATGGATGAACAATACGATAAAGTTACTGAAAGTAAATGCAAGAAACAATAAGGGCTGAAACTATATAGATAATATGTATAGATCAAGTATGTAGCATTGAGACACGATATACTTTTCAATGTATTTGATTTATTGATATATAAACAAATACAAAGGTTGTTGCGGAACAAAGATAAATACCCAAGTGTAAATATCTAAACAACCTAGAAATACAAGTGATCTAATAACTTGGAAATACTCGTAAGGATTACTTAGAGTATATCTCACAAGTTGCAATGCTAAAGTTTAAAGCAAATTGCAAGTTGTGAAAAAACTTATATTTATAGACCAAGTCCATGATGACGTGGACCAGATCGTACAAAATATGGTTGGGAGCATTTAAGGAATTAAAGCTAATTCCTTACATGTGTACTTTTAAGGTTAAGTATATAAGTCTTTTGATGTGACTTATCATACCTTATTCCCAACCTTTACTTTACATTATACCTTTATTAATAGTTAAATTTATTAACCGGGTAAAGATATGTAAAGTAAAAAGTCTTCCTCGTAATCAGTGTAAAAGTGTGTAAATACTTTTACACTGAGATGCTTCAGTCTTCGATCAGGTAGAATCAGCTTCTGAGCTCCATATCTGAGCTGATTCTCTTTCTTCAGGCTTCATTCTTTGACTTCATTCTGAACGGTATTCTGATACGTTGATCTGAACTGAAGTGAAGCTGCAGTGAACTAATTCTGAGCGACCTCAGAATTCTATACAAGTATTCTTCACTGAGCTTCAGCTATTTCTGAACAAATTATACTTGGTCGATTTTCGACCCAACAGTCTTATGTTGGCAGGACCGATAAGAAGATAATGGGTAAGTTATTCAATCATAGACAGTGGGCACTATAAAGTTTCTGATGATATACTGTATACAGAGCTTTACCTCCGTATAAAAGACTGGATACGAAGGACCCTTCGTAAACAGCGAAGGTACCAACATATTGTACTAAGCAAACATATCCGTAGCCGAAGCTACGATGCATACCTCCATAATTCCGGAGCTCCCAAAGATGATCACAAATAACAAACAGATACACATGAATTCTTTCCATGCTTATCCGATCTCCCAAAAAGGGAATGAAATCAAACACCCCTAAAACTTAGGAGGTGGTTTCAGAGTCCTAAGATATCTCTTCCATACTTAGAAGATATCATGAAGAGGGGAAGGGATTTACCCTAAATTCTTATCTTTCCCTCCAAGACTTTACCTCCGTATAAAAGACTGGATACGAAGGACCCTTCGTAAACAGCGAAGGTACCAACATATTGTACTAAGCAAACATATCCGTAGCCGAAGCTACGATGCATACCTCCATAATTCCGGAGCTCCCAAAGATGATCACAAATAACAAACAGATACACATGAATTCTTTCCATGCTTATCCGATCTCCCAAAAAGGGAATGAAATCAAACACCCCTAAAACTTAGGAGGTGGTTTCAGAGTCCTAAGATATCTCTTCCATACTTAGAAGATATCATGAAGAGGGGAAGGGATTTACCCTAAATTCTTATCTTTCCCTCCAAGACATTACCCTCTATATAAAGAGGAGTTGTCATACGGCACATAATCATCAACACATTCGACTTCCGAATCCCTAACTATCACAAACAAACCCTAAGCCTCATAAATCGGCTAGAGAAAACAGCTATAGGCGTAAAGCGGCCTAAGGCCCTCTGACCGGAAGGGAATTGCCAACAAAACACCCAAAACCCCTCTCACACCTTCGATTGAGCCATAATGCGATTATTTGATCAAACAAATTGGCACCATCCGTGGGACCTTTGCTATCAAATTGGAATCCATTCACGATCAAAAAAGCATTATGTCAAACCTTAATCCCTTTCCAGGACAACATGGGTCAGATGTTGTGTAACACCCGTGAGTTGACCACGAAAACTTTTGAGTCAAAATAAAAATTTAAATTCGAAAATGCGCCTCGTATTCGTCTGTCGGCATCGTATTTGAAAATCGACATTGTATTTTATAAACGACCTCGTAATTTTATCTCAGCACTGTATTTGGGTATGGCCTTGTATTTCAATATCGGCATCGCAATTTCAGCCTAGTAAGATGGCAAGCATGGAACCCTTCTATTTTACCCTACATATAAATACTCTTTATTCTTCACAAACTTTCATTTCCATCACCTTAGCCACCTAGCAAAAACACACACACACCTTTGCTACCTCACTTTTGCTACCCCATTTTACTACCCCATTTGCTACCTCAAAAACATCAAGTTTTATGGAAATCAAACCTTATTTTGTTTAGATTTAGCTTCAACAACAGGTGTTTTTACGTCCTAAACATCATCCCAAACATCTATTTTGGTCAGATTTGATGTAAGAATCAAAACCCATTTTATACTCTTCTTTTAGTATTTTTCGGTTTTTCTTTTAATACACACGCTACACCCACCAAGTATTAAACTTTTTACGTCCAAAACGTTTAGAAACATATACTACAACTTTTGTCAAAGTTTCGTGTGATTTCATTAACAAAATCTTGAGATTTAAGGAATTTTGTACACTTTTTTATAAACTTTGTCAAATGGGTCTTTGAGATTTAAGTCCGTTTTCGAGTTTCCGACTTTAGTATTGTTTTCCCATCATATTTGTGGGTCTAAAAGTACAATATGATGTTAAAAACACCTTTCAGATCGAAAGAAATGATTAGGGTTTTCTAGAACAAAATTGGGGAAGAACAGCTCAAATTTGCGACCCCGCCACTCAATTTGCGACCCCGTTCACTATTCCAATTTCAGTTTGTCTTTTAGTGAAATACTACCCCAGAATTTGTGACCTCGCAATTCTCAATCTAGCCTCTCAATTTATCCTCTCAATTTAGCCTCTTAATTTAGCCTCTCAATTTCAACCTCTCAAATAAGACCCCAATTCTCAAATAAGACCCCAATTCTCAAATAAGACCCCAAATTCAATTTAAGACCCCAAATCCAATTTAAGACCCCAACTTTCAATTGAGACCTCGGATTTCGATTACTACCTCGGTTTAGACAACTTTGGTCAACTTTAGTCGATTTGGTCAACTTAGTCGTAATTTGGTCAACTTCAGTCAAACTCGAGAATTTTGGTCAAAGTCAAACTTGAGCGCTTTTGGACAACTTAGTTAACACTTGGTGGCACGTTATGAGCACGCTTTTCTATAATGAATACATACTTAATTGCGATAACTTGAAACAGATTGATTGTGTACCGGTTACTTGCTTTCTGATATCTTGTGTAGCTTAAACTTGTTGCTAGCAGTCAGGTGAGTTTTCGTAGCCCCTTCTTACTTATGTTTTGGGGTGAAAGGAATACAAAATGTATTTTCATATATGCCGTAACTGCTTTCATTATTATTCGATGGCTATTAGACTACTTTATGATATCGATATACATTCTAGCCAGGTCATGTTTATGACTGTAAGGGCACGCATTGATATTCATACTAGCCAGGTCATGTTTATGACTGTAAGGGCACGCTTTGATATTCATACTAGCCAGGTCGACTGTAAGGGCACGCTTATATGTATTCATACTTATGTATCGTAAGTAGGTCTATAGCCACACCATACTATGTTATTCATGTATTCACATTTGACGGCATAAAACTTATTTATTCAAACGATAAATGTTTCAAGTGATTATTCAAGTAAACGATTTGTGATTCAAATGAGGGTTTCAAGTATACAAACATGATTTCAAAACCTACGAACTCACCAAACTTTGTGTTGACTCTTTGAAGTATTCCTTTCAGGTAATCAAGTAAATCATGGCTAGGATGGTAGCATGGGACTCGTAGCAGACTTCAGGCTTAGGACTTGGAGTGTTGCATGCTTTTCTATGTGCTAGTTGGCATTATGCCTAATCGTTTCCCCTGCGTGGGAATTTATCTTATGTTTTATTTGAATGCTATTGAATCTATGTTTTGTGACTTGTGTTTTTCTTATATGAACTATGTATTCGACTATTTATGTTTAATCTATGCACTCATTTAGTTATTCCTATGTAACATCCATGTGCGCGTGTGCTTATCTTGCACCCCGAGTTTTCCGCCTTAGTCGGGGTGCGACAGATTGGTATCAGAGCCGTGGTTATAGTGAATTAGGTGGATTTACCTAGACTATAACTTAGGAACCGCACGTAGCATGCATGATAGGAATTATGTGTGCATTCAATCTTTGTGAATCTTATCTATATCCGTGATATTCATACTATTGTATTCATTCATGTGTAGACCTTAGAACCATGCTACCTTGCCACGTGTATTCATGCTATTGGTATTCAAACTATGAGATGGGTTAAATTTCAGTGATAATAATAAGTTAGCGAGATGAAGTGCTGTTAGCGAAGATGTATGGCGATATATCATCACAGAAAAGCCTGATCACCTTTTCGCGTGTGGTATATGTGCCTATGGAATTGTTAGCAACATGGATCGTGCCTAAGATGGTTAGAGTGTGGTAGGTAAACTGATATGCTTAATGGGCGTTGGTTGGGTGGAGGGTTAGCCGCTGGTACACCTTGTATACATACCTTGCCAATACCTTGAGGGCATATCAGAATTTTGTTCCGACCTTGCATTAGATGTACTAGGGGTGTGGAGGGAAAGCCGCTGGTATCACCTGTATACATACACCACTAGTGCATCGGATGTAGGTGTTAGATTCGGACCGCACTTTAGCTGTTGAAATTTAATTGGATTTGAATTTGAATTTAAGCTGAATTTGTAACGTTATATATCTTGTAAGCTATCATTCATGTGTTGGATTCATTATGTGTATTCTTTATGCGTGAAAAATTATTTGCAAGTTATTTGAAAACTAATACGAGTGCGTTGAGAGTAAGTAACATCGAACGATATGTATGACACGAAGTGAGTCAGCTATTTTACATTCCACGTGAAGATAAGGTAGTAGGATGGGCGCAATGAATCCACGTCAGGACGAATAAAGTAGTGATGTGCGAAATCGAGTAATAAAATTTATAAACGCGAATTTCCAAAAAGACTGACTACAACACACTCACAGGCAGTGGACCTGATCGCATGCAGTATAGTAAATTCGGTAAATCCGAGGTCGATCACAAGGACTAGTAAAGTAATTGTTAAAATGAAGTAGTTAAAGTAAAAGGGGTTTTGTGACCGAATTGTCACTTTGCAAAAGGTAAAAGTAAATAAATTAAATCCGGTGTTACCGGGGCAGGGTTCGTCGGAAGACGAAAGTAAAAATGATTTTATGACAATAATATAAAAAGGGGCACCTACTTGGACTAGCTTACATGTCAATCACAGGGTCTAAAAATCACTTGCATTGTTGAACGACTTAAAAAGGTAATCAAGATGAACTCTAGTTATACTCAAATCTTTAATTGCTCAAAGTATAGTTATCGCTCTCGCGAATAATTTCTACTCCCAACAATCAAGCATTAATCACTTAAGTTGATTTCATGATTTAATCTTAAAAAGCTTTCTCTCGAACTGCTTATTCGCCTAATCAGATCCCTCTATCATAGACGTTTACACACTCAAAATGAATTTAATTGTTCAAATCTTTATCGTTAGTTTCTCTCGAACTCCAACGACTTTAGGTTAATTAAAGACCGATTAACCGTTTCATAAACCAATTGACAACGACATAGATTTCTCTCGAACTTCTAATTACAATCATCAATCAATTAATATAAAAGATAAAAACAATATTTAAACTCAAATAAATGTGGATCTTCGATTAAACATGGAAATCTTGTTCAACAAATGCAAATAACATCAAACAACCCTATGACATGTTCACTATCCAAGTAGGTGCTGAGAGATTTAGCCTCTCATAATGAAAAGACAAGAACAATCAATAACATATGAAGACATAATGTACCGAATGTTGAAATCGATCCAAGAATGATTAACAATTGTATGTAATAACGAAAGAAATCTCCAATCGACTTCTTAATCTTCAAAGGTGATGAACGGCTGAAAAACTCCTTCAAAGAATGCAAAAATCGGCTGGACTAGCAAAAGTTAGGGTTTAGGAATGATGTAGCATGCTATATATAGTTTCCAAAAAACATTCTCCAGAATCGGCCCTAATTGCGGCGCAATAAACCAGTTGCGGCGCAACTAGGTTTGACTCGCGTTGACTTTTGACTTTCGTTGACTCGAGGCTTGCTGGAAACTGGACGCATTGCGGCGCAATAAGCTTAGTTGCGCCGCAACTTATCTTTCTGTTTTCTGGTTGAGGCGCAACAGCTAGTTGCGGCGCAACAGGTCTCTTTTTCAGTTGACTTTTGTTGACTTTACTCCAAATGCAGCCTCGGGACTCGTACAACTAGCTGTAAACACTTCTTTTGCATCAAAAATGTCGTTTCTTCCAGAAATACGCTCAAGTACCTGTCAGTAGCCTGAAACACTAACAAACACCATAAACGCACCAAATGTATACGAAAACGACTCACAAATCATGCAAAAGTGACTAAATACATTGTGGGAAATGGGTATAAAATACGACATATCAAATCCCCCCACACTTAAGCTTTGCTTGTCCTCAAGCAATTCCACACTTCAAAACTCAAATTACCTTGGTACATCATGGAAACCACATTTCAGTAATCAAAAAGAAGTTCAACCATAAATGTAAATTAAAAGATATGGTTAGGCAGTTTTAATCTTAAATGAAAACTGGAATGTTTGACAATACTTGACTGATACACAAGCCTCAATAACACGACTAAGCACAAAGGAATCGAATCAATGATATCTCGTCTATCCTACTCCAACTAACTTACTTTTGGGGTTGAATATTTGAATAATCACTCAAAGCCTAGTCGTGATGCATAATCTTTTACCATAGGCTTGTACTAGGTTCGTTCCTTCACCGCCATGGCGCAAGCACCACAACGTCTATCAGAAGAGGTCTTTCAAGGGTTGTAATGAACTCTGGGGCTAAACAAGGTATTTAAAAGGGTATGGAAATTTGGGATAACAAATGGTGTTAAAAAGAAATAACACAAACATATAACAAAATTTTCACAAAATAGACTCATCCATAAATCCCATGTCATTAGTTGCCAACGGTCCAAAACCCGACAAGTTGTCCCGAGAATTCCCCCAATAGAACGACAAGCAAACAACTAAATCAACCAGAACTAACCATGTTGGCTTAAACGAATGTGCCAACCCAAATATGATAACTGAAGAATATAGCAATATAATCCTTTTGTTGGTTATAAAGATGTACCAACTCAACTCGATAAATTGAAGAAATAATGAAGCTTTTGTTGGTGTTATTGATGAACCAACTAATAAAAATGATTTGACCAAAAATGAGAAATACCAACTGATAACCCAAGCTCTTTTTTCTATTTTTTTTCTTTTCTGTTTTTCAATTCTTTTATTCTTTTTTTTTTGTGAGCTACTTTTACTCTGACTAATTGGTATTCTCTAAATAATATTGAAACAGTGACAAATCATGTACTCATATGCTTAAATGAATGATCCAGACTTTATCCAAACAATCATGACGAAATCAATCTATTCTCAGTAACCGAGAATATCCCAACCCGACATAAAGGATAACCCCAAACCACCCACTAACATAGGCAACCAATGACCCACCAGGACTTCGACTATCGGTATGGCTAGGAAAGGTGTATATATAAGGTGGATTTAATAACAAAGAATAGGCTAGTGACAACATGTTTTCTATTGCTTCTTGCACTAAAAGTGAGTGCAACAAAATGGTTTTAACAGGTGGTTCACTAACCAGTGTAGTTAGCTACTAAGCACATTAACAAAACATGCACATAACAATTTTTTTACGAAACAAGAGGTGAACATACAAAGAACAAAGGTTTTATCCTAAATTTGCCTCTTCTGATAAATAACACGGAACGATCAACCAGGACAAGTTCTAGAATCAACGCAATCACCGACACACTCATAGCAAATGAAAATAATCCGGAAATGGAAAAACCAACCTCAAACTTGCACATCATAGTTCAGAGTTCTAATAGAACCCTTACTCTTGGATAAATCCAAAAGCCTACGAGAGGGACAAATTTACAAGGCTAATAAATCCAAACCCGTAAACACCTAGCATAACTAGAAATGAATCAAGAATCTCACAAATTTGGTGTTTTGGTGCTATAAGCGTGCTAGTCATATTATTAATCCAGAAGGGATTGCCTAATTAATCAGTCAAGACACATTCCACCAATTAAACTTTGTACCAAGGGTGTAGTCAAATTGCTCATTAATATCTATAATTAGGTGACAAAAGCAATTAACTACAAGGACAAGCATGCAAAAGTTTAAAAATCCTCTAAAATACCCGACTTTTTCCTATTTACCCCCCCCCCCCCACACACACACACACACACTTGAGTTGGACAATGCCCTCAATGTCCAATGAACTAAGGCAAACTATGAGAAATAGGGGAAAGTAAACAAAAAGCAAAATCAGAACAAGAAAAACTTGTCGGGTATGACGTGTGTTCCATGCTCGAATGATGTCAACAAGAATATGGCACTGAACTTACTGCCAGCATATGCACATGACAAAAACTTGCTATTCAACATGAACACATGATTAATAGGCAACATATGAAATAATAAAGGATGCAAATTCCTATCCTACTTATTCAAAATGGAAATGGAAATAAAATACGATGTCTCATCACCCCGTGGGGTGGATACAAACCAAACAAATAAAAATAAGGTACGGAAATGAAAATTATTCAAACAAGTACATGATACAAGCAATCAAGAAACCAATAGACGGCATAACTCATCATCCAATCATCTCAATCAATCAACTGGGAGGCGGCGGGTAACCAGGCATAGCACCATCAAATAACGATGCCGCCGCGCGCTCAGTGAATGTAGGCTCTGTTGATCCCGATCCTCCCACTCCGGCATCACCAGCCTGTGTACCTGCAAAAGAACCAAAACAACATATGAAATAATAAAGGATGCAAATTCCTATCCTACTTATTCAAAATGGAAATGGAAATAAAATACGATGTCTCATCACCCCGTGGGGTGGATACAAACCAAACAAATAAAAATAAGGTACGGAAATGAAAATTATTCAAACAAGTACATGATACAAGCATCAAGAAACCAATAGACGGCATAACTCATCATCCAATCATCTCAATCAATCAACTGGGAGGCGGCGGGTAACCAGGCATAGCACCATCAAATAACGATGCCGCCGCGCGCTCAGTGAATGTAGGCTCTGTTGATCCCGATCCTCCCACTCCGGCATCACCAGCCTGTGTACCTGCAAAAGAACCAAAACTAACAGGATGATCTGGACCCCGTCCCCCAAGATCGTGGGAAGGAGCCTGCTCGTACTGGCGCTCTGGTGGGTAAAAGAAACCACCAGTCCTGTGCTCTAGAATGAAGATACTGGGAGGACAGTAGTCTGGAATAGGCTGAGGTCGATGGAACTCCTCACCCCGATACTGAGCCTCCCACATGGGTTGATAATGCTGCTGATCATGCATAATACGACCCATACCCGAACTAACCCATCAAAAATCATTGTCCATCCTGGTCTGGAACTGCTGCTGTGATTGCAACATATTATTAACAGTGGCCTCCAATGAAGAAAAATCCCACGGTCCGGAAGGAGCAGCAGAAGAAGATGCACCAGTAGTAGCAGAAGTAGTGGCACGACGCTTAGTACGTCCTGCAGGCTCTGGTGGTGGCTCGGGTGCATCAGCCATCTCCTCATGTCCATCATCACCATCATCCTCCTCCTCGCCTTCAGAGGCGGCATCACCAAAAGCAATCAACTCATATATATCATTTTTATGAGCTTGAGGCTTAAGCAATCCAAAACGCTTCAAATCATTCCAAGTAAAAGCCTTCATAGGCTTCCAGTTCACAGTGATGTTTGCCCTATCATCGGCAAGCTCAAAATACTTGACCATCTTGGCAATGAAATGCCCACAAACCAGCCCACAAACCAACCCCTATCACGCACCCCCTTTTGGCCCATGTGTTTTGCTAGCACATAGGGGGCACAAGCAGTCCTGTAATGGTCTCTCATCAAACAATCTCAGTAACCACAAATCTTCCAAGTAAAAGCCTTCATAGGCTTCCAGTTCACAGTGATGTTTGCCCTATCATCGGCAAGCTCAAAATACTTGACCATCTTGGCAATGAAATGCCCACAAACCAGCCCACAAACCAACCCCTATCACGCACCCCCTTTTGGCCCATGTGTTTTGCTAGCACATAGGGGGCACAAGCAGTCCTGTAATGGTCACTCTCATCAAACAATCTAAGTAACCACAAATCTTCCAAGTAAACTTTGTCCGGGTGATTAGTGCGTTGGACAAAAAAGTAAACCAACATCTTGTGAAATAATCTCCAAATGGGCGACTGATAAGTGTTCTCCCCACAAGCTCCACGCCAAGCTTGACCCCCAGAAATCCTACGGTAGTAATCTCTTTGATCACCCAAATCCCAATGAAAACCAGAAGTAGTCTTAACAACAATAGCCAAAAGGTGCTCAAAGGCAGGGTCATCCAACATCTCCTGAGTGTACATACCCGTACACAACCCAAACTCAGCAATAGTCAGGTGTCTATTAATACCCCCACAACGAAAGAAAATCACTTTATCAGCAAACACATCCTTAGCAGTATCTATATGCCCAACAGAAATAGTGGAGTACACCTCCAGACACCACTCCTTACAAACCGAATCCCTGTTTCTAAAGATATCAAACCACATACTATACTCATTCTCAACGGGATTACCATCAGCATCATTTGCCCTACCCATGAGGCGCATATACCTACTTATGTCCTCACGAACATTTAGCACATCCAACATAGTCCTTTCCTGTGAGTCCCAAATATAGATGATTAAACCCGACTGGCAAGTAGTTCTAACTGGAAGTTGACCAGTTCAGAATACGATCCAGATATGGATGAACAATACGATAAAGGTACTGAAAGTAAATGCAAGAAACAATAAGGGCTGAAACTATATAGATAATATGTATAGATCAAGTATGTAGCATTGAGACACGATGTACTTTTCAATGTATTTGATTTATTGATATATAAACAAATACAAAGGTTGTTGCGGAACAAAGATAAACACCCAAGTGTAAATATCTAAACAACCTAGAAATACAAGTGATCTAATAACTTGGAAATACTCGTAAGGATTACTTAGAGTATATCTCACAAGTTGCAATGCTAAAGTTTCAAGCTGTTTGCAAGTTGTGAGAAGACTTATATTTATAGACCAAGTCCATGATGACGTGGACCAGGTCGTACAAATATGGTTGGGAGCATTTAAGGAATTAAAGCTAATTCCTTACATGCGTACTTTTCAGTTTTAAGTATGTAAGTCAATTGATGTGACTTAACATGCCTTATTCCCAACCTTTACTTTACCTTGTACTTTTATTAATAGTTAAATCTATTAACTGGGTAAAGAAGTGTAAAGTAAAATGTCTTCCTCGTAATCAGTGTAAAAGTGTGTAAGTACTTTTACACTGAGATGCTTCAGTCTTCGATCAGGTAGAATCAACTTCTGAGCTCCACATCTGAGCTGATTCTCTTTCTTCAGACTTCAGTCTTTGACTTCATTCTGAACGGTATTCTGATACGTTGATCTGAACTGAAGTGAAGCTTCAGTGAACTAATTCTGAACGACTTCAGAATTCTGTACAAGTATTCTTCACTGAGCTACAGCTATTTCTGAACAAATTATACTTGGTCGATTTTCGACCTAACATTTCCATATACCTCGGTTCAATAATGTCTTTATGAACTAGAGTGGCCAACCTGTTAGTATAATCAATTTTAGCTTCTGGAGGAGCTCGAGGAAATCTTAGCCAAGGGTGGGCTGGAACTCCCATAGCAACAGCTTCATGGGTAAGACCAGTAGTAGCATTAGCAGCACCCGCAGCAGGTGCAGAACCAGACGAGGCTCTGGCAGAACCTCGGGGTGCACGACTAGAACTTGCGGGTTCCTACACATACAAGAAAACCATCAAAATAATCCAACCCCGATATAAGCATATACATATAAGCAAAAACATGGCTGGTTCGAAAAACAGGCAGTTGCGGCGTAACTTATCTGTCTGTTTTACAGTTGCGGTGCAACTAGCAGTTGCGGCGCAATTGGATGGTTTCTGGGCAGGGTTCGAGCAGCAGCAAGAACAAAACCAACACTCACAAAACCCCATTTCTCAACTTTAATTCTAGGGTTATCATTCAATTAAGAAAAACAAGCCTTAATTAACCCTAAATTAATTTGATTAACACAATCCACAAAAGCAAATCATCAATCTTTCAAACAAATCATCCAAACCCTCATTGTTCTAAACCCCATTCAATAACAAATTCGAATATTAAAAAGCAAATTAAGCATAAATCCATATAAATCCGAATTTATTCAAGAACAATTAAATTGACTAATTAAAATCAAAATGAGAGGATAAAGAAACACAAACCTTTCCTGTTCTTGTCATTGTGATAATTGATGAAGATTAAGATTGAAATTTAAGGGAAAATAGAAGAAAAGAGAGATTGGATCGGTGGGTTTTTGAGAGGAAACAAGGGAGGTTCAAAATTATTTGAGAAAAGTAAAGTGAGAAAAGTAAACCTAACCCCCCTTTTTGTGTTGACCCGATCCGATCTGACCCTCATTGCGGCGCAAACCACCCGTTGCGGCGCAATTCGATTATTTTATTTATTATTATTTTATTTTCTGATTTTTCTGAAAACGACACGTGTTGCAGCGCAACTCCAAAACAGAAAGTTAAGTTGCGGCTCAACCAAAGTAGTTGCGGCGCAACAAAACTGAATCATTGCGGCGCAACCCCAAGTTGCGGCGCAACTGGACCCCCTCACACTTACCTTTGCAATTTCCAAGGAAACGACTTACCGGAACGCGTGAAAGTGGCTCCAACCTGCAATTCTTATTAAAAACACATTACCAATCAAAAACAAACAAAATTATTGAAAACAAGAAAAACGAGAAATACAGGTTTCCTCCCGCGAAGCGCTTAATTTATTAACGAGTCTTTAGCTCGACTCTAAGTCCTTTGAGTTTTACTTGTTGATGGCATAAAAGCCAATTTCGAACACCTCATCATTCTCATCATCTTCTACATGGTAATGCTTCAAGCGGTGTCCATTCACAATAAAACTCTCACCATTTTTGCCAAACAACTCAACATACCCGGACACATAACCTTGCTTAACTACATAAGGTCCCGTCCATTTTGATTTGAGCTTGGGTGACTTGAGTTTGTACTTTGACTGAAACAAAAGCACTTTGTCACCGGCCTTGAACTCCTTTCTCTAGATCTTTCGATCATGCCAAGCCTTTGTACGTTTCTTGTAGAGCTTTGAGTTGTCATATGCTTGCAATCTCATCTCATCTAACTTCGTGCAACTGCAAAAACCTCTTCTCACCTGCTAAGATCAAATCCATATTGCAATTTTGCAAAGCCCAATAGGCTTTGTGTTCAATCTCAACCGGGAGATGATAAGTTTTGCCATAAAGAAGCTTATAAGGAGTAGTACCAATCGGCGTCTTGTAGGCGGTTCTAAACGCCCACAAGGCATCATCGAGCTTCTTAGCCCAAATCTTGGGATTATCATGCACAGTTTTCTCAAGAATTCGTTTCAAAGCCCAGTTGGTGTTTTCCATTTGGCCGCTTGTTTGAGGGTGATACGAAGTGGAGAACCTATGGGTCACACCATACTTCTGTAAAACCTTAGCAAGCTGGTGATTCGCGAAATGGGTTCCGCGATCACTTATTAAAGCCTTTGGTACACCAAATCTACTAAACATCTTTTTCAAGAAATCAATAACCACTCTAGCATCATTTGTCGGTAGGGCTTTAGCCTCGGCCCACTTGGACACATAATCAACGGCTACCAAAATGTAAAGAAACTTATTTGAAGGGGGAAAAGGTCCCATGAAATCAATCCTCCAAACATCAAAAACCTCACATACCTGAATCATTTGTTGAGGCATTTCGTCTCTTTTAGTGATATTACCTTGGCGCTGACAAGCATCACACACTTCCACCACGGTCTTAGCTTCCTTGAAAATGGTAGGCCAATAGAAACCTGCATCAAAAACTTTCTTACTGGTTACAGACGGTCCGAAATGACCACCGGTAGGACCACAATGACATGAATCCAAAATCTTCCGGGTTTCAGCACCGGACACACATCTCCTGATCATCCCATCTGCACACATTCTAAACAAATATGGTTCTTCCCAGAAATAATGCTTAATCTCAGAAAAGAACTTCTTTTTCTGTTGATAAGACATTTCTTTAGGAATCACATCTGCACAAATATAGTTAGCAATGTCGGCATACCATGGGATTTCCTCAACTTCAACCTGCATTAGATACTCATCAGGAAAAGCATCATCAATATCATGCTCTTTCAACTCCTCAAGGTGAGGGTTTTCGAGCCTACTTAAATGGTCGGCCGCCACATTTTCAGCCCCCTTTTTGTCCTTAATCTCAATGTTGAACTCTTGCAAAAGCAAGACCCAAAGGATGAGACGGGGCTTGGCATCTTGTTTTGAGAACAAGTACCTTAATGCGGAATGGTCGGTATAAACAATGGTCTTGTTGAGAACCAAGTAGGGTCGAAACTTATCAAAAGCATAAACTACGGCCAACAATTCTTTTTCAGTGACAGTATAGTTTTGTTGGGCCGGATTGGGGGTCTTGCTAGCATAAGAAATGGGACGGAAATGTTTATCCTCCCTTTGGCCTAAAACAGCCCCTAATTCAAAGTTGCTAGCGTCACACATCAACTCAAAAGGTAACGACCAATCAGGTGAAGACATAATAGGGGCACTGGTCAATTTGTCTTTAAGTAAGTCGAATGCATGAAGACACTCACTGTCAAAGTTAAAAGGGACATCTTTTTCCAATAACTTGGTCATTGGCCGGGTGATTTTTGAAAAGTCCTTTATAAACCGACGATAGAACCCGGCATGACCCAAAAAGCTTCTAACAGATTTAACATTAGTAGGAGGTGGCAATTTAGCTATGACATCTATTTTGGCTCTATCCACCTCAAGTCCCGCCTTAGAAACTTTGTGTCCCAACACAATCCCTTCCTTCACCATGAAGTGGTATTTTTCCCAATTTAAGGCCAAATGTGCCCTTTCACACCTTTCCAACATTTTATCAAGACTATCAAGACAACTTTCAAAAGAACTACCAAATACAGAAAAGTCATCCATGAAAACTTCCATGGAAGTTTCGATCATGTCCTGAAAAATAGCAAGCATACATCTTTGAAAGGTTCCTGGGGCATTGCAAAGACCAAAAGGCATTCTCCTATAGGCATAAGTACCAAAGGGACAAGTGAATGTGGTCTTTTCTTGGTCCTTAGGGTCAATGGGTATTTGGAAATACCTGGAGAACCCATCCAAGAAGCAAAAATACTCGTTTCCGGCTAGCCGTTCGAGCATTTGGTCAATAAAAGGCAAGGGAAAATGATCTTTATGGGTGGCGTCATTTAACTTCCAATAATCTATACACACCCGCCATCCCGTGATAGTTCTAGTGGGAACTAACTCATTTTTCTCATTCAAAACAACGGTCATCCCACCTTTTTTCGGTACACAATGCACCGGACTCACCCATTGACTATCTGAAATCGGGAATATGATTCCCGCATCAAACAACTTAATGACTTCCTTCTTAACAACCTCTTTCATGTTTGGGTTAAGCCTACGTTGTCTTTGCACTACCGGTTTGACATTATCAACAAAATTAATGGTTTGCTTACAATATTCAGGACTTATACCGAGTATGTCTGAAATTTTCCAAGCAAAGGCCTTTTTATGGGCCTTGAGGACGGTCATAAGTCTAGATTTCTCATCCTCCAACAATAAGGATGAGATGACAACGGGTAAAAGAGATGTACCTTCGAGATAAGCATATTCAAGATGATCCGGCAAAGGCTTGAGTTCCAAGTCGGTAGGTGGATTCTCAACCGAGGTTAGCACCCGTGTGCTTCCATTAGCCGTTATCTCTTCGAAGGTTTCGTCTTCTGGTGGAGTTTCGTCAACACTTAATGCCATTATTTCTCTCACCATCTCTCCAACCATCTCTTGCTCTTCTCCACTACAAGCAAGCAACGCTTCTCCCTCTTCCATGTCCAAAAAGTCCATTAACTCCGTCTCCAAAGCATCTTCTTCTTCAATCACATCTATCCTGAAACAAGTATCATCAGAAGAGTAAGGATGCTTTAGTGCTCTATCAACATTAAAAATAATTCGGTCATCACCGACCCCTAAGGTAATCTCCTTAGCCTTAACCCGGATGATAGCATCCGCGGTGTTAAGGAATGGGCGACCAAGAATGAGAGGGACTTTAGCGTCCGCTTCCATCTCGAGAATGACAAAGTCGACCGGGAATACCATGTGGCCCACCTTAATTTGCAAGTTTTCCGCTATCCCCATGGGATATTGGAAAGATCGATCCGCGAGCCTAATGCTCATTCGGGTGGGAGTCAACTCACCTAAGGACAATTTCCTATAAACTGAATAAGGCATTAAATTAATACTGGCCCCAAGATCGGCCAATGCCTCACACAAAAATGCACCAAAAGAGCAAGCAATTAGAAAACTCCCTGGATCTTCCAACTTGGGAGGAATCTGATTCTGGATTATTGTTGAACACTCGGCGCTAAGCACAACAGTCTTCGCTTCCTCAAGCTTCCTTTTGTCACTGATGAGTTCCTTGAGAAACTTAGCATAATTCGGCATCCCTGCAATAAGATCAACTAAAGGAACCGTTATGTTAACCGATTGAATCAAATCAACAAACTTCTTGAAATTTTCCTTGATCTTCTCTTTCCTCAACCGTTGAGGAAATGGGATCTTTGGTTGATAAGGCTTCACCGTTGGTTTCTCAACTGGTTTAGATGGAACAACCGGTGTTTGCATGGCTGGGTTCGGCTCCATCTCAATCTCATCATCAACTGTCTCATCATTCTCATTAACCTGCACAAGTGGAGTAGAGTCATCAGGTAAAGGATTTGCAGAATTATAAGTTTTACCTGCCCTCGTTGTGATTGCATTCACATGCTCATTTCTTGCATTAGGAGGGGTATATTTCTACCCTGTTCCTTGATTGTTCTGCCCTTGGTTGCTTGACTGAGGCTTGGGATTCTGTTGAGTATTATTTGGTAAAGTATCGGGTTGTCTGTTAGAATTTCCTAGCCTTTCAAGCCTTCCTTCCAAGTCTTTAATTGTAGCTTGATGATTCTTTGCCCCTTGATCCAGCTTGTGCCCGATTCCATCCAATCGAGTAGTCAAAGCATCCAACACAGAGCTAACCTTCTTGGACTCTTCTGCAACATGTTCATTAGTTGCTTTCTGGGCACTAATGAAATCCTTCACTATCTCTCTTAATTCTGAATCCGAGCCTTGTTGATTGTTGAACCTACTAAACCTGTTACCAACAAAACCAGAGCTGTTAGTATTAAAAGAAGAAGAAGAAGGATAAGAACTACCTGATGGTCGGTTTTGATATCCGGTGTTGCGGTTGAAGTTCCCCTGTTGCTGGTTCTGAACATAGTTAACATCTTCAGCTGGCTTATGGGGGCAATCCTCAGTGTAATGCAAATCCCCACAGTGATCACAACCATCAGCCATAACCTTCACATCCCTTTCAAGGCTCTTGAACCTGCTTTCTTGGCCATCAAACCTCTCATCCATTCGCTTAGAGAGAGCCTTAACTTCAGCAACAAGCTTTGAATCTTCGCCACTCTCAACCTTAGCGACAGTGTTTCTACTGGATCTCTTGGTTCGGTCTTCATCCCGAGTCGAGTTTTCCTTGGCCATATCTTCAAGAATCTTGTAGCCTTCATTCGGGGAAATGTTGTTGAAACTACCCCCAAATGCATACCCGAGCTTCCTTTTTGATCTCCTATCTAATCCATCGTAAAAGATCTCCACAATAACTCCAGTTCCCAAATTATGACCCGGGCAATTCCGTAGCATCTCTTGAATCATTTCCAAGCATCTACAAAATCCTCACCACTGTCTTGAGAAAATCCCCTAATTTGATTCTCCAGCTGTCTTTGAGTTCTTATAGAATAGAACTCATCAATGAAAAAAAAAAAAAAAAAAAAAAAAAAAAAAAAAAAAAAAAAAAAAAAAAAAAAAAAAAAAAAAAAAAAAAAAAAAAAAAAAAAAAAAAAAAAAAAAAAAAAAAAAAAAAAAAAAAAAAAAAAAAAAAAAAAAAAAAAAAAAAAAAAAAAAAAAAAAAAAAAAAAAAAAAAAAAAAAAAAAAAAAAAAAAAAAAAAAAAAAAAAAAAAAAAAAAAAAAAAAAAAAAAAAAAAAAAAAAAAAAAAAAAAAAAAAAAAAAAAAAAAAAAAAAAAAAAAAAAAAAAAAAAAAAAAAAAAAAAAAAAAAAAAAAAAAAAAAAAAAAAAAAAAAAAAAAAAAAAAAAAAAAAAAAAAAAAAAAAAAAAAAAAAAAAAAAAAAAAAAAAAAAAAAAAAAAAAAAAAAAAAAAAAAAAAAAAAAAAAAAAAAAAAAAAAAAAAAAAAAAAAAAAAAAAAAAAAAAAAAAAAAAAAAAAAAAAAAAAAAAAAAAAAAAAAAAAAAAAAAAAAAAAAAAAAAAAAAAAAAAAAAAAAAAAAAAAAAAAAAAAAAAAAAAAAAAAAAAAAAAAAAAAAAAAAAAAAAAAAAAAAAAAAAAAAAAAAAAAAAAAAAAAAAAAAAAAAAAAAAAAAAAAAAAAAAAAAAAAAAAAAAAAAAAAAAAAAAAAAAAAAAAAAAAAAAAAAAAAAAAAAAAAAAAAAAAAAAAAAAAAAAAAAAAAAAAAAAAAAAAAAAAAAAAAAAAAAAAAAAAAAAAAAAAAAAAAAAAAAAAAAAAAAAAAAAAAAAAAAAAAAAAAAAAAAAAAAAAAAAAAAAAAAAAAAAAAAAAAAAAAAAAAAAAAAAAAAAAAAAAAAAAAAAAAAAAAAAAAAAAAAAAAAAAAAAAAAAAAAAAAAAAAAAAAAAAAAAAAAAAAAAAAAAAAAAAAAAAAAAAAAAAAAAAAAAAAAAAAAAAAAAAAAAAAAAAAAAAAAAAAAAAAAAAAAAAAAAAAAAAAAAAAAAAAAAAAAAAAAAAAAAAAAAAAAAAAAAAAAAAAAAAAAAAAAAAAAAAAAAAAAAAAAAAAAAAAAAAAAAAAAAAAAAAAAAAAAAAAAAAAAAAAAAAAAAAAAAAAAAAAAAAAAAAAAAAAAAAAAAAAAAAAAAAAAAAAAAAAAAAAAAAAAAAAAAAAAAAAAAAAAAAAAAAAAAAAAAAAAAAAAAAAAAAAAAAAAAAAAAAAAAAAAAAAAAAAAAAAAAAAAAAAAAAAAAAAAAAAAAAAAAAAAAAAAAAAAAAAAAAAAAAAAAAAAAAAAAAAAAAAAAAAAAAAAAAAAAAAAAAAAAAAAAAAAAAAAAAAAAAAAAAAAAAAAAAAAAAAAAAAAAAAAAAAAAAAAAAAAAAAAAAAAAAAAAAAAAAAAAAAAAAAAAAAAAAAAAAAAAAAAAAAAAAAAAAAAAAAAAAAAAAAAAAAAAAAAAAAAAAAAAAAAAAAAAAAAAAAAAAAAAAAAAAAAAAAAAAAAAAAAAAAAAAAAAAAAAAAAAAAAAAAAAAAAAAAAAAAAAAAAAAAAAAAAAAAAAAAAAAAAAAAAAAAAAAAAAAAAAAAAAAAAAAAAAAAAAAAAAAAAAAAAAAAAAAAAAAAAAAAAAAAAAAAAAAAAAAAAAAAAAAAAAAAAAAAAAAAAAAAAAAAAAAAAAAAAAAAAAAAAAAAAAAAAAAAAAAAAAAAAAAAAAAAAAAAAAAAAAAAAAAAAAAAAAAAAAAAAAAAAAAAAAAAAAAAAAAAAAAAAAAAAAAAAAAAAAAAAAAAAAAAAAAAAAAAAAAAAAAAAAAAAAAAAAAAAAAAAAAAAAAAAAAAAAAAAAAAAAAAAAAAAAAAAAAAAAAAAAAAAAAAAAAAAAAAAAAAAAAAAAAAAAAAAAAAAAAAAAAAAAAAAAAAAAAAAAAAAAAAAAAAAAAAAAAAAAAAAAAAAAAAAAAAAAAATTGATCTCTATCTAATCCATCGTAAAAGATCTCCACAATAACTCCAGTTCCCAAATTATGACCCGGGCAATTCCGTAGCATCTCTTTGAATCATTTCCAAGCATCTACAAAATCCTCACCACTGTCTTGAGAAAATCCCCTAATTTGATTTCCAGCTGTCTTTGAGTTCTTATAGAATAGAACTCATCAATGAATCCTTCTCTAAGTTCCGCCTAAGTAGAGAAAGAATTATCCGGTAACTCCTTAAACCATGCAGCAGCATCTCCAATGAGAGTTAATGGGAATAACTCTAGTTTCACAATCTCAGCTTGCCCTTCCCCATACTGATATAATCGGCAAATCTTTTCAAATCTCTCAATATGAGCATATAGATCATTTCTTCTAACCCTGTCGAAATTATCCTCTTCGACACTCTTGAGATGATTACCTTTTAAAGAGAAATTTACCGAAATTGTAGGAGGGCGGATAGATGTGCCTCGGTTGGCTGGAATATCTCTTCTTCGTTCCCCGTAAGGAACGTTGTTCATGTCTCTCGGTTGTTCATCACCCATTCCGTTAGCCCTTGGTGGTTGATTTTGATTACGGTTGATTTGAGGTATGACAATCCTACTCGGTTCAGGTGTTTGAACTTTCTCCTAAGTGTCAGAGTCTTCTCCTGTCCCAAACACTCTACCTGCTTCTTTCAACCTATCAATTAATTGATCTTCTGATGCTGAACTTTTCTTGATATAGAATTCGTCTAAGGAAATGTCCTGTTGGACTTGGTCTGCGGTTTCTGGATCTATTTTGTCTGATGTGGATGGTTCTGGGTTGTTTTTCTACACTAAACGACGTCTGACTTTCCCTGGATTAGATAAAGGACTAAGCAAAGGTCGGCCAGAAGCTCTTGTGTTCATCAACTAGCAAGAACCTGCACAATCACCACAAGCAAACCGTTAACCGCACCTGGTACAAATGAAATAGAAATGAAAATAAAATAAAATCTAATTAATAAAGCAATAACTTTCTCACAAATAATGTGAGAAAGGATCGAACTACAAAATTAAACAACTACTAAACAAAAAGTCCCCGGCAGCGGCGCCAAAAACTTGATGTGTGAAATCGAGTAATAAAATTTATAAACGCGAACTTCCAAAAAGACTGACTACAACACACTCACAGGCAGTGAACCTGATCGCATGCAGTATAGTAAATTCGGTAAATCCGAGGTCGATCACAAGGACTAGTAAAGTAATTGTTAAAATGAAGTAGTTAAAGTAAAAGGGGTTTTGTGACCGAATTGTCACTTTGCAAAAGGTAAAAGTAAATAAATTAAATCCGGTGTTACCGGGGCAGGGTTCATCGGAAGACGAAAGTAAAAACGATTTTATGACAATAATATAAAAAGGAGCACCTATTTTGACAAGCTTACATGTCAATCATAGGGTCTAAACATCACTTGCATTATTGAACGACTTAAAAAGGTAATCAAGATGAACTCTCATTATACTCAAATCTTTAATTGCTCAAAGTATAGTTATCGCTCTCGCGAATAATTTCTACTCCCAACAATCAAGCATTAATCACTTAAGTTGATTTCATGATTTAATCTTAAAAAGCTTTCTCTCGAACTGCTTATTCGCCTAATCAGATCCCTCTATCATAGACGTTTACACACTCAAAATGAATTTAATTGTTCAAATCTTTATCGTTAGTTTCTCTCGAACTCCAACGACTTTAGGTTAATTAAAGACCGATTAACCGTTTCATAAACCAATTGACAACGACATAGATTTCTCTCGAACTTCTAATTACAATCATCAATCAGTTAATATAAAAGATAAAAACAATATTTAAACACAAATAAATGCGGATCTTCGATTAAACATGGAAATCTTGTTCAACAAATGCAAATAACATCAAACAACCCTATGACATGTTCACTATCCAAGTAGGTGCTGAGAGATTTAGCCTCTCATAATGAAAAGACAAGAACAATCCATAACATATGAAGACATAATGTACCGAATGTTGAAATCGATCCAAGAATGATTAACAATTGTATGTAATAACGAAAGAAATCTCCAATCGACTTCTTAATCTTCAAAGGTGATGAACGGCTGAAAAACTTCTTCAAAGAATGCAAAAATCGGCTGGACTAGCAAAAGTTGGGGTTTAGGAATGATGTATCATGCTATATATAGTTTCCAAAAAACATTCTCCAGAATCGGCCCTAATTGTGGCGCAACTAGGTTTGACTCGCGTTGACTTTTGACTTTCGTTGACTCGAGGCTTGCTGGAAACTGGACGCATTGCGGCGCAATAAGCTTAGTTGCGCCGCAACTTATCTTTCTGTTTTCTGGTTGCAGTCTCTTTTTCAGTTGACTTTTGTTGACTTTACTCCAAATGCAGCCTCGAGACTCGTACAACTAGCTGTAAACACTTCTTTTGCCTCAAAAATGTCGTTTCTTCCAGAAATACGCTCAAGTACCTGTCAGTAGCCTGAAACACTAACAAACACCATAAACGCACCAAATGTATACGAAAACGACTCACAAATCATGCAAAAGTGACTAAATACATTGTGGGAAATGGGTATAAAACACGACATATCAAGTAGCATCGTACTCGTTTAGGGACTTTTTCTGATTTTAACATCGATACTCCTTTTACTAAAAATACACCAACTGTTCCTACAAGTATACGATCTCCCGAGTGGGCTTAACGATAACTTCCCTCCTCATGTAGATCAACATGTCTCAGAATTCAAACTTGCGCATGTTTAATAATCAACAATCAATCGGGGAGGAAAGTAACACTAAACAAAGAAATGCCTATTCGATAGCGTCTCCCATACTCTAAGATCCACCCCTACCGCCTCCAAGTCGACTTCCTCAACTATCGAACCTTACCAACAACACACGAACGAACAACCCGCTTTTCGTTTTGCTGGTGACCCATATCTGCCACATAATCATCGAATTAGTAGTGGTGTCGACTACCGTTTTATGAACGGACAATATCTGTCGGAAGAAGAGCTGATGATGAGAGCGACAAACGGGGAAGGTTCGTCACGCACAGTGATAGGCGTTCCTACCGACCACACTGCTAGAGTCATACCAGAGGAGCTTCGTCGTATCAGAGAGCTAGATACTGGATTACTGCATCATACCTGAGTGTTTGAGTACCATCACCAGCACATCCGTCAGACGTATGATGAGGTTGGGCTAATGTGCACACATGCTGCTAAAGAGAAGAAAGTGAGGGAAGAAATGGAGAAAAGAATGAAACGTCTCAAATGGGCTTTGGGCTTTGCAATCTTACTTTTGGCCATGATATTGGCACGTGTGTCAGTGAATTAATGCTCAAGTAGATCCTGGCATTTGAACTTTTAGTATTGATTGATCAAATAATCGCACTATGGCTCAACCAAAGGTGTGAGTGGGGTTTTGGATGTTTGTAGGCGATTCCCTACCGGTAATAGGGCTACGGCCGCTTTACGCCTTATTTGTGTTGTGGGTTATCTCCGGACCTCAGGGGCCGGCGCAGTATTGTGTATGGATGGTGAATGGAAGATGCCTTTTAACGTATGATATCTCCTCTTTATATAGAGGGTAGAAACTTGGAGAGGATGGTAAGAGAATTAGGGTAAATCTCTTCCTCTTTTAAGAATATCTTTTATCTTTAGGGAGATTCGTGATGATCCCTTTTACGAGCCGTGTCCGAAGTTCTCGAACTTAATCATATTGTTTTATTTGGATAATCATGGAAAGGATCTATATCCGATCATATGTTTCTTTGGAGCTGGGTATTTGTTACCTCGGGAGCTCCGGAGTGATTATGGCGAACGGAGGTTGAGCTCCGTTCTGGGTACGTATAATAAGTGATTTTTACATGTACGAAGATGCTTTCGTATCTGCTTCGGGTACGGAGGTAAGGCTCCGTATAGGGTATATCATCAAGCCCCCCAGTCTAACTGGAGAAGCTGCCTGCAGAGTGTCCGGTTAGACTTCGAAAACGTGCTCCGTTGCTCCGTGTCACAACTTGCTCGTCAAATCAGCCAGTCCATCATTTAACCAGCATTAGCTACGTTTATATCGGATTAATTACGGCTTATCCCATCGAGTGGCAACTTGTTGGCGCAAAACACAAGGTAACTTTTCACTGGTTGGTATTCGTGATTATTACCTATATAAATACCAACTTATTGCCAAAAAAGGGCTTTTTGCCTCCTTATTTGTTCGAAAAATCCTCTTCCGCTACTTCTTCGTCGACCTTTACCAGGTAAGCTTACCATTCTTCCTCTTTTTGTATTCCCTATTTTACTGTAATGACGAAGAGAGGAATTAGGAGTATCACCAATGTATTGAATCGTTCTGTCAGAACTTTGTGTCCGCCTATTTTGCTCAAAACTCTAACTTAATCCGATTTCCGGAAAGAGGGCAATCGATCTATGATCCACCTGCCGGTTTTGTTGGTCTGTATGTGAAAGCATTCACCCTTGGTAATCTTAGGATCCCTCTTTCTTCCTTCTTTCTGGCTGTCTTAGATTACTATCAATATCACATCTCTACTGTTCATCATACTGGTATTGCGAAGATCGTTGCTTTCCAGGTTCTCTGTAGTGCTAATCGTATAGAGCCTTCGATAGCGTTGTTTAATTCTTTTTACAAACTTAAAGAGTCTGGTGATTGGGTTACTGTCTCCAAGAATGGTGATCATGAACTGTTTATTGCTGGTGGTACAGAGGTTAGGGACTGGAAAGACTTATTTGTTTTTGTTGATCATTCATTGATTCCTCCTGAGCATAGTGGTTTGTTAGATGTTGGTAGGTTGGAGTATAAGTCTATAGGTGTTCCTGGTACTCATGGTGTCAGACAGTCTGATGTCAACCGTCTTTCTACTTATGGCCTTAAGCTGTGTATATACCCTGAAGCTGTTTTGTTTAAGTCTCGAGTTGCTTCGTTTTGGGAATATGATACTAGAGATTTCACTATTGAATGTGGTGGTCGGGGTAGGTTGCTGTTTCCCTTTATCTGTTTTCTTCTTTAATTGTTGGATATTACATCTGTTGCTTCAACATATCTTTTTCTGCAGAGATGTCTTTTAAGCAGTTGATTGATAGGCAACCTGCGTTGTCCAGCCTTGTCTTCAAGCCCGTAGCTCTTGCTCTGCCTTTGACCCCATCCTCTGCGCGGGTTGCTGAGGAGCAGGTTGTGGTGGATGTGTCTGATGGTATTGGTGAAGATTCAGAAGATGTTTCTCAGGAGAACACTGTTTCCAGTCATTTGAAGAAGAGGAAGAAGTCGTCCAAGGGTGTTAGTGGTTCCCGATCGAAAAAGTGGAAAACCAGAACTGTCGAAGTGCCCGAATAATCTACTTGTAGGTTCTTCTTAGTCTTTCCCTTTTTTTATTCCTTCACTTGTTATTGATTATCTGCTTTCTGTGCAGCCTTCGACCCCTTGGGGAAGGCTCTTAATGCTGCTTCGTGTCATCGATCTCTTCAGAGTATCGCTCCCTCTGGATGGGTCAGCGGTCTGATGAATATGGAGATCCCAGAGCTTTCTGCCTTCTTTAACCGCTCAATCTTCTGTAGTGCTGTTGTTGGTAGTGCTCTGGATGCAAGGTTGCAGGAAGTTTCTGAGGAATCTGGGCCATCGAATGAGCAATATGAGAAGCTGATGTCGGTTAAGCATGCTCTTGAAGTGAAGGCGACTGAGCTAGAGATGGACTGTGGGGTCTTCAATCTGAACTAGATACCGTGCGTGCAACTGCGCAGAGAGTCATTGTGGAGAAGGAGAAGGAGGTGGATGCTCTTTCAGACCAGATTCGGGAGAAGGATGTGCTGCTGAAGGGGGCACAAGATACACTTGCAGAGCTATCTGGGAAGTATGGGAGATTAATTGTTGAAGTTATTCCCCACGTCTGCAAGTCATTCCTGAACGGTCCTGAAGTTGGGTTGCTGGTGTCGAAGGTCTGTAATGAGAATAAGGTTGACGCAGAGGCAGGTTTGATGCATGCCTTGGCTGATGAAGGTGTTGTTATCCTGGAAGGCCGCGGTATTCCTGAAGACACAGCCGGGCGTCTAGATTCTGCTTTGGATGAGTTGGCTAATATTGACTCTGCTTACCTTCGCAAATTGGCATCCGACCCTGAAGCCTCTCCTTCTGATCTGCTGCAAATTGTTCCGTAATCCCTTTGGTATTTTGTAAATTTGAAACTTGTTGGTGAACTGATGTGGTTCTTTAAACAATCTCTTCTGTTAATGGCCTGAGTGCCTTTGAACAATTTCATCTTGTACCTTTGCCAACCTCCCTTTATGTTGGGGGAGGTTTTTATACATATGCTTTTGGTACTTTTCTTAACCATACCCTTGACATCTTCGTTATAACGAGTCCGTCTCTGAGTGGTTTTATATTTGCCCATTCCCTTTAATATGGGGAGGCTCTTTGGTGCTCCATGAATGTCTTAATGGGCGTCCCCTTGAACATTTACATGAAGTCTTTTTATTTTTACTTTTTACGCGCGTTTGTAGTTTATTGATCGATCTTAAAAATATGTTGAAAGCTTTATTTATTTAAAAATAATTGGCAGGAGGACATTACATGGTAAAGTTCCTAGCTGCTAGCTTTCTTTCTTGGGACTTATCCGGTAGCTAATCGGACTTATCCCGTTGTCTTTTTAGGTAATTTACCTTTTGACGGAGGTCTTTCTGATCCTCCGTCTTTTTCTCGAAGCTCCATGGTGCATTGTTTTTCCTGGCCCCTCTATTCCTTCTGCGTGTTCTTCTTTTGAACTTTGCTGTTTCTGGGGCCTTTGTTTTTCTTTCTGGCTGCATCGGAGCCCTCCTGTTTATCTCATCTGTTGAGCTTCGGATTTGTTCACATTTTCCTCGGTCGTTGATCGGGTTAGATGACAATGTTGCTATCCCTGACTCACTTTGAAATTTTATTTGTGAGTGGATTGTGGACGCTATCATCCCGAACCTCCTCATTGCTTCTCTTCCAAGTATTGCATTGTTGTCAGAGTTTGTCGGTATGACCATAAAGGTGATTCTTTCTGTTTTCCATTTCGGGTATTTCCCGATTGTCACTTCTGTCCTTAGCTCTCCGATTGGCCATATTCGTTCTCCTGCGAACCCTATCAGTGGTTTTTCTACCTTTCTTATCTTTTCTCTGACACTTCTTGGCAACTTGGAAAAGTAATTTTCGTAGAGGATATCACATTCGCTTCTTCCGTCTATCTGTATGTTCCTCATTTTAGCGCCTGCAATCGTAGCCTTGATGATAACTGGTCCGTTAGATGGTACTATCTGCCCTAGCGGCGGGAACTGGTAATTCTGTTCCTGTCGGTGTTCTCTGTGTACCTCGGAGCGGATCATGAGGATCTGTGCTGGCGCCGTTTTTTCTACTTTTTCCGCTTCATTTTTTATCCTTGTCGCTTGGCGGATTCTTTTGACCAAATGGTCCAGCTTCCTCGATTCCACGGCTTCTTCTATGGCTCTTCCTAAATTTCTTCAATTGTTAGTGTCATGACCATGGTCTCTGTGATATTCACAGTATTTATCCATATTCTTCTTTTTTGTCACAAGTTTGGTTGGGATCGGGAAAGTGGATGCAACTCGCTCTGTAGCCAAAATCTGCTTTGGGGTTTTTTGAGACTGGACAGGATATCAATCCCAGTGTCCCTGTCTCTGCCTGCCCACTGGTTGTCGTCTCGTGCATACCGGGGGAACCTCCCGTTTCCCCCGTACTCCTTTCTTTTTCTCCTTGAGGAATAATCAATGTTCGTGGTTTCCCTTGCATCCAGCCAGATATGGGCTTTATCAGTTAAGCAATCCTAAGTTTCAGGTAGATCAGTGCTTAAGTGCTCGATAAGGTCTATTGTGCGGAGCCCGTGGATGAGTCCTGAAATTCTTTGGCTTTCTGGTAACCCCCGTACTTGTTGGGTTTCGTTAGTGTATCAAACGATAAAGTCCCTTGTCTTTTCGCCTTCTCTTTGCTTGATATTGTGCACAGAAATATGAGTTTTTTTGTGCTTCTTCTGCATGCTGAATTGGGACCTGAACTTGTTTTTGAGCACCTCGAAGCTATCAATGCTATTTTTGGGTAGGCCGTCAAGTGGATCTATCTAGACCTTGACCCGGTGATGTGGATCTATCTAGACCTTGACCTGGTGATGTGGATCTATCTAGACCTTGACCCGGTGATGTGGATCTATCTAGACCTTGACCCTGGTGATGTGGATCTATCTAGACCTTGACCCGGTGATGTGGATCTATCTAGACCTTGACCCTGGTGATGTGGATCTATCTAGACCTTGACCCGGTGATGCGGATCTATCTAGACCTTGACCCTGGTGATGTGGATCTATCTAGACCTTGACCCGGTGATGTGGATCTATCTAGACCTTGACCCTGGTGATGTGGATCTATCTAGACCTTGACCCGGTGATGTGGATCTATCTAGACCTTGACCCTGGTGATGTGGATCTATCTAGACCTTGACCCGGTGATGTGGATCTATCTAGACCTTGACCCTGGTGATGTGGATCTATCTAGACCTTGACCCGGTGATGTGGATCTATCTAGACCTTGACCCTGGTGATGTGGATCTATCTAGACCTTGACCCGGTGATGCGGATCTATCTAGACCTTGACCCTGGTGATGTGGATCTATCTAGACCTTGACCCGGTGATGTGGATCTATCTAGACCTTGACCCTGGTGATGCGGATCTATCTAGACCTTGACCCGGTGATGTGGATCTATCTAGACCTTGACCCTGGTGATGTGGATCTATCTAGACCTTGACCCGGTGATGTGGATCTATCTAGACCTTGACCCTGGTGATGTGGATCTATCTAGACCTTGACCCGGTGATGCGGATCTATCTAGACCTTGACCCTGGTGATGTGGATCTATCTAGACCTTGACCCGGTGATGTGGATCTATCTAGACCTTGACCCTGGTGATGCGGATCTATCTAGACCTTGACCCGGTGATGTGGATCTATCTAGACCTTGACCCTGGTGATGTGGATCTATCTAGACCTTGACCCGGTGATGCGGATCTATCTAGACCTTGACCCTGGTGATGCGGATCTATCTAGACCTTGACCCGGTGATGTGGATCTATCTAGACCTTGACCCTGGTGATGTGGATCTATCTAGACCTTGACCCGGTGATGTGGATCTATCTAGACCTTGACCCTGGTGATGTGGATCTATCTAGACCTTGACCCGGTGATGTGGATCTATCTAGACCTTGACCCTGGTGATGTGGATCTATCTAGACCTTGACCCGGTGATGCGGATCTATCTAGACCTTGACCCTGGTGATGTGGATCTATCTAGACCTTGACCCGGTGATGTGGATCTATCTAGACCTTGACCCTGGTGATGTGGATCTATCTAGACCTTGACCCGGTGATGTGGATCTATCTAGACCTTGACCCTGGTGATGTGGATCTATCTAGACCTTGACCCGGTGATGTGGATCTATCTAGACCTTGACCCTGGTGATGTGGATCTATCTAGACCTTGACCCGGTGATGTGGATCTATCTAGACCTTGACCCTGGTGATGTGGATCTATCTAGACCTTGACCCGGTGATGTGGATCTATCTAGACCTTGACCCTGGTGATGTGGATCTATCTAGACCTTGACCCGGTGATGCGGATCTATCTAGACCTTGACCCTGGTGATGCGGATCTATCTAGACCTTGACCCGGTGATGTGGATCTATCTAGACCTTGACCCTGGTGATGTGGATCTATCTAGACCTTGACCCGGTGATGCGGATCTATCTAGACCTTGACCCTGGTGATGCGGATCTATCTAGACCTTGACCCGGTGATGTGGATCTATCTAGACCTTGACCCGGTGATGTGGATCTATCTAGACCTTGACCCGGTGATGTGGATCTATCTAGACCTTGACCCGGTGATGTGGATCTATCTAGACCTTGACCCGGTGATGTGGATCTATCTAGACCTTGACCCGGTGATGTGGATCTATCTAGACCTTGACCCGGTGATGTGGATCTATCTAGACCTTGACCCGGTGATGTGGATCTATCTAGACCTTGACCCGGTGATGTGGATCTATCTAGACCTTGACCCGGTGATGTGGATCTATCTAGACCTTGACCCGGTGATGTGGATCTATCTAGACCTTGACCCGGTGATGTGGATCTATCTAGACCTTGACCCGGTGATGTGGATCTATCTAGACCTTGACCCGGTGATGTGGATCTATCTAGACCTTGACCCGGTGATGTGGATCTATCTAGACCTTGACCCTGGTGATGTGGATCTATCTAGACCTTGACCCGGTGATGTGGATCTATCTAGACCTTGACCCTGGTGATGTGGATCTATCTAGACCTTGACCCGGTGATGTGGATCTATCTAGACCTTGACCCTGGTGATGTGGATCTATCTAGACCTTGACCCGGTGATGTGGATCTATCTAGACCTTGACCCTGGTGATGTGGATCTATCTAGACCTTGACCCGGTGATGTGGATCTATCTAGACCTTGACCCTGGTGATGTGGATCTATCTAGACCTTGACCCGGTGATGCGGATCTATCTAGACCTTGACCCTGGTGATGCGGATCTATCTAGACCTTGACCCGGTGATGTGGATCTATCTAGACCTTGACCCTGGTGATGTGGATCTATCTAGACCTTGACCCGGTGATGCGGATCTATCTAGACCTTGACCCTGGTGATGCGGATCTATCTAGACCTTGACCCGGTGATGTGGATCTATCTAGACCTTGACCCTGGTGATGTGGATCTATCTAGACCTTGACCCGGTGATGTGGATCTATCTAGACCTTGACCCTGGTGATGTGGATCTATCTAGACCTTGACCCGGTGATGTGGATCTATCTAGACCTTGACCCTGGTGATGTGGATCTATCTAGACCTTGACCCGGTGATGTGGATCTATCTAGACCTTGACCCGGTGATGCGGATCTGTCTAGACCTTGACCCGGTGATGCGGATCTATCCAGACCTTGACCCAGCGTTGCGGATCTGTCTAGACCTTCTTGTGTATTTGACCTTCCGCCTGCAGCCGTGCCGTAGTCGCCTGTAATAACAGGTGAGCTGGAACTTGACACTGGTGTGTCAAAGGAAAATTGTTCCCGAAAATTCAGTCCTCCGGGGGGTATTCGAAATCCTCCCGAATTGGGTGTTCTTGGTGAGTAATTGGTGTCTCTATCGGCCATGGTAACTGATTATTCTGATCGTGGGTGGGTTCAAAAGGGTTGTATTATTTGTTTTTTTTTTTGTTTTTGAGGGATTTGTCCCACGGATGGCGCCAATTTGATTGATCAAATAATCGCACTACGGCTCAACCGAAGGTGTGAGTGGGGTTTTGGATGTTTGTAGGCGATTCCCTACCGGTAATAGGGCTACGGCCGCTTTACGCCTTATTTGTGTTGTAGGTTATCTCCGGACCTCATGGGCCGGCGCAGTATAGTGTATGGATGGTGAATGGAAGATGCCTTTTGCCGTATGATATCTCCTCTTTATATAGAGGGTAGAAACTTGGAGAGGAGAGTAAGAGAATTAGGGTAAATCTCTTCCTCTTTTAAGAATATCTTTTATCTTTAAGGGAGATTCGTGATGATCCCTTTTACGGGTCGTGTCCGAAGTTCTCGAACTTAATCATATTGTTTTATTTAGATAATCATGGAAAGGATCTATATCCAATCATATGTTTCTTCTGAGCTGGGTATTTGTTACCTCGGGAGCTCTAGAGTGATTATGGCGAACAGAGGTTGAGCTCCGTTCTGGGTACGTATAATAAGTGATTTTTACCTGTACGAAGATGCTTTCGTATCTACTTCGGGTACGGAGGTAAGGCTCCGTATAGGGTATATCATCAAGTATGAAATCGAATTTATCTTTGTAATAAAAATTGTGTAGCTTGGGTGCTACTAGACTTATCGTTTTCTCCTTTCTGGTTACATGACAATGGTCAAATATATCCTAAGAATGTATGTCTGACTCCTTAAAGAATATTCTTAGTTTCGTTGGGTTACTACCTTCGATGCATGACTACGTCTATATGGATTACCCTAACTTGAGGAAGATCGTTGGGCCGTCAAAATCTGAGAAACTCATGCACTCTCTTACGAATAACCATATTACGATCGCATTAGTTGATTCAGGAACTAAGTTTAAATTTTGTTTACTAACTTCATATGTAGTTTGAATATGGAAGCTTGCTATATGTATACTTGTTACAAAAAAAGGCAGATAATGACCTGAATGTTTTCATCGGTACTATTCTCTTAAACAACCATATGGCTATTGTATTATTCGATTCGGGTGCCGACTACAGCTTTATCTCTACTAATTTTGTGTGGTCTTTAAATGTGAAACCTATTCGTACTCATGCATATTATGAAATTGAAATAGCTAGTGATGGAATCTCTAAATTGAATCAAATTGTGCCTAGATGTGTGTTAATACTTGATAGTCATTCATTCTATATAGACTTAGTCCCACTTTGTAAGTGCCCTTGAAACGGATTGTTAATAGTTTGCTCCAGTTATCTTGAGGTGCGGAATCCCTCACTATAACTTGGTGATTCACAACAAGCCTTCAGATTATCTGCTGCCTCGCAGATCTTCTCTAGGCCTAGCGGAACAACTATTGAAGACCTAACCTGCAAATATGCTTGATATTTCAACAAATGTTCAACCCTAATCTCTGTTAGAGTTTGATATATATAGGTGTTGATACATGTTGATGTGACAACAGCAACTTAGATTTGATTATGTCTTATTCATTTATATGTAATTGATAGATTATGGACTTCGTGTTTTAGTAATGATCGATTACATGTTTTGGTGTTATATATATAGTTTATAAATGATGTTTGTTATGTATGTCATACAAGTACAAACATAATATATGTTAGGTTTCTTGTACATAAAGTACTTGGAAAATAACTAAGCATAGATGTTGTTGGTATTTAGTACTAACGAAGATAACCTTCGTTAGGAACTAACGAAGATAATCTTCGTTTGATGGGCTGGGCTGCTAAGTTCGTAAGAACAAAGCCCAGCAGGCCCAATATCGATCAAAAACATATATAAACGATTGGAAACCCTAAATTGGTGATTCCAGTTGAGATTTCACACACCAAATGCGACTAAGTTCGTTTCTAGATTATAGAAAACGAAGATAGATCATATAAGGCCGATTATATTGATATAATTAGCAATATATACGATAACTAATCAAACTAGTTATCTCGTGAGGATTCCGCACTCACGACATAACAATAGACGATCTCGAGAGCGATCAGTAGCTATCGAGGGATTCACAAGTGGTATCAGAGCTGTTCGATATCTTATCGAAGTGTTGAGATCGTTTGTTTGATTGTTATTTTCTCATAAATCCTCTCGAACACTTTTCTGTCGTTAAGTTCGTTTGCCTTACGAACTTAGCGAAACGAAGTTATTCAACGAAGTTAGAAAACGAAGTTAACTCAAATTCGTTCGAATTTCATCAAACGAATATAGAAAACGAAGTTATCTTCATTTTCGTTTTGAATCTTCTTCAAACGAATTTAGTCTACGAACTTAACTTATCTTCGTTCAGATCCCTGTCTACGAACTTAGCTATCTTCGTTCAGAATTTTTGTCCACGAAATTAAGCTATCTTCGTATTGACTCAGTTCTACGAATTTAATCTAAATTCGTTCAATTCTTATCTTCGTTTGAACAGTATTTTTCTTTTATGGCTTCCTCATCTTCAACCAACAATGCTGTTGCCCAATACCTCAATTCTCTCGTTTATCATGATCATCTTGTAGGACGTACTAATTCTCCACCAAAGTTAGTTTCATTAGCTGACTTCTGGGCGTGGAGAGGTCGATTTGAAGATTTTATTCAACGAGAAGATTTAAACATATGGCTTATGATCACTGAAGGTTATGAGTGGCCCACTCTTACTGTGAATGGAGTTACTTCTACATACAAGGTGGGAGAATTAACAGGTGAAGAAAAGGCTAATTATGCCATTGAAGTAAAGACTCTTTCCACTCTTTGTATGTACATTCCTCAAGAGTTGGTGCACCTGTTTCCTAAACAGGAATACAAAACTTCAAAGCAACTGTTTGATGCTATTGAAGCTCATTGTGAAGGTGATCCACTATTGAAGCAAAATAGAATTAAAATGCTCAAGAAACAATTTGATTGCTTCAATGCTACAAAAAATGAACTAGTTGAAGATCTTATACTGAGATATCAACATCTTCTTGCTGAATTAGCTTACTTTGATCTTAAATACACTCCTACTGAGATAGTGGATAAATTCCTGGATGGTTTGCCGAAAGCCTACAAAGAGTTTCGTCATGGATTGCAAGAAAGAGCTGATTACGCATCTCTTCGAATAGATGGAATTATATCCACTCTAAGAAACAGAGAAATGAAGGATAAGGCAAAAGATCTTCAAGACAACTTCACACAAGATCCATCTCTCTATCATGCCACTATGAAAAATCCAACAGCTGATGTTAATGCCTTCTTTTCTGGAGTTGGTAATACTGGTGAGACAGATAATTGTGGTCCATCAATGGATGGAGATGATTCTTCCGGATTCATGGCTACTGATGCTGGTAACAGGGGTAAAAGGGCTAATGAAGGAACAAAGACTGAAGAAATCGAAGATGCTGCTGTCAAGGGGGAGTTTGTTGATGCATGTTGTTGTGACAACAGCAACTTAGATTTGATTAGTCTTTTAGATTAAGACATTATGTTATTTTATGTCTTATTCATTTATATGTAATTGATAGATTATGGACTTCGTGTTTTAGTAATGATCGATTACATGTTTTGGTGTTATATATATGTGTTTATATATGATGTTTGTTATGTATACAAGTACAAACAAGATAATATGTTAGGAACTAACGAAGATAACTTCGTTAGGAACTAACGAAGATAACTTCGTTAGGAACTAACGAAGATAACTTCGTTAGGACTAACGAAGATAACTTCGTTAGGAACTAACGAAGATAACTTCGTTAGGAACTAACGAAGATAACTTCGTTAGGACTAACGAAGATAACTTCGTTAGGACTAACGAAGATAACTTCGTTAGGAACTAACGAAGATAACTTCGTTAGGACTAACGAAGATAACTTCGTTAGGACTAACGAAGATAACTTCGTTAGGAACTAACGAAGATAACTTCGTTAGGAACTAACGAAGATAACTTCGTTAGACTAACGAAGATAAACTTCGTTAGGAACTAACGAAGATAATCTTCGTTAGTAACTAACGAAGATAACCTTCGTTATGGACTAACGAAGATAACTTCGTTAGGAACTAACGAAGATAACTTCGTTAGGAACTAACGAAGATAACTTCGTTAGGAACTAACGAAGATAAACTTCGTTAGGAACTAACGAAGATAAACTTCGTTAGGAACTAACGAAGATAATCTTCGTTAGACTAACGAAGATAACCTTCGTTAGGAACTAACGAAGATAATCTTCGTTAGGAACTAACGAAGATAACCTTCGTTATGGACTAACGAAGATAACTTCGTTAGGAACTAACGAAGATAACTTCGTTAGGAACTAACGAAGATAACTTCGTTAGGAACTAACGAAGATAACTTCGTTAGGAACTAACGAAGATAACTTCGTTAGGAACTAACGAAGATAACTTCGTTAGGAACTAACGAAGATAACTTCGTTAGGACTAACGAAGATAACTTCGTTAGGAACTAACGAAGATAACTTCGTTAGGAACTAACGAAGATAACTTCGTTAGGACTAACGAAGATAACTTCGTTAGGAACTAACGAAGATAATCTTCGTTAGGACTAACGAAGATAACTTCGTTAGGAACTAACGAAGATAATCTTCGTTAGGACTAACGAAGATAACTTCGTTAGGAACTAACGAAGATAATCTTCGTTAGGACTAACGAAGATAACCTTCGTTAGGAACTAACGAAGATAACTTCGTTAGGACTAACGAAGATAACTTCGTTAGGAACTAACGAAGATAACTTCGTTAGGAACTAACGAAGATAACTTCGTTAGGACTAACGAAGATAACTTCGTTAGGAACTAACGAAGATAATCTTCGTTAGGACTAACGAAGATAACTTCGTTAGGAACTAACGAAGATAATCTTCGTTAGGACTAACGAAGATAACTTCGTTAGGAACTAACGAAGATAATCTTCGTTAGGACTAACGAAGATAACCTTCGTTAGGAACTAACGAAGATAATCTTCGTTAGGACTAACGAAGATAACTTCGTTAGGAACTAACGAAGATAATCTTCGTTAGGACTAACGAAGATAACTTCGTTAGGAACTAACGAAGATAATCTTCGTTAGGACTAACGAAGATAATCTTCGTTAGGAACTAACGAAGATAATCTTCGTTAGGACTAACGAAGATAACTTCGTTATGGAACTAACGAAGATAATCTTCGTTAGGACTAACGAAGATAATCTTCGTTAGGAACTAACGAAGATAAACTTCGTTAGGAACTAACGAAGATAATCTTCGTTAGACTAACGAAGATAACCTTCGTTAGGAACTAACGAAGATAATCTTCGTTAGGCTAACGAAGATAACTTCGTTAGGAACTAACGAAGATAACTTCGTTAGGAACTAACGAAGATAACTTCGTTAGGTACTAACGAAGATAACCTTCGTTAGGAACTAACGAAGATAATCTTCGTTTGATGGGCTGGGCTGCTAAGTTCGTAAGAACAAAGCCCAGCAGGCCCAATATCGATCAAAAACATATATAAACGATTGGAAACCCTAAATTGGTGATTCCAGTTGAGATTTCACACACCAAATGCGACTAAGTTCGTTTCTAGATTATAGAAAACGAAGATACAACGAAGTAGCAAACGAAGTTAACTCAAATTCGTTCGAATTTCATCAAACGAAGTTATTCAACGAAGTTAGAAAACGAAGTTAACTCAAATTCGTTCGAATTTCATCAAACGAAGATAGAAAACGAAGTTATCTTCATTTTCGTTTTGAATCTTCTTCAAACGAAGATAGAAAACGAAGATAGAAAACGAAGATTCAGAAACGAAGATAGAAAACGAAGTTAACTCAAATTCGTTGAATTTCATCAAACGAAGATAGAAAACGAAGTTAACTCAAATTCGTTGAATTTCATCAAACGAAGATAGAAAACGAAGTTACTTCAAATTCGTTCGAATTTCATCAAACGAAGATAGAAAACGAAGATAGAAAACGAAGTTAACTCAAATTCGTTCGAATTTCATCAAACGAAGATAGAAAACGAAGTTATTCAACGAAGTTAGAAAACGAAGTTAACTCAAATTCGTTCGAATTTCATCAAACGAAGATAGAAAACGAAGTTATCTTCATTTTCGTTTTGAATCTTCATCAAACGAATTTAGCCTACGTAATTAAGCTATCTTCGTTCCGAACCTTAGCCAACGAACTTAAGCTATCTTCATTCAAGACCTTACGAAGATAGAAAACGAAGATAGAAAACGAAGTTATCTTCATTTTCGTTTTGAATCTTTTACAAACGAATAGAACGAACTTAAGTTATCTTCATTCAGACCTTAATCTTACGAAGATAAGAGTGTTTTTGAGAATATCTTCGCAATATGTAACAAGTTCGTGAGAAGATGTACTTACGAAGATAAGTACGAAGATAACAAGTTCGCAGTAGTGAATATGTTTGCAGAAAGATTGTACTTACGAAGATAACACCAATTTGGGTTTATATTCGCAAGAACAAACATGGTTCTTCTTACGAAGATGTTCATACCTGGCAGAATAACTTCGCATGTATTGTTGATTTTCTACATACGAAGTTGGTCATTTAAGTTCAACACATATTACGAATATGTTCAAGCCAGGAGATCAAGTTCGTAGGTATAGTTCTTTAACTGTGCCGATGCTATACGAAGATGATCATAGAAGATAGAGTTCAAGAAAGAGGTTCATATATGTTTCAGTCTGAAGAGAACGATTCCACATCTGATCAGAAGAAACACAGGGTGTCTTTCTCCAACCAGAAGATTCTTAATAATAAAAAATTAAAAAAAAAAAAAAAAAAAAAATGGGAAAAAATTTTTGCCTATGATCTTATAATCTCGTTTTTACGCGGGAAAATTAATTTGGTAAAGGTCCGAAAAATTTTGGGTCATTTTCGTGCGTTTTTGGCGCAATTTCGGCAAAAAAAATGACGATTATCAAATTTTTTCTACCATTATTAGATCAAAAGTTAAAGTGAATTTCAAAATTTCACGAGAACATTTTTCCCGAAATTGTTTTTGGAGGGAAACACAATATACCCTGTTTAGAACCACATGAAAGGGAGATTTTTGAAACTGAAGGCAAGTAGATGGGCTGATTTTCAAAGTTTTGCAGAAAAATGAGGGGGAATAAAATATTCATTCTGATTTTTGAGCAAAACTTTTCTACATACTCGAGTTACATAACGATCAAAGGTTATTCTGTTGGTGATTATTGTATTCTAATGCTCGAGGCGTTTTGAAGATCATCGAACTATATGTTCAAATTAATTTATATCAACGGATGATTTTCATATATAGCGGTCGTGGAAACTTTGTTGAAGTATTGGATCATTGAAGCTGGTTATTTGTTGTTCAGTATTTGAAGATCGAATCTTATCCATATTCCAAGATGTAGAGATAAATTATCAGGTGATTCTTGCGGAGGAGTTGCATAGATAAAGATATTTATATTATGGCAGCGTACACAACTGAAGAGGAGATCTGATAAGAACAACTTCGAGTGATTGGTGGATTTGTGAAGATACAAGACAGAGTCAGACACTGCTAGTTGAGACAGGATTTATGCGACTACATTTTGTGATTCAGTTTGCAGAGTTTCTTATTTTTATGGGAGCTGATTGATTTGATGCTGATTGTTGGAAATTCTACTTCTCTATTATATGCCGGTTAAGCACGACATGCAAATAGATCCGGGTGGATGATTGCTTATGTTTAATTCGGAGGTGGTTACTGTTGAGGGGGAGAACTACAATGAGAGGTGTTGGGTTAGTTGGTTGTCATGAAGATACAGAGAGTTTACAGGTTGAAGATCAGAGTGAAGTTTCAGAAGATCGAGTTTCAACATAAGAAGACCCGATATCTTTAGTTACGGGGGAGGCTATTTGTTTAGACTTTCTATAACTAATATCGGATTTTGAAGAATTGATTGCACCGGCCAAGGGGGAGTTTGTTGGAGCACATTAAGTGCACAAATTGTTGTCCGATGCAATAATTCTAAAAGGCTGAGAAATTCGTACATATATGCCTTACGAACTTTAAGTTCGTAAGAACTAATAAATTCGTATATATATGCCTTACGAACTTTAAGTTCGTAAGGCCAAGCCCATTTTGTACGAATTTGACAGCCCAGCCCATTTGTACCTATAAATATAGGACTTAGGTTTCAGATTTCAGTGATGATTTAATAGCTATGTAATTCGTCCATGGCCGGCTGAGGGATCGCGCAAACCCTCAGTCGTAAGTCCACCATATTCATTATTGTTAGTCGTCTTGTTGATTGTGATTCGTAGTCTTCAAGATGTAATCATACGAATTCGTTTTGTATTGTAATCATATGACTAATGATAATGTTTATTATTTCTCCCATTGTAATTGTTTTCTTATCTTTGTATTATACAAGAACCCTAATAACTAATCTAGATGGATTTCGCACTTCTAGTTTAGGATAGATCACGATTTACGATCAACACACGTTCCTAACGTGTTTTCACAATAGGGAACATCACGACTTGGGCTTCAGCGAGCTAGCCTCGCATTTACAGCCCAGCTCGACACAATTGCGAAGTCGCAATTCGTGTCCTGCCTCGTATTTGACCCTGCAAATGCGTGGTCGTATTCCCACTGTGAATTGCGAGGTCACAATTCACACTTAGCATATTATCATACATTCAATACGTAAACCTAATCTAGTATTCTATGCATAATACTAAGTTCATTAATGACAATCACATTACAAAGACATATTACAATATAAGACCGAACAATCTAGACTGCTATTGACATAGACGTGCACTTACAGACTCCCCCTTGGCAATAGCTGTTATGGGTGAAATTTCAAGTACCAATATCTTGAGGGTCTAAGATCTTAACATATCAGCAGGTGCCACATAGTTGGCATTGATGATAGCGCCGAATAATGCTACATCTTGAGCATTTGGATCATTCGGATACCTGCGAGGAAACTCTTTATAACCACGTCTGATGATAGAACTCACTTGCTCCACTCCTACCACAGCTGGCAAATTTGGGAGACGAGGATTGATGATCATCATCACAATTCTAGGATACATCAAAAATCTCCTAGAACCCGCAGCTCTGATCTGTTTCCTCATCTCATCGAAAAAGAACTTGGAGAAACTATATGGCTTATTAAACACTAAGCCCACCATCTGTGCTTGGGCTTCCTGGTTCAACTTATCAAAACCAGACTTCTTGTTGCTCAAACCAACAAGCAACACATGTGCTAGATACCTCCACCTGCCATAGAAACCCTTCTTGAACAGAGTTCTACTTGTCAGATCACCGGCAAACCCCATTCTTCTGAAAGCACCTTGAATTAACTCATGACGGAACTTGGTGAGACTAGTAGTCCCACCTTCCTGTTCAACTGTGCCTCACCGAAGAATACCGATAAGATCTGCAGTTGTGAACTGTATCAGCTGCCCAGCAACAGTGGTATGAAAAATATGTTTGTTCCCAGAATGAACAGTATTGACATTATTCCAAAAATCTCTCAAATAATCCAGATAAATAACTGGTGAATGAGTCAAAACGTGATGAATCCTTGATCTTCTGAAGAAGACAAATATCTCGTGATAATATGCCGTTCCTTTCTGATTATCATCGAAGTTCATCAGATAATTATGACCCGCAATGAAGTTTCTTGCCATTTCTGTAATCAATAACAAATGATTAATTACCCAATATGACATCAAACTTCATATGCATAAAATATACAAGTAATTAACTTAAATTATCCCTGTAATTAAGTTAAAAATAATTAACATAAATTATCCCTGTAATTTAGTTAAAAATTAACATAAATTATCCATGTAACTTAGTTAAAAATTAATTAACTCATTTTCAAATTTTTAGAAAATTAAACTTTTGAAAATCTGTTAAGTCAAATACGAGGTCGTATCCCTGTACGAGGTCGTATTTTAAAGTCAAAATAAAGTCAACCAAACTCTAAATACGAGGTCGTATTTTCAATTTGGCCACGTATTTGGTCCAGGTCGTAAATCCACATCGCATTTTGAAAATCAACAAAGTCAAAATTAATTGACAAATGCGAGGTCGCAAATCTGGGCTAGCAAACCCCCAAATGCGAGTCTGTCGCACTGTTCATCTTCCCCAACGTGAAATCACGATTTACCCAACCAAAATTTGTAAAAATTGCTTCTATACTTTCGTATTGAAGCGATTAACATACCCCAACCCTTATTTTTAACCAAAAACATCAAAATCGAATGAAAATTGAAAAACCTAGTTCGAAAATTTCGAACCCCTTTTTCATGATTTTCTTGTTGCATGGTTAACTATATTACGATTAGATAGTATACCTAGATTCAGTTTTTCGATATGAACACAAAAATATCACTCAAAAACTCTTGATCTAATTGTATATATCGAATCTCAATCGGGGTAGCAAATATTATTTTCGGGGTCGTAAAAGCTCTGAAATTGGTTTTAATTTGTGAGGTCGTATTAGGATTATTTGGGTTTATATACCCACTTGACCCGAATGGGTCTGGGTCAACCCGGCCCAATACGAGGTCGTATTGATACAAGGCCCAATCGACCAATTACGAGGTCGCATTCTGCCTTCTTCAATTACGAGGTCGTAATTCCACCTGCACACTTTAAAATTCAAAATTTCGTCAAAGTTTCTGAATAATTGATCAACATTTATCACGAACTTCCTGGAAATATGAAAAACTAAAATGACTAAACCTGTAGACATCAAATTTTCATCTTTTCCTCGATCTTCGTCTTAAACCTGAAAAGTTAATAAACTTACGAAAATTCTTTAACTTTTCCATGATCAATCTTTCCAAAACTTTTTCGAAATGAGCTTTCCCGATCTGCAAAAACTCAATAAAAAGTTATAAAATTGATTCATCATTCTTATACCTCCCCTCAATTTTATAACTAGGATGTATAACTATGACTAATCATTGTAAAAATAACCATTCTTATATACTCCCTCTCAATTAATGACTGGGATACATAACTATGATTTAACACAAATATTCAGAAATTCTTATGAACATTATGTCATATCAATTTCGACCACATTATTGATTAATAACTTCATATTCTTATGAAAACAATTTTGATTAAGGACTCCCCCTAAATTTATGAAATGTTTTCATAACTATATGATCTAAACAATCAACAATTAATACCTTTCACATTCATAAATACGTTTCTATATCTAAGATTTCAAAACACATATTTGACAACCTTTCATATTCAAACGATATATCTATGTCTAAGGTTATAAAAGTATCAACTCAATAGCCTTTCACATTCAAATAAACGTTTCGATATCTAAAGTTTCAAAAACACATTTGACAACTTTTCATATTCAAACGATATATCTATGTCTAAGGCTATAGAAACAATAATCTAGTAACCTTTCACATTCAAACATTACATTTCTATGTCTAAGGCTTTACATAATCAATAGCCATCTACATTCACATTATGTCTATGTCTAAGGTTTTACATAATCAATAACCTTCTACATTCACATTCCGTCTATGTCTAAGGTTATAAATATAAAGTTGATAATCTTCCATATTCAAATTAAATATTTCTATATCTAAGATCTTCAACTAATAGAATATTGGTATCATCATCTGTTATAATATATTAAAAATACTGTAAAAACCTGATGATCTTAGCCTTGTCTTGAATTATGTCAGACTTTTGCTCAGAAATCCTTCTTTAAGATTGACTTCTCTGCAAATGCCCTGAAAAAGATAACTTCGAGACCACAAATTTTATTGCTATACCTGAAACTTGATCTTCTGAAACTGCAAATTGATCAGCAAACATCAAAATCTCTGTATCGTCATGATAATCAACTAATTCACCATATCTCATTGTAGTTCTCCCTCTCAACGGTAAATCCCTCCGAATTAAGCATATGCAATCTTCCTTCTTGGATCTATTGCTCGAGTCCCTGCTCACCTTGCATAAACGGCATATAATAGAGAGGTTGAATTTCCAACGATCAACACTGAACTAGTTAACTTCCATGAAAACCAGAAACTTTGTAGTTTGAATCACAAACTGTAGAAGCATAAATCCTGTTCCAACAGCAATACTACACATGTCTCCATATCTTCATGACTCTTGAATGTTTCTTCTGATTACTTTCTTCATGAATCATGATCAAAGTCTTCAGATCAAACAATACTCATGACACACATAAAATAAAATAGTAATGTTATTCTTCATTATTTCATCATTAAAAAATATAATAATAATGACTTAATCTAGAACGACATTTTTCATTTTCTTCTCCAAATTCTGATATTCTTCACTATCATAAGTCATAAAAATCCTATATGACATTATCTTAGTCTAGAACTACAAATCATCAATAACCTTGAGAGCACTGTCTCATTGTTCAAAATAAATTACTAAGAACACTGTCTCAGATCTAGTCATTTATTATCATCTAGAACATTAAGATCCCTGTCCTATTGTTCTATGGATAACCTAAATTAAGGTCTTCCAATTATGTAACCTTCATCATGTAAATCTATACAGGTTCAGTTTCCATTATCACTTGTCTTTAACTCTATAAAACATATGAAAAGAAAACCTAATCACTTATACATTCACATGATCAGATCTATCTTGCTTCCGTTGTGAGATCTTGCTTGATAACCTACAAAATCAATCATCTGTTCGTTGTCCTGCACAATCTCAACACAAACATCAAATCTTCTCAAAGTAATAACATACAATCTGAAGAATTGAATAGAAATGAATATATTTAACAGTCTATTATTAGCCTAAGTTACTTTAAGGTCAAATAATTCACTGTAAGCACGTTCAAACTAAACAAAATTATTTGGAATAACCTTTTCAACTCTGAAACAGAGATTCCAAATCTTTTTTATTCAAACAAAAATCTTTTAAAGATCAAATTCAAACTATGAACATCTCCGTGTCCATTCTTATGAAAATCTTCTTTCTAAAGATCAATGAAAATAGGCATTAACTCAATATCTGTTTATTAAAATCAAAAACTCTGTGTTCTTTTCCTTAAACTCATATTCTGTTAACATGACACACTTTCTTTTAGCTTTTGATCACAACACTATTGCTTAACTACCTTACTCGTTTATTCAGTGTTCCATATAGAATGTAGTTGAGTCCTCTTGGAAACTAGATTCTATTCTGACTCTGTCTCTCGTGCAATAGGAACTTTTATTTAAACAATACAATAAAAATTAAACATTTCACGAAAAACACACACACACACACACACACACACTGAACATAAACGAATAACATAGTTACAAGAGCTAAAGTTACTGCTGATTAGATCAGATTAGCATGTTACATAAGCCCACAAGTGAGATATAATTCTCTTATTATTAGTTATGAACAGTGATCCATCAACGATTACCAATATGTTTGTCCTCTTAAACACTCGGTACTTCCAGTTTCATTTTGGTTGTAACTGTAACACCCGACGTTTAAAAATATGGGTTTTCAAAAATCTTTCACCTAACGGTGTTAAATTGCGGAAGTAAAGTCCGTAAAAGTCAAAACCGATAAAAACATTTCGGTTTCTGCGTTTAGTTGGTGTTACATGCCATATCAAACATTAGTTCAAATGAAAACCCAACGGTTGCCCAACATTAAACAACCGTTCACACATTATTACATAAATTCGACATCAAAATGAAATGTATTCAAAAGTCTCCATAAAAAGCAACTATGGGTAGCTAAGGCTCCTTCATTGCATCTACCCAAGCTCATAAGTCCTGCGTCACTAGTCCATCAAGCTAAACCTGAGGGAACAACCACATTAAAGAAACAAGTGTTAGCTATATAAATAGCTAAGTAAGATCACACTTAATTTAAAAGCATTTGTCCAATTAAAACATTTCTCCATTATTAGACAAGCTCATTAGGCACAACGCACAACACACAAAACTGCATAACAACTTCATATCAATTAGGATGAATCACCCTAAATGTGCCTATCCTGCATTACTTCATTACACACGTTTAACCACATAACTGCTTTCTACATTGACTGCTTTACTACGTTTTAACTGCTTTACTACATTAACTGCTTTACTACGTTATTAACTGCGTTAATGTGTAACATAAGTTACACCCGACTAGATGACAAACCCCACACGGTTGTACATCAAGCGTCGTTAAGGAATGGCAAGCCAATCCAAGAGTAATCCGTATATGGAGGTTGGTCAGACCCCTCGTATTACTCGCCCTGCATTATAAAGACCATGTTGCAAGGAGCCACCCAAGCAACAACTACGTCAACGCACTTAGCCGGGCTAGGGCAAGTACGGGTTAAGCTTAACACTTTCCTGCATCAAAGTTTAACGAGCTCGATCCTGCATTATTTAGTTTAGGTGACTGCAATACCTAAACATTTTCTACGTTTACTGCTTTTACGTTTTGGGCCCTTAAACGTGCACGTGTCATGGCAACTTAACGAGTCTAGTGTACTAGTTGAGCAAGCCATACAATCATGCACATATCAACAATTAACAACATACACTACATCTCAAAGCATCACAAGCTACTTCGTAATACTACATAAACTGCATAACAATATACTACATTAAGCAATACTTCATTTCACTACGATAAGGTCTGCATTTCAGGTCTCATGGTCAACTACATATCCCATAATGCCTCCCGTGTAACCGAGATACCCACATATATCATAAGTTACCGTTAAGGAAGTTATAAGTATGAAACCTTTGCTTGTTGAACCCTCAGCGTGACAAAAGTAGTGTATCTTACCTCGATACGGTTTAACAACAAGCTACAAGCACAATACAACGATGACTAGGTGTCTCCAATAACCTAGAACAAGTATAAGATCGAAATGTAAGCTAAGCGACACATTTTGTGAAATCTGGGCATATGGTGCGCCGCACTTTCCATGTGGTGCGTCGCACCAATCTTCCAGGGAAATTTTTATCAATAAAGGGTGCGCCGCACCTACTCTCTGGTGCGTCGCACAAATTCTCCAGGGAGTTTAGATTAAAGACAGGTGCGCCGCACCAGCCCTTGGTGCGTCGCATATCGGGGTGTACCAAAAACCAAACTGGCCAGTGGTGCGCCGCACCTCTCACCTTGTGCGTCGCACCAACTCTCCAGAAACTTCATATCCATAATGGGTGCGCCGCACCAGCCCTTTGGTGCGTCGCACCAGGGGTGCAGACCAGCAACTAACTTTTACACTTTGATTAAACGAATTCCATACGAACCCCTACCCCAAATCCAACTTGGGGACTTAAAATTAATCCTTTAATTGCACTTTCATCATCTTTAACCATACTATAATCCTTTAATCATTAACATCATAAACCAACCATTTAATCATTCGAATAACATCAAATTGATGAACGTTTAATCAAATAACCCAACCCAAACCCTTATGGCCTGGATTAAGACTAATATAAGACTCATACAATCAATTCTCAACTGAGGAATACCTATATTACCTGTATTTGGTGATAAAGATCCAAGATCTAAGCAATACACGATCGATTCGGCTCCAAAACGAATAAGATCTAGGAAGAAACTAGAGAGGGAAGGGAGGGGATCAACTAGGGCTTGTTTGAGAGGAAGGAAATCTGCATAAAGCTCTCAAAGACAACCCTTAAACCTCTAAACCCGTTTTTGACTTTGCACACATGCCAAAACTAACCCCTAATCTTCCTAATCCTTCATTATTGGTCACAAACTACATTATTGACCACATACAACATTAATCCTTCATTAAATGTCACTACATAGACATTAACCTTCATATTACACACATTTATACTACATTAACATTTAGGCTTACAAGCCTCACACATAACACACATTAACTTCATATAAGCATTAAATCTACAATAGACTTAACGACACACACGATGTTGACTTAACGGCATTAGTCAACTAATAAAGAAAAGTTTGGGATGTTACAATTACCTCCCCCTTAAGAGGATTCCGTCCTCGGAATCTCATCAGTATGGAACAACTCGGGATACTTTTCCTTCATTACTGCTTCATTTTCCCATGTTAAGCTTTCTCCATGATTATGCTTCCACTTTATCAACACAAGGTCAATTACTTTTCGGCGTAACTTCTTTTGCTTTCTTCCAAGTATCGCGACCGGTTCGTCTACTATTCTCTTCATTGGGTCAATACTCACGTCTTAATAGGAATCACACTTGACTCCTCAGCTAAACATTTCCTCAAGTAGGATACATGGAAGGTGTTGTGAATTCCATCCAATTCTGGAGGTAATTCCAACTGATATGCCACGTCTTTAATGCGCTTCACAACTTTAAAAGGTCCAATGAAACGTGGACTCAACTTTCCCTTCTTTCCAAATCGAATAACTCCTTTCCAAGGTGATACTTTCAGCATCACTAAATCGCCAACATTAAACTCAATCGGTCTCCTTTTCTTATCTGCATATGTTTTCTGCCTTTCTCTTGCCACACGCAAGGCTTCTTTAGCTATATTAACCTTTTCAGAGGTAATTTCAATAATTTCGGGACCGGTCAACTGCTTTTCACCGGGTTCCATCCAACAACTTGGAGTCCTACACCTTCTTCCATATAACATCTCAAATGGTGGCATTCCAATGCTTGCATGGTGACTATTGTTATAAGCAAACTCAATCATTCTCAAATGATCATCCCATGCTCCACCGTATTCGAGTACACACGTTCTCAACATATCCTCCAAGGTTTGAATGGTTCTCTCACTTTGCCCATCGGTTTGGGGATGATAGGCGGTACTCAAATTTATTCTACTACCCAATTCCCGTTGAAGACCCTTCCAAAAGTTTGACACAAACCTCGAGTCTCGATCCGAAACAATAGATAAAGGAACTCCATGTTTCGCAACTACTTCATCAATATACATCTTCGCCATCTTCGTTAAAGGCACATCTTGTCGGGTAGCTAGAAAATGAGCACTCTTCGTCAATCTATCTACAATCACCCATATCATATCATTCCCTTTCGGCGTTTTAGGTAGCTTCGTTACAAAGTCCATGGTAATATGATCCCATTTCCACTCGGGAATGTCTAGTTGATGCAACAAACCATACGGCTTTTGATGGTCCGTTTTCACACGTGCACACGTCAAACACTTTGCTACAAAATGAGCTACTTCTCCTTTAATATCCGGCCACCAATAAATAGGTTTTAAATCTGCATACATTTTGGTGACACCGGGATGAACCGAATATCTACTTCTATGGGCTTCCTCAAGGATCAATTCTCGGTTACCACCAAGCAATGGCACCCAAATTCGACCCTTGTATGTTTTGAACCCACGGCTATTAGTCTCCATCACAAGACGTTTCTTCTTCCCAATGCTTTCATTGTCAATGTTATCCTTCATCAATGCCCTCACTTGTGCTTCCTTAATTCGATCAAGTAGCCCCGACTTGGCTTGAACTTGCATGCTCATCAACTTACAAGAAGAACTTTGCACCTTCCTACTTAGAGCATCCGCCACTACATTGGCTTTTCCCGGATGGTATTTGATTTCACAATCGTAATCCTTAAGTAATTCCATCCACCTCCTTTGTCTCACGTTCATCTCCTTTTGATTAAAGACATACTGCAAACTTTTATGATCGGTAAACAAAGTGCATTTTGTACCATAAAGGTAGTGTCTCCACAATTTCAATGCAAATACAACTGCGGCCAATTCAAGATCATGGGTAGGGTAATTCTTCTCATGTGGTTTCAACTGGCGGGAAGCATAGGCGATCACCTTGTCCTTCTGCATCAGTACACAACCCAAACCCGTGATAGATGCATCACTATACACAACCAAATCATCGGTACCTTCAGGTAAGGCAAGTATAGGAGCTTCACACAACTTCTTTTTCAATGTTTGAAATGCATTCTCCTGCTTATCGGTCCACTCAAACTTTACTCCTTTCTTTGTTAGTTCAGTCATGGGCTTGGCTATTCGGGAGAAATCCTGAATGAACCTTCTATAATATCCAGCCAACCAAGAAAACTTTTAATCTCAGTAGGAGTCTTTGGCTGCTCCCACTTTGAAACAGCTTCAATCTTTAAAGGATCCACTTTAATACCTTCTGATGAAATAACATGACCAAGAAACTGCACCTCTCGAAGCCAAAACTCACATTTAGAAAACTTGGCATACAACTTCTTCTCCCTCAACACCTCCAAAACTGCTTTCAAGTGCTCACGGTGCTCATCTTCTGACTTAGAATAGATCAAAATATCATCAATAAACACAATAACAAAATGATCTAGAAAGGGACGGCATACCCGATTCATTAAATCCATAAATGCGGCTGGAGCATTAGTCAACCCAAATGGCATGACCAAGAACTCATAATGACCATATCTAGTCCGGAAAGCTGTTTTTGTTACATCTTCCTTCTTAACCTTCAATTGATGATAACCGGACCGTAAATCTATCTTGGAAAAATATGAAGCACCATGTAGTTGATCAAAAAGATCATCAATTCGCGGAAGAGGATATTTATTCTTAACCGTTCGCTTATTCAACTCACGATAGTCTATGCACATGCGCATAGACCCATCCTTCTTTTTAACAAAGAGAACCGGAGCTCCCCAAGGCGAGGAACTAGGTTGAATAAAACCTTTGTCAAGTAACTCCTGAAGTTGGGACATTAACTCCTTCATTTCTGTAGGAGCTAATCGGTATGGTGCTTTAGCAACAGGTGTAGCACCGGGAATAAGATCTATCTGAAAAGTAACTTCACGGTCAGGAGGAATACCGGGAAGATCTTCGGGAAACACATCGGGAAAATCGGATACTACATCAACACTAGCAATAGAAGGCTTCTCCTTTCTCACATCAATAACATAGGCCAAGAAATGATTCTTATTCTTCCTTATACATTTAATAGCCTTCATCATACTAATGATCTTTATTCCCCCTCTCTTCTTATCTCCATAGACCGTTACCACATTACCATCGGATGTAGGAAACCGAATAATCTTTTGGGAACACAAAATATTAGCTTCATTTCGAGATAACCAATCCATACCAATTACTACATCGAAACCGGCTAAAGTAGTAGGCAATAACTGGACTGGAAACAAACGACCTTCAATCTCAATGTTACAATCATCATATCCCACACGTATATCAATAACCGTACCATTAGCAATTTCCACTTCTATCGAGCAATCTAAACGGGTAGTGACCCTTCCTAGCTTAGGAGCAAACAAAGTAGACACAAACGACCTATTTGCACCCGAATCAAATAAAACAGAAGCAGGTTTTGAATTAACAAGGAAAGTACCACTTACCACCTCGTCGTTGTTCTTAGCATCATCAACAGTCATCTGCAAGGCTCTCACTTTGTTGCTGAAGTGGCTGCTTTCTTCCCGTCATTCTTCATTTGTGGGCAATCGGCAATAAGATGACCCGTTTCTTGACACTTGTAGCAACGAATCTTGTCCCTACATTCAGTTGCAAGATGTCCCGACTTCCCACACTTATGACACCTTCTTGTCTTATCGGAACATTTACCTTCATGAACATTCTTGCAAAAAGCACACCAAGACCCGTTCTTCTTTTTATCTCTGTCACCACTTGAGCTAGAATTCCCACGAAACTTCTTATTATTATTGTAGTTAGATGACCAATTTGACCCTCTTTTGAACCCTGCTTTCTTGTCATCAACCCTCACCACAACTCTCTCGCCTTTGAGGTCATCATCCAACCTCTTTGACTCCTTAATAGCCGCTGATAAGGTCACATGTTGTCTACATAATCCACGATAACTAGCGGGAAGACCATCACAATAGGCCTCAATTTGGTCCTCTTGCCTTCGAACCAAATGTCCAACAAACTTCAACTTCTCCATAAACGAGTGTGCATATTCAGAAATTGCACCGGGTTTAGCAACTAACGATCTAAACTCTTTTTCAATCAACCTTAACTCCCGCGTCCCTACATACTCCTCTAGAAATTTCTCCTTAAATGTTCCCCAAGGCATAGCTGCAAGTACCTCAGGAGCCATAGACACTATAGTAGCCCTCCACCAATTACGGGCATTCTTCTTCAACATCCTACTAGCACACAAAACCTTCATATCATCCGGACAATAGCAAGATGCAAAAACTACCTCAATGTCCTCAATCCACTCCATAGCTCCCACTGCATTTTGGGTACCATCAAATTCCTTGGCACCACATTTCTGAAAACTTTCGTATTTGAAGTTATTAACACGAGGTGCATTAACAACTCCATGTCCTCCATTATTAACTCCATTAGCACCCACGGCTGCCATGGATGGTTCAGCACTTTGGGAGGGATTAGAGTAATTCCCTTCCGAACGCTCACCCCTTTGTTCACTCCCAATCCTTTCTGCATCTCTTTCAGCCCTCAATTGAGCTAACTCCTCTTCATTTCTCATCAAGAGAGCTCGGATAGCTCTCAATTCTTCATGTAATTGGGCTTGATTGGGAACCTGCTCTATTACCGGGTTTGCCCTGTCTACTTCAGAGGCGGTTGGTGGATCGCCAAGACGGCGATTTTGTGCACGGGGTGGCCTTTGCTCTACTTCATTTCCAGCCCCGTTTCCATTAGGAGGAACACCATCACCATTTCCTCCTGCTCTCTGGTTACTAGCTCTAGTGTTTGCCATTAATTCTACAAAGCAACGACGACGGTTAGCAAGAATTAAAGAGTGACTACATATGTTAAGGCTCTACTACATATAACTACATTATCACACACAATAAACAAGCCTTATATCACACTCTCACTCACTTCCCAACCCGTCCTAGAGCATTCCACTTCATTAGCTAGGCATCCTACTTAAGCCTAACCTACTTCTCATCGGTCTAAGTCCAAAATCCTACGGCACAAGTCGAATTTTGGTTCACTTAAACCAATTCTCTGATACCAACTTGTAACACCCGACGTTAAAAATATGGGTTTTCAAAAATCTTTCACCTAACGGTGTTAAATTGCGGAAGTAAAGTCCGTAAAAGTCAAAACCGATAAAAACATTTCGGTTTCTGCGTTTAGTTGGTGTTACATGCCATATCAAACATTAGTTCAAATGAAAACCCAACGGTTGCCCAACATTAAACAACCGTTCACACATTATTACATAAATTCGACATCAAAATGAAATGTATTCAAAAGTCTCCATAAAAAGCAACTATGGGTAGCTAAGGCTCCTTCATTGCATCTACCCAAGCTCATAAGTCCTGCGTCACTAGTCCATCAAGCTAAACCTGAGGGAACAACCACATTAAAGAAACAAGTGTTAGCTATATAAATAGCTAAGTAAGATCACACTTAATTTAAAAGCATTTGTCCAATTAAAACATTTCTCCATTATTAGACAAGCTCATTAGGCACAACGCACAACACACAAAACTGCATAACAACTTCATATCAATTAGGATGAATCACCCTAAATGTGCCTATCCTGCATTACTTCATTACACACGTTTAACCACATAACTGCTTTCTACATTGACTGCTTTACTACGTTTTAACTGCTTTACTACATTAACTGCTTTACTACGTTATTAACTGCGTTAATGTGTAACATAAGTTACACCCGACTAGATGACAAACCCCACACGGTTGTACATCAAGTGTCGTTAAGGAATGGCAAGCCAATCCAAGAGTAATCCGTATATGGAGGTTGGTCAGACCCCTCGTATTACTCGCCCTGCATTATAAAGACCATGTTGCAAGGAGCCACCCAAGCAACAACTACGTCAACGCACTTAGCCGGGCTAGGCAAGTACGGGTTAAGCTTAACACTTTCCTGCATCAAAGTTTAACGAGCTCGATCCTGCATTATTTAGTTTAGGTGACTGCAATACCTAAACATTTTCTACGTTTACTGCTTTTACGTTTTGGGCCCTTAAACGTGCACGTGTCATGGCAACTTAACGAGTCTAGTGTACTAGTTGAGCAAGCCATACAATCATGCACATATCAACAATTAACAACATACACTACATCTCAAAGCATCACAAGCTACTTCGTAATACTACATAAACTGCATAACAATGTACTACATTAAGCAATACTTCATTTCACTACGATAAGGTCTGCATTTCAGGTCTCATGGTCAACTACATATCCCATAATGCCTCCCGTGTAACCCGAGATACCCACATAAATCATAAGTTACCGTTAAGGAAGTTATAAGTATGAAACCTTTGCTTGTTGAACCCTCAGCGTGACAAAAGTAGTGTATCTTACCTCGATACGGTTTAACAACAAGCTACAAGCACAATACAACGATGACTAGGTGTCTCCAATAACCTAGAACAAGTATAAGATCGAAATGTAAGCTAAGCGACACATTTTGTGAAATCTGGGCATATGGTGCGCCGCACTTTCCATGTGGTGCGTCGCACCAATCTTCCAGGGAAATTTTTATCAATAAAGGGTGCGCCGCACCTACTCTCTGGTGCGTCGCACAAATTCTCCAGGGAGTTTAGATTAAAGACAGGTGCGCCGCACCAGCCCTTGGTGCGTCGCATATCGGGGTGTACCAAAAACCAAACTGGCCAGTGGTGCGCCGCACCTCTCACCTTGTGCGTCGCACCAACTCTCCAGAAACTTCATATCCATAATGGGTGCGCCGCACCATCCCTTTGGTGCGTCGCACCAGGGGTGCAGACCAGCAACTAACTTTTACACTTTGATTAAACGAATTCCATACGAACCCCTACCCCAAATCCAACTTGGGGACTTAAAATTAATCCTTTTAATTGCACTTTCATCATCTTTAACCATACTATAATCCTTTAATCATTAACATCATAAACCAACCATTTAATCATTCGAATAACATCAAATTGATGAACGTTTAATCAAATAACCCAACCCAAACCCTTATGGCCTGGATTAAGACTAATATAAGACTCATACAATCAATTCTCAACTGAGGAATACCTATATTACCTGTATTTGGTGATAAAGATCCAAGATCTAAGCAATACACGATCGATTCGGCTCCAAAACGAATAAGATCTAGGAAGAAACTAGAGAGGGAAGGGAGGGGATCAACTAGGGCTTGTTTGAGAGGAAGGAAATCTGCATAAAGCTCTCAAAGACAACCCTTAAACCTCTAAACCCGTTTTTGACTTTGCACACATGCCAAAACTAACCCCTAATCTTCCTAATCCTTCATTATTGGTCACAAACTACATTATTGACCACATACAACATTAATCCTTCATTAAATGTCACTACATAGACATTAACCTTCATATTACACACATTTATACTACATTAACATTTAGGCTTACAAGCCTCACACATAACACACATTAACTTCATATAAGCATTAAATCTACAATAGACTTAACGACACACACGATGTTGACTTAACGGCATTAGTCAACTAATAAAGAAAAGTTTGGGATGTTACAGTAACACTTTCAGCATACCCTGGCCAAGGACAGTCACCATGTAACCCGAGTAGCCTAATATGCCACTTAATCAAGTTTGCGAACTTAAGTGACCCACATTCAGATATACTCTCACAATCGGCATGAGCACTAAGATTAAGACATTTGGTGAGTATAGGAAGAAAGTCTTTAAGAATCAAGTCAGCGGTGACAGGTCGGTGATTCCTCACACGCAAAGTGACATAACTTGACTCACGTACGGAAATATACCCAACATTGCATAATGCTAAGTACTTGCATATTTGTGACATCATTTAAAGCACTTATGAAAACCCGTGACTTTTGATGAGACCCGTGTAGCGAACTTTCTGACAACCTATCCCAAGTTGGAAGCTTTAGGTAGGCTAGGTATACAAAGACACCCCAAGGACTTATTTGTCCGAATCTCAAAGGCCACATTAGCTCCATAATTTTCAAAAGATTAATAAGATATTTGCATATCTTGTCACAAATATACATCCGAAAAGCAATACATACATATATATGTACCCGAGACCTTCTATATAAAGACCAAATATACATAATTACAATGCAAGATCTTTCGTAAGATTTAAGGACCAGTCTCATTTAAGATCAGGCATTCTCAGCCATATATCTGAATATGTTTCCCATAAGAACATTGTATACATTAAGTTCAGATTATAAGGAAACCTTGGTACTTTGTGCCTACCGATACATCATATAATGGTATCACTGAACTGAGCAATTTAAAGTACAATTAAGTAGGCTTATGTTAGGTCCAGATTTACTGGACTCGCTCCAGACTCGACTACTGGAGCATTACTGAAGATCTGTCCAGAAACGTATTTTACTGGACCTACTCCAGACTTGGAATCTGGAGTCCCTCTGAAGATTTGTTCAGAAATAATGGAAGACCAGTGAGCAAATACTTGTATAGGAAATCTGGAGTATTCTCCAGATTAGCTCACTGGACTTCACCCCAGTCCAGATCTATTCTACTGAAGACATTCTCACTGAAGTCAAAGACTAAAGTCTGAAGAAAGAAGACTGACAAACAGTGGAGCCCACTGACAGTCTTACCAGATCTCCCGATTGGAGCCTTTATTAGTGTTCTAGACCTTACAAGTCTGAACACTGATATCGAGGAATTGACTTTATGCCTTTACACACTTTTACCCGGACATCCCAATTGTCTATTGATAAAAGTACATGCGTGTGTAAAGGTGGTTGGTTAAAAGGACTTTATCCTTGTACCTTAACCAATGCATTTAATAACCTTGTCGGTTCATTAAATGCATGCAACCATATTTGTACTGCAAATAAATTCATTGTTGAATTTATCTGCCTATAAATACAAAGTCATATTTCTCGTTCAAATCACTTTTTAGCAATTTGGTGAACTTGCTTAAATACTCTCGATCTAAACAGTTATACTTCACAACTTTAAGTATATCGATCCAAGGAGATTATTTAGCAAGTATAGATCACTTGTAATTCAAAGATTGTTTAGATAGTTACATACTTGTAATATCTAGGTTCCGCAACAATCTTGTATTTTGTTTATCATCAATAAAGAAAATACACTTGAAAATTACATTCGTGTTCCACCATTTATTTACTTGTTTAAATATTGCTTAAGTCATTTATTACTTTGTTTATATTCTTGCATATATATTTTAAAGTAATACTAGTCTGATTCTAGTTCATACTTGACTTGTTATTTTACACTCGTGGGTTAAACCATCGTGTGAGGGACTTTACAATTGGTATCAGAGCAGAAAGTTAATATACTTACCTAGATCTGTTTCGCGATGGCAATCCCAGAAAATACTCAAGAAACTCATGAAACTAATCTTAATGACCCACCCACTGGAAATAACAATCCACCACCTCCTCCTCCTCCTGCTTCTCCACATGTGCATGTGCATTATTCAAATAATCTTGTTCCTAAATTCAATGGGAGCAGTGATGAATTTGGTACGTGGAAAGCTAGGATAATATTGCATGTTACTGGTATTGAAAGGAATATGATGAAAATCTTAAATGAAGGACCCTATGTGCCAAGACTTCCTATCAATGCACTTCTTGACCCTACTGGATCAAGAAGTGGAAGGGAAAAGAGAGAGGAACACTGGTCCAAAGAGGAGAAAAGATTGGTAAATCTTGATACACTTCTTAAAAATATGATCCTCGGGGCTGTTCCAGAAACTCTTATTCCCACATTAGTTCTCTATCCCAGTGCCAAAAGCATGTGGGATGAACTGGTGAACTAGCATGAGGGAGGTGATGATACTGTTGTTACCAGAAAAGTCTCCTTAAACAAAAAGTATGAGTCATTTTTGCTCTCCCCAATGAGTCTCTTACTGGTACTTACACCAGATTTATGAGTATTATTAACCAGTTAAGAGGACTAGGGGTTGATAAAGACAAGGATATACTTTTGGAGAAATTTTGTGATATTCTTCCAACAAAATGGTCTCACATGATTTTCGTCTTGAGGCAAGGTAAAACCTTGAATTCCCATACTTTGTCAACATTGTATGGAGCCTTCAGATTCACTGAAGAAAATCAAGCCCAAAGGATTGAGGTAGAAAAAGATTCTTTTAATCATGCTTCCAGTAGTTCCACAGTGGTCACTAATACTGTACCACCTTGTGCGGCATTAATATCTTCTGAGAATGTATTTCTATGAAGAAGATGATGTCTGAACTAATGGATTCTGGAGTCTGTAATGATATCTCTCCAGACTGTGATGAAACTGACAGTGATGACCTGGTTGCAATGATGGCCAAAACGTTTAACCGTTTTAAGGCCAGAGCAAATAGGCCCACTAGACAACATGCACCCAGTTCTTCCACTGACAAGACCAATCTGACATGCTTTAAATGTGGCAGAAAAGGTCATTTCATGAAAGAGTGCAAGTCCAGTCAGTTTGTCTCTCAGTCTGGTCCAACTGCTTCTTATAACAAGCCTGATGATAGCTATAAGTTGAAATACAAAAAGCTTAAGGCTCAAATTGCTCTCTTGTCTAAACAAATGGAAGACAATAATAAATGCATGATAGCAACCACTGAAGAAGCATGGGTTCCCTCTGATGATTCGTCAGTCGATGAAGAAGAGGAAAAAGACTGTTGTTTTATGGCTCTGGCAGATCAAGAGCATCTGGTGAAGGATGATGTCACATCTGGTCGATGGGTAGACATTGTTATTAAAAAGGTTAGTGATTATGATAATGAAACTGATCCTGAACTTAAATTGGACATTGCTGAAGCTCTAAATTCTGATTTAATTTTTGTGGAAACTGTTAGATTTGACAGTCTAAATGGCTTAGAAACAGATTCCTCTGAAATAGCTGCTTTAAAATCAAAATTAAAAGAACTTCAAGATATTGAACTGGTATTTCAAGCACAAGTTTTGGTAACTGAACAACTGGTTCAAGAAAAACATGACCTGGAAATAATTTTGTAAAAAGAAAAACAGGTTATTCAATCATGGCTTGAAACAAGAAAGCCATATGATGCTGGAGTAAACCAATTTCCATCCCAAAAACGTGCATATCTGGATGGAAATACTCATGTTGCAGCATTAATACCAGTAATTGATCGGTTACCAAAGGAGGTTAAACCTAGTACCTTATATGATGAACCTTCTACCCCAAAATCTTGTATAATACCAGCACAATTTTTGGAGGTCAAGACTGGAGCATCCCAGATGACTGCTCCAGTTAAAAAGGTTAATAAGCATAAACCTTTGCCTCAGACTGTTTCTAATGAACCCCAGGTTCAAAGGAAAAAGAACAATTCCCTTCCTAAGCCAAAAGTCCAGTCAACTGGAAAGGCTCGGGTTTCATCTGAAGAATCTATTTTGTTAAGGTTGGAGAGCCAGTTTCAACTACTGGCTCGTCAGGTTCAAAGCTGTCATGCAAGATTAAACAACTTTGAGGGTACTTCATCTGGCCCTATACAAAATACCAAACCTTTTTCTAAGAAAGAGAAAAATATTCCTTTAATTGAGAAAAAGAAAAAGGTTTCTAAACTATCAACTCCAGTAGTGTTTTCAACAAAAACTACTGTTGAAGAAAGTGAACTCAACCAGATACCCCCAGGGATCCATAAGGGAGGATCCAGTGAACCCATCAGTCGATGGGTTCCCAAATCTAACTGATATATCTGGTGGATGTGCAGGGCGATCGAAAGAAGCATACCTGGTATCTTGACAGTGCAGCTGGCAGGACAATGGCCGGACGTAAGACCCTGCTGGAGGAATTCATCATTTCTGATGGACCCTCCATTACTTTTGGAAATGATGGTTGTGGAAAGACTGAGGGGTATGGTGTTCTGAACAATGGATAAGTCAAATTCAGACGTGTTGCATAAGTGAATGGTTTGAAATATAACCTGATCAGTGTAAGTCAACTGTGTGATGATGGCTATCAAGTTCTTTTCAATATTGTTCATGGCATTGTATTCAACAAGGACTGGAAGGTAGTATTGATTGCTCCCAGAAAAGGGAACGTGTATGTGATGGATATGGAAAGCTCTTCTTCAGAGCAATGTTTCTATACTCAAGCTGATGAAGACACAAACTGGTTATGGCATAAAAGGTTATCCCATTGAAATTTCAAAAATATTAATAAGTTGTCCAGAAAACAACTGGCAGATGGGATACCTTCAGTCTCCTTCAAAAAGGAAAGGCCATGTCTAGGATGTGAGATGGGAAAGCAGAAACGTGCCAGTTTCAAGACCAGACAGAACTTCAGCATTACTGAACCACTTCACATGCTTCATATGGACCTCTTTGGTCCAGTGAATGTTCAGACTCGTGCTGGTAAAAGATACACCCTGGTGATCGTAGATGAATTCTCCAGATATTGTTGGGTGGTCTTTCTCAGGTCTAAAAGTGAAGCTGCTGCTGAAATCATCTCTCTTATCAAGAAGATTGAACTGAAGCATAAGCGAAAGGTGTGTCAGTTAAGAAGTTACAATGGAACAGAATTCCAGAATGCAACTCTGGAGAAATTCTGTACTGACACTGGCGTCTCCCAGAACTTCTCGTCAGCACGCACTCCAGAGCAGAATGGAGTGGTAGAAAGGAAAAATCGAACGCTGATAGAAGCTGCCAAGAGTATGCTAGCTGAATCTGGTCTTCCTACCAGTTTCTGGGCTGAAGCAATTGCAACTGCTTGCCACACCCAGAATCGATCAGTGTATGTGAAGCGACACAAGAAGACTTCCGATGAAATATTGAGAAATAGAAAACCAAATATTGGTTATTTTCACGTTTTTGGATGTCCAGTTTACATCCTGAACGACTCCACTCAGTTAGGCAAATTTGATGCCAAAGCTGATGAAGGATATTTCTTAGGATATTCAGCCATTCGCAAAGCCTTCAGAGTCTACAACAAGAGACTGGAGAAGGTACAAGAGTCCATACATATTACTTTTGATGAATCAAATAATGCAATCAATAAAAAGCCTGCCCTTGATTCTCCCCCAGTAATTCCAATTATCTTCGGTGAATCTGATCCCATTAACTACAAAGATTCACCTGAAGAAGTTTCCAGTCATTCTGACTTGGAACCAGTTCGTAAGAAGAAGATCCCAGTTGTACACCTTTCTATCCTTCAATAAGTTTCAAACTACCCAATGAACTTGTTATTGGATCAGATGTACGTACTACTCCCCCAGTATCAGTATCAGTTGAAACTATTCCTGAAATGTTTTCATATGAAGAATTTCAAACTGAACCAGTACTTCAGGAAATGCCTTCCAATGAAGAATTTCATGATGCAAATCGTGATCTTACTGATTCAGATGAATATGTTGAAATAGTTTACCAGGATCCTCATCCTGAAAATCAACTGAACTCTTGCACTGATATTGTTGTCAGTAACAATCCTGGTCAGTACTCCAGATGGACAAAAGCTCATCCTATTGATCGATCATAGGTGACTCCAGTAGAGGAGTTCAGACCAGAAGAGCCTCCAGTAATCAATGCTTATATGTCAGTTTCTTATCAGGGGGGGGGGGGGGGGGGGGGGGGGGGGGGGGGGGGGGGGGGGGGGGGGGGGGGGGGGGGGGGGGGGGGGGGGGGGGGGGGGGGGGGGGGGGGGGGGGGGGGGGGGGGGGGGGGGGGGGGGGGGGGGGGGGGGGGGGGGGGGGGGGGGGGGGGGGGGGGGGGGGGGGGGGGGGGGGGGGGGGGGGGGGGGGGGGGGGGGGGGGGGGGGGGGGGGGGGGGGGGGGGGGGGGGGGGGGGGGGGGGGGGGGGGGGGGGGGGGGGGGGGGGGGGGGGGGGGGGGGGGGGGGGGGGGGGGGGGGGGGGGGGGGGGGGGGGGGGGGGGGGGGGGGGGGGGGGGGGGGGGGGGGGGGGGGGGGGGGGGGGGGGGGGGGGGGGGGGGGGGGGGGGGGGGGGGGGGGGGGGGGGGGGGGGGGGGGGGGGGGGGGGGGGGGGGGGGGGGGGGGGGGGGGGGGGGGGGGGGGGGGGGGGGGGGGGGGGGGGGGGGGGGGGGGGGGGGGGGGGGGGGGGGGGGGGGGGGGGGGGGGGGGGGGGGGGGGGGGGGGGGGGGGGGGGGGGGGGGGGGGGGGGGGGGGGGGGGGGGGGGGGGGGGGGGGGGGGGGGGGGGGGGGGGGGGGGGGGGGGGGGGGGGGGGGGGGGGGGGGGGGGGGGGGGGGGGGGGGGGGGGGGGGGGGGGGGGGGGGGGGGGGGGGGGGGGGGGGGGGGGGGGGGGGGGGGGGGGGGGGGGGGGGGGGGGGGGGGGGGGGGGGGGGGGGGGGGGGGGGGGGGGGGGGGGGGGGGGGGGGGGGGGGGGGGGGGGGGGGGGGGGGGGGGGGGGGGGGGGGGGGGGGGGGGGGGGGGGGGGGGGGGGGGGGGGGGGGGGGGGGGGGGGGGGGGGGGGGGGGGGGGGGGGGGGGGGGGGGGGGGGGGGGGGGGGGGGGGGGGGGGGGGGGGGGGGGGGGGGGGGGGGGGGGGGGGGGGGGGGGGGGGGGGGGGGGGGGGGGGGGGGGGGGGGGGGGGGGGGGGGGGGGGGGGGGGGGGGGGGGGGGGGGGGGGGGGGGGGGGGGGGGGGGGGGGGGGGGGGGGGGGGGGGGGGGGGGGGGGGGGGGGGGGGGGGGGGGGGGGGGGGGGGGGGGGGGGGGGGGGGGGGGGGGGGGGGGGGGGGGGGGGGGGGGGGGGGGGGGGGGGGGGGGGGGGGGGGGGGGGGGGGGGGGGGGGGGGGGGGGGGGGGGGGGGGGGGGGGGGGGGGGGGGGGGGGGGGGGGGGGGGGGGGGGGGGGGGGGGGGGGGGGGGGGGGGGGGGGGGGGGGGGGGGGGGGGGGGGGGGGGGGGGGGGGGGGGGGGGGGGGGGGGGGGGGGGGGGGGGGGGGGGGGGGGGGGGGGGGGGGGGGGGGGGGGGGGGGGGGGGGGGGGGGGGGGGGGGGGGGGGGGGGGGGGGGGGGGGGGGGGGGGGGGGGGGGGGGGGGGGGGGGGGGGGGGGGGGGGGGGGGGGGGGGGGGGGGGGGGGGGGGGGGGGGGGGGGGGGGGGGGGGGGGGGGGGGGGGGGGGGGGGGGGGGGGGGGGGGGGGGGGGGGGGGGGGGGGGGGGGGGGGGGGGGGGGGGGGGGGGGGGGGGGGGGGGGGGGGGGGGGGGGGGGGGGGGGGGGGGGGGGGGGGGGGGGGGGGGGGGGGGGGGGGGGGGGGGGGGGGGGGGGGGGGGGGGGGGGGGGGGGGGGGGGGGGGGGGGGGGGGGGGGGGGGGGGGGGGGGGGGGGGGGGGGGGGGGGGGGGGGGGGGGGGGGGGGGGGGGGGGGGGGGGGGGGGGGGGGGGGGGGGGGGGGGGGGGGGGGGGGGGGGGGGGGGGGGGGGGGGGGGGGGGGGGGGATTGGACAGGTTTGTTTCGTTTTTTTTTTTTTTTTTTTTTTTTTTTTTTTTTTTTTTTTTTTTTTTTTTTTTTTTTTTTCCATTTTTTCCTTTTTATTTTTGTATGATTTTGAAACTACTCACTTTTCTGTGAGTGAGTATATGAGGGATCTGACCAACCTAAGATCTCCACTGAATGAGGTAGATATTCCTCAGTCCATGCTCTCTTTTCAAAGGGAAGAAGTAGAAGTGGCTCTAGGTAGAGGTCAAGTTGGTGAAGGACCCTCTGGTGACCAAGATGTTCAAATTATAGAAGCTGTACAACCCATAAGACAAGTGGCTCCAGAAGGTCAACAACCAAATGTTGAACCTTCCAGACGACCAAGATCAAATAGGCGTCTGATGAGAGATGGTGTTCAGGTGAATCCAGCAAGACATCCGGGTGATGTTATGAATTTAGATGGGTCTCCAATTTTTGAACCAGAAGAGAATGTTGAACAGATTGAGAATGTACAGACTGATGAGCAGGTAGAACAAGATGTTCAGGCTGATGAACAAGTAACTGGTGAGCAAGAGGCTCAGATTGATTTGAATGTTGAAGCTGGTGAACAGACTGGTGATCAGACTGTTGGTGAAACCTTTTGGGATGAAGCTGATTCACCCATGTCAGAAGGTCATAACTTTGACACTGACATGAGTTTTCTTGGAGATGATGTAGTAGAGATAGAGCGTCTACCAGAAATGTCACCACCTCCACCAGAAACAAATTTGCCACCATCAGAATCACAAATGCCACCACCTCCACCAGAATCCAATATGCCACCACCACCACCACCACCTTCAATTCCACAAACCACTCCATACTTCACTCCACCAACAATTCAAATTTCATAATCTCAACCCCCACCACTTGAAACTCCAGTTGACTTATCTGAAACACGTGTGCTGGACTCAACAGTTGTAACTGCTGAAACTACTTCTGAAGAGGTCTGGACACAAGTACCTTTCATGACCAGAATGACTTCCAATCTTGATCCTCCCAGTGGTCCCTCCTCTTCGTCTTCAGCCGAGGTCCAAGGCCTTTTAAGTAAGGTGGCGGACCTGGAGAGATCACTGCAATCTTCATCCCAGGTTATTTTTGACTTCAAGTCTTTATTATCAAATAATCTAGCTTCAGAAATGAATGTGTTTGCTGGGAATGAGAAGCTTGTTTTTGAGAAGCTGGATGAACTGGTACTGGCCACCAATAACAATTCTGAAAATATAAAAGTGGCAGTCCAGGGATTAGAAGAAAGGCTGGTCAATTCTGTTCAGACTGCAGTGGAAAGTAAAATTGTACAACCACTGGCAGGTCTGACAGATGAGGTTAAGAAAATGGTTACCAGGGTGAGTTCATTGGAAAGTAGGCCATCACTTGATCAGAATGCAGTTGTTAGCACCATCAGTGATGAGGTTTCTAAGAAGTTCAGACACAGTATGCTGAAAGAAATCACTGACGAGATTTCTGGGTCTGTTCTTTGAACAATTCAAGATGGATTGTTACCAGAAGTTGTGAGAATGGTTAACACTGAGCTGCCAAAGCACTTGCCTCAAGAAGTTGAATTTGTTAAAAAGAAAGTGCAGGCACTTAAGAAAATTGTGAATGATACAACTCCAGTGGCTGGAAGAACGTTTGGTGAACTGGACAGACATATGCTTGAACAATTATGGAATGATCTCAAGTCAAGAACTGGTGATCATTCCAAGGGGGAAAAGTCGTCTAGTGTTCAAGAAGGTTTGACAAAGAAAAAGAAAGAAGTTGTTGTAAGTGCTATTGAAAGGGCCTTTGCTACTGAAAGCATTGAGCAACAAAAACAAGTGACTGGTACTGATACCAGTGCACAATTAGCACAAAGAACACTTGGCACTGAAGCCGTTATGCAGGTTGAAGAGGCTGCTGGTACAGATGCCAGTGAGCCCCAGTTTGAATCTTTCCCAGATATCTCAACAACGCTGAAATCTGTAAGAGGAAAAGAACAAATGGTACCTGGAGGAGAAGAGCAAACTGTTGAAGGTTCATCAGAGTTTCCTACTGCTGATGATGACACCTCTAAAAAACTGGAACAAGAATGTATTATGATAGAGATTTTCAAAAGAAATCAAAAAGATGAACTGCTGGCCCATCATAGGGAGATGGCAATTATGGGAACTCTGGATTCATATAATGCTGGCAGATTGGACATAAATATTGATGTTTACAAGAAGATGAAGGATGACCCCAGAATTCATCAATGTCTGAATGCATCGGATGATGTTCACATTCGGTCCAGGTACTCTGAAGAAGAACAATTGTATGATGCTGTAACTTTTGGTGTCAGTATACCTGAACTGATTAGGCAGAGAAAGGAGGAACTGGTGAACCTCCAGAGGAAAATAAGGAAAAATGTTGGTGCTCTGGAGATAGAGTACAGGAAGAAGATAAAGGGTCTCCCAAAACTTACTGCCAAACAGCTCAAAGCAATAAAAGATGCAGATATAAGCACATTCATTCCTCTGGATACTTCTCTCAAAATCAATCGTGATCAACTCCAGTCTGCCATGGAACAGCAGAGAATATCCAAGGAAACTGAACATATGGTCCAGATGGCTAAGTAGAAAGCAAAGTATGATGATATATTGAAATTCAGGGCTGATGCCAGAAGAATCATAGGTGCTGAAATCAAACTCGCTGAAAATCATCAAGGCATGACCAGATTTAATATAAAGTTGACCAGGGAGGGTAACTTTACAGATGAAAGGAAAAATGCATCAGTCCAAGCTTTTGGATGGACTGAACTGAAGGAGATAGGATTAACTTTCAAAGGTAAAACTGATTTGTCTCCTGATGTAAAGGCATTTATGAAGAGGATTGAAAAGGTTTGGATAAGAATTCAACAGATGGAAGCTGTTCTAGGTATGAGACCACCAGTGTCTGTTCCATCCTCTCATCACCAAAGAGAAAGGCTTCTGAAGATGCTCCAGGACAGACATCGAAGAGAAGGGCCTAACTCTTATATCATTTACTTGTTGTTTATATTTAAAGTTGTCAAAATTGTAACTTATTTTATGTTGATGGCTGTAAATATAGTTGCATATTTTGATTCATAAAGTAAATGATCAGATTTAGTCTAAGTTAGTATTAAAAGATGAAACTGGAACACTGATGATCTATAAAGTGTTTCCCAGTAACAATAAATTTTTAGACTAAGTCAAAACTTGTGTTTTTCAAGCATACAAAGTTGTATAGATATAAGCTTGAAAACACTTGCATTATTTCTAAACAAATAGGGGGAATTTGTTAGGTCCAGATTTACTGGACTCGCTCCAGACTCGACTACTGGAGCATTACTGAAGATCTGTCCAGAAACGTATTTTACTGGACCTACTCCAGACTTGGAATCTGGAGTCCCTCTGAAGATTTGTTCAGAATAATGGAAGACCAGTGAGCAAATACTTGTATAGGAAATCTGGAGTATTCTCCAGATTAGCTCACTGGACTTCACCCCAGTCCAGATCTATTCTACTGAAAACATTCTCACTGAAGTCAAATACTAAAATCTGAAGAAAGAAGACTGACAAACAGTGGAGCCCACTGACAGTCTTACCAGATCTCCCGACTGGAGCCTTTATTAGTGTTCTAGACCTTACAAGTCTGAACACTGATATCGAGGAATTGACTTTATGCCTTTACACACTTTTACCCAGACATCCCAATTGTCTATTGATAAAAGTACATACGTGTGTAAAGGTGGTTGGTTAAAAGGACTTTATCCTTGTACCTTAACCAATGCATTTAATAACCTTGTCGGTTCATTAAATGCATGCAACCATATTTGTACGGCAAATAAATTCATTGTTGAATTTATCTGCCTATAAATACAAAGTCATATTTCTCGTTCAAATCACTTTTTAGCAATTTGGTGAACTTGCTTAAATACTCTCGATCTAAACAGTTATACTTCACAACTTTAAGTATATCGATCCAAGGAGATTATTTAGCAAGTATAGATCACTTGTAATTCAAAGATTGTTTAGATAGTTACATACTTGTAATATCTAGGTTCCGCAACAATCTTGTATTTTGTTTATCATCAATAAAGAAAATACACTTGAAAATTACATTCGTGTTCCACCATTTATTTACTTGTTTAAATATTGCTTAAGTCGTTTATTACTTTGTTTATATTCTTGCATATATATTTTAAAGTAATACTAGTCCGATTCTAGTTCATACTTGACTTGTTATTTTGCACTCGTGGGTTAAACCATCGTGTGAGGGACTTTACAGCTTAAAAGCTAAAGTATCGTAACGTCTAATCGTCTTGATGCAGTGACCTTACTCTATTTATTATTATTTTTTTCTTTTCTGGTTTTTCTCATTTTTATATTGTTTTCCTGACACTATATGACACACATAAACGACACAAACATTGACACATTTTACAAAGTTCCTTTTGAGAGACACTGTCACTATAGATTTCTCATTCCAATGAATTGGACTAGCAACTCGAAATGAGTTCGGTCGAAAGCCTTAGTGAACAGATCAGCTAAATTAAAGTCACTCGGCACTTTTTCTAGAACTATTAATTTCTTTTCAGCACAATCACGAATAAAATGAAACCTTATGTCTATGTGCTTAGTCCTACTGTGCTTAACAGGATTATTGGTAATGGAAATAGTGGATTCATTGTCTATCTTTATGGGAGTACAAAGGAAATTCTGACCGTAATCACGCAGTTGTTGTTGAATCCGATCTCTCCCTTAAGAACTGACATCCATTTGAAGTCCATTTCCTCAAGAACACCAGTTTCTTTCATCTATGTGAATAAACCAGCAAGCTTGTTAATCTGAGCTCTTGTCTTAACCCTTGCACTTGGTTCACCAATGATATCCTCAACTGGATGATACTTGTTGACTCTGTGCTGTGTCACTTTGTCAACTTGAAGATTAACACCTAAATTCGAACCTATTTCTCCCTCACTGGTTGAACTTTGAGGTAGTGGAGTAACTGGTTCCGATTCTTGTGTACTTGCGTCTTCAGTATCCTTTGATAAACCATCTGCACCTGCATTAGACATAAGCTCTGGTGACTTATTCACGTCACTAACATCCTTTCTATTCTCCTCGTTGTCCTTTGATGCTGTAGCACTAGACGACTCTGGAGTTGTAACTGGATTAGCACCAGTGTTTTCATCACGAAGCAGCACAACATCATCTACCTCTGAACTACCTGCACCAAAAGAAATAGGACCATTAAAGGATGTAAAAACATCATCATAATTAAACAAGATAGCAGACCCTTGGTGTATAGGGGGATTATAGCTAGAAATTACGACATTGTAACCAACATTAACTATTTTAGCCTTAATATTATACACCCTCCTATTTGGAGATCCTGGAATGTAACCAAGAAAAATTCCCTCCTCAGCTTTTTCAGCAAATTTGGGTTGGTCACGGACTTTTAAAAACGTACATGGGACTCCAAAAGGTTCTAAGCCAGTTAAATTCGGTTTTCTATTGTTCAAAAGTTCATAAGGTGTTTTATTAAATCTTTTAACAATTAAAACCCTATTTAACACGTGACAAGCAGTGTTCACTGCCTCCCCCCAAAACATAGTAGGAAGCTTTGAATCAGCAAGCATTGTCCTGGCGGTCTCTATCAACGTCTTTTTCTTCCTTTCTGCTACTCCATTCTGTTGAGGCTCATAAGGTGCACTGAATTGATGCACAATTCTCTTGCTCAGACAGTAGACTTCCATGATCTGATTCTTGAACTCTGTCCCGTTATCACTCCTGATTCCCTTCACTCTTGTGTTGTATTAATTTTCAATTCTTTCAAAGAACTCCATTACGATCTGAGCAGTCTCATCCTTGGTCTTCAAGAAAAATACCCACGAGAATATAGAGTAATCATCGGTGACTACAAGACAGTAGTACATAAACCCTATGCTTCGAACGTTCACTGGTCTGAACAAATCCATGTGAAGCAACTGAAATGGAGCGGCAATAGAATTCTGAGTCTTCGGCTTGTGCGGCTTCTTGGTTTGTTTTCCTTTTAAGCATGGCACACATTTGTCTTCCACCACAAATCTCTTATTTGGAACGCCGAGAACCAATCCATTACTTGTGATATAATTTATTTTTTTGAAATGGATATGACCCATCCTTCTATGCCATAGCAGAGACTCATCTTCTGAAGCTTTAGTAAGCAGACAAACTGGCTCCACTGAATCAAGCACACCTATTTCCAGACCATAGATGTCCTTCTTTCTTGGAGCTTTCAGCAAGATCCATTCTTCTGGTATAACATAACCTGGTTTCAAAATCAGGGCTTCCTTTTCTGTAAAGTGAATTGGATTCCCTTTGTTACATATTTGCGATACACTCATCAGATTATGCTCCAGCTGCTCAACAAAATTTACATTATCCATTTTAATTTTCCCATTGACGACTTTTCCAATTCCAGAAATACTTCCGCCCTTGGTACCCGCAAAGCTGACATAAGACCCTTTAACAGGAGTGAACTCTGTTAATAGTCTCTTGTCGCGTGTCATATGTCTTGAACAACCACTATCGACAAACCATAACCCTGTAGTTTTCCTTAGTGGTTCCTTTTGTTCTATAACTTCAAGATGTGCCATAAAACTCGTTTCAACTTCATTGAACACTTTCTCAATTTCAGCTCTTACTGGTTCTGATGGTTCAGGTTCCTTTTCTACCTTCTGATGAAAACTATCATGATCATTTGTGCTGGCATACAATGTATAGTCGAATGAATTATCAACAAGATCGTTCATTCCTCCATCAAAGTCTTGAATTTCTGCCATAAATGCATGATTCTGATCATCGGCACTAGTCGAACCCCAATTATATGTACCATCATTTTGAACAACCAAAGCTCTTGAGTTGTCCGTTTCTCCTGAGTTTCGGTTCCCAGTATTAGCATATTGATGCCCTGGATTCTGACTCACAATAGAACCACTCTGATTGAAGTTCTGACGGCCTGTAGCTGAACTGTTGTCCCATCTCGTGTTTTTCCAAACGCGTGTTTTTCCAAACGCGTGTTTTTCCAAACGCGTGTTTTTCCAAACGCGTGTTTTTCCAAACGCGTGTTTTTCCAAACGCGTGTTTTTCCAAACGCGTGTTTTTCCAAACGCGTGTTTTTCCAAACGCGTGTTTTTCCAAACGCGTGTTTTTCCAAACGCGTGTTTTTCCAAACGCGTGTTTTTCCAAACGCGTGTTTTTCCAAACGCGTGTTTTTCCAAACGCGTGTTTTTCCAAACGCGTGTTTTTCCAAACGCGTGTTTTTCCAAACGCGTGTTTTTCCAAACGCGTGTTTTTCCAAACGCGTGTTTTTCCAAACGCGTGTTTTTCCAAACGCGTGTTTTTCCAAACGCGTGTTTTTCCAAACGCGTGTTTTTCCAAACGCGTGTTTTTCCAAACGCGTGTTTTTCCAAACGCGTGTTTTTCCAAACGCGTGTTTTTCCAAACGCGTGTTTTTCCAAACGCGTGTTTTTCCAAACGCGTGTTTTCCAGTAGAACAGATCTGATCGATGTTCTTCATCCAAAAACCCTAAAAACGAACCACGAATCAGAGACATAAAGCCTCTCCTGCTCTGATACCAATTGAAAGTTCCTTTGGACCGATCGATTCGCGATTCCTACGACTATGTAAGTGCGGAATCCAAACATAATCGTTATTGAGGTAATTGAATGAAACACATAAATATGAAAACACGAAATCAATAAGAACAGGAGATATAAATCTGATTCCTTTATCATTAGTCGAATGATTACAATGAATAAATCCGTTTACAATACATCTACGATGATTACGGATTACAATCAACGAGACGACTCTTGATAATCGAATAATATGGGCGGCATCTCGAGGTATAGATCTCTACCTCGAGAACCTAGTGAATGAAATCTGTTGCAACTAAAAACATCAACCAAAAACCGAAACCTAAGATCTCTATTTATAGGCTAGAAATGGGCTGGGCTTCAAACTCGTGGGCTTCCAAACGCGTGCTACAGTAACACGTGTTTAGTCAAACTCGTGTTACTGTTCACACGAGTTTGGTCTAAACTCGTGGCCTCCACACGAGTTTGGTCTAAACTCGTGGTCAATCAACACGTGTTTGGCCTAAACTCGTGGTCAACACATCTAGCAAAACAGCCCATTAATTGAGATGCATCGGACACAAAATGTGCACCAGAACGTGCACTTACACATATTGAGCCCTGGATTCTGACTCACAATAGAACCACTCTGATTGAAGTTCTGACGGCCTGTAGCTGAACTGTTGTCCCATCTTGGTCTCTGACATTCACGTGCAAAATGTCCAAAACCATCACAGTTGAAACACATCACTTTAGTTTTATCAAACCCCACTTTTCCGTCTATAACCTTTCTTCCGGTTCTATCAGTGAATCGCTGAACTCTCAATGTTAGCATTGCCAATTGCCAGTTCAGATCCATTTCTTCCAGATCATCTGGATCAACTTGCTTGTAATCCTCCCTAACCAGATCAGGATCAGTCAGTTTTCCTTCAATTAACTTCTCATGAGCAGACACAAACGAAGCCAGCATGCCCAAATGTCCCTCAGCAGATCTTATGCTCATCGACATTCCTGATAAACCCGAGCTTGGAGAACTACTTTTCTGAATCCCATTATGAACAACCATAGCTGATTCCGAAGAAGTTACATACATCAAGTTGTTGTCAGAATCCATCGTCATCTTCAACTTTTCATCATCTCCATTGTAGAAGGCAGTAATCCCTCCACTTGAAGATTTTCCAGAAGCAACATTAGGCTTGCTATGATAAAGTTCCGGACGCTGAACAAAATCACTGCTACCCGCTTCCTTTGACTTACGCTTCATATCTTGACCTCTTAGCTTTCGGATGATCTGATCCAGAGTCCAAGTACTAAATTCGGGATTTTGCTGGATAGATGTAACAAACCCTTCCCACTTAGCTGGAAGAGAATCCAACAACTTCTCGATCACTTCATCTGCATCAGGCTTGTACCCAAAATATGCAAGCTCAACTAGCAAGTGACTGTAACGAATCAACGTCTCATCAAGAGATTCATCCTTGAAACTTGTGAACACATAGTACTGTTTCTTCAACAAGTCCTTTCTCCTCTTCTTGAGATCTTCATCACCATCACAATGCTCCTTGAGTGCATCCCATAAGCCCTTTGCACTTTCATACTTTTCAAACAAGTGCAAGAATTCCCCTTGGAGAGCCATTCAGAGTGATCCTAAAGCCTTACTTTCAGCCTCATAGTCCTTCTTTTGATCGACATTCATTTACTCATAAGTAGCTATTTTCCCACCACTCGAACTAGAAGTTTCCTTGTCATTTTTGACAACAGGATGAACATAACCATTAACAATACAAATCCACATCCTGACATCCATAAGTCTGCAATATGACTCGAATCTGCCCTTCCAATTGAAATATCTGTCTAGGCTTATCAACTTGGGCGGTGAATTGGCCTTTCCGGTTTCATGATCCATCAGAATCAATTGATTCAGCAAAGCTTGATAGTTTGCGGGTAACTGAGACGTCATTTTCTTCGAGCTAGCAAAATTATACGAACTGTTCAAAATAAAACGAGGTCGCAAATTACAACTCGAGGTCGTAATTGAACTGGCGAGGTCTTAAAGAGCTCACGAGGTCTCAAACGAAATACGAGGTCGCAATTGAGCTGGCGAGGTCGTAGTTAGCTATCCAGGTCGCAAATCGAGATGGATGAGGTAATACGAGCTGGCGAGGTCGCAAACGATGCTGCATCCTTTAATTCTCTTGAATTCGAAACCCTAATACCCAACAAAACACCTCTGACTGCTGCAAACACCAAAAGAGGTCACAAAAAGGGTTTTTGATCGTAAACTCGTGAAAGAATCACGTATAAATGACCCTAAACCAATGTTTTCTATCACCAACAAACTATAACCTTCCGGTATGAAACCAAGAGGCTCTGATACCACTTGTAAGTCCCCTTGAAATGAATCGTTAATAGTTTGCTCCAGCTATCTTGAGGTGCGGAACCCTCACTATAACTTAGTGATTCACAACAAGCCTTCAGATTATCTGCTGCCTCGCAGATCTTCTCTAGGCCTGGCGGAACAACTATTGATGACTTAACCTGCAAATATGCTTGATATTTCGACAAATGTTCAACCCTGATCTCTGTTAGGGTTCGATATATATAGGGAACATCACAACTTGGGCTTCAACAAGCTAGCCTCGCATTTACAGCCCAGCTCGATACAATTGTGAGGTCACAATTCGTGTCCTGCCTCGTATTTGACCCTGCAAATGCCAGGTCGTATTCCCACTGTGAACTGCGAGGTCGCAATTCACACTTAGCAGATTATCATACATTCAATACTTAAACTTAATCTAGTATTTTATGCATAATACTAAGTTCATTAATGACAATCACATTACAAAGACATATTACAATATAAGACCGAACAATCTAGACTGCTATTGATATAGACGTGCACTTACACACTTGATATGGGTAGTTTTGATATAATCGTGGGGATGGATTGGTTGTCCCTCGTGGATGCAGTCATTGTGTGTCGCGCAAAAATCCTTAGAATCCCCTTAAGTGGGGGAGGCTTACTAGAAATCCAGGGTGAACAATCTGAAACAATCAACCGAAATCTTATGAGCATGACAACTGAAGTGGTCAAACTAGTAGACAATCCGATAGTGCGCGAATTTCCCGATGTATTTCCTGATGACATTCAGGGATTTCCTTCATCTCGATAAGTCGAATTTCAAATCGATCTCGTACCTAATGCTATGCCAGTAGCAAAGGCGCCGTACCGTTTAGCTCCTTCTGAAATGCAAGAACTCGCGACAAAGTTGCAAGAGTTACAAGAAAAGGGATTCATTCGGCCGAGTTCTTCTCCTTGGGGTGCACCGATACTATCCGTTAAAAAGAAAGATGGATCTTTTCGCATGTGCATCGATTATCGCGAGTTGAAAAAGTTAACCGTTAAGAATCGATATCCGTTACCGCGTATTGATGATTTGTTCGATCAGTTGCAAGGCGCAAAGTACTTTTCCAAGATTGATCTTCGTTCGGGTTACCATCAGCTGAGAGTATGTGAAGAAGACATTCTAAAGACAGCCTTTAGCACGGGATATGGACACTTCGAGTTTTTAGTGATGCCTTTTGGTTTAACAAATGCACCCGCAGTTTTCATGGACCTTATGAATCGTGTATGTCGACCCTATTTGGATAAGTTCATCATCATTTTCATCGATGATATTCTCATCTACTCGAAGACCAAGAAAGAGCATGAAGTGCATCTGAGAAAAGCGTTAGAGCTTCTAAGAGCTGAAAATTTTACAGAAAGTTCTCAAAATGTGAATTTTGGTTGGAAGAGGTGAAGTTTTTGGGTCATGTAGTTGACAAGGATGGAATAAAAGTTGACCCCACTAAGATAGAAGCGGTGAAGAATTGGAGAAGGCCAGAGACACCGACAGTTCCTAGGATTGGCAGGCTACTATCGACGTTTTATCGAGAACTTCTCCAAGATTGCACAGCCACTGACGTTGTTGACACACAAAGATAGGAGTTTTGATTGGGGTGAGAAACAAGAAGAAGCTTTCAGAATATTGAAGGAGAAGTTATGTAATGCACCGGTCTTAAGTCTTCCAGAAGGATCCGATGATTTTATCGTTTATTGTGACGTGTCGGGTCAAGGCTTAGGATGTGTACTGATGCATCAAGGCAAGGTTATTGCATATGCTTCTCAATAGCTGAAGATTCATGAGAAGAATTACACGACTCACGATCTAGAGATGGGAGTTGTCGTTTTTGCGCTGAAGTATTTGTGACATTGTAAGTCCCAACTCAATAGATGGTACTATCTGAAGACACCTCTATGTCGATGGTGGAGTTACTTTGCAATATAATCACTGAACTGGAGACGACCAGTTACAGGAGTATATACCAAGTTCTAGATAGATTACTTATTTAAGTGACAATAAGTAAAGAACAATGCAATGATACAAAATACTTGTAAAGTAAATTGGTGAGACAATATGTAATTTTCAAGTGTAATTTATTTATTAACTTTAAATAAATTACAAGGTTGTTGCGGAACCAAGATAATACAAAGTATGTAAATATCCTAACAACCTATGAACTACAATTGATCAACACTTGGAATTTCTCTAAACAATCGAAATACTTAAAGTTGTGAAATGTTCCTTTTTGTGATTGAGAGAATATTGCACAAGTTCACCAAGAATATTGCAGGTATGCAAAGTGTGAATTCTTTCGAAGTGTGTTCGAAGAAGTAATATTCTTGGTGTGCAATGACTTGTATTTATAGGCAAAGTTAACTTTGGGATGTTAACTTTGGCCGTACAAATATGGTTGAGAGCATTTAAGGAATAGCATTTAATTCCTTAAAATGTTGTGTAAAGTTGCAGAATAAAGCAACTTTATTCAACCAGCTTTATGTACCTTTTTGTACTTAAATAATAAGATAAATCTTATTATCCGGGTAAAAGCACATAAAGCATAAAAGTCAATTCCTCGTAATCAGTGTAAAGCTTTGTAAGAGCTTTCTACTGACGGTCTCCAGTTTGTAACTGACTAGAATCTCAACTGGGCTTCGCTGCCATTGTCATTCTCTATCTTCCACTTGTTGTCTTCGACTTCAACTGGAAGGATTCTTCAACTGGTCAGTTCTTAACTGGAGGAAGTCTTCAGTTGCGTTGACTGTACGATGCAACTAGACTTCAATATATTTCTGGACAAATCTTCTGGGTCTCCAGGTGCAACTGGAGACTGGCCAATTTACCAGTAAACTGGTCCTAACAGACATTACCTATAGGGGACAAAGAGTGTGATATACACCGATCATAAAAGCCTTCAACACATTTTCACTCATAAAGACCTTAATATGCGATAGAGACGATGGTTAGAGTTGTTTAGTGACTATGACTGCGAGATCCGTTATCATCCAGGAAAGGCAAACGTAGTAGCTGATGCCTTGAGTAGAAAGGAAAGACTCAGGCCGCGACGAATTAGGGCCATGAGTATTACCGTGCACAACAGTCTGAGGAGTAGAGTTATCGGAGCGCAAGTAGAAGCTGTCAAGAAAGAAAACATTGACAAAGAAGGGTTACGAGGTATAGAAGTACAATTTGAGCAAAGAGATGACGGAGCACTTTATTTTGCTGACAGACTATGGATACCAGTGTTTGGTGGATTAAGGAAATTGATAATGGATGAAGCACATCAATCAAGATATTCTATTCATCCCGAAATAGACACGATGTATCAAGACCTTCGAGACTTATTCTGGTGGCCAGGAATGAAGAATGATGCAGCGGTTTACGTGATCAAGTGCCTAACATGTTTAAAGGTTAAAGCAGAACACAAGAAACCAGGAGGGCTATTAACACAACCAGAGCTTCCCGAGTGGAAGAGGGAAAGCATTACCATGGACTTCGTTACGAAGTTACCAAGAACCAGTAGTGGTAAAGATGCAATATGGGTTGTAGTAGACCGATTGACCAAGTCAGCTCATTTTATACGCATACGTGAAGATTATAAGATGTAACAGTATGCACGATTGTATCTGAAGTAGATTGTAGCTAAGCATGGCTTTCCAGTATCGATCATATGTGACAGAGATAGCCGATTTACGTCACGATTCTGGAAATCAATGCAACGGGCTTTGGGAACGCAGATAGATATGAGTACAGCTTATCATCCTCAGACAGACGGCCAGAGTGAGAGAATGATTCAGACTCTAGAGGACATGCTGAGAGCGTGTGTCATCGACTTTGAAGGTAGTTGGGACACTCACCTCCCACTAGTAGAGTTCTTGTATAACAATAGTTACCATTCGAGTATTGGATGTCCGCCTTTTAAGGCTTTGTACGAGAGGAAGTGTCGATCTCCACTTGCATGGCAAGAAGTGGGAGACACACAGTTGATAGGACCAGAAATCATTTGGGAAACTACAGAAAGGATTGCACAGATCAAGGAAAACCTCATGAAGGCTAGAGATAGACAAAAGAAATATGCTGACAACCGAAGGAAGCCTTTAGAATTTTAGGTTGGTGATCGAGTGATGCTTAAAGTGTCGCCTTGGAAGGGCGTAGTCAGATTTATAAAGAGGGGGAAACTAGCTCCAAGATATATTCGACCGTTTGAAATTACTGAGAGAGTTGGTGTTATAGCTTACCGTTTGAAACTTCCTCAAGAGCTTAGTAATGTGCACGATGTATTCCACGTATCGAACCTTAAGAAGTGTTTAGCTAACGAAACAACATACGTTCCTTTGAACGAGATACGAGTAGATAGTAACTTAAGGTTCAAAGAAGAACCCGTTGAAATTATGGATCGAGAAGTCAAAAAGCTCAAGAGACATAAGTATACCATTGTGAAAGTCCGTTGGAACTCCCATAAAGGCCCAGAGTTTACTTGAACGAGAAGATCAAATGAAGCTTAAGTATCTACACCTGTTCGCCTAACTTGATACATCGAATTTAGTAAGTAAACTTGAAACTTAGTGCATAACTCGATGCTTGATACTTAATGTGTGTTTTCATTCTTGAAACTTAACGTGCAACTTGATGCTTGTAAACTTGGTGTGTAACTGTAACATGATACATGATGCGTAATCTGAATTTCGGTACAAAATTCCTTTAAGTGGGGGAGACTGTAACACCCGTGAGTTGACCACGAAAACTTTTGAGTAAAAATAAAAATTTAAATTCGAAAATGCGAGCTCGATTTGTCTGTCGCCATCGTATTTGAAAATCGACATCGTATTTTATAAACGACCTCATAATTTTATCTCAGCACCGTATTTGGGTATGGCCTTGTATTTCAATATCGGCATCGCAATTTCAGCCTAGTAAGATGGCAAGCATGGAACCCTTCTATTTTACCCTACATATAAATACTTTTATTCTTCACAAACTTTCATTTCCATCACCTTTGCCACCTAGCAAAAACAGACACACACCTTTGCTACCCCATTTTGCTACCTCATTTGCTACCTCATAAACATCAAGTTTTATGGAAATCAAACCTTATTTTGTTTAGATTTAGCTTCAACAACAGTGTTTTTACGTCCTAAACATCATCCCAAACATCTATTTTTGTCAGATTTGATGTAAGAATCAAAACCCATTTTATACTCTTCTTTTAGTATTTTTCGGTTTTTCTTTTAATACACACGCTACACCCACCAAGTATTAAACTTTTTACGTCCAAAACGTTTAGAAACATATACTACAACTTTTGTCAAAGTTTCGTGTGATTTCATTAACAAAATCTTGAGATTTAAGGAATTTTGTACACTTTTTTATAAACTTTTGTCAAAGTTTCGTGTGATTTCATTAACAAAATCTTGAGATTTAAGGAATTTTGTACACTTTTTTATAAACTTTGTCAAATGGGTCTTTGAGATTTAAGGATTTTTGTACACTTTTTATAAACTTTGTCAAATGGGTCTTTGAGATTTAAGTCCGTTTTCGAGTTTCCGACTTTAGTATTGTTTTCCCATCATATTTGTGGGTCTAAAAGTACAATCTGATGTTAAAAACACCTTTCAGATCGAAAGAAACGATTAGGGTTTTCTAGAACAAAATTGGGGAAGAACAGCTCAAATTTGCGACCCCGCCACTCAATTTGCGACCCCGTTCACTATTCCAATTTCAGTTTGTCTTTTAGTGAAATACTACCCCAGAATTTGTGACCTCGCAATTCTCAATCTAGCCTCTCAATTTAGCCTCTCAATTTAGCCTCTCAATTTAGCCTCTCAATTTAGCCTCTCAATTTCAACCTCTCAAATAAGACCCCAATTCTCAAATAAGACCCCAAATTCAATTTAAGACCCCAAATTCAATTTAAGACCCCAAATCCAATTTAAGACCCCAACTTTCAATTGAGACCTCGGATTTCGATTACTACCTTGGTTTAGTCAACTTTGGTCAACTTTGGTAAACTTTAGTCGATTTGGTCAACTTAGTCGTAATTTGGTCAACTTCAGTCAAACTCGAGAATTTTGGTCAAAGTCAAACTTGAGCGCTTTTGGACAGCTTAGTTAACACTTGGTGGCACGTTATGAGCACGCTTTTCTATAATGAATACATACTTAATTGCGATAACTTGAAACAGATTGATTGTGTACCGGTTACTTGCTTTCTGATATCTTGTGTAGCTTAAACTTGTTGCTAGCAGTCAGGTGAGTTTTCGTAGCCCCTTTTTACTTATGTTTTGGGGTGAAAGGAATACAAAATGTGTTTTCATATATGCCGTAACTGCTTTCATTATTATTCGATGGCTATTAGACTACTTTATGATATCAATATACATTCTAGCCAGGTCATGTTTATGACTGTAAGGGCACGCATTGATATACATTCTAGCCAGGTCATGTTTATGACTGTAAGGGCACACATTGATATTCATACTAGCCAGATCATGTTTATGACTGTAAGGGCACGCTTTGATATTCATACTAGCCAGGTCGACTGTAAGGGAAAGCTTATATGTATTCATACTTATGTACGTAAGTAGGTCGATAGCCACACCATACTATGTTATTCATGTATTCACATTTGACGGCATAAAACTTATTTATTCAAACGATAAATGTTTCAAGTGATTATTCAAGTAAACGATTTGTGATTCAAATGAGGGTTTCAAGTATACAAACATGATTTCAAAACCTACGAACTCACCAACCTTTGTGTTGACTCTTTTAAGTATTCCTTTCAGGTAATCAAGTAAATCGTAGCTAGGATGGTAGCATGGGACTCGTAGCAGACTTCAGGCTTAGGACTTGGAGTGTTGCATGATTTTCTATGTGCTAGTTGGCATTATGCCTAATCGTTTCCCCTGCGTGGGAATTTATCTTATGTTTTATTTGAATGCTATTGAATCTATGTTGTGTGACTTATGTTTTGCTTATTTGAACTATGTATTCGACTATTTATGTTTAATCTATGCACTCATTAAGTTATTCCTATGTAACATCCATGTGCGCGTGTACTTATCTTGCACCCCGAGTTTTCCGCCTTAGTCGGGGTGTGACATGTTGTCTACAATCAAAAAGAGGGCAACGATGAGACCCTCCCAGTCAGAAGACCCAGCTCCCCTGACGAACAAAAAACCGGAGCGGGCCAGCAGCCGTCAGACGACCAGACAGCAGGCCGATTGACCTGCCAAATAATGGCACTGAGCGAAGCAATAGACGGCGATCTCGACATAAGGGAGAGTGACGTAGAAGAAGATACAGCTCCAGATCCAGAGGAAGGTACTGTGCCACACCCTGGGTGCACGGCACGAAGTAACCCGTCACCAGTAGTGCAGGAGCGCAGGAAAGAAGACAGAAATCAGATCCAAGATTCAGAAGGCAATCCAACAGCAACAGATGAAATTGGCCAGCAGCTGGCCAAAAGAGATCTGAACAAAATAAAGGAAGCAGGAAGCAAAAATAAAGATGATTTCGGGGCAGTAAAAAGCACAATGCCAGCATACCCATCATACCCGATCTATCAGGGAACCCAGTTGGGATAACTGCAACGGATGTTGTGCAGACAACGCCTGGGCTAGGAACATACCAAGCATCGAGTGCATATCCAACGTACTGCTCCGGAGGATATCTTTATCACTACGGAGGACCGTATGTCCAGTACATGGGGACACCATGCTTCGGTGGAAGCTACCCAGGACATATGCAGGCGTCATGGTATTTCCCGTACAATATCGCAACCCCACAGTATCTTAAGGCAAGCTCAACAATAGGAGTTGAAAAAGACAAGGTTGAACAAAAGGAACTAGAGCCTAAATACAAGGGGTCATGCGCGCAATTCACCAAAGATCTACGCCAACATGTACCTCCGGTGAAGATACTGGAAATCCAAGACCTACCTTGGTATGACGATACCTCCAATGTCGAGGAATTCCTGAGGAGTGTCGACAAAACAGCCAAGATGGAAGGATGGAGCAGTCCAGCAACTTGCCACGTCATCCTCTACCTCTTACACGGAAAGACAAGGGGGTGGCTCGAAAGCTTACCCGAGGAGAGTATACACGGAGTCAAAGACTTCAAATCAAAATTGAAGGAAGAGTTTGGTTCCCTCCTATTGGCACATGACATCAAGCAAAAAAAAAAAAAAAAAAAAAAAAAAAAAAAAAAAAAAAAAAAAAAAAAAAAAAAAAAAAAAAAAAAAAAAAAAAAAAAAAAAAAAAAAAAAAAAAAAAAAAAAAAAAAAAAAAAAAAAAAAAAAAAAAAAAAAAAAAAAAAAAAAAAAAAAAAAAAAAAAAAAAAAAAAAAAAAAAAAAAAAAAAAAAAAAAAAAAAAAAAAAAAAAAAAAAAAAAAAAAAAAAAAAAAAAAAAAAAAAAAAAAAAAAAAAAAAAAAAAAAAAAAAAAAAAAAAAAAAAAAAAAAAAAAAAAAAAAAAAAAAAAAAAAAAAAAAAAAAAAAAAAAAAAAAAAAAAAAAAAAAAAAAAAAAAAAAAAAAAAAAAAAAAAAAAAAAAAAAAAAAAAAAAAAAAAAAAAAAAAAAAAAAAAAAAAAAAAAAAAAAAAAAAAAAAAAAAAAAAAAAAAAAAAAAAAAAAAAAAAAAAAAAAAAAAAAAAAAAAAAAAAAAAAAAAAAAAAAAAAAAAAAAAAAAAAAAAAAAAAAAAAAAAAAAAAAAAAAAAAAAAAAAAAAAAAAAAAAAAAAAAAAAAAAAAAAAAAAAAAAAAAAAAAAAAAAAAAAAAAAAAAAAAAAAAAAAAAAAAAAAAAAAAAAAAAAAAAAAAAAAAAAAAAAAAAAAAAAAAAAAAAAAAAAAAAAAAAAAAAAAAAAAAAAAAAAAAAAAAAAAAAAAAAAAAAAAAAAAAAAAAAAAAAAAAAAAAAAAAAAAAAAAAAAAAAAAAAAAAAAAAAAAAAAAAAAAAAAAAAAAAAAAAAAAAAAAAAAAAAAAAAAAAAAAAAAAAAAAAAAAAAAAAAAAAAAAAAAAAAAAAAAAAAAAAAAAAAAAAAAAAAAAAAAAAAAAAAAAAAAAAAAAAAAAAAAAAAAAAAAAAAAAAAAAAAAAAAAAAAAAAAAAAAAAAAAAAAAAAAAAAAAAAAAAAAAAAAAAAAAAAAAAAAAAAAAAAAAAAAAAAAAAAAAAAAAAAAAAAAAAAAAAAAAAAAAAAAAAAAAAAAAAAAAAAAAAAAAAAAAAAAAAAAAAAAAAAAAAAAAAAAAAAAAAAAAAAAAAAAAAAAAAAAAAAAAAAAAAAAAAAAAAAAAAAAAAAAAAAAAAAAAAAAAAAAAAAAAAAAAAAAAAAAAAAAAAAAAAAAAAAAAAAAAAAAAAAAAAAAAAAAAAAAAAAAAAAAAAAAAAAAAAAAAAAAAAAAAAAAAAAAAAAAAAAAAAAAAAAAAAAAAAAAAAAAAAAAAAAAAAAAAAAAAAAAAAAAAAAAAAAAAAAAAAAAAAAAAAAAAAAAAAAAAAAAAAAAAAAAAAAAAAAAAAAAAAAAAAAAAAAAAAAAAAAAAAAAAAAAAAAAAAAAAAAAAAAAAAAAAAAAAAAAAAAAAAAAAAAAAAAAAAAAAAAAAAAAAAAAAAAAAAAAAAAAAAAAAAAAAAAAAAAAAAAAAAAAAAAAAAAAAAAAAAAAAAACACAAGCTAGAGAAATCTACGAGAAAAGTTTCCTCCGATTGCCAAAGAAACTCCGAGAAACAATCACGCCACTGGATACGGAAGTGATAGGATTCGCCAGTGAACGCATCCGCCCATTGGGAGAAATATGGTTGGACGCCACTATCGGAGGATACCCCTGGCGGAGAACAGCAAGGATCCTGGCAATCGTGATAAAGCAACTTGCCACGTCATCCTCTACCTCTTACACGGAAAGACAAGGGGGTGGCTCGAAAGCTTACCCGAGGAGAGTATACACGGAGTCAAAGACTTCAAATCAAAATTGAAGGAAGAGTTTGGTTCCCTCCTATTGGCACATGACATCAAGCAGGAAGAGGATGAAGAGGCAGAAGATTTTCTAAAACGATATGGGGACAGCACTCGAAACTTGGTGCGTATATCAGAAGAAGAAAGGATATCTGGAGCCATACATGGTATCCGGTCAGGAGAACTAATACGACATCTATGCCTTAGCAAACCAAGGAGCTACCTGGAACTGATGGAGAAATTCCACGAGTGGAGGAGTGCAGAAGAAATAGCAGAAAAAGCTATGGCTAAATGGAAGTCCATGATAAAGAAGAATGGGAAGCAAACTGAAATAATGGAGGATATAGCAATTGATGAGTTCTCTACCACATGCAGTAGGACGAACAGCTACAAAAGAACAATAGGCAATCTCCGGAAAACTCCATCAGAAATCCTGTCATCAGAAGAAGTAGCGAAAACATTCGTCAGACCACTGCCATTGTCCGGAAGGGGAACCAGAAACTTAGACAAATTCTGTTGTTTCCACAACGGATATGGGCATAGTACAGATTACTGCAGGGAGTTATTAAGGCAGATAGACAGCGCAGCCAGAGAAAACAAATTAGCACACCGGGTAAAAAGGATCAGGCCAAGCTTCGACGAAGCAGAGCCAGGAGAGCACCGGAGGAGGATAATGTCGAACACCATAATCCAGAAAGGGACACAACACTATCACTTCGGTGAACTGAACGACAAGGTATCGACAGACCCGGTGCTAATAAAAGTGAACATAGGCAGCGTATGCCTGAAGAATACGCAGGTAGATACAGGGAGCGGGCGAGATATAATCTACGAGAAAAGTTTCCTCCGACTGCCAAAGAAACTCCGAGAAACAATCACACCACTGGATACGGAAGTGGTAGGATTCGCCAGTGAACGCATCCGCCCATTGGGAGAAATATGGTTGGACGCCACTATCGGAGGATACCCCTGGCGGAGAACAGCAAGGATCCTGGCAATCGTGATAAAAGCAAACTCGCCTTACGACATGCTCCTGGGCAGGGAAGGAATGAGAAAATTCCATATGATAGCATCAACAATACATGGTTGCGTACAGTACAAATCTCACGGGGGATGCAAACAATACTCTCTTCATTTACTGAAGATATAAAGGGAAAGAGCTCCGTACCGTGGTACAAACGCAACAGAAGAATAACTCAGAAAGGACCCAGATGACAGCTGGAAATCGCAGTAGAAGGGTCTTTCGCAGAAGAAGGGCCAGAATCATCCGGATCAACAAGGGAAGAAGAAACCCACATACTAAAGACTCCGATAGGCATCAAGACCGGTTGGAGCATAATTTGCCCTCGGGATAAGCCAAATTAACGGAGCAAATAGGGCAGCATAAAAGTAGCAGCTAGGAACAATACAAAGAAATTGTAACTTCCTCCTGCCATGTACTTACAAGCTCCCAAGAAATTATATAAAACGATCGTAATAATTTTCTAAATGCGCATAAATTTTTTTAATTTGAATTAGTCAAGGGGACGCCCATAAGACTTTCAAAAAACCCATAAAATGCATAAGACACTCCTTCCTTATGATGGAAGTGCATAAGCATAAATGCATAAGACACTCTTTTAAGAGTGTATAAGCATAAAAGAAATAAAGCAGAAGAAGATATCATTTCCTTACGGAAATGATACAGGAAAAAAAAAGCAGTACAGTGGAGGCAAGAAGCAAAAATCAAAACATCAAAGTACATACAAAAGCAAGTCATCACATGCCCAAGGCATCAAAAAATATATGTACAGAGGATCAACAGTTCACATCCCTTGAGGCCTAAAATTAAAAAGATCAGCTACCGAAGCATCGGGATTTGAAGAAACTTGCTAGATATAAGGAAAAGAAATATTCCTTAGGGCCTCCTCAGCAGCAACAATCATCTCCTCGGTGCCAAGAAGCCTCTCCCTACCCCTCAATACAACCTGCCCACGACTCTCCATACGAAAAAGTAATAAGGCTCTCGCATCAACCCGATTAGCCTCGATCAATTCATCAAGGCTCTGATCAAACTCAGGGCTTGCCATCAGCATACGGAAAACATGAGGAATAACACCAGAAATAACCTGGCGCATAGAGTTTCTTCTATTCTCCAACTCCAACTCCCTCGAAGCAATCCTCTCTTCCAAGTTGTTGATCACCGTAGATGGTCCGGCATCAGTGAGAGTGGCAATCCGCTCATGAGCCGCATTCAAACTTTGTGTAGCCAAGGACAAAGCTTCCTGGGCATCAGTGAGCTCCCTCCGCAAAGAACTAACTAAAGAAGCATCACCTCCGCTAGACTGAGCAGCCCTCAGAGAAGCCAACTCTGCCATGTGCCTCCGTAGGTCTTCCTCCAGAAAGTGCACCCTAGCACTGCTAGCCGAACCAATCATACCAGCAGCAAAAAGAGCCTGATTGGTCATTTCAGCAAGCCTTTGAGCTGGCATGGTATCCAACATAGTCCTCAAGTGATCAGGAACCAGCATATCCAAGCTCATCCGGCAAAGCTGTGGATCAGGCAATTCACTCTGAAGAGGAATCCCTAAAACATGAAGAGGTTCGGTCATAAACATAAAAGGGAAACAACAATTGAAAAAAAAACATAAAGAATCTAAAGCCACTTGCCAGTTGTGGTAGCTCCAGTTGTAGTAGCTCCAGTTTCTTCAGCAGGCTCTTTCCCAGGCCTACGCCCAGGATCAGAAGTACCGGCTAAGAAAAGGAAAGGCACACACATCAGATTTAGGCAGATATAAATAACAAAACTAAGGGAAACACACATACCCTGGTCAGCATTAGAAACTGGTGCAGCAGCGGCAATTTCATCCCTCATCGGAGAAGGATCAAGAATAATGACAGAAGGACCTGCAGCCATAGGGTCCGCCGCACCCGATGGACCACTGCTCACCCTCTGCCTCTTCGGAGGAGGCATGACAACACCAGCAAAATGGGGACCCTCCCCATCATCATCAGAAGAAGGCAGAGGTCTCCTACCAACAACCATGCCCTGGGGATTCATGGTCACAGCCTCCCTAAGTGTTAACTCTACAAACACAACGTAAAGACATCAGATGAAAGTAAATAAGAAATTGGCAGAAAAAGTAACAAGAAGAATGGTACCTTCACAACACCATATCAAAACCGGCTCATCAGGAGAACCGTCCCATGACATCGTAATGCCACAGAGATACAAGATCACAGAGGGATAGGTAACCAACTCAAATGGAGACCTACGCACCTGATGGACCAATGGATTATCAAGAGTGACCCAATCATGCACATTATCCTCAAAAGACATACCAGACACCAACCTATCCGTATTCAACAAACCCCTAAACAGCGGATGAACATACTCCTCACTGAAAAACAAGAACCCCGGTCTCCAGTTCAACATATCAGAATCACCAATATCAAAAAATAACTGATGTGCTAAATCGAGCTTTAAAAATATAAACAAGAATCACCTAAGAACTCGCTACTACACACTATCGGGCAGTGTACCCGACTGTTTGCAATATAGTTAAAAGGCAAGACCGTGTTCGTTCTCGGGGATTGGATTGAAATAATTGTTTAGTAAAATGGTTTGTAAAACGGGTGTTGCTTCGAATATCCTTTTGGCAATAAAATTGAAATAAATTTGAAAGAACAAATTGCATAAAAGTAAATAAAATCTCAGACAATATGGATGAAAGTCATCCACCTTGAATTCACTCGACTTCAAATGTGATTGCATTTAATTAAGACCGAATTCATTAAGTTGAATAGATAATCGTGTAAGGATAAATATGCTTACGTGGTACCACCAACCGCTTGCAAATTACCCAAACACCTAATTTACTAGTTCAATTGCCCAAGCCGGTACCACCAATGCTTTAGAAAATATCCCTAATAATTAGTTTGTTTGATTAACAATTATCAATTATATCTATGTGAATAAATACGTGGTACCACCAACCGTTTCTAAACACGTTTACCAATTAATACCTATTATTCTAATGACATTCACCGTGGTACCACCAACCGGAGACAATTAATCATAGACAATTATTTGAAATAAAATACCTATTCACCTAGTACCACTAACGATGAACAAATAAATTATTAATATCAAAAAGAATAAATAATAAGGATTTAATTAATAAAGATTTCAATATAACGATAATAGAATCAACTCTTGAATTAAAAATATAGCAATCACATTATCCGTCAAGATTCATCAAAGTAGATGATTAAAGGTTTTAGCCACTCATGATGAATGGTAAATAATAATTAAAATAAAAGAAGAACATGATGTACCAATTTGTTTTTGAAAGATAAATTGCAAGACAAGAAAAAGTAGATACGATCTAGATGGGTGCACGTAGATCTTCAATGAATCGTAGGAAGAAGAATTCTTGCTTGGATCCTTGAAGTATTCCCTTGTAGAGCAGCTCCTAGAAAGATTGTTTGATAGATCGAAATTAGGGTTGAGTTTTCTATTTATACCCTCTTCAAATCTGATGCAAAAAGCTGCCAAAACCCTTCAGCCCCGTGTACTCACTGCGGCGCAGTGGGTTGTGCAATCCCTCACTGCGGCGCAGTGAGGCTACTTTGACTTTGACTTTCTGATGACTGCGGCGCAGTGGCTCGTGAAGACCCTCACTGCGGCGCAGCCCAAATCCACGTCTAGTTTCTTGATCTGTTGACTGCGGCGCAGTCTCTCTTTTGCAATCCCCACTGCGGCGCAGTGGGGTTTAGTCACAATTTTCCGTGGATATATACTGCGGCGCAGTGGGCATGTGAACCCTCCACTGCGGCGCAGTACATACTTATGCTGAACAACCTTCTTTCGATCCTGAAACTTGCTGAACCTCGTCATCCTCTTCCACTTGAATCAACTCTCGATATCATAAATCAATATCTTGGCCAAGAATCATCCGAATATGTGCCAAATGAACGCGTAACCTGTTCAGAGCCTGAAAACACTAACAAACACCATAAACGCGCCAAATGCACATAAAATCGACTTAAAATACTTAATTAAATGGCCAATAATGATGTGGGTAATGGGTATAAATTAGTCACATCAAATCCCCCCACACTTGAGCATTGCTTGTCCTCAAGCAAATCCGACATTAAAGAAAAGTAATCCTTGGCAATGAAGCTAAATAAACAATTACAAGTATCAAAAAGATGCAACACCAAGTATGTCAAAGACAAAGAAATTGGGTGAAGCAGTTTTAATCTTAAATGAAAACTCGAAATGTTTGACAATACCTGAACAATCCGCAAGCCACGATAACACAACTAAGCACAAGTGAAACAAATGAACCTATCAATATCACTCTACTCCAACGAACTTACTTTTGGGGTTGAATATATGAAGAATCACTCATAGCTCGGTCGTGATGTATACTGTTTTACCATAGGCTTGAACTAGGATCATTACTCCACCGATATGGCGTAAGCACCAAGCACATCATCAAAATAGGCATAAAGGACGTTTGTATAGTTAAACTAAGGCTATGTATATGGATATGTACAATGGAATATATGGATGTAGGTTAATGATGAAAGGGGAAAATGAAAAATATATGGTATATGTGAGAAATGTACAAAATAGTCTAATTTAACCCATACCATTGATTGCCAACAATCCACCAACCCATAAGATGTCATCCCGCGAACACACCTCCAAAGTCACCAAGCTAACCCGACACCATTGTGGTGTATCAACTTCAGACAACTTATTATCAACCAAATCTTCCATTATAAATGATACAACAATCCTTCTTAGACATATAAAAATGAGAAATACCCACTAGTAGCCCAAGTTCCTTTTTTTTATATCTTTTTTTTTTCAATTTTTCACCCTTTTTTTTTATTCTTTTGAACCACTTTTACTCTACTAGTAGGCATCCTCTTACAATGATGAACATGTCTATAACGCTTACTTTCTTTGTTTGAACAATCTAAGACAATCCTCAATAACTTGACCCATTAACATATTCTCATAGACAAGAATCTTCCAATAGCCAACACTGAAGCTCTCCCAAACCATCCAAACAGACTAATGACAATCAATGGCCCCCCGATTAGACTATCGGTATCGTTAGGTATAATTAGGTAAAGTTTACATATGTGATTGGATTTATACAAGGATAAAGGCTAAGTTAAAAAGGATGTAAAAGTGTATAGTTGTTCTAAGGTATACAAAGAAAGGAAGGATATATGTATATACAAGTATATGTATAAGGTTTTGTATAGTAAAGGTATGGTTAAACAAAAGAAAAGTGAAAAGAAAGAAAGAAAAATGTATGGTCAAACCTAAATGCCAATTCGTCATCCGATGTACTTAGTCACGATCACCAGGCCAAGTTCTAGAATCAACACATCACCGGCACACTCTTATCGAGAGAAGAACCCGGAAATGGAATGGATTAACCTCAAACACGCACATCGTAGTACAGGGAGACCAAATGAAAACCCTTACTCCCGAATAAATCCAAGAGCCTAAGAGAGGGACGTATTTACAAGGTAATCAAACCAAAACCGTCACCTGACACAACTATATATGAAATGATGAAATCTCACATTTGGGTGTTTTGGATATATTTGAGCATGCAAGTAATGTTATCAATCCCAAAGGACTAGCCAAATAACCGTTCAGAACACACTTCGCCAATTAAAATTTTTGCCAATGAAAAATTTTGTAGTAAAATTGCTTATTAAGTTATCATAAATTAAGTGACAAAAGCAATTTACCACAAGGACAACTCAAGTTTTAAAATTCATATCAACTTCTGTCATCCCACCAAATTGAAAACACCAGTTTTAAACATGCACATCACAGTGAAGAGCTCAAAATGGAAAACCAGAAGGAGACTCCTACCCTCGAATAAAGTCCAAGGGCCTATGAGAGGGACACATCAACAAAACCGGTAGAAATCTCAATGGCAAAACAACAAAAGCGATAAACCCGGTAGCTTAAACCTATTTGCCACCCCCCCCCCACACACACACACACTTAAGATGGACAATGCCCTCAATGTCCATATTCGGTCAAACAAAGGTAAATAGGGGTAAGCAAAATCGTTAAATAGTGCACATACCAGAATAAGGACACATTCCGTTTTGAAACAAGTTAGTCGATCCCGTGTCACAAATGGTGCTTCCGAAAAAGGAAGAACACTTTGCTTGGCGGGAGAAACAACGTGTAACAAAATGGATAGTGCGAGAGTTGCGTGTGCATTAAACATACCAAACAGAAATGCGGCGCTGAACTTACTGCCAGCATATGCACACCATCACATAATCAACATTGATGCCATAGAAAATAGATGGGAAGCAAATCCAAGGGGTTCTCCCCCACACTTGTGTTGCACAATAGCCATCAAATTGATAATTCCTGTATCATTGCATCACAAAACAAACCACAAATTCCAAAGCATATCAAAGCATCTACTGATAAAAAGAAAATAAAATACGATAAAATAAACACGGGTTGCCTCCCGAGAAGCGCTTAATTTATTTACGAGTCTTTAGCTAGACTCGAACCTCTCATAATTACCAACGTTGGGACCCCGACGCCCCCACACTTAAAGTGTTGGGCGGTCTTCCCTTGAAAGGAGAGAAACAGTTACCTTTCACCTTTTCAAGGATCCAATCATTCGCTCGTTCCGACGTATCAACAACCATTATTAACTCAGCTTTCTCATTTGTTGATAAGCTAGAACACAACTCTGCAGATAACTTAATATTACCATGAGAAATGGCAGACCTCAATTGACTATAAAGCTTTCGGATCTTAGCACACGGTCCATCCGTCGGTTTAGAACCAGGTACTGCTGCTGACTTCAATTCAACCACTTTCTCCTCTAACTTCTCATCCAACCATTTATCAATCTGTGAATCCAAAGAACTAACACAAGCAGTTTCAACAAAGTTAGCAACATTAGGTAAAGAAACAGAACATGTGTTCGAAAATGTAACGGATTCATCTCCTGCTCTCAATGTAAGCTTACCACGACCAACTTCAAGTTTAGCATCGGCCGTGGCAAGGAATGGTCTCCCTAAAATAAGAGGCACATTTAATGCCTCGTCAGCTTCAATAATTATGAAATCTACAGGAAAAACCAAACCTCCCACCTGAATTAACACATCCTCTAATATTCCAATAGGTCTTATTTCAGACTTATCGGCCAAATTGATCTTCATGTTAATAGATTTCGGTGTTCCTAAGTTCAGCTTGGAGTAAAGAGAAGAAGGCATAAGATTAATGCTTGCGCCCGAATCATTTAAGGCACGTTTTACCGTTAAGTTACCAATCTTACAGGGAATAGTAAAACTACCTGGATCTCCTCATTTTTCGGGCAACTTACCTGTTACAGCTGCTGAACAAACTTCCTCTAGCACTGTGGTAGCCACCCTTTCCAGATGCTTCTTATTCATCAAAATCTGCTTCAAGCACTTTGCATATCCTGGCATCTGCACAATTGCATCTAAAAATGGAATATTGATATGCAATTTTCTGAGGTGACTTACAAATTTATCCATTTGTTCCTTCAGCTTATTTTTCGCCAATCGCTGGGGAAATGGAACCTTCGGCTTATATGGCTTAACAGTTGGTTCCTCAGCGGGCTTCTCAACAGGTTTAGCAACGGGTTTGGATGGAACGACCGGTGTTGGCACGGCTAGTTCTGGTTCTATCTCAATCTCGTCATCAACTTGCTCCTCCTCTTCATTAACCTGCACAGATTGAAACGAATCATTAGGTGAAGATTTAGCTGAATCATAAGTGTTACCTGCCCTCGTAGTGATAGCATTCACATGCTCGTTTCTGACATTAGGCTGGGTATCCTTTTTTCATGATCCTTGATTACTCGACTGAGGCTTTGGATTCTGTTGGGTATTGCTCGGTAGAGCCCCCGTGGGCCTCGCAAGAGCTGCCATCCTACTCTCGAGATCCTTAAAGTTAACACATTGATTCTTCATGTTGATCTCCACCTTCCCGTTTATTGCATCCAACCTCTCGCTCAAAGCCTTAGTATCTTCCCTGATCATTTGAATGCTATTGTTGGTTTCAACCTGATTACTAACCAACTGCTTCATCATCTCCCTTAACTCGTCATTTGGATCGGCATTAGAAGATCCTGATCCTTGGCCTTGCTGTGTCTGCTGCTGAGGCTGATTCTGATAATTGTCTCCTTGCCACCTGTTACCTGAAAAACGAGAACTATTAGCCTGAAAGGAAGAGTTATAGGAAGGATTACCTGAAGACCGGTTTTGGAAACCGGTGTTGCGCTGGAAAGTCCCCGGTTGTTGATTCTGAATGTAGTTGACATCTTCTGGCCCCCGGTTGGGACAATCCTCAGAATAATGCATGTCACCACAATGATCACAACCATCAGCAACAACCTTAACATCCTTTTCAAGAGCTCCAAACCTAGCCTCGTGAGATGCAAATCCCTTATCCATGCGCGAAGCTAGCGCCTGAATCTCTCCAACAATCCCAGAATCATCTCTAGTCTCAGCTTTTGCAACTCTACCTTCCTTAGTTCCTTTCTTCATTCTCTTCTCATTCTTTAAGATCCTTTCATCATCCATAGTTGCATTATCCTTCACCATTTGTTCTAAAATCTCATATCCTTCATTCGGTGTAATCTTGGTGAAACTTCCCCCGAAGGCATAACCCAACTCTCTTTTAGATTTCTTATCCAAGCCATCAAAGAACAACTCAACATACTTTTCCTTAGTCAAATCATGGCCTGGGCAGTTCCTTAGCATATCCTTGAAACGGATCCATGCGTCTACAATATCTTCATCAGCATCTTGCACAAAAGACCTAATCAAATTCTCCAACTTCCTTTGAGTTCTAAGTGAATAAAACTCATCTATAAAAGCCTGCTTCAGTTGGTCCCAAGTAGTAATGGAATTTTCGGGGAGATTATTGAACCAATCTTCAGCATCTCCGGTGATTGAAATGGGGAATGTCTCAAGTTTCACGGCATTCATTTGATTTTGACCATATTGATAAAGCCGTGCCAACTTCTCGAACCTCTCCGAATGCTTGTACGGGTCCCATTTCCTTTTTCCATCAAACTGTTGTTCCTCGATACTTTTGAGATGATTTGGTTTCAAGTTAAAAGTATGATCAATACCCGGTGGTCTAATGGCGGAACCTCGAGCCATAGGAATAGTGCGGGCCCTATCACCATAAGGAATATCATCTGGATTTCTTGGTTGTTCGTCTCCCATCTCCTCTTTCTCAACTTCTGAAAATAATTCTTCTAAATAAAAACCTTCTTCGTCTGAATCCGGAGTGGGTTGAGTTACAGGTGAGAGCGGTGTTGGTGCTGTGAAGTTAATCCTGCGTCTCGGTGGAGTTCTCAAAGGACTGAACAGAGGTCTACCCGAAGAACGCAAGATCATTAACTAAGAATAAGCCTGCAAACACAACTAACACACACGTAAAATGCACCTGTGATAAACAAAGAAAAATCTAACTAAATAAGCAAATAACTTCCTCACGCGTAAGGAAGGATCAAACCACTAAATTAACAACTAAATCGGCACACAATCCCCGGCAGCGGCGCCAAAAACTTGATGTGCTAAATCGAGCTTTAAAAATATAAACAAGAATCACCTAAGAACTCGCTACTACACACTATCGGGCAGTGTACCCGACCGTTTGCAATATAGTTAAAAGGCAAGACCGTGTTCGTTCTCGGGGATTGGATTGAAATAATTGTTTAGTAAAATGGTTTGTAAAACGGGTGTTGCTTCGAATATCCTTTTGGCAATAAAATTGAAATAAATTTGAAAGAACAAATTGCATAAAAGTAAATAAAATCTCAGACAATATGGATGAAAGTCATCCACCTTGAATTCACTCGACTTCAAATGTGATTGCATTTAATTAAGACCGAATTCATTAAGTTGAATAGATAATCGTGTAAGGATAAATATGCTTACGTGGTACCACCAACCGCTTGCAAATTACCCAAACACCTAATTTACTAGTTCAATTGCCCAAGCCGGTACCACCAATGCTTTAGAAAATATCCCTAATAATTAGTTTGTTTGATTAACAATTATCAATTATATCTATGTGAATAAATACGTGGTACCACCAACCGTTTCTAAACACGTTTACCAATTAATACCTATTATTCTAATGACATTCACCGTGGTACCACCAACCGGAGACAATTAATCATAGACAATTATTTGAAATAAAATACCTATTCACCTAGTACCACTAACGATGAACAAATAAATTATTAATATCAAAAAGAATAAATAATAAGGATTTAATTAATAAAGATTTCAATATAACGATAATAGAATCAACTCTTGAATTAAAAATATAGCAATCACATTATCCGTCAAGATTCATCAAAGTAGATGATTAAAGGTTTTAGCCACTCATGATGAATGGTAAATAATAATTAAAATAAAAGAAGAACATGATGTACCAATTTGTTTTTGAAAGATAAATTGCAAGACAAGAAAAAGTAGATACGATCTAGATGGGTGCACGTAGATCTTCAATGAATCGTAGGAAGAAGAATTCTTGCTTGGATCCTTGAAGTATTCCCTTGTAGAGCAGCTCCTAGAAAGATTGTTTGATAGATCGAAATTAGGGTTGAGTTTTCTATTTATACCCTCTTCAAATCTGATGCAAAAAGCTGCCAAAACCCTTCAGCCCCGTGTACTCACTGCGGCGCAGTGGGTTGTGCAATCCCTCACTGCGGCGCAGTGAGGCTACTTTGACTTTGACTTTCTGATGACTGCGGCGCAGTGGGGTTTAGTCACAATTTTCCGTGGATATATACTGCGGCGCAGTGGGCATGTGAACCCTCCACTGCGGCGCAGTACATACTTATGCTGAACAACCTTCTTTCGATCCTGAAACTTGCTGAACCTCGTCATCCTCTTCCACTTGAATCAACTCTCGATATCATAAATCAATATCTTGGCCAAGAATCATCCGAATATGTGCCAAATGAACGCGTAACCTGTTCAGAGCCTGAAAACACTAACAAACACCATAAACGCGCCAAATGCACATAAAATCGACTTAAAATACTTAATTAAATGGCCAATAATGATGTGGATAATGGGTATAAATTAGTCACATCAATAACCTACCAGGTCTTTCCTCAACCATAACCCAACCATCACGAATACCCAGTTTGAAGAAATACCGAAATACACTCATCGATGGTTCTATCTCATAAACACGACAAATAACGATATAACGACATTATCATGGTAACCGCCAAGGGGTGCACCACAGATAAATACAGATCGTAGTAATCAAGTAACCCTAATAACCAAGGGGACAACGGGAACCTAAGATTGCCACCGGAAAAAGGAGCGGTATACATACCTATGAATCCAGTCGGCGTATCTAGAATCGACTCTGATCATCCCGGAACCCTAATTTCAGAATCATTAGGGCGGCAAAAGCACCGGCGAAAGCATGTGACATCTTCCTCAGTCATCTCTGAATACGTGGTACTAATAACACGAAAATGATTACGATCCATAGTGTGGAGAAGACTGAAAGGGGGGGAGCGGATATTTTTTGATAATGCGGAGAAGAGAGCAGGGAGAGTGAAAAAGAAAACTCTTCGAAGCCGTCAAAGAATAAATAGCAGACAAAATGGATGGTTTGAAAAACCGGCGCAGAAACTACCCAGACCGTCGATTGGTTTTTTCCTCGGGATAGGCGCGCCCGAATTAACTCCTGATGGGATATATACGCGGCATGGTAAAATGGCAATTTTACCCTTAAAAAGAGTTCCAGATAAGCAACGAAGCATCCAAAAACCAAAGCTCCTTCGAGCTCCGGTTATCAAGGTACGCTATTGTTTTATTTTATTTTTTATTTCCAGATTATTTATGAAGTCTAATGCGATACTCTACAGATAGACTCTCCCATCAGACTGGGGGCTTAATGATATACCGTATACGGAGCTTTACCTCCGTATAAAAGACTGGATACGAAGGACCCTTCGTAAACAGCGAAGGTACCAACATATTGTACTAATCAAACATATCCGTAGCCGAAGCTACGATGTATACCTCCGTAATTCCGGAGCTCCCAAAGATGATCACAAATAACAAATGGATACACATGAATTCTTTCCATGCTTATCCGATCTCCCAAAAAGGGAATGAAATCAAACACCCCTAAAACTTAGGACGCGGTTTAAGAGTCCTAAGATATCTCTTCCATACTTAGAAGATATCATGAAGAGGGGAAGGGATTTACCCTAAATTCTTATCTTCCCCTCCAAGACTTTACCCTCTATATAAAGAATAGATGCCATACGGCACATAATCATCAACACATTCGACTTCCGAATCCCTAACTATCACAAACAAACCCTAAGCCTCATAAATCGGCTAGAGACAACAGCTATAGGCGTAAAGCGGCCTACGACCCTCTGACCGGAAGGGAATCGCCAACAAAACACCCAAAACCCCTCTCACATCTTCGGTTGAGCCATAGTGCGATTATTTGATCAAACAGTTTCTAAAGAGGGTTAATGAGTAATAACCTACCTCTAAGACATTGAAGCCATTTATGAGACTTGCCAAGCTCCTCAAACAGAAGAAACAGTGTTCTGTCCCTACCAAGCTTCACAAACTTGTTGACAACATGGCTTGCCGCCTTGTCTTGTTATAGCTGAAACTTCTTCGTACCAATTCTTGAGCCTCTTCAATTATCCCCATAATTTGATTGTTTTTTGGGCCTAATTTGCAAATAACCGAATGCTTTTTCTGAGGAATTTGCAGACAGTTTTCAACTGGTGATTATTCCTAATTACTCCGTACATTTTACAAGTCATCGCTAGGATGGAAGAAATGTGTTCACTTTAATGTTTCCAAGAAAGTGGGCCTTATTTTTTTTTCTTTTCCTTTTTCCAGATTTGAGATAATTGGGCCTTTTGAACGCCTTTTTAAGGTAATAATGCGATATGATAGTTGAAAGCCCAATTTACATTTTTGATTCAAGGGCAATGGAAGCAGCATGTAGGGGTGAGCAAAAACCGAACCGAAAACCAAAAAAACCATGAAAACCGAAAATCCGAACCGAAAAAACCAAAAACCATTGGTTTTGGTTTTCTAAAAACCGAAAGTTATGGTTCGGTTTTGGTTTCTAATGAAAAACCGAACCGAACCAAAAATATATATTGTTTACTTTATTTTATATTTATATCATTTTATTACTAATTTTTGGTAAATATGTTAATATATTTGCATTTTTAGGTGTATACAATAATATCATTTATATGTTTTAAGTGAAAATACACAACAAGATTGATTTGCTTTAATAATTGTATAATTAAACAACGCGTAAAAGATATAAATAGTTATATATAAAATTTGTGGTGGTGGTGGTGGCGATGAGTAGTGTGGTGGTGGTGGTGGCGGCGATGAATAATATGGTGGTGGTGGCGGTGAAGAATAGTGTGGCGGTGGTGGGGATGAGTAGTAGTATGCTGGTGGAGGAGGTGGTGATGACTGCGGTGGTGGTGGTGGTGAGTAATGTGGTGGGGGGGGGGTGGTGGTGGTGGTGGTGGTGGTGGTGGTGGTGGTGGTGGTGGTGGTGGTGGTGGTGGTGGTGGTGGTGGTGGTGGTGGTGGTGGTGGTGGTGGTGGTGGTGGTGGTGGTGGTGGTGGTGGTGGTGGTGGTGGTGGTGGTGGTGGTGGTGGTGGTGGTGGTGGTGGTGGTGGTGGTGGTGGTGGTGGTGGTGGTGGTGGTGGTGGTGGTGGTGGTGGTGGTGGTGGTGGTGGTGGTGGTGGTGGTGGTGGTGGTGGTGGTGGTGGTGGTGGTGGTGGTGGTGGTGGTGGTGGTGGTGGTGGTGGTGGTGGTGGTGGTGGTGGTGGTGGTGGTGGTGGTGGTGGTGGTGGTGGTGGTGGTGGTGGTGGTGGTGGTGGTGGTGGTGGTGGTGGTGGTGGTGGTGGTGGTGGTGGTGGTGGTGGTGGTGGTGGTGGTGGTGGTGGTGGTGGTGGTGGTGGTGGTGGTGGTGGTGGTGGTGGTGGTGGTGGTGGTGGTGGTGGTGGTGGTGGTGGTGGTGGTGGTGGTGGTGGTGGTGGTGGTGGTGGTGGTGGTGGTGGTGGTGGTGGTGGTGGTGGTGGTGGTGGTGGTGGTGGTGGTGGTGGTGGTGGTGGTGGTGGTGGTGGTGGTGGTGGTGGTGGTGGTGGTGGTGGTGGTGGTGGTGGTGGTGGTGGTGGTGGTGGTGGTGGTGGTGGTGGTGGTGGTGGTGGTGGTGGTGGTGGTGGTGGTGGTGGTGGTGGTGGTGGTGGTGGTGGTGGTGGTGGTGGTGGTGGTGGTGGTGGTGGTGGTGGTGGTGGTGGTGGTGGTGGTGGTGGTGGTGGTGGTGGTGGTGGTGGTGGTGGTGGTGGTGGTGGTGGTGGTGGTGGTGGTGGTGGTGGTGGTGGTGGTGGTGGTGGTGGTGGTGGTGGTGGTGGTGGTGGTGGTGGTGGTGGTGGTGGTGGTGGTGGTGGTGGTGGTGGTGGTGGTGGTGGTGGTGGTGGTGGTGGTGGTGGTGGTGGTGGTGGTGGTGGTGGTGGTGGTGGTGGTGGTGGTGGTGGTGGTGGTGGTGGTGGTGGTGGTGGTGGTGGTGGTGGTGGTGGTGGTGGTGGTGGTGGTGGTGGTGGTGGTGGTGGTGGTGGTGGTGGTGGTGGTGGTGGTGGTGGTGGTGGTGGTGGTGGTGGTGGTGGTGGTGGTGGTGGTGGTGGTGGTGGTGGTGGTGGTGGTGGTGGTGGTGGTGGTGGTGGTGGTGGTGGTGGTGGTGGTGGTGGTGGTGGTGGTGGTGGTGGTGGTGGTGGTGGTGGTGGTGGTGGTGGTGGTGGTGGTGGTGGTGGTGGTGGTGGTGGTGGTGGTGGTGGTGTGGTGGTGGTGGTGGTGGTGGTGGTGGTGGTGATAGGTGGTGGTGGTGGCGGCAGGTGGTGGTTGTGGCGACGAGGTGGTGTTGGTGGCGGCAAATGGTGGTGGTGGTGGTCAAATGATGGTGGTAGTGGTGATGATGGTAATGACCTATGGTGGTGGAAAGAAATCAAGTGGGTTATCATTACCATTTCCCAATTTACTAAGTAATGCTTCATTACCATTATTGATTAATAATTGTATTACTTACATATAACCATGTCTGATTAATCATTGTCTTTCCTATTCCTTAGTCCTTACCCCATAATACCCCAACCAAGCACCCCAAATGCATGTTATATCATCGTGATTTGCTTAGGGATCACTAGTACAAAAAATTCTTACAGAGACCGGTTATGGAGGGAATAGAGACCTGTTGTACAATGTACAACCGGTCTCTATGACTAGTGGTCTCTTAAATAAAGACCGGTTGACAACCGGTCTCTATATACATAGATACAAACCGGTCTCTATTCTATTTTTTTATTAAAAAAAATTAATTAATGTTTCAATCAATTTCATCCAAACCAATTCACAGAATCACAGATCCAAAACCAATTTCAATTTGAAACCAATTTCATTCAATCCAAAGAATACAACTTAACAAACATTTATCGATTCATATGATGTAAACAAAAATAAGATAATAAACTAACTAACATATGTGGAAACTCTGCTCCAAACCTTCGTATCCAACAATAGCATCTAAGAAAATGAGTCTTAAGCTTTTTGTTTCATATATTCTAAAACAGATCGATAGTTGCTTAGAAAAAGCAAAAAATACATTAACAACTTCAATAGTTCCTACATAATCCAAAAGAAATAAAAATAAGATATAGGATGAAATATATATATATGTAAATAATATATATAGATAAGATATAATAAACTTCAAAAAGTATAGGTCAAACCGACCTCATCTTCTTCTTAAGGTAACTCTAATTCTGAATCAGCCAGATCTAAAATATCACATCCTGTGAATAGAGAATGATTACAATCTTAACGGTAGCCATGTATAATAAATATATTATATATGGGAAAAAAAAAGATAAGAAGATGAAGATCTTAGATCTTACCCAAAAACTCTTAATAACTATACCAGATCTTGTAGGAAGAACCAATTAAGATTCACGATTTGTAAAAAGAAAAAAAAGGATGAAAACAATAGAGGTCATCTGGTTTACTGATAAAAGTCCAACAGCCGGAGGTAAAGGGAGGTGGTGGGTGGGAGTTGATTTGTATAGATAGTTTAGGGGAGGTGTGGGTTTTTTTTACATGAACTGTATTCAAGATTTAGAGTGATAATGGAATGGGAGAATCACAGACCAACTCTTAAAATAAAAAATTTGAGGATACAAATAGTATAGAGACCCATTAGTTAGTAACGAGCTGGTCTCTAAACATTTTAACTTTAAAGACCGGTTTTTATATAATTAACAGGTCTTATTCTAATTTATAGAGAAAATTTCATTACATACCCCTAGGGTATGTCATATTATTAAGTTTCGCCCCTGTCGTTTTTTTTTATCATTACATACCCTTATGGTGATTTTTCGTATCATTACGTACCCCTCACCCTAACGGACGTTTGTCACTCTCTGTTAACCCCCTCAAGTGCATACCACGTGAGGGTATTTTTGTCTATTCTCATCTGACATATCCTTATAACAATTTTTTTCCCATCCATTTGACATAAAAAGATCAAAAACCCATTCTCTCAAAATCTTTTTCTTCCCAAAAACTTAGTGTACTATTAGATCAAAAACCCATCAGATCAAAAGATTCATCAATGTAAAAACTATTCATCTGTATCTATTTATCTATACACAAATCAGTATCTATATATCTATACATTAGTATCAATATAGATTTGTATCAATTTGTATCAATATAGATCTGTAAGACCAATATCCATATCTATCCAATCTGTATTCTTCAGAAAAACATACCAGAATTCTATATAAATAGAAATCTGATGTATACAAATATATCACCACCCAACTAGTTCTAATTTATACACCTATTTCTTTAACAAGAAACCTGGACATCAAATCCGGCCACCACCATCACCATAATCAGGCCACCACCACCATATCAGGCCATCATCACCACCACCGACAAATCTGTCATTAACTCTACCAACAAAAATATATATTATTTATATACACCTTACCTTTACCTGGGTTCATAACCAAAAGATGAAGCAACAGCAATAACAAAATTCTACAACCACCGCCAGCAACGTCAGACCACCATCCAAACATCGCGACCACTGCCGGAGATTAAACTCGCAGGAAGCCGGAGCCTAAACCGTTGCCGGAGATAAAACCCTCACCGAAGCTTCATTCATCCTTCTTAAGAAGATTCGAACCATTAATTCTTCCTATTAAAAAGAAAAAAAGATGATGATATAGGTAATGGGAGATAGATCTGATAGATTTAGTGTATATATGTATGTATGTATAGATGGGACGGATTGATAGATCCATATAGATATGGATTTGGGGTTTGATGTTAATTGCTTGTATTAGTTTTGTTTGATTTGATCAGGTTTATGTATGAAACTTGTTGTTTGGTGTATCTAACTGATTTAAACTTTTAATAATGTTTGGGATGTGAGTTGGGGTAAAAAGATAGATCTGATGGTATGAGTCTGAGTTTTTTTTTTTATTGTTAGTTCGTATTGTATGTAAATGAGATTTAAAATGATTTGTTTTTAGATCTAGGAAACAAGATGCAGAAGAAGAAATGAGTGTTTTAGATGTTAAAAAGACTAAAATACCCTCACGTGGTATGCACATGAGGGGGTTAACAGAGATTGACAAACGTCCGTTAGGGTGAGGGGTACGTAATGATACGAAAAATCACCATAAAGGTATGTAATGATAAAAAAAAACGACAAGGTCGAAACTTAATAATATGACATACCCCAGGGGTATGTAATGAAATTTTCTCTAAATATTAAATGAGATTATTTATTTCACCGGTCTCTATATTTGGATATGAATAGAGACTGGTTGTATAAGTATAGAGACCGCACTTTTAGATAATAACCGGTCTTTATTCTTTTAATCGGTCTCTATTTGCTTATATTTGTAGTAGTGGATGTCAGTATTAAGTTTTTGCCTTTTTGGACGCATAAAAAGTTTATACTTTATTTCTAGGAAATTCAGGGTTGGTGACATAAAGTAGATTATTTATTTTTGATTGTTAAACTTAATGCTTGAACTTATACTCTAATATACTAATCACAATTCAAACATACGATGTCATTTCAATTTATTAAATCTCGTTAAAACCTCCCTCAGAACACACTCTTGTATATTCAACCAGACAATTAATAAAGTATCCTTTGATTCCGGCTGTAAGCATATTCTTACTAATTAAATAATAATTAAACTGTATATATTATTAACTTTGAGAAACCTTAAAAAAAAGGATAAAACATCCTTCATAAATTGAATATACAATATAAGACAACGTAGATATTCATATAAACTTTAGCCGAAATTGGAAACTTAATGTTCCTCCAACCATCATACATATATTGCTTTGCTTTACTTATTACATTACACTACTACAGAAAGTCAGAAACTCATGCTACCAAAAAATTAACAGACAATTACACACATTTTCAATAAAGTAATAACAATTGTGTAACATTAAGATGTACTTGCAGCACCCCTTTTTGTACTTTCTTCAATCCTGCCATAGACCTGTAAGAGAAGTGTATACATGATCAAGGATTTGATCTGAAGCAAATTGATACATGTAATTATGGTTAAATGACATATATTGAACCAAATATGTGATGTAAATATGACGATTTTATAAGAGAGATTATATGGCACCTCTCACATATTTTGAAGCACATCTAGAATATGTTGCAACTCATGGACAACATTTTCTATATTCATCCGCTGTGTTGGGGAGTCTAGAGAGCATGATACCCCAATCTTGATAGTTGAAGCCAGACATTCCTCCATTTTCCTTGCATTTGCTTCCGTATTTTGCATATCAATTGCACTATCATCGATAATATCGATAACATGGTCTGGCAAGGCATCATACGCAAATTTATGAAGGCTAAAGCCTTCACTAAAGATGTCGTCCGTCGGTCTTTTCCCGGTCATCACCTCTAATAATAATATTCCAAAACTATAGACATCTCCATTGTAGTCATCTCATTCCGACACCATATTCTAAAAGTTATAACCATTATATTAATATATATTTAGCTAATGGTATAAATAAATTTGAGCATTAAAATACTATTTTACCTGGAGGTGCATAACCAATTGTTCCTTTAACCCCAGTTGAGATGTTTTGGTTTGTATCTGTTCCAAGAAATCGAGCTAATCCAAAGTCCCCAACATGAGCAACCATATCATCATCAAGTAGAATGTTGCTAGGCTTTAGGTCTCCATGAACCACGGTCGGCAAGCAATGATTGTGAAGATAATCAATTGCTGATGCAATGTTGATAAAAATATTTATTCTTTGAAGAAAGTTGAGTCTAGATACAATTGCCCTTGAATGCAACCAATCATGTAAACTACCATTGGGCATGAACTCGTATACCAAAGCCTTGAAATCATTCCCTTGGAAGTCTACACTTGAACATGAAGTGATTATCTTCAATAGATTTCGGTGTCGAATACTCCGCCATGCTTCACACTCTGACAAGAAGCTTTTATTAGCTCCTCGATTTTGAAGATGTAAAACCTTGACCGCTACAAATGAATCCTCTTGATCAAGAGTTCCTTTATAAACAGAACTGAACCCACCCTTACCGATCAAATTGTTTTCAGAAAAGCCATCAGTAGCCTTGAGAAGTTGATTGTAAGAAACTTTTAAAAATCGTTTCTCTATTGAAGATTGAGACACCTGGCCCTTTCTTTTCTTCTTACGTAAAATGAACACATAAGATAATAACGCAAAAAGAATGACTGATATCAAGATGAATGAAATCAAAATGATCTTTACAAACAACGGAAGCCTTTTTTTATGTTTCTCTGCCTCTTTGCATTTTGGTAACCCATATTTAACCAAGCCACCGCAAAGCCTATTATTTCCCAAAAATGAGAATGCACTTGCATTGGCGAACACTCCTTTAATCGGCACTTCACCCTCAAAATTATTAAAGGATAGATTCATATATTCCAACGAAAACTGTTCTAAAAATTGAGGAATTTTCCCTGAAAATTTATTATTGGAAAGGTCAAGATGCACCACTCCTCTCAAGGAACTAAATGATGGTGGTATTATGCCTTGAAATAAATTTCTTTCGAGGGATATTGATGAAAGGCTAGTACAACCACCAAGGCTACTAGGAATGTTGCCTGAAAGATTATTATAAGACAAATCTAGTTCGTTCAATGATTTCAGATCTCCTACCTCAGGTGGAATCGAACCAGATAGACTGTTCCGAGAAAGATTTAATACTATGGTTAAAGATGAAAGTTGAAAAAGTTGTTTGGGGACATTTCCACTAAGTTTATTGTCATCTAAAGACAACTGCAATATTTGAAGAAAATTTCCAAGCCTCCAAGGAATATTTCCTTCCAATCTATTGGAACTTAGCATAAGTTTAGTCAACAATGATAAATTACCGATTTCATCTGGAATTGGCCCTGAAAGTTGGTTATGATGTAGAGCAACAACTTGTAGGTTTTGAAGCTTACCGATGGTAGAGGGAATTTTTCCGGTGAATTGGTTGTATTCTAAACTTAAAGTGCCCACATTAACTAGGTTACCTATACTTGAAGGAATTTTTCCATATAGCTTATTATCCGACAATTCTAGAGTTTGGAGTTGATCCGAAAGATAACCTATTGATATTGGGAGAACTCCTTGAAACCTGCAATCATAAAGAGCCAATGTCTCTAACATGCTACAGTTTTTCAAAGAATCAATAAATTTCATTTCATCAACTTCCCCACTTCCATAAAGGTTTACACCTAAAGATACGTTGACAAGCTCTCTCATATTTCCAAAATCGACAGCCACCTTCCCACTAAATTGGTTATAACTTATTTCAAGAAATTGTAATTTCGAACAGTTAGATATGGAGGGTGGTAGAACACCAGTCATCTGATTAGCCCTTAACTGAAAGTATACAAGATTAGGTAGCATCGACCCTATGGCTATAGGAATGCTACCTTGAATCTGGTTATTAGCCACCGAAAAACGAGTTAGGAGTGAGTTGTTAAAAAGAGAGTCAGGGATGGTCCCAAGCAAATTACAGGTACCGACATAAAACTCTCTTAAGTTTTTCCAACGACCTAAGGTGTCTGGAATTCTCCCACCAAAAGAATTATTGGCAACAGAGAACACTTCCATTAATGTAATATTCCCCAAGAAAGGAGAGATTCCACCTGTTAAGTTGTTATAATTAATTGAAAGATAAGTAAGTTTCGAGAGGAAACTTATCTCCATGGGTATGTTTCCAATTAGCTTATTATTACTTAATCGGATCTCTTCAAGATTAATGCAACCAGACAAGTTAGTTGGAATGATTCCATATAATTTATTTCGAAACAAAGCGAGTACACGTAACCTGGATAAACGACCGAGCTCATTGGGGATGCTTCCTTCAAAGCTGTTGTTCCCGAGCCTTAACTCGTAAAGGAAACTAAGGTTTCCTAAATGAGGAGACAAAGAGCCTGTCAAGCCTTGTGATGTCAAGTTCACAATGGTCACCCTTTGGTGTTTCTTACCACATGAAATGCCACTCCAATCACAGAAATGCAATGAAGTGTTCCATGAGCTTAGAACCCCATTTGGGTCTTGTGTGATCATTGACTTGAATGATAACAATGCAAGCGTATCGGTCTCGTTTCCATTATCAGAAACTGAGATGGTGATGGTGTTCAAAAATATAACAAGACCAACACTACATAAGAAGGATGTATGAAAGAATGATGACAAGCAAAGTATTGGTTGACTAGACTTCATTTTTACAACTAAACTGATAATCTCAGGGTCATATGGGTTGTGGGCATTTTATAAGCAAAATGAAAAATAATTTATGATGTATATTTCAACGGCGGCTTTTTTTTTCTTAAATACCATTATAAACGTAGGCATTAATATATTTGAATTATGTTTGTTAGACGTGCAATAGTCAACATTAAATTGTCAACTCAAAACCATCTCTAATCTCTATCATTAATCTTTAAACTCTAATATTCTCTAATCTATACTCCTTTATAATAATTCTTAACCCCCTATTTTTGGAAAGGGTTAGAAAATGGTTAGATGGTAAATTACTAAGTTACCCTTAATAAACACCCTCTATGGAAAGGGTTATTAAAGATTACCAAATTTGCCCTTAATGAATTAATTTACACTTTATAACCTTATCTTGATAATTTACACTCTAAGTCCTTATCTTTTAAAATATTTTCACTATCATCATTACATCAACTTACACTACACCACTCGACACCAATTGTCGATGTCATCACCACCCGTCACCGACACAACTAAACCGCCGTCACCGCCGCCGCATTGCGCGGGTACCATGCTAATATATAATAATGAAGAAACTTTAAATATTTGAACCATTAGATATTTAGATGTCATTCAAGAAATGTTTATAGCCTTAAAATTATTTTGATGACATCGATCTCATCATATATTTCTCTGCGTTCATCTTCACATTTCTCTTCTTCATCAATATACATGTTACACAAATATTTGGAATCTGATTGTCGAAAACCACATTATAAGCCATCAAGTCTCAAACTTACATATATTTATGAAAACCAAAAAAATCATTAAAAAAAAAGATAAAATATGAAAGATAAAATAAACTAAAAGTAACAAAATGAAAGAAGAAACATGCATGGCTAAACCCAAACATAGTAAATGTCACAATATAAAAACAAAGGACAAAAAAAAAAAAAAAAATGAACCATAACTCAGGCCAAAGAAACCCAAAAAAACACATTTCGTTTATTTAACACTTCATAAGTATCTAGAATGTATCAAATGGTTTTATTCTAATTTGAAAAACTGTAGTTATTAAGCTATGCTTTAGTTTCTTGTTAACTAGCGTACCATTTAGAGCTAAGTAGAACCACAATGAATCTTATGAATATTGAGAGAATTGATTTGCCGAACTGAATTCCCTTCCATTATTCATGAATATTTATACAGATACAATATACACATAACCTCCTCAATGTTTCAATAATTACAATAATAGTATAAAATATATCCTAGTCTAATATACCCCCTCAGTCTAAGAAGGAGGTCCTCGGATGCTTAGACTGGCTCGAAAATCTGTAAATAATTCTTTTGGAAGGCCTTTCGTGAAAATGTCAGCCATCTGATATCTGGAAGGAACATGTAACACTTTAACTTGACCACGTTGAACCTTTTCACGAACAAAATGAACGTCAATCTCGATATGCTTAGTTCTCTGATGTTGAATGGGGTTTTGTGACAAGTAAACCGCGCTTACGCTGTCACAATACACAATGGAAGTCCGACGCGGGTGATGGCCCAATTCCAACAGAAGATTTCTAATCCAGCAAATTTCAGCAACAACATTAGCGACACCCTGTATTCTGCTTCGGCACTAGAGCGTGAAACAGTAGACTGACGTTTGGTTGACCATGAAATGAGGTTATCACCGAGAAAGACACAATAACCGGAGGTGGATCGACGGGTATCCGGACACCCAGCCCAGTCGGCATCGGTGTAAGAAACTAAAGAAGACAGTGAACTGGAGCGCATATAGAGACCCAAACTCATAGTTCCCTTCACGTATCGTAAAATTCGTTTAAGAGCATGTAAGTGACCAGTGCGTGGGGCATGCATATACATGCAAACTTGCTGAACAGCGTAAGAGAGATCTGGCCTGGTGAAGGTTAAATATTGAAGTGCCCCGGCTAAGCTTCGGAAGGTGGTAGGATCATCAATTAGCTCACCTGAATGTGCACTCAGTTTTCCGGTTGTGTCTATAGGGGTGTTGCAAGGATTACATTCAGTCATTTTTGCTCGGGCTAAGATATCAGAGGCGTACCTTTCTTGAGACAAGAAGAGACCGTGAGGATGCCGAGTAACTGAAATACCAAGGAAATAGCTCAATGGTCCAAGATCTTTAATTGAGAATTCAGCCCCAAGACGGGCAAGAATAGTCTGCTTTAACGAGGCTGATGAAGAAGTGAAGATGGGGGGGGGGGGGGGGGGGGGGGGGGGGGGGGGGGGGGGGGGGGGGGGGGGGGGGGGGGGGGGGGGGGGGGGGGGGGGGGGGGGGGGGGGGGGGGGGGGGGGGGGGGGGGGGGGGGGGGGGGGGGGGGGGGGGGGGGGGGGGGGGGGGGGGGGGGGGGGGGGGGGGGGGGGGGGGGGGGGGGGGGGGGGGGGGGGGGGGGGGGGGGGGGGGGGGGGGGGGGGGGGGGGGGGGGGGGGGGGGGGGGGGGGGGGGGGGGGGGGGGGGGGGGGGGGGGGGGGGGGGGGGGGGGGGGGGGGGGGGGGGGGGGGGGGGGGGGGGGGGGGGGGGGGGGGGGGGGGGGGGGGGGGGGGGGGGGGGGGGGGGGGGGGGGGGGGGGGGGGGGGGGGGGGGGGGGGGGGGGGGGGGGGGGGGGGGGGGGGGGGGGGGGGGGGGGGGGGGGGGGGGGGGGGGGGGGGGGGGGGGGGGGGGGGGGGGGGGGGGGGGGGGGGGGGGGGGGGGGGGGGGGGGGGGGGGGGGGGGGGGGGGGGGGGGGGGGGGGGGGGGGGGGGGGGGGGGGGGGGGGGGGGGGGGGGGGGGGGGGGGGGGGGGGGGGGGGGGGGGGGGGGGGGGGGGGGGGGGGGGGGGGGGGGGGGGGGGGGGGGGGGGGGGGGGGGGGGGGGGGGGGGGGGGGGGGGGGGGGGGGGGGGGGGGGGGGGGGGGGGGGGGGGGGGGGGGGGGGGGGGGGGGGGGGGGGGGGGGGGGGGGGGGGGGGGGGGGGGGGGGGGGGGGGGGGGGGGGGGGGGGGGGGGGGGGGGGGGGGGGGGGGGGGGGGGGGGGGGGGGGGGGGGGGGGGGGGGGGGGGGGGGGGGGGGGGGGGGGGGGGGGGGGGGGGGGGGGGGGGGGGGGGGGGGGGGGGGGGGGGGGGGGGGGGGGGGGGGGGGGGGGGGGGGGGGGGGGGGGGGGGGGGGGGGGGGGGGGGGGGGGGGGGGGGGGGGGGGGGGGGGGGGGGGGGGGGGGGGGGGGGGGGTGGGGGGGATGAAGATGATGGGTTCTGGTTCACGGGTGAAGATGTAGGCGTATGAGGTGATGTGGGAGTGGAAAGATGAGGCTGGGAACCAGCCGTGTGCCATAGGGACGGATGAAGAGGAGATGAAGATTGAAGAAAGTCATACGATTGGGAAGGAGCATTGAGATGAGCAAATGGAAAAACATGTTCATCGAAGAGAACATGTCTATTGATGGTAATTTTGTGGGAGGAAAGATCATAACATTTATACCCCCTATGGTTCGACGGGAAACCAAGGAAGGCGCACGGGTAAGAACGATTGGCAAGTTTATGGATAGAGGTGGAAGGAATAAGTGGGTAACAAAGGCACCCGAAGACCCGAAGGTGATCATAAGTGGGATCCTTGTTAAAGAGGAGTCGAGTGGGTGTAGAGTAGTTTCTGGTTTTGTGGGGTAAGATATTGAGAAGATAGGTGGCCATTTGGAGGGCATGGTGCCATAATTTGTTGGGTAAAGAAGCGTGAGTTAACAAAGTTCGCATGACATTGTTTATAGATCTAATGGTACGTTCGGCTTTGCCATTTTGTGGTGATGTGTGAGGGCAGGAAAAGCGAAACGTCATGCCATGTTTGGTACAGAAATCGTGAAACGGTTTGTTATTAAATTCGGTACCATTGTCACATTGAATTGATTTAATATTTCTACCAAACTGTGTTTGAATATATTTATGAAAAGATGCAAAGATAGAGAAGACATTTGATTTGTTGGCAATAGGGAATGTCCACAAATAATCAGTCAAGTCATCAATAAACAACACATAATATCGATGACCCTCCGAGCTACGAACGGGGGAGGTCCATAGGTCGCTATGAATAATATCAAATGGAAGTAGGGTAGAAGAAACAGAAGTAGAAAATGGAAGCTTAATATGTTTGCCAAATACACACGACTGACATAGATGTTTATCAGAAAAAGAAGAAACAGAAATATCATTGTTCTTATTCAAAACACGTAATAAAGATGAGCCAGGATGACCCAATCGATGATGCCAAAGGTCTTGGGACATTGCAGCAAAAGCAGAAGGACTTGTGACACGTGTATTTGGCAATAAAGTGGATAAAGCTCCCCGGTGCTGTCACATCGGAGGATAGGAATCCGCGTCAGGTAGTCCTTCACAAGAAAACCAAACGGATCAAATTCAATGGAAACAGAATTATCAGTGGTGAGACGGCGGACAGAAATAAGGTTTTTGATTAAATGAGGGGCATGTAAGATATTTTTAAGGAAAAGAGGCGGGAAGGGTGGTTTGAGGGTGGTATGGCCAGAACCGTGTATAGGAGTGTGGACACCATTACCTACAACAATTTGGTTCGTCATGCTATTTTTATTGAAATAAGTGGAGATTTTACCTGCCGTGTTGGTCATGTGATTTGTGGTCGCTGAGTCCATGTACCAGTTCTGATCAGGAGGGTGGAGTGTCATGGTATGCAAAGCTTGCTCTATGTTGGTTGGTGTGTACGAAGCCTCTGAAGTAGCATATGCTTGAGATGGTGCGGGACCAAGAATACCCGGAGATGATCCCGATCGGGGCTGAAACCTTGTTGGTGGGGCCGTTGGGTATGGAACCGGCGGTGTCTGCCATGAAGGAGCAGAATTCTGCCAAGGAGCAGAATTCCATGGCTGGTATTGAGCCTGTCGCGGTGACGGATAGTAAGATGAATTCTGGTAGTAGCCACCACGACTACGACCGCGGCCACAACCACGACCTCCGCGTCCCCTGCCACGATAGGACTGGTCCGTTTGCCCACGATAAGAAGAGTTGCGATAGTCACTAGTGTTGCTGCTGTTGTAATTAACCTGTGGGGCTGCCGGGATAGAAGCTGCCTGTAGGGCAGTCGGGGGAGGGTTATGGGCTGCTTTCCTTGTTTCTTCAAGACAGAGTTGGGACCGGGCTGTATAAAAATTAGGTAATGGTGTGGTTTGTTGTATAGTAGTAGCTATACCATCATATTCAGGTGAAAGACCCGTGATTATTTGGAGAACCAGACTCTGATTATCAACAGGAGCATCAACATTAGCGAGTTGATCAGCAATGGACTTGATTTCCTGACAGTAGGCAGCCATGTTTGGGAAACTTTCGAGCTTTGTATTGGCAAACTTTTGTTTGAGATATATTGCTCTAGAGGGTTTGCTATCAATGAAAATATGTTCCAGTGCTGTCCATGCATCAGCAGCAGTGGTATTGGGAGAAAGGATTGTGATGAGAAGATCCTTAGATATTGTACCATAGATCCACTGCAAAACTATTGCATCAAGTCGAGCCCATTCTTCTTTATCTACAACCTTCTCTTTATCGGCATCTGTTTTGGGTGTGGAAGAAGACGGTTTTGATGGAGAGGGAATAATGTGATCGGAAACCTGGAACACACGACAATGGATCTTGAAAAGTTCGACCCACGACGTGTATTGCCCGTTTTCTGCTTCGAGAGTGATAGGAATATAATTTCTGATGTTTGTAACAGTAACAGCAGGGTGTAGAGAAGCCATGAAGAAGAGAAGGAGGAGAAAGAGGGAGGAGACTTTTCGTGTGATTTTGAGGAAGATTAGGGTTGGGCAATCAAAGGGCGCTCTGATACCATGAGAGAATTGATTTGCCGAACTGAATTCCCTTCCATTATTCATGAATATTTATACAGATACAATATACACATAACCTCCTCAATGTTTCAATAATTACAATAATAGTATAAAATATATCCTAGTCTAATAAATATGCCACATAATATTAGAGTACTTGTTTAGTAGTTTATTTATTTGATTACCCTTTCCATTTATTCATCTATAACGGTTTTCTTTTTTTTGTACTTTTTTGGATGTCAATTATATGTAATTCGAGAAGTCCAACTCCATTGATGGATTCCTAATAGTTTTCTTTAATTACAATGGATGTTTTAGTAGCAGTTGTGGTATATTACTTGATAACTCTTTGGTACATTCATTTGCAATCGTTTTCGTCTGTTTGGCTAAAAAGAATATGTGTTTCGCCTTTTCATTGAATAAGTTTGATGTTTTCTGTGATCTTAATTATTAGATCTTACTGTGATCTTCATCCTCATTGTAGACCTTGATTTTTTCATCTATGTATTGCAGAACCTTAAATTTGATCACGAATTATCCTTTATCTTTTGCGAACATGCGCATGTTTTAATTACAAGAAATTCAATAGCTTCATTAGGTTTGTAGTTAACTTGCGTATCGTTTATATAGAAGAAAACATGAGATACATAATAGTAAAATGACTACTTTTATAGCTTTGTTAGTGCCATGTATTGTGAGCAAGTTCCATTAAGCTCTGTTTAACGTAAGGCAGAACGATTCAAACATGGCAAATACGATGTTTTATTCTAGTATGATTGAAACCCAGTAAAATGAGTTATAATATCAAACTTCAGTAGTTACACCAAATTGTGAAGGAAAAAACAACATTGAAATCTTGATTGTAACATCACTGCATATTGCCAAACATTATAGTACCTGATGCACCATCATCTTGTTGCAGAGTCTTTCAACTTGGAGGTGCAAGTTTGTTGTGGAAAACCTGAAGAGTACATGTGTAAATGAAATAAAACCAAGTCATTCTTAAAGAGCTGAAACAAAACAGAGGGGAAATGCATACTATGTGAAGTCATATTTAATCAAGCTAGTGATGCAAATGATAAACTAACATGGAGATTTTCTAGGTTGATAAGTAAAATGAGAGAACATGATACCTCAATCAAATACGTTGAAGCGTGTACAAAATATGTCGCAACTCGATGATGACATTTTTGATGTCCATCCTCTGGCATGGGGAATCGGCAGAGCATGATACACCAATCTTGACTGTTGAAGCCAGACATTCCTCTATTTTCATTGCATTTGCGGGCATACTTTTCATAGGAGTTGCATCCTCTTGATGAAACTTTAGAAGCTCCTCATCAATAACATCATTTACATGGTCCGGCAAGGCCATGTAAGCAAATTTATGAAGGCTAAAGTCTTCGTTAAACATGTCATCTATCGGACTTTTCCCCGTCATTACCTCCAATAATAATATTCCGTAACTGTAAACATCCCCACTACTTGTCATCTCATTCCCGAGACCATACTCTGAAACTTATAAGCATTTCTTTAAAAATTGGTATTACCATAAGTAAATATGGACATATAGGAAGACATAAATTGAACTTACCTGGAGGAGCATAGCCAATCGTTCCTCTAATCCCGACTGAGCTGTTTGGGTATGATTCTGTTCCAAGAAACCGAGTTAAGCCAAAGTCTCCAACATGGGCCAAAATATCATCATCAAGTAGAACGTTGCTAGGCTTTAAGTCACCATGGACAATGGTGGTTAAGGAGTGATTGTGAAGATAATCAAGTGCATTTGCGACATCAATGAGGATATTTATTCTTGTAAGAATGTTCAGCTTGGATCTGCTTGCACTTGAATGCAACCAATCATGTAAACTCCCATTGGGCATGAACTCATATACCAAAGCCTTGAAATCATTTCCCTGGAAATCAATACCTGAACATGAAGTTATGATCTTCAATATATTTCGGTGTCGAATATTCTGCCATGCTTCACACTCGGCTATAAAGCTTCTATGAGCTCCTCGATTTTGGAGATGTAGAACTTTGATTGCAACAGGTTTGTCATATTGATCCAGGGTTCCTTTGTAAACAGAACTGAACCCACCCGTTCCAATTAAATTCGTTTTAGAAAAACCATCGGTTGCCTTGAGAAGTTCACTGTATGAAAGTCTCAAAATTCGTGTTTCGTTCATTGATGAGTGACAAAGTTGGTCCCTGCTTCTCTTTTTGAACCAGACATACATTAAACATGATATGACGAAGAGTGAGGAGAAAATCAGTATCAATATTAAGAACAGTGGGAACCTTCTCTTATGTTTCTCAGCCTCCTTGCACTTTGGTAACCCGAGTTCAACCAAGCCACCGCAAAGCTTGTTATTCCCTGAAATCGAGAATGAACTTGCATTGGAGAACACTCCTAGGACTGGTACCTTACCCTCAAAATCATTATAGGATAGGTTCATTAACTGTAAAGCAAGTTGTTCCAAGAACAGGGGAATGGGACCTGATAGATTATTTTGAGATAGATCGAGTACCTCCAATCCTCTCAAGGAACTTAACGATGTTGGTATAATGCCTTGAAATAAGTTTCCTTTAAGAGATAAAGTTGAAAGGCTAGCACAACCACCAAGGCTACTCGGAATGTTTCCAGACAAATTATTATAGGATAAATCCAAGGTAGACAACATTGTGAGGTCTCCGACCTCAGTTGGAAGTGAACCACATAGGTTGTTATGAGAAAGAACTAATTCTATCGATAGAGATGAAAGTTGAAGTAGCTGTTTAGGTATGGTGCCGCTAAGTTTGTTATAATAAAGGTACAACTTCAATAGATTATGACAATTCCCCAGGCTTGATGGAATATGCCCTTCCAATCTGTTGGAATCTAAATAAAGTTCATTCAGCAATGATAAGTTCCCTATGGTATCTGGAATCTGCCCTGAAAATTGGTTTTGATATAGACTAACAAGTTGTAGCTTTTGAAGCATACCAATGGTAGAGGGGATTTTTCCTGTGAATTGGTTTTTACCTAATTGTAAAAACTCCAGCCCAACTAGAGTGCCTATAGTAGAAGGGAGTTTTCCATATAGTTGGTTTCCTCCTAAAAATAGATACCAAAGTTCTTGAGAAAGATTACCGATTGAATTGGGGACGACTCCTTGAAACTTGCACTCACCAAGATCCAACGTTTGTAATCTGCTGCAGTTTTTCAGAGAATCGATAAAATTCATCTCATAATCTTTTCCACGTCCATAGATGTTGTTACTGAATAAGGCTATGAGACTAATATCTACTAGTTTTGTAAAGTCGATCATTAGCTCCCCCCAAAAATTGTTGGTACCCATTTCAAGAGTTACTAATTTTGAACAATTAGATATCCACGGAGGGATATGCCCACTTAGCTGGTTATCTCGGAGTTGAAGTGTGACTAGATGACGCAACATTGCACCTATGGCTTGGGGGAGACTACCTGTAAGCTGATTATCTGGCAAAGTAAATTTAACCAGGAGGGAGAGGTTAAAAATGGATTCTGGAATGGTTCCATATAAGCTACAACCACCACAGTGAAATACTCTTAAGTTTTTTAAATGGCCTAAGGTGTCTGGAATGATCCCACCCAACGGATTTCCGGCAAGAGAGAATACTTCCAAAGATGTAAGCCCCAAAAATCCCCAATAACGTGGGATTCCACCTGTAAAGTTATTTTCTTCAACTACTAACAAAAGTAATTTGGAGAGGAAACTTAGATCCATGGGTATGCTTCCAACTAGCCTATTATTACCAAGATTGAGGTAACGTAGCCTGGATAGATGACCGAGCTCGTGAGGGATGGTTCCTTCCAAGCTGTTGTTCCAAAGTGATAAATCACGAAGGAAGCTGAGGTTCCCTAAGTGAGGAGACAAAGAACCTTCTAGGCCTTGCGACTCTAGTTGTATAACAGTCACTCTTCTGTGCCTCTTCCCACATGAAACACCACTCCAATCACATAGATGAAAGGAAGAGTTCCATGAGGTTAGAGACCCAAATGGATCGTGAGTGATCATCGACTTGAACAACAACAAAGCCTGATAATCGGTCTCCTCATTATAGGAAGCCGAGATGGTTATGGTAGCCAGAAATATTACAAGAGCATAAGAAAGGAAAGCGATATGCGAGTAAGATGATAAGCAAACTATTGATTGCCTTGACTTCATTTTTGGAGTTTTAATTAGATCACACTGATATATAATGGCTCTCTCTTTTTATGCTGGAGCTTTTGCATGTTGCTGCAAGTGACATGCAATGCCATATTAATTCCCATCCACGTAATCATATTCACCTTGACCAAGTCAAATTGATTGACGTTGGTGTTTTGCTCTAAGCGTAAGGTACGAAAAAACTTAATGAAAAGTACTATAACAAAGTTAATTGTATTCTTCAAAAAATACTCGTAATACAGTAATAAAGAAGAAGACGACAAGGCCACGTCATACTGTATTAACGCGAGTATCATCCAAAATTGTTGTTTACTTTGACCAAAGACATGATCAAACAAGTACGTACTCATCCATAACAACCATCATATATGGAACGTCTGATTCAGATACATTAATTAATGGGGTGTGTTCCAACTACATGTCTTTAATACAATGGACTGATTCTTCAAAAATTTGTGACCACTGATTTATAGCAAAACTATTTTCAGAACGGGGAATTTGTGTTTTTTGGATTAAGTTTTCAATTATTGGGTATCATTATTAACAGTGTGATTACTTATTAGAAACAACAATGCAATCATACAGTGGATATTTAATTATCATAATTTTGTCTTGTGATAACACGTAGTTCGTTCAAAAAAAAACAAAAACTGTAGTTTACGTTATTTTCTAATTTTTAACTGTGAAACCAAGAACGTACGTGGTTGCAAAAGTTCCAAAATCGTGTTTAGTATTCCATAAATATATGACAGTTGTCTTGAGTCCGCCACAAAGCTGGGCGTTGCCACTAGAACCCACTAGGGGCACTGTTCTAACGACCTCTTGACCCTGCGTATATTAACATTTTGAGATGAAAAGTAACTCAAATACGACAAGTTATTCCCTTAAAATAATGTTAAAAGGAAGTAGTCAATATCATGCAAAAAAACCTATAGGATGACTATTCTCTAGGCTTATACGTTTTTAACCAAGTATAGAAGATAAATGTTCAGATACTTCCATGAATAATAAGAACATTTATAAAAAAAAAAACAAACAATGTAACTTGAAAAAAAAACAACATTAAACATGTACCATTTCTTATTAGGAAGCCCATAACGAACTAGCGGCCACGGTATGAAGAAAAACTGGCTGCCAAAGACCCATGTCCAGAATGCTCCCTAGTTGCCGGATCTGATGTGCCAGCTGAAGAGCGTTCCATCTGAGTCGTCTGATATGTCCCAATACCTGGTAACCCAAGTTGAGAACCATAATTGGCCAACATACCTGGGCTCACTGTGTTCATTCCATAACTACCACTGAGCCCGTATGACTGGGGTGTTGAAGACATGGTGTTTTGATTCAAAGCAGAGACCAACATCGGATTTTGCCCAACCATAATACCAGCTGCAGGATTTATAAGCTGAGGAGCATACATTCCAGCATAACCATAACCCATATTTCCAATCTCATTATCAGACATAGCTGGTGGCAGATTCTTGGCATTTTTATTTCCACGTTGGCCATCAACAGCTTGTCTGCACTGCAACTGACAACCATCGTATACCTTATTGGGTTCTTCTAGAGCCTTCTTGCACCCTTCAGCTGTCTTGTATACAAACATGGCAAACCCTTTGAACTTTCCAGTAGCATTGTCAACCCCCAATGGCCCTTCCTCAATCTCTCCAAACTTGGCAAAGTAGGACCTAAGTGCATTGGGATTCACATGGGACCCAACATTTGCAACAAAGATCTTTCGTCCAATAGTATTTTGTGTAGCAGTGTTCTGGTTGTTACTGGGTCCACCAGGTCCTGCAGAAGCTAACTGGCAAGTGGCCATGCGGCTTCCTATCTTCTTTTGTGTTTGTTTAAGGGACTTACTTGCACTTTTTCGGGTCTTGAAAAGAACAAAGCCATAGCCTTTGGCCTTCCCGGTTACTTTATCTGTAACAACTGTACACTCTTCGATATCACCATACATTTTAAAGGCAGATAGTACTTGGTCCCTGGTGGCATCCCAAGCAAGGCCGAATACAAATATCTTACGATGAGCGGGGTCTACCTCAGCAGTTTCGATGAGGCTAGTCACTACCGAACGGTCAATCATAGCTGCTTCTTTAAGAAGCTCAACGATCTTATCTTTTGGTAAGGGTTCCAGAAGCTTCCTAAGAGTTTCCTTTTTGGAACTCTCGTCATCTTCATCTTCTTCATCCTCTTCTTCTTCATCTTCTTCTTCTTCCTCTTCTTCTTCCTCCTCTTCCACTTCCTCTTCCTCTTCCACTTCTTCTTCTTCCTCCTCTTCCTCTTCTTCTTCTTCCTCTACCTCTACCTCTTCCACTTCTTCCTCTTCTTCTTCCTCTTCTTCTTCTTCTTCTTCTTCCTCCTCTTCTTCTTCTTCTTCTTCCTCTTCTTCCTCTTCCTCATTTACTTCCTCAGGTTCAGATTCTTCAATTGCTTGTGTTTCTTCTTCATGTTCTGATTCTTCTATAGAAGTCTCATGTTTAACCACTAGCTTGGGTTTTTTTTCTTTTGTTTGTACTTTTAGTGATACTGCTGCTCTCTTCTTCATTTGACCAATACCACACTCAAGACCAAATGGACGCCAAGAATACCTAAATTAAAAATATAATCGTACCTGAGGTCACTATTGAAAATATATATGCATAAGCATATTAACATATAATTTAAATGAAAATTTGACTTTTATTTCATGCTGAAATAGATAACCACATATGCAAAAATATGTGGCAGTCCCTGGAAATTTTGTGTTACCACCAAAAAACTTCAAGTTGTTAAAAGAAAATGCTATAGATTGTTGATTATATAATCAGTATTCATAAATCCTTGTATAACTCGACCGCTTCAGAGGCATTCTTCAATTCAAATAATTTACCTAGATGTGGCAAGTACTAAATGTTCATCAGTGCAAATATACATCATAGTCTCCGGGACCATACTGCATGTACATTTATAAGTTATAACTTATATAAAACATATGCAATGTGTTCTATCATATGCAAAATGACAACTTTAGCAAAATTTATTACCTCTAACTTAGATTTTTTGCTTATTAGCTAATTAAAAACACACACAAACAGCTCCGGTATCGTGTTTTACAGTTTAATCCTATAATCTAGTGTATCCCACAGGGAACAAACTTTCACACTAGCAAGATGACAAGTGCGACTTGGAAAAACATCATATCATATCAAACTATTCCATATAACTAATCACATATATCTTGTTAGCGTATTCATACAAGTCTTTTTAGAGAGCTAATTGATCGTAAGTACTCGTAAATTGTACAGGTTGTTATCGAACGAGATTCATGAACATCTATGTGTAAAATATTTAATCTTTAATTCACAATACATTCCAGAGCAAACTGAAAACATATTTATGAACTCAGGAAAAAAAATACTAATTATCAAACTGAATATTCTAGCTGCATTCTCTATTTTTGGGCATACCATTGTATTTCCATTGATGTGGCAAGTAGTTTTACAATGTGTACGTTCATTAGTGAAGGAAACTTTTTAGCCTCAGTTCATCATGTTTTCAGATAATACTTCACGTCCCTAGAACTAGCTAAGCACTTATGTTCCCTATACCCTGCCCCGGGAGGGTTATGTTAGAAGTAGCTAAGCACTTGACGTCCCTTTAATCATTTCAGATGCACTTCATTGTTGTTGTCTATGTAGTCAATTTCGGTGGTATACCAGTGGTATTTCGGTTTTCGGTCCTCCACTGGTATACCGGTTCAGATTTTTGACCAAAATTTCGGTACCGAGATTTTCGGTGAAATTTACCGAAATTTCACCGAAATTGGTCAAATTTCGGTCCAAATTTCGGTGGTATACCAGTTTTTCAGGTTTTATTTTTTAGTTAATTTTTAAATAAAAAAACATAAGAAACACTAATTTTTGCAAGTATTAACACTAATCTATTAAATATTGACATTTTTAAGCTTGATTTTGATATTTAGATTAAGTATTAACTTAATATAATTGCTATTTGTGTGTATAATTGCAATCTTTTTGGTATATATATAATTATATATAATATTTTTCATAATATTAAGATTACCGAAATACCATCGAAATACCACCGAAATAATCGATATTTCAGATACCGGTCCTTGACCGAAACACCGAAATTTTGGTCCTTAACTACTTAGGTTTTGTATAAGTGAAATATTCAGGAAAAATATCAAAAACAATTCATCGTATGCAAAATGACATTTTTTTAGTATGTTAACAAGAGTTACTACCTCTGAACTGGCATTTTTGTTATTAAAAACACTCACACAAAGCTTCAGTAGATTCAAAAGGGTGTAAACCAGCGCACATTCGCACTAGCAAGATGGAATGTATAACTTAGAAAAAAGAAAATGCATAACCCATCAAATCACAACTGACATATTATAACAACTGGATTAAATTAATCCCATATATCTTCTTCTTATTAACTTATTCTTATAATAAAGAGCTCATTAACCCTAATTTGCCCATACATTGTACCGGTGATACCAACCAGAATTCAAAACAACTATGTGTAAACAATAAAACTTTCAATTCACAATATATTCCAACTAATTAACCCAGTTATAACCTAATTAACTGTATCCCCAAACTAAAGTAGACAAATTGGGAAATTAGGTATCCAAATTATATCTATAAATGATATAATTATTTGTAGATTTTTTTTATTCAGATAAACCCTAGCTAGAAAAGAGGGATGAATAAAAACATATAAGGGGGTCATAAATAAATATAAGATTAATATTAATATAGATATAAATGCTTGATATAGATAGAAACAAGTATTCGAATCATGAAGGTGTTACCGGGTGGATTGGGTTATAGCAGACGGATTTAGCCAACCGGAGAAGAAGCTTGCCTTGGGTATCTATAAAACTATATACTTGTTCAAGCTTATTTTGTTTTGTTTTTTTTTTTTTGAAAGGTATGGATTGCTGTACCTTAGCTAGTTTTACATACCTTCACCCGGTAGGAAAAACCCCCTAACTAGCCGCCCAAAGGCACGACACTAATTAGGGATAAAACCCTGTCCTTTCAAGGTTTGATCCTGAGACCTCCCCTATCACAAAGAGACTATTGTCTTATGTCCAACCACTGCACTGCAAGTGGAAGTACAAATTCCATTTAATTACTATTACTTATAATTTTATAAATATTAATAAGTCACACTTAATAATTTATCAAAAGAATATAGTGTAGTCAATACTCGACTCATCCTGAAATATGACTTGAAATAGATTGGGGAAAAAACGAGTTAGATTTGTGTATTTTTAGCCGGTCAATCTACCGATCTATCAACATGATTTTCTTTGGTCGGTTTTGGGTTGGATTTTTAACCTTCACATCAACCTTGATAACTGATATTTTTAAAATTAGTACTTTTATAAAATATATCTTTACACTATATTACATCATTAAAGTAACTATTCTTTAATCATCAATTATAACAAAAATTGTTTTTTTAACATTGTACAAACATAATAATGCTTATAGCATTATTTACTTTTTTTTAATAATAAATAAAATAAGTGGTTAGTTTTTCAAATACTCCGTAACATTATAAACATTGTTATATAAGTTTATTATTAGTTATTTTATTGAATATTATTAATAATTTGATCTAATTTGTCATTAATCATGTTTTTAAAAATTATAATATTAAACTTAATTGTGCCAAAACCCACATCGGCTCGAGATGGATCTAGGTTGAGATTTTTTGAATGGGTCGGGTTAGGGTCAGAGATCTTCAACCCGTCAACTCGATGCGGCTTGACGACGGCTTTAAAGAAAGTTCATTATTTTATCATAAATAGTTGTTTTAATCAAAATATAAAGTTAAAGGTGTGAGGATGATACATGCAGATAAGGTTGTAAATGTCGGTTTGGAGTATTATATCAGAGCATTATCTTTAAGGATAAATCGATCTTCCTTTGAGATATATCAGTGATATATAGGGAGCCATAAATAATAGAGGAATTTAACTTTTTAAACAATAACGATTACCAATATCCTAACAAAATAAGTAGATAACCACGAAAAATATAAGTCTATCAATAAACTTTGAATAAAACCATAAGCTCTAACTTAAATACTTGATACACCTCGTTCTTATGCTCTAACTTAAATGCTTGATACACCTCCGTCTTTCTGGGTTAGATCAGTTGGTACGTACCTATATTAATACGAATAAGGCCCCGAGCTATCATGAACTGAGCTCAAGTGATTACTCAATAAGGATAAGAATGATGTTTAAGCTTTTTGTTTTATTTGGTGGTCCCGGATCGGAGAAGGATTAAGGAAAAGTGGGACCAGAGGAATAGTCGACGCCGCATACGATATACTTGACATCGTATTAGTTGGCTAACATCGTGTTAGTTGGCGTTAAAAAAAAAAGTGATAAAGCTACAACAATTATTAGTTATCTACAACAAATGTATATGTTTTACTGCAGTTTATAACTGTGTAAAGCACACATTGTTATAGATGGCTAATAATTATTGTAGATATATCATTCCGGTTAAAAAAATCTCATCCATAATTATTGGTATTTCTTTTCATTTATCACAATTAAAAAAATAAAAAGTAAAGATATACGATATACATATAATTTTGGTAGATATCTCCGTCACACACATACACCCCTTTCATCTCCATCACACAGACACACACGCCACAATCATCCCCAAATCAAAACCCTCATCAACACCACCACATGGCCAGCCTTTGGAGAGCCGTGATGGGCGAATCACCCCCAAATCCAGACGACTACGATGGCGTGGAGTACTGGTCAAACCCAGAACGCACCGGGTGGCTCACAAAGCAAGGCGAGTACATCAAGACCTGGCGTCGCCGTTGGTTCGTTTTGAAACAAGGAAAGCTTTTCTGGTTCAAGGAATCAATTGTCAGCCGTGGATCTCGTCCACGTGGCGTGATCCCAGTGGCTGCTTGTCTTACTGTCAAAGGAGCTGAAGATGTCCTCAACAAGCCCTTTGCTTTCGAACTATCCACCCGATCTGATACCATGTATTTTCTAGCTGATTCTGATAAGGAGAAAGAAGACTGGATTAATTCGATCGGACGCTCGATTGTTCAGCTTTCGAGATCTGTTACTGATAAGGAGATTGTTGATTATGATAGTAATAGATGATCATCATCATCATCTGTGTAACTATTTTCGATGTATCCGTTAAATAATTATCTTTCAATATGGCCTACTATGGTGTTGAATCTGCATCGAAATTGCACTTTTATTCATTGTTTCTTCTATATTGTGAGTAGTTTGTAGTTGTGTGGTAGGTTTTAAATATGTTTTGTTCATTATTTTCGGTATAAGCTAATGGAAGTTGCTTCATGTTCTCATCTTTGTGATTATGGAAACCTTCAAACATTGTTTGTTTAAGCATCACCTTATATGGTAGCCATTTTGCAGGCAGACAGACTATGCGATAACCGTTCAATTCAGTGAGTATTCCACAATTCGGAAACTTGGATACAAATTGCAGAGCTACTTACTGTTAGCAAGTCATGACCATGTACAGTATATAGACACCAACAGTAATTCCTCGCTCGTTATCTTTAGTTGTTTAATGATGTGATTAACAAAACTTCCTGGCTATGACTCTCGATATCATTTGGTTTTGTTGGTTCTTGTTTGTCATTCAAGCTCTGCAGAACTCTACACAGTCCTGCATCTGCACCTGTAGACTAGAAATCTGCAAAATGCTGCCTTATAGGCGACTACAAACATACATCAATTGGGTTGTCTATCATGTTAAGATTTTACTCGTCAATTTTAACTTGGATGAGAAGAATGGAATATCATATACCTGATATAATAAGAGCTAATATGATGCTAAATGTTTCTCAGTTTGTAACTTATACTCCTCTAGTTCCCTGTTTAGCAGTTAAAAACTTGTAGCAGATAGTGTTCAATTTGCAACTATACTCGCCTGCAGTGAAAACATGTCATTGAGTTAGTTCATCTTCTTGCCATCTAACACCTCTGACTAACCAGGCCAACACCAACCATCCGTTGAATGAAAAGTACCGTATAGATAGTGAGATCATTCACTCTCTCATTCCGTGCCGAGTTTGTACGACATCCTAGGCCATACATCCATTGGGTTGTCTATCTTGTTAAGATTTTGCGGGTCAATTGCTAACTCAGATAAGAAGAATGGAATATAGAACACATGATAAGAGCTGATATGATGCTAAATGTTTCTCTGTTAATTACTTAATACTCTTGTACTTCCCTGTTTAGCAGTTAAAAAGCTTATAGCCGATAGCGTTTCAGATGCACTTATGCTCGACCCCAATGAAAACATGTCATCCAGTTATTTCATCTTCTTGCCATTCAATACCTCTGACTAACCAGGCCAACCATCCATTGAATAAAAAGTGGCGAGATCATACACTTTCTCATTCATTCCATGCTGTGTTAGTATGACATCCTAGACCATTTGTTCTAGTCTGCAATGCTAGTAGAGTTCCAAACACTTGTTGCACAGCAACTCTACATGCAGTGTCTCCTCTGGCGCACCACTCAAACTCAGACCATATGGTCCATTATGGTGCAACTGAAGGAGGGAACAAACACTACAGTCAACTGTGAAATATGCTTGCAGGTTGGAGAACTAGAGCAAGAAAACATATGAATATCGCTAAGATAATTAATACAACCTTAATCATCCTCTAATCTAAAGTATGCTCTCAAGTCTCATCATGACTAACAATCATCTGATATCAAGCTAGTTATGTCGTACGTACGTCATTTTGCTGATTTAATAACCATCTTGTGTGGAAATATGGTTACTGCATCCAACTTGGAAGTCACTTCTTATACCCTCCTTTGAGTCCTTCCAACCCACACACAAAAACACACAGGAAATCAACATCACATTAATGCATTATTGTATCAATCTCTATAAAAAATTTTTTAAAAAAAGTCGCAGCACATAGCTAAAAACGCTCTGTTCAACAGAAAAATGCATACATTAGACAAAAGGGATGCAATATACGAGCCATCTAAAAAGAGGAACACACTTGGGATATTGTGGATTGGATTCAAACACCATTCAAATTACACAAATTCTGTGTTTAAGTAGCAAAACATGATATTAGGCATTCACCTCCAAACATGGAATAAATCAAAACATACAACATTTGAAATCTAACGAACTCATACAACTAGTAGGTGCTCATGAGTTTGAAAAAAGAGACTCATCTATCTCAATCTTGACAACTTCACCGTCATCGTATTTATCCTTTCGAGGCGGTGCAGGTGGAACCGGCACTCTCGGTGGTCCTCTTCCCTTCTTCTTGTTCCTTGGCCTCGCCTATATATCAATTCACACAGTCACACACACCACATTTTCATCACAAAATCACAATTCTTAATTTAACTAAAATAAATAAAATTAGTACTTACATTTCCAAAGGAGTGATTAAATCGCTTTCCTTTAGCAGTCTTCTTATCACCTCTTCCACAATAAACTGAATTTCAAAAAAACAAAAATTAAATATTGTTAGATAATTATATAATAGTAATAAATATAGATATATATATATATAAAGAAAAGTAGGGTTTACTTACTGAGGGGTGAGATTGAGGTGGAATCAGAGGAAGAGAGGGAAATTGAAGAAAGTGAGAGAGAAAGAGGGACGGCGGTTACGGATGGTGAGCGAGAGAATGAAAGAGAGTTTGAAGGAGTGATCGGAATCGATGTAACGGCGAGCGCCATTGACGCCATTATCAGCGGAAAGGAAAGCAGTATATATGAGTTTGAGCTTCAATGAAGAAGAAGAAGAAGATAAGAAAGAAAGAGGTTTGTTCTGTTGCCTTTATTCACCACTTCATAAATTTTATCCCCAAAATTTGATTATTATGAATACGACACTAATCAATTGCCCAGATTATCCACTTTATCTTTTTCATTTTTTATTTTTAAGAGTTAATTACACTTTTGGTCCCTGTTGAGGGTTAAAAATTACTGTTTTCATCCCTACCTTTCATATATTACTGTTTTGGTCCAAAAAACTTTGCTCCGTCAACGCTTTTGGTCCAATTCTTCGAAACGGACGTTAAACGCCCATCACGTGATCTGCACGTGATGGGTATTTTGGTCTTTTTCTTATCAAAAGGACCAAAGGTGTAATTAAATCCCAACTTTTTACATTTATCATCATTTTCAATATCTGTATCTATATCTATATAATCTATATACCTATCAATATCATATCAAAAATCATGATTCAAACACAAATCCATCGCAACAGCCCAACAATCTTTTATTGTAGTTGTCAGAAGAAGAGGAACATTGTGTTTCAGAATTGGCAATACTATTGTTGTTGCTATTGTTGTCGGATGAAATGGAAACTTCCATTTTTATAGATTTAGAAATGGAAAGAGAAATGGGTGAGATTTAATATTAGTAAGAAAGAGAATATAGATATGGGAAGATAGATAGATGATGATGATGATGATGACGGAGTTGCAGAGGGGAATGGGGGTGTGGGTGGTGGTGGTGTTTTGCAGACAGGAAAGGAATTGAAGAAACAAACAAAATCATACATGACATGATGATATGCCATCCGATGCAATCGGGTCTCAACGTTTCTTTCTTTTTCCTTTTTCTCTATATTTTTGAGTTAATTTCATGTATGATGATTAATAAGAGTAAATTTTTTGTTTTTTTTCCCCAGATTATATTAATATAGATATAAGTATAGATATATCTTGAGATGATGATGATGATGATGGATACATTATTAGAAAAGTTATTTACGGTTTTGGTCCTTGTGGTGAAAAAAAGACTAAAACACCCATTATGCACATGTCACGTGATGGGCCTTTAACGTCCGTTTTCAGATTTGGACCAAAACTGTTGACGGAGCAAAGTTTTTTGGACCAAAACGGTAATATATGAAAGGTAGGGATGAAAACGGTAATTTTTAACCATCGACAGGGACCAAAAGTGTAATTAACTCTATTTTTAAAGAAAATCAAAAATTAATTTTTATATCAAAATAACGTATCTTTCAATTTTTACACTGTTTCGCTCTTTTTGTCCTCTTTTTAAAATATGTGCAATCCGAAACACAACCATAAGTTTATTTTATTAACTATTTATTTTAACGGTAAATTTGAGCCGAACGACATGTCTTTTTATATATCCAATTAAATTCAATTCAAAGGAAACTCATTACAAGAAAAACTCATGTTTTCATTTTCAGAACATTTTGCTCACACCAAGATTTGAACCCAACACATTAAAGTTTTTACGTACCACCAAATACCAATCCATCTATTGATGGTTGGTTTCTTTTAATGATTAAGTTTGAGTAATAAAGTACATGTTAAGTGTAGTAAACACCCAATGTCGTTTTTCACGGGTTTTGAATTTCAATAGCTTATCGACAAATATCATCTAGTTATATTATATTGCTTAAAAGTCATGCTCCATTAACGGGTAGATTTTAAGCCAAAAAGAAGAAAATTATAAGCCAAAAACATATATTTTGGGAATACAATATACAAATCAGCATACATATATCGATACGTTCAAAAAGAAACATAGAATAGGAATTGTCTCAGAAGAACAACTGATAGCAAACTCTGAACTCCACCACTAGCTATACCCAAATTGGACATTTACAAATTGTGAACACATCAAAATTTCTCAGAGTTTGTAAGTTTCAACAGTTCTGCAGATATCTGTTATAAAGTTCAAATATTCTACTGCTCGGTCTATCAATATCTGCTGCACTTAACACTGTTTGGTTGGTGAACAAAATTTAAACCTTGCGAATGGAAGAGATGATAACTAAAGGTCTTCAGGCTTCACATCCCACCTTGATCGGCGCTTTCGTTTGTTCTTACTCCAACTGATAAACTCTGGAAGTGCCTCTTGTGTTAGTGGTGATTCTGGTGGTGTTCTTGGTGGTGAAATCAGATGGCCGAATGATGATTGTAGGTTTATAAACTTCCAATCATCTTTCCCATCATCATCAACGTCATCATCGTTGCCAATCCAACCATGATAAGGTTTTCTTCTTCGTGGTCGAGTAGTTTCATGAGTTGGAAAGGCAGCAGTGATGACAGGTGGTGGAGGTGGGGGTGGTAGTGGTAATGATGGTGGTAGTGGTGGCGGCGGCAAAGGTAGAACAGCATCCAGAACAGGCAGTGGCAGTGGTGATGGTGGTATAGGGGCAAGCAAGAGTTTAGGTGACAATGGTGGTGGAAGGGCAGGAACAGGAGTGGATAAACATACTTGAATGTCGACAAACCCAGGAGGGGGTGAAATCACAAGGCCTTCTTTCTCGCTTTTGCTCTCAATGATCTCATTCTGCAATAATACATGAACGAAATGTAATCTGCCAATTTTTTTCTTCCTTTTTACTTTGAGAACCCAATGAGAAAAAAATAGTGCCTCTGTGTATAAAAGAAACTAGTTCATTACCGTCTTTGGTGATGTCTTTCCTTGTGCAATTTCTTTTTGTTCTTGCTCATGATGGTACTCATTACCTTGATCAGCAATAAGGGCTTCCAATAGCACAGAATAGGCATCAAGTTCAATGAACCTATATTCCCCGGTGTATACCTAAATAAAATATTAAAAATCAACAAAGTATATAACATATGAACATGAAAATACAACAGAAACAAAATATACATTCATGACAATGTTGTGACTGCAGAAACTTGAGCAATCAATTTGATAATCCCTTTACATACTATGCTACCAAAATGTGTATATGTCCTAGCCATATGTAAATCAATTGCAGGAAATAGGTTAGTCATAATGTGGAATCTTCTTGAGAAGCTCTTTTTGTAAACTAAATCCAATTCACATGTTTATGAAAAAAGCTTGTTTTGGTTTTCAGAAACTTAAACCATTACAATTTACATAGAACTTGTTCTAAATTACCGGTCCCTTTAATAATGCACTTATTGTGCTATGTGTCGTAGAGGCTGGAAACAATGAAGTCAGGTGGCTGGGTTACTTCATAAACGGGTCAAAGGGAGTCAGGCAAAACTAATATATTTATATTGGAGTCAAATGGATCAGGTTACTGAATATCAAACACACAGCAAAAAGCAAAAAAATTTGGGTCAAACCCACAGCAAAATTATGTTGGCTCCACCCCCGCCACATGCCTGGGTCACAAGTCAAAACCGGATTATAAATGGACCATAAAGATGTAGACAGAGAACTCTCGGTCGACAAGTCTTGGCTTTTTTTCCGAATGGCTGTCAACAAGTTAGCTAACTTGGTCAACAAAGGGGTTGACGATCCTTATCACATTTCAAACACATAATCTACAATGCAGCCACGAAACTCAATGACTTTAAAAAATACAGTACTCAAGTCCTAAAACTCTTCCATATTCAATGCGTCAAATTGGAATACAACTGAAAATAGTTTAACTAAAGATCTTCATTCATTTATTTATTAAAAAACGACATCATTAATATAGTTGTTCATAAAGTTCGGTTCTTGTATTCAATCAAAAGAAGCAGCTATTGGAAAAACTTATAAAAAACCTGTCAAATTTAGTCGGTTCAGACAGGAGAGGGATCGGTCTATTCGCTATATTTGGGTATTTTTGTTTTCCCCAAACTACTTGTCATTGTTGGACTCATCATTTAGCTCTATGCATGATAACCATATACATTTATCCACCAACAGGGTATTTATCTTATCTTAGCTTATTAAAGATTTCACTGTGCTTACCAACTTATTGCATTATCGAAATACAATAAGCTTACCCAAACACCTATCAAGTGTTCATTTGCTTATTCTTGAGAAATAATGTTTTCAAAAAAAACATTTGCTGAAAAAAATAAACTGTTTTCAACAAGCCAAGACAAACACTAAATCATGAAACAAATAAGGAAAGTGGAAAACCATAAAAACAGAAAGAAAAAGGATTTGTTGACCAAACCCAAAAATGAAAACCAACCTAACTTAAACCAAAGATCTTGAAAAACCCCAAAAGTAAATAAAGAAAATTAAACAAAAATAGAAAAAAGGCAAAACTTTCATACACTTATGACTTATATACATTCAATCTCAACCACTGGGTTAAACCCCAGTGGCCCTGTGTTTCACTAAACATGTTATGCGGGGCACCGGGGGATTTACTTCAAGGTCTCAAGTTCGAACCTTGGTAGGTTCTCCTCGACGGTATTTTCCAATTAAGGAGGTGGTATGGTGAGAAAGGCTATTTAAGATCCGCTTTGTGCGGGACCCTTTCGTTGTGCGATTAGCACACATCATACGCGTCTGAGGTAAAATTCACTTGTCAAAAAAAAATATTTATATACATTCAATCTCACCCATAACCCTTGACTGGATTGGTATGACTATCCTCATCATAACCCATCTTGACAGAATCAGATATCGTTGTTGTCGTAGAAAAAAGACAAAACTCTATGATGTTGATGATACCAAAATACAAACAGAGGAGCTAGTATTATACCTTGAGAAGCTCTTTCATCTTGTCTATGACAACCTTTTCACTAAACCCAAACGGCGCCATTGCATCAATGGCTGCAGACATTCGACTATCACGCTACAAAATAATTTCAATTAACACAAATGGGTCATCATATAACAGCATAAAGATTCATAAAAGCTTCATCAAAAATGTAAAAATCAAACCTTTCGAGGTCTTCCTCTTGGTGCCATTTCTTTTTCTTTTTCAAGAAAACCTTGTTGTATGTGTTTTTTTTTGAAGTGCAAACAAATAAACTTAAAAGAAAATAATGAAATGGGCAAAAGTTGGAAAGAGATTGGAGACAACGTGATAAAACACACACAGAACACACAAAAAACACACACTAACCCAAAACAAGAATGCGTGTATTGAGGTGTGCAGTGCGCACACACACAGGTACAAGAAATGGAATCGTTTGTTTTCTATTTTAAGGCGGGGGAAATGCTGAGCACTTTTACCCAAATGGATTCTATTACACTTTGGGTTTTTTTAGTATACACTTTTTTTTTCCCATAAGGGGTACCCAATGGTTCGTCCCTGGGTTCGTTTAAGGTGGACGGACGAGTCCACACCGTTGGGTGGGACTCGTCCCTGGCTCGTGCGCGGATCTCGTCCGGTTGATTAGTCCCTGCAGGGACGAGTGTTTGTGTGTGAATTTTTTTTTTTTTAATTTTTAATCCTATATACAAAGAAGAAGACAAAAAAATTAGTGGGTCCAAGGCTAGTCCTTGGTGGATGAGTGCATTGGGTGTATTTTGGGGGGATTAGTCCTTGGAGTGTTTTTTGCTGATGTGGCGCTGACAGGGACTAGTCTTTGGGGGATGAGTAGTGACCATTGGGTACCCTCTAAGGGGTTTGAACTTCACCTATGAAGTTGTTATAACTTTAAAAATCCCTATCATTTGCTAAATACTATAAAAATTCAAGCTTTTCATATAAAGATATAAATTTTTTATGTATGTTAAAAGTTTTTATATAGATTATTTTCCAAATGGATTCTATTACAAATTTAGGTTTTTTTAGTATAAACTTTTTTTTCCTTCCTTTTTTTTAGCCTCAATACAATTATTTGATTGAATTACTTTCCAAACAATTTACTAACATTTAACATTAACGCTATGTTCTTGAGCTTATTTTTAAAAGAAATGAAAAGAAGAGATAAAAAAAAAGCAATCATTTCCACAACATTTTCGAGTTTAAATTAAAAGAAAAGAAAGGGAAGAATTGAATAAGGAAGGAAAAAAACAGAATTTTATATACAAAATAGGCATTCTCGAGTTGAAGAGAAAACTTAAGAAAATAAAAGAAAACAAAGGGGCCTGATGGGTTATAAACTTTTCCTTCAAAATCAAGTCATATCTGGCTAGAAAGTTTTTGAGTAAAAAAAATGTTTGATTTTTCCTATCCTTTCCTTTTTTTCCCCTTTAAAAAAGCTCAAGAATACAAAAAAGAAAGTTTTCTTATCATTTCTTTTCCTATCCTTTAAAAAAAAACTCAATAATGCATGTTCATTTCCTTTTTAATCGTCTCATTTTTTGGAGGAAAGAAGTATGACAAACTATAACTAGATAATCGTTTCATATCATTTCATTTCCTTTCTTTTGATTCTTTTCTTTTGATTCTTTATGCAAGAGCGCAATTTATTTTGAAATCTTAAAACTTCGTTTCTCTTCTAAATAAAACTCGAGAACATAGTATAAAGTTCCATAGAGATAACAAGATTACTTGACATTTTTGAAGGAAGTATATTTTTGCGGGTGATTAGGCAGGGGAATTATATCTTTGGGTGTATGTAGGAAGGATGTTGATAGATGCTTCTTGTGTAAGTAGATAACTCTCAATACTATCTTCTACGGAGTTTTAGGTTCCAATATAGTTTTCGACACTGATGGATGGTGTTTGTAAATATTATGTATATTTTAATTAGGTGTTTGTGAAAGAGGTGAAAATATTATTGTCGTGGGCTGATAATGTTTGTGAAAATGATGTATGGAGAGCTCACGTGACACGTTGATTTTAATTATGAGAAAGACAACCTGAAATGATACATGCAATCTAAAGGCACATGTAAAAATACATTTAATGCACCTCAAAAATTGAAAAGGATGACAAAATTCCTCTTAAAAAAATGCATTTCTCAATTTTCAAAAGAAATATTTGTTACTTGTTACCTTTTTTTCAATTTACGATGTACCTTAAACACGGATTAAGATCCTCTGAAGTTGATCCAACTTCATAGGTGAAGTTGGATCAACTTTAACCATTGGATTAAATCCAATGGTCAAGATTTAAACATCAAAATTAGATCTTGACCATTGGATTTAATCCAATGGTTAAAGTTGATCCAACTTCACCTATGAAGTTGGATCAACTTCAGAGGATTCTAATCCCTTAAACACACTCCTATGTGCATATTAAAAAAACCTATGAATTTTATTACAAATGGATTTTATTAGTAATTTTTAACAAGCAAATGAATTATTTCTTTTTTTGATGGCGTTAATTTGAATTGGAGTTATAATAAAAGATATATTTTCCAAGCTACAAGCACACAAAAATATCTATTAAAGCCAATGTTTCAAAATTCGAGTCAATCTAGCCGTTGAATTGTAGTCGGGAGTCTGGATCAATCATTGCCATGTTTTTGCCTTTAAATTGTATTGGGTTTCAAGTTGAACCGGGTTGACCTAGACCTTGATCAAAACGTTTTTTTTTCCTTTAAGGGAAATATAAAGGAAATAACTATAAATATGTATCAACTTTTGGTGTAGCGAAATTCTTTTACGAGCATGTATAAGACTAGGTTATTTACCTTAATGTTCTGTCGGTATTCTGAGTGAATATCGAAATTTTGAATGTAAAAACAAGTAACAATGAATAAATGACACTGGTAGTCCTTTATACGCGGATAATGGTTATGTTTCGTCCTTTAATCTAACGGGTGATGGTCACGTTTCGTCCTTTAATCTAACGGATGATGGACACGTTTCGTCCTTTATACGATCGACTAAAGGACGAAACGTGACCATTATCCGCGTATAAAGGACTACCAGTGTCATTTTGAAGTTTAAAGGATGAAACGTGATTTTTTGGTAAAACCACAAGGACGATTTTTGAAATTAACTCTAAAAATATCATTTAGAGATTTGAAAAATAAAAGTGTTCAAATCACAATGAGTAATAATATGTATTTTACTTTTTGACAAAAAATAATAATAATAAAAATTATAAAAATATCTATATGTGATAACTTTAACTAACCATTAATTATTAAGATGGCATAAAATCAAATTTTATATTTATAAATATATATTACTAGTTTGAATACTCAGAGCTATCATCCACTAGTAAGATAATGGAATCACAATTCACAAACACATTATTCCAAGCCCAAATGGTTTAACCACGTTTTTTTTTTTAAAAAAAATTGACTTTCATTCATTCAAAAACCTCCAAAAACAGAGGCATTATATACAAAACATATATACAAGAGTATCACAACAACATTCCTTTACACCAGTTTTCCCAAGTCAATGAGCTTTTCTTCCACCTGCTTCTATACCAAAGAAATCCCAATGTCTTTATGCTTTGAATAATTCCTTCCGTGCTTGCCTTTTCATTAGAGAACCTCTTTCCATTTCTAGCTTTCCAAATACACCACGATGCCACGATAACGATTCCTTTTAGCACCTCTTTCTCCGCCCTTCCCATCCCCACATGATCATGTATTTCCACCAGGTCCTTTACACCAAATATAAAAAACCTATTCACCTTGAACCACTCACTGATGAAGTTCCAGACCTCCATTGCAACGTTACAAGAACATAGCAGATGCTCAACCGTTTCCTCCCCCATCTCGCATAACACACATCTAGTATCACCAAAATAACAATTCCTGTTTCTTAATGCCACCAGCGTCGGTATCCGGTCGAGCACAACCCTCCACATGAAAACATTGCATTTCCTCGGCACCCATTTAGACCAAATGTACACATACCTGCTGTTGTAGTCAATTGCACCCATCAAAAATTCTTTGGCTGCCTTGACGGAGAAATCCTTCTTAGTCTCCCCTTGCCACACCCAATTGTCCTCTCTGTTAGATAGAACCACACCCTCCAACAACATGTTTAACTCCATCCACTCCCCCATTTCAATTGCAGAGTTAGGTGCCCTGTACCATTTCCAGTATTCATCAAAACCACTGCTTGTAGAGTTGAATCTCTCATAAACCATGCACCTTTTATCTTTCTCGAGTTTGAACAGATTTGGAAACTTCTCCTTAAGTGGCTCCCCACAGATCCACGCGTCCAGCCACATTCTTGTGCTTTTCCCATCCCCCACATTACCTCTAATCATCTGCGAGAAACCAATCCCCCCGACCTTAACTTTATCTATACTTATCACAATTGTAGACCAAACCCCTGGTGAATATTTGTTCATCGGAATTGCTCCCCAACACTTCTTGGTATCATGGATAGCCTTGACCACCGTTCTCCAAAGCCGATCTTTCTCATTTTTATACCTCCACGCCCATTTAGCAAGCAGGGCATAATTTGTGTCCCCCAACTTACACAGCCCGAGGCCCCCCTTATCGATTGGAGACGCCACAATATCCCAAGAAACCCAATGTATCTTGTTGCCAACTTCCGTGCCTCCCCATAAGAATTTCCTTATAATCTTTTCTAGCTCCTCTATAACTTTACGAGGGGCCTTAAAAATAGAGAAATAGTAGGTTGGTAAACTCTCCATGACAGCCTTGATTAGAGTAAGTCTACCCCCCATGGACACACTTTTAGCCTTCCATCTTGACAGTCTCGCCTCGAATATGTCAAAAATGAAGCTCGAGTTTGCCACTCTCTTAATATTAGCCCCTACCCAAATGCCCAAATGAATGAAAGGCATCCGTCCAGGAGCACATTTAACCACCCCAGCCATCCTTTCCACTTCCCCGTTCTCTACCCCGATGCCATACAGGTTTGATTTTCCCATATTAATCTTGAGCCCAGAACATAAGTAGAAAACGCGAATTAACCTTGCCATATTCTGCACATTATTGGCATCCCATTCTCCCATTAAAACACAATCATCAGCATAAAGAATGTGGGACAGACATGGACCGTTGTTGCCCAAGTCAATCCCGTTTAGTAACCCCTCACTGCAAACTCCTTTTATCATACTTGAAAACGCCTCCATTACCAAAATGAAGAGAAACGGGTCTATAGGATCCCCTTGTCTCATCCCCTTCCCGCATTGAAACTCAAACGTCGGAGATCCATTCACAAGCACCGCAGACCTCGCTGAAGATAGAATACCTTGGATCCATCCTCGCCATTTAATTGGGAACCCCATGAACTCCATTATTGAGTCTAGAAATTCCCAAATTACATTATCATATGCTTTCTCGAAATCAATTTTAAACAAGAAAGCTTTTTTCTTCCTTTTTTTCAGCCACGTTATTACTTCGTTCAACACCAACAAACCATCCAAAATAAACCGATCACACAGGAACGCCGTTTGATTACTAGAGATCACCGACCCCATTACCTTTTTTAATCTATTCGCCAACACTTTAGAAATAACCTTGCTTATCACACCCACCAAGTTAATGGGTCTGTAGTCGTTTAAATTACTAGGATCCCTGACTTTTGGGATTAAAGCAATGAAAGACGACCCACATCCCCTGTTGATAACCCCATAATAAAAAAACTCTTGAAAGATCTGCACAAAGTCAGCTTCAAGATCACTCCATAAATGTTTTATACTTTTGAAACTGAAACCGTCAGGCCCCGGCGCCCTGTCGTCTTCACATTCAAACACAGCCTTCTTTATTTCATCCTTAGTGAACTTTTCGATCAGCCCATTTGCCTCATCATTGTTTAATTTCGACCCCAACCAGCGTCTTGGTTTTGTTCTGTCCTTCCATTCTTCCCTAAATTTATTCCTGTAAAATTGGAAGATAGCTTTCTTTATTTGTCTTGGTCTGTCTTCCCATTCATTGTTTATCATCAATCCCGGAATCTCATTCGAGGCTTTCCTGCTGTTAATCATCCCATGGAACAACTTTGAATTTTCGTCCCCGTCCATCGCCCATCTAACCCTTGATCTTTGCTTTAAATCTTTTACTTTAAAATCTTCTAGCTCGTTTAGTCTTCTAATACATTCGAACCTGACCCATTCTTGTTCCTCACTTAGATCGCCCACTTCCATCAGTTTATCAAGCTCTCCCAATTCTCTGTGACACTCTTCCTTTTCTTCCTCTTCCTTATCATGATTTTTGTCTCTCCAGGCACAAATACATTGTCTTAAATGTTTAAGCTTCAACATAAGCTTGATATCCGCAGGCCCGAAAAAAACAAAAGACTTCAAAGCCTCCACCACCATACAGTCAAAACCCTCCCTAAGCAAGCACGAATTAAAAAAACGGAAAGGCCGCGGCCCAAAATTCTGGTCCTTAAAAGAGAGGAGGAGAGGGTTGTGATCCAACAGTAATCTAGGCAGCACCCTATAGCAAGCATGGGGCCACCTATCCATGATTTCTTTACCCACCAAAATTCTATCAATCTTACTGAGCTTCTTTTTGTGTCCATCTTCCATGAGAAAAGTAAATCTACTCCCCTTCATCTCAAACTCATGAAGGTCAGTCTCAAGAATAAATTGGTTGAAAAATCGAGCACATCTTTGGTTAAAAATCGACCCTTTTCTTTCCTGGCGGAATCTCACTGCATTAAAATCTCCTAATACAAACCACAACCCCTGTAACCCATCTTTCAACCTCGATATCTTTTCCCATAACAACCGTTTATCATCAATCCTTTGTGGAGCGTATACATTTACTATATACACCCACTTAGGATACCCCTTCATAGGACCTTTTACCATAAGAAAGTTCGGGTCCTTAACACAGTCATCCATAATGAATACCCCGGGATCCCACACACTTATAAGACCCCCTGATCTCCCCTCCGGCTCCACTATCTGCCAACTCAAACTCGAAATCCCCCAATATTTTCTTACAACAGATTCCGACAATCCGGAGCATTGAATCTCTTGGATTGCAAGAAAAACCACCTTCTCATTTTGTTTAATTCCTTTTACCCAATTTGCTTTTCGCTCCCCCCCATACCCCTAATATTTATCGAAAGCATATTCATTGGAACACAACATTGTTACCTTCATTCTCGATTGTCTTCTCAATTCTTGTTGTGTGGTCCTCGAGATTGACCCCAGCTGCCTTTCCAACTATATTTGTTGCTTTAATTTCATCCAATATCATCCGCTGATGCTTACCACGTTCCTCATCTTCTGTGTCTTGATCACCTTCTTTTTCTTTGTTTTCTTCTAGGGTTCCTACACTTAGAGAGCATCCTGTCACAATTGGGGTCGGAACATAATTAGCTTCACTGACCAATCCATCAGTTTGGACACCTTCTATATCACAATTCTCATTAGACACTTCCACAATTGGCCCATTATTTTCTAGATCCACCAGGGAATCCAAGTCCACCAACTCCTCCCTCCTGGGCCTTTTTTTGGGCCGTTGAAGTTCCCCTGATATTTTATTCACAAAAACCTCGTCGAAAATACTCGATTTGCCCCCTTTAAATTTGCCTTCTTTTTTATTTTTATTTACTTTTTTGTGGCCCACAATTACATTTTCTGTCCCCTGCGCCTCAAAAGTAAACCCTTCCACTGGACCCACCTTGACATCTTCTTGCATAGGAGCTCCGCTCAGATTCCCATGCACACGTGAAAACAAAACTGGACTTTTCATTTTCTCATCTTCCTTTTCCGGTGACCCTTTACTTTCCTCTGCCTCTCCATGTTGTTTCTCCGACGATTCTTCCTCCACAACGCCAAAATCCGGGTACCAATCTCCCTGATCCTCCGTCACCCACACTCTAAACTTCTTGTCTTGCCATTTCACTGTAACTTCTTCGTTGATCAATTCAGGGCGTCTTTTTTTTTAGTTTGTTTAGGCGAAAGGGAGTGTGGGTTACCATAACTCCCCAAACTCATTACATAATGACATATGCAGTCTAAGAAAGAGAGTGGACTTTCTCCTTGGACCATAACCTCTAAATTAAATATAGTTAAAAAATATATAAAAAAGGACCATTGGGAAAGAAAATATAGCCGTTGGATTGTGTGGTCAAAGGGAGTAGTGGACGTTCGAAAAGGGACGGGGGAGGAATTTTTTTACCCATAATGCCCTTGGGGGCAATGTAGCAGGCGTTATGGGGGCGTTACGTGCACTTTTGGGGCGTCTTTTGGAGGTCTAACACCTCACTCCATGTAGCAGGCGTTATGAGGGCGTTATAGAGAACATTGACCACGCCATCATACAATCTGTATGGTATATTTGTCTCGGCTGGTCCAGTGTACATATGTATGGCATATATGAATCTTTTTCAATGACTTATATGTAAATATAGGCATTTTTATGTTGTAAGAGCTCAGAGTGATTTGAGAATATGAAACTATGGATTGTTTTTGAAAATTTGAATGTGCGCATGGTTTCAATTTAATTTTTATAAATTATATGATTTATTTTCAAACATTGGCCAGTTAAAATATGTTTAATTTTTCCTACAAGTTCAGATTACATATGGATTTGGTGCGTCTACTTAAAGATTTAATTTGTGACCTAATATAACAATTATTCAGGAAATACTGTTGCACCATGTAAAAATAAGTATAATACACCCATAATTTTGTGTGTAACTGGATTTTTAAAACCTTAAAAAAAGTTAAAAGAAAGAACAGTTGTAATCGAGTTTTTATGCAGGAAATAAAACATTCAAAGTTTTAATAGTAAGAAACAACCTCTAAATAGATTATCATATGCGATACTTTAGATTTTAACTACAACATGATAATTCGATCTACTACAGTATGACAAATGAGAAGGTATAAGATTTCTTATAAATCTAGTGCAACCCTAAAACCTGCAAAACAAAATAATGAAAACAAATTATAACAGAACAACCCAGAGAACAACTATTAAATTGCATACGAATGTGATGCACAGCATTGTTAACTAAGTGGATAAAAAAAAAAATGGTCTATTAACAAGGCTGGTTTTGGGCCCGTGCAAGCTGGTATAGGACCAAAAACTCATCCAATTTAAATTATTAGGTGCATTAAAATTTGATATTTTATTATACGAAAATTCAAAGGATGATTTTTAATGTATAAAGTACTAGTTCTTTCTTATTCATGAATAAACTAATAATGATAACCGTTAGGGCTATCATTATCATTTTCTAAGATTATTTAAGTTAAAGTTGAAAACATACGGGTCATTTGAAAGGAGTTTTCTTCTTCAATAACATATCTCTTGTTAGAGACTCCCCTGCCCTATCAGTTTTTATTAATTTTTTTTATGCCTCTTTATTGGTTACTTTTTATTATTTACAGTTAAATCTCCTACATATAATTAATAAATGGTTAAAAAGTACTAGCTAACAAATATTAGAACTAATTTTGGATTTTAATAATATATATGAGATTTTTATACATGTAGCAACTATCTAAATACAACCTTTTAAGACTATGTATAACTAGACGATTACACACGCGATACAGCGGCAATGATGATAGCGGCGATGACAGCGATGATGGCGGCGGTGATGGTATGGTTATTTGTAAATGTAATTGAGGTAAAAGAGGGTACTGTATTTACTTTAAGGGTTAATAGATCTATGTTAAAATCTATTTACTCAAGTGTGTTATAGGTATATTAAGTGGAGATATTTAATAGAGTGAATGAAGTTGAGGGATTAATTAGTCATTTCTAGATGCTTTATTAAGATGATAGGATGGAGTCCTCTTTATTAAATAGTATAGATATAAATTTAGATATAGATATAGATATCTATAGGGGTGAGTTATTTTGAGAACCACTAAAAAAAAGAACGCGAGAACCAATCTCAGCCCTCCATTCATCAAGATCAGGAAAGGCATGTTTGTCATTATGAACCAATCTCTCTCTTTCTCTCTCCTCTTATTAAATTAATAAAAATATCTAATTCATTAAAAAACTTTTATCTCACAAACCGTACATCGTTAGACGGAAAAAAAAGCATGGGTAGTCTTGAAATTTCGTCCTCTTTCATTAGAGATGCGACTCGATATACTTTTGAAAACTTTTTAAATGTCATTTTTTTTTTCATCACGTTCATCCTACACATGTGTAGGACAAGTAGAAACCACTAAAAGTTCATCCTACACATGTGTAGAAAGAGTGAAAACCACAAAAAGGTTCATCCTACAAATGTGTAGGACAAGTGAAAACCACTAAAAGGTTCATTTAATATTTTGTTCTCTTTCATTAGAGTGGTCATCATATACTTTCGACGACTTTTTAATTTAGAGGCGGATGGATACGGTACGGGCGGTAGCCCTTAGTCGAACGGGCGTTGCCCGTTCAGGGGGGCTTCGCCCTTCTCGGTAGGCTACCTCTAGGCATTTATAAAGGGGTTGGAAGCCGGACGCATTTGGGAATGGTTTGGATTTGATGGGCGGCGATCCATGAGATGGTGGTGGTTGGATACGGTACGGGCGGTAGCCCTTAGTCGAACGGGCGTTGCCCGTTCAGGGGGCTTCGCCCTTCTCGGTAGGCTACCTCGAGGCATTTATAAAGGGGTTGGAAGCCGGACGCATTTGGGAATGGTTTGGATTTGATGGGCGGCGATCCATGAGATGGTGGTGGTTGGATACGGTACGGGCGGTAGCCCTTAGTCGAACGGGCGTTGCCCGTTCAGGGGGCTTCGCCCTTCTCGGTAGGCTACCTCGAGGCATTTATAAAGGGGTTGGAAGCCGGACGCATTTGGGAATGGTTTGGATTTGATGGGCGGCGATCCATGAGATGGTGGTGGTTGGATACGGTACGGGCGGTAGCCCTTAGCCGAACGGGCTCCGCCCGTGTAGGACAAGTGGAAACCACTAAAAGGTTCATCCTACACATGTGTAGGACAAGTGGAAACCACTAAAAGGTTCATCCTACACATGTGTAGGACATCAAAGAATAATAACTTACACATGTGTAAGATGAACGTGATGGAAAAAAAACGAAATTTAAAAAGTCATCAAAAGTATATCGAATCGCATCTCTAATGAAAGAGGACGAAATTTTAAGACTACCCATGCTTTTCTTTTCGTTTAACGATTTACGGTTTTTGAGATAAAAGTTTTTAGTGAATTAGATAGAATTTTATTAATTTAATAAAGTAAGAGAGAGAAAAAAAGAGGGAGCTGACAAAAATATCCCTCTAGTGTTGAGAGATGTTTTTTATTTTTAATCTGATTCATCCAGTTTCTTTGATCC